>CM070683.1:19349323-19964323 GCA_036346265.1 Melocanna baccifera | reverse complement strand
CCCAAGGGCTCGTGCCACACGCTGCGCCGGTCGGACGAAGTCGCGCCGCCGCCTCGAAGCTCCCTTCCCTACGAGCGGCGGGCTAAATCCTTTGCAAACGACTTAAATACGCGACGGGGCATTGTAAACGGTAGAGTGGCCTTGCTGCCACGATCCGCTGAGATCCAGCCCCACGTCGCACGGATTCGCCCCTCCCTCCCCATTCACCCACCGCACCCTACCCGGGGAAGGTTCCGACCCCCGCTGCCGCCAGCGGACCCTCAAAATTTACCCCCGAGCGCCCACACGCCTAAGTCCCTCCCTCCCTAATTCGGGCGGCAACCCTTAGGTGTGCGCGGGCCGTGAGCGTGAAACGCCAATGCTAAGTAGGCGAGAGCGGCAGCGGGTAGCTCGCACCTAAGTGAGGTTGGCCAAGTACCATGTGCTTAGCTCGCACCTAAGCGGGTAGCCAACGCTCACATGACCCCGCGCGTGCTGCCAAGTATAAGTACTCCGCGGCACCCAAGTGAGGCTAGCTAAGGGGGACCCACCGAGGCTAAGTAAGCAGGAGCCCTAAAGACGCGCCGCCGTGCGTGCCACCGACGCTAAGTAAGCAAGACCGTCCACCCACGTGTGCCAAGGACAAGAAAGCCTTATCCTTGGGCGCCGAGCCTGCTCGACGAGCGCCCTCGGACATGCCACGCCACCAAGTCCGAAGCAACGTCTTGGTCACGGAAGTGCGCGAACGGACATCCGCCATGGCAGCCCAAAACGCCCACCGCGCACAAGGCCAAAATCACGGTGATTCCACCGTGATCTTGGCCAAAAAAAACAGTGCCCCTCACCGGTACCAATCACCCCCCGGGGTCCCAGGGCCAGGTATGGCCCATGGGTATAGCAGGGGGTGGTGACGATCTGCAGGGAATCGCCGCCACGGCAGCAAAAACGCCCACCGCGACAGCTGGCTGCCACGGCAGCGCTCGAAGGAAAAGCCGGCCGCGTGCCGTGCACGCCAGCGCGCGCCGGTGCCGACGGCCGTGCCTGTGACCTCCCCGCCCCGCCGCCAGGCGCAAGGCCAAAATCACGTGATTCCACCGTGAATCGGGCCAAAAATGCCCCTCCGGTACTAATCACCCCCGCCGTGCCTGGGGACCTCGCCGGCAAGCCGACGGCCGTGCCAAGGGACCCCCGTCGGCCAGGCGCAAGGTTAAAATCACGGTGATTCCACCGTGATCTTGGCCAAAAACAGTGCCCTCTCCGCACTCAATCACCCCGGGGTCCCGTGGCCGTATGGCACTTGGGTATAGTGGGGTGGTGACGGCCCGGCAGAGAACGGCCGCCATGGCAGCAAAACGCCCACCGCGGGACAGCCGCAGCCGCCACGGCAGCGCTTCCGGCGAAAAGCAGCCGCGTGCCGCACCCCGCAGTCCGGCGCCGGCGGTCGTGCCCGGGACCCCGCCGCCGTGCGCGAGGCCAAAATCACGGTGATTCCACCGCGATCTTGGCCAAAACAACAAAGGTTCTCTCCGTACCAATCACCTCGGTCCCGGGCCGTGTATGGCCCTGGGGTATAGTAGGGGTGGTGACGGCCCGCAGGAACCGCTGCCACGGCAGCAAAAACGCCCACCGCGATAGCTTCGCCGCCACGCAGCAGTGTTTCGGCGAAAAGCCGCCGCGTGCCGCGCGCGCGCGCGCATGGCGCCGTAACGACGGCCGTGCCAGGACCCCGCCGCCAGGCGCAAGGCCAAAATCACGGTGATTGCACCGTGATCTTGGCTAAAAACAAAGGCCCCACTCGTGCCAATCTCCCTGTGGTCCCGTGAATGTATGGCCCTTGGGTATAGTAGAGGGTGGTGACGGCTCCGGCAGGGAACCGCTGCCACGGCAAGAAAACGCCCATCACGGATAGCTTTGGCTGCCACGCAGCGCTTCCGGCGAAAGCCGTCCATGGTGCCGCGGCGCCCGCGACGCCGGTGCCGACGGCCGTGCCTGTGGACCCCGCCGCTCAGGCGAAGGCCAAAATCACGGTGATTCCACCATGATCTTGGCCAAAAATAGTGCTCTCTCCGTACCAATCACCTCGGGTCCTGTGGTCACATATGGCCCTTGGGTATATTAGGGGGTGGTGACGGCTCCGGCAGAGAGCGGCTGCCACGGCAGGCAAAAACGCCCACCGTGGGACAGCTTCGGCTGCCACGCAGCGCTTTCGGCGAAAAAGCCGCCGCGTGCCGTGCGCCTCGCAGCGCCGGTGCCGACGGCCGTGCCTGTGACCCCGCCGCCTCAGCGCAGCAGGCCAAAATCACGGTGATTCCACCGTGATCTTGGCCAAAAACTGCGCCCCTCTCCGCACCAATCACCTCATGTCCCGTGGCCGTATGGCCCTTGGGTATAGTAGGTGGTGACGGCCCGCAGAGAACGGCCGCCACGCCGTGGAAAACGCCCACCGCGGAATGTTTTCGGCCGACACGCAGCATTTCGAAGGAAAGACGGCCGCGTGCCGTGCGCCCGCGGCGCGCGGAACGACGGCCGTGCCTAGGACCCCACCGCCGGCTCAGGCGCAAGGCCAAAATCACGGTGATTCCACCGATCTTGGCGAAAAAACAAGGTTCTCTCCGTACCAATCACTCGGGGTCCCAAGGCCGTATGGCCCTTGGGTATAGTAGGGGTGGTGATGGCTCCGCAGAAAATGGCTGCCACGGCAGCAAAAACGCCCGCCAGCGGTACAGCTTCGGCCGCCACGGCAGCTGCTTCCGGCGAAAGCCGCCGCGTGCCGTGCACCTCGCGGCGTCGTAACGACGGCCGTGCCTGTGGACCCCGCCGCCCAGGCGCAAGGCCAAAATCACGGTGATTCCACCGATCTTGGCCAAAAATGCGTTCTTCCGGCACCGATCACTCGGGTCCCGTGGCGTGTATGGCCCTTGGGTATAGTAGGAGGTGGTGACGGCCCGCAGAACGGCTGCCACGGCAGTAAAACGCCCGCCGTGGGACAGGTTCGGCTGCCACGGCAGCTGCTCTCGGCGAAAGCCGCCGCGTGCCGTGCACCCGCGGCGCCGTAACGACGGCCGTGCCTGTGGACCCCGCCGCCCGTGCGCAGGTTAAAATCACGTGATTCCACCGTGATCTTGGCCAAAAACGCTGCCCTCTCCGGTACCAATCTCCCCTCGGTGCCCGCCGGTATGGCCCTTCGGTATAGTAGGGGTGGTGACGGCCCGCAGGACTGGCCGCCACGGCAGTAAAACGCCCACCGCGTTACGGCCTTGGCCGCCACGGCAGCATTTCCTAAGAAAAGCCACCAGCGGTGCCGTGCGCTCATGCGGTGCAAAGCCGACGGCCGTGCCTGTGGACCCCGACGGCCAGTCGCCAAGGCCAAAATCACGGTGATTCCACCGTGATCTTGGCCAAAAACATGGCTCCTCTCTGTACCAATCTCCTCAGGGTCCTGGGCCGTATGGCCCTTGGGTATAGTAGGGTGGTGACGGCCCGGCGAGAGCGGCTGCCACGGCAGCAAAAACGCCCACCGTGGGGACAGCTTCGCCGCCACGGCAGCGCTTCGGCGAAAAGCCGCCGCGTGCCGCGGCGCTCGCAGCCGGTGCCGGCGGCCGCGCCCGGGACCTCGCCGCCCCGCGCAAGGCCAAAATCACGGTGATTCCACCGTGATCTTGGCCAAAACAACAATGGTCCCTCTCCGTACCAATCACCTCGGTCCCGTGGCCGTATGGCCCTTGGGTATAGTAGGGGTGGTGACGGCCCGGCAGAGAACGGCCGCCATGGCAGTAAAAACGCCCACCGCGACAGCTGCAGCTGCCACGGCAGCGCTTCCGGCGAAAGCAGGCCGCGTGCCGCACCCGCAGCGCCGGTGCCGATGGTCGTGCCCGGGACCCCCCCCGCTCAGGCGCGCAGGGCCAAAATCACGTGATTCCACCGTGATCTTGGCCAAAACAACGCGTTCTCTCCGTACCAATCACCCCGGGTCCCGGGGCGTATGGCCCTTGGGTATAGTAGGGGTGGTGACGGCCCGCAGGAACCGCTGCCACGGCAGCAAAAACGCCCACCGCGGATAGCCCGGCCGCCACGCAGTGTTTCGGCGAAAGCCGGCAGCGGTGCCGTGCGCCGGCGCATGGCGCTGTAACGACGGCCGTGCCTGTGGACCCCGCCGCCAGCGCGCAAGGCCAAAATCACGTGATTGCACCGTGATCTTGGCCAAAAACAAAGCCCCACTCGTGCCAATCTCCCGTGGTCCTGTGAATGTATGGCCCTTGGGTATAGTAGAGGGTGGTGACGGCTCCGCAGGAACCGCGCCACGGCAAGAAAACGCCCATCACGGATAGCTTTGGCTGCCACGGCAGCGCTTCCGGCTGAAAGCCGCCGCGCCGCGGCGCTCGCGACGCCGGTGCCGACGGCCGTGCCGGACCCCGCCGCTCAGAAAAGAAGGCCAAAATCACGGTGATTCCACCATGATCTTGGCCAAAAACAGTGCTCTCTCCGTACTAATCACCTCGGGTCCTGTGGTCACATATGGCCCTTGGGTATATTAGGGGTGGTGACGGCCCCGGCAGAGAGCGGCCGCCACGGCAGTAAAACGCCCACCGTGGGACAGCCGGCTGCCACGCAGCGCTCCGGCGAAAGCCGGCCGCGTGCCGCGCGCGCCAGCGCGCCGGTGCCGACGGCCGTGCCTGTGGACCCCGCCGCCCCAGGCGCAAGGCCAAAATCACGGTGATTCCACCGTGATCTTGGCCAAAAACTGTGCCCCTCTCCGCACTCAATCACCTCATGGTCCCGTGGCCGCATGGCCCTTGGGTATAGTAGGGGTGGTGACGGCCCGCAGAGAACGGCCGCCACGCCAGTGAAAAACGCCCACCGCGAACAGCTTTTCGGCCGACACGGCAAAGATTTCGGCGAAAGACGGCCGCGTGCCGCGCGCTTCGCTGGCGCGCAGAACGACGGCCGTGTTTAGGGACCCCACCGCCGCCAGGCGCAAGGCCAAAATCACGGTGATTCCACCGATCTTGGCGAAAAATAGTGTTCTCTCCGGCACCAATCACTCTCGGGTCCCAAGGCGCGTATGGCCCTTGGGTATAGTAGGGGTGGTGATGGCTCCGCAGAAAATGGCGCCACGGCAGTAAAAACGCCCGCCGCAGATAGCCGCCGCCACGCAGCGCTTCCGGCGAAAGCCGCCGCGTGCCGCACCTCGCGGCGCCGTAACGACGCCGTGCCTCAGGGACCCCGCCGCTCAGCGCGCGAAGGCCAAAATCACGGTGATTCCACCGGATCTTGGCCAAAAATGCAGCGTTCTTCCGCACCGATCACCGGGTCCCGGGGCAGTGTATGGCCTTGGGTATAGTAGGAGGTGGTGACGGCTCGCAGAGAACGGCTGCCACGGCAGCAAAAACGCCCGCCGTGGGACAGGTTCGCCGCCACGCAGCGCTCGGCGAAAGCCGCCGCGTGCCGCACCCGCGCGGCGCCGTAACGACGGCCGCGCCTGGACCCCGCCGCCCGTGGCGCAAGGCTAAAATCACGGTGATTCCACCGTGATCTTGGCCAAAAATGCAAGGCCCTCTCCGTACCAATCTCCCTCGTGCTCGGGCGTATGGCTCTTCGGTATAGTAGGGGTGGTGACGGCTCCGGCAGGGACTGGCTGCCACGGCAGGCAAAACGCCCACCGCGTTACAGCTTCGGCTGCCACGGCAGCATTTCCTAAGAAAAGCCGGCCGCGGTGCCGCGCGCAGCGCGGCAGTGCCGACGGCCGTGCTCAGGACCCCGACGGCTCAGGCAAGGGCCAAAATCACGGTGATTCCACCGTGATCTTGGCTAAAACAACAAAGCCCTCTCCGCACTAATCTCCTCGTCCTGTGGCCGTATGGCCTTGGGTATAGTAGGGGTGGTGACGGCCCGCGAGAGCGGCTGCCACGGCAGCAAAACGCCCACCGTGGGGACAGCTTCGCCGCCACGGCAGCGCTTCCGGCGAAAGCCGCCGCGTGCCGCGCGCCTCGCTGGCGCCGGTGCCGACGCCGTGCCTGGGACCCCGCCGCCAGTGCACAAGGCCAAAATCACGGATTCCACCGTGATCTTGGCCAAAAATAGCGATGCCGCCTCGGCACCAATCACCCCGGTCCTCGGGCTGTATGGCCCTTCGTATAGTAGGGGTGGTGACGGCCCGCAGAGAACAGCTGCCACGGCAGGAAAACGCCACCGCGGGACAGCTTCGCTGCCACGGCAGCTTCCGGCGAAAGCCGCCGCGTGCCGCGCCGCCGCGGCGCCGAACGACGGCCGCCCCGTGAACCCCATCGCCCGTGCGCGCAAGGCCAAAATCACGGGATTCCACCGTGATCTTGGCCAAAAACAGGCCCCACCCGGTACCACCTCCCGAGGTCCTGTGGCCATGTATGGCCTTTGGGTTTAGTATGGGGTGGTGACGGCCCGGCTGGGAATGGCTGCCACGGCAGCCAAAACACCCACCGCGGGACAGCTGCAGCCACGCAGCGCTTCGGCGGAAAGCTACCATGGTGCCGTGCCGCCAGGCGCGCCGGTAACGACGGCCGTGCTCAGGGACCCCGCGCCAGCCAGGCGCAAGGCCAAAATCACGGTGATTCCACCGTGATCTTGGCCAAAAACAGCGCCCTCTCCGTACCACTCACCTCGTGTCCTGTGTCCGTATGGCCCTTGGGTATAGTAGGGGTGCCGACGGCTCGGCAGAGAATGGCTGCCACGGCAGCAAAGACGCCACCGCGGACAGCCCGCCGCCACGGCAGCGCTTCGGGGGAAAGCCGCCGCTGTGCCGCACCCCCGGCGCGCGCGGTGCCGACGGCCGTGCCAGTGGTCCCCGCCGGCCAGGCAGGCCAAAATCACGTGATTCCACCGTGATCTTGGCCAAAAATCGTGCCCTCTCCGTACCAATCTCCTCGGTCCTGTGGCCGTATGGCCCTTGGGTATACTAGGGGGTGGTGACGGCTCCGGCAGGGAACGATCGCCACGGCAGTAAAACGCCACCGCGGGACAGCTTGGCCGCCACGGCAGCTTTTCCGAAGGAAAGCCGTCATGTGCCGCGGCGCCCGCGGCGCCGGTGCCGACGGCCGCGCCTGTGGACCCCGCCGCCCGCGCGCACGCCAATATCATGGGGATTCCACCGTGAGCTTGGCTAAAAACAAAGGCCCTCTCCGCCCAATCACCTCGTGGTCCTGTGGCCACGATGGCCCTTGGGTATAGTAGGGGTGGTGACGGCTCCGCAGAGAGCATTTGCCACGGCAGCAAAAACGACCACCGCGGGACAGCTTCGCCACGACGCTTTCCGGCGAAAGCCGCCGCGTGCCGCGCGCCTCGCGGCGCCGGTGCAAACGGGCGTGCCAGGGACCCCGCCGCCAGGCGCAAGGCCAAAATCACAGGATTCCACCCGTGATCTTGGCCAAAAACTGTGCCTCTCTCCTGTACTAATCACCTCGGTCCTGTGCCGTATGGCCCTTGGGTATAGTAGGGATGGGGACGGCCCGCAGAGAACGGCTGCCATGGCAGTAAAACGCCCATCGCGGGACAGCTTCGCTACCACGCAGCGCTCCGGCGGAAAAGCCGGCCGCGTGCCGCGCGCCCGGCGCCGGTGCCGACGGCCGTGCCTGTGAACCCCCGCCGACCAGTAGCGAAGGCCAACATCACGGGATTCCACCGTGATCTTGGCCAAAAATAAGGCTCTCTCCGCACTCAATCACCCCGGGTCCTGTGGCCACGATGTCTCTTGGGTATAGTTGGGGGTGGTGACGGCCCGCAGAGCGGCTGCCACGGCAGTAAAACGCCCACCGCGGACAGCTTCGCCGCCACGGCAGCGCTTCCGGCGAAAGCCGCCGCGTGCCGCGGCGCCCGCGCCGTGAACGACGCCATGCCCAGCACTCCCACCGCCCGTTCGCAGGCCAAAATCACGTGATTCCACCGTGATCATGGCCAAAAATCGTGCCCTCTCCGTACTCACCTTACTCGGGTCCTGTGGCCCGGTATGGCCCTTGGGCATAGTAGGGGTGGTGACGGCCCGTAGGGAACTCTCCACACAGCAGTAAAAACGCCCACCGCGAGATGCCTTCACGCCATTGCGCTGCTTCCGGCGATAAGCCGCCGCGTGCCGCGCGCCACGGGCGCGCGGTGCCGACGGGCGTGCCTGTGACCTCGCCGGTCCGAAGCGCAGGCCAAAATCACGTGATTCCACCGCGATCTTGGCCAAAAACGGTGCCCTCTCCGCACTCATCACCTCGGTCCTAGGGCCGTATGGCCCTTCGTATAGTAGGGGTGGTGACGGCCGGCAGAGAACGGCTGCCACGGCAGCGCTTCCAAGGAAAGCCGCCGCGTGCCGCGCGCTCACGGGCGCCGGTACAACGCATGCCCAGGACCCCTCACGCTCATACAGGCAGGTTAACATCACGGTGATTCCACCGTGATCTTGGCCAAAAAAAGCGCCCTTCTTCGTACCAATCACCTCGGTCCTGTGCCGTATGGCCCTTGGGTATAGTAGGGGTGGCGACGGCCCGGCAGAGAACGGCTGCCACGGCATGCGAAAAACGCCACCGCGATAGCTTCGCCGCCACGCAGCGCTTATGGCGAAAGCCGCCACGTGCCGCCGCGCCCCGCGCCGAATAACGCCATGCCTGTGGACCCCACCGCTCAGGCGCATGGTTAAAATCACGGTGATTCCACCGTGATCTTTGCCAAAAACAGCGTTCTCTCCGTACTCACCTCCTCGATACTGTGGCCGGTATGGCCCTTGTGTATAGTAGGGGTGGTGACGGCCCGCAGGAACCGCCGCCACGGCAGTAAAAACGCCATCGCTGACAGCTTCGCTACCACGGCAGCGCTTCCGGCAAAGCCGGCCATGGTGCCATGCGCCGCGCGCGCCGTGCCGACGGACATGCCTGTGGACCTCCTGCCGGCCCGTGAGCAAGGCCAAAATCTCGGTGATTCCACCGTGATCTTGGCCAAAAACAGAGCCCTCGTCCGTACTAATCTCGGGGTCCTGTGGCCACGATGGCCCTTGGGTGTAGTAGGGTGGTGACGGCCCGGCAGAGAGTGGTCGCCACGGCAGGGAAAACGCCAACCGCGGACAGATTCGCTGCCACGGCAGCGCTTCCGGCGAAAGCCGCCGCGGTGCCGCGCGCCGCGCGCCGGTGCCGACGGCCGTGCCTCAGTGACCCCGCCAACTCAGGCGTAAGGCCAAAATCACGGTGATTCCACCATGATCTTGGCCAAAAAAACTGTGCCCCTCTCCGGAATTAATCTCCCGGGTCCCTGTGGCCGATATGGCCGCGGTATAGTAGGGGTGGTGACGGCCCGCAAGAAACGCTTGCCACGGCAGTAAAACGCCCACCGCGACAGATTCGCTACCACGCAGCGCTTCCGGAAAAGCCGGTCGCGGTGCCGCGCGCCGCGCGCGCGGTGCCGACGCCATGCCTGTGGACCCCGCCGCCAGCGCAGCAAGGTTAAAATCACGGTGATTCCACCGTGATCTTGGCCAAAAATCGAGCCCTCTCCGTACCAATCACCTGGGTCCTGTGGCGTATGGCCCTTGGGTATAGTAGGGGTGGTGACGGCCCGCAGAGAGCGGTCGCCACGGCAGGGAAAACGCCCACCGCGACAGCTTCGCTGCCACGGCAGCGCTTCGGCGAAAGCCGGCCGCGTGCCGCGCGCCTCGCGCCGCGTAACGACGGCCATGCCTGTGGACCCCACCGCCAGGCGCAGGCCAAAATCACGGTGATTCCACCGTGATCATGGCCAAAAATCGTGCCCTTCTCCGCACTCACCTCCTCGGGGTCCTGTGGCTGTATGGCCCTTCGTATAGTAGGGGTGGTGACGGCCCGCAGGGAACCGCCGCCACGGCAGTAAAACACCCACCGCGAACAGCCTTCGGCCGCCATCGCAGCGCTTCCAAGGATAAGCCGGCCCGCGTGCCGCGCGCCGCGCGCGCCAGGCGCTTCGTGGCGCCGGTGCCGACGGGCGTGCCTTGGGACCTCTGCTGGTCCGAGCGCAGGCCAAAATCACGTGATTCCACCGTGATCTTTGCCAAAAACAAGCCCCTCTCTCGTACCAATCACCTCGGTCCCGTGGCCGTGTATGGCCCTTGGGTATAGTAGGTGGTGACGGCTCCGCAGAGAACGGCCGCCACGGCATCGCTTCCGGCGAAAGCCGCCGCGTGCCGCGGCGCTCGCGCGCGCCGGTGCCGACGGGCATGCCTGTGGACCCCGCCGGCCATACAGCAGGCCAACATCACGGTGATTCCACCGTGATCTTGGCCAAAAACAGCTGCTCTCTCGTACCAATCACCTCGGGGTCCCGGGGCGTGTATGGCCCTTGGGTATAGTAGGGGTGGTGACGGCCTCGCAGAGAACGGTTGCCACGGCATGCTAAAACGCCCACCGCGGGATAGCCGGCCGCCACGCAGCGCTTATGGCGAAAAGCCGGCCATGTGCCGCGGCGCCCGCGCCGGTGAATAACGCCATGCCTGTGGACCCCACCGCTCAGGCAAGATGGTTAAAATCACGTGATTCCACCGTGATCTTGGCCAAAAATAGCGCTCTCTCCGTACTAATCTCTCGATACCAGGCCGATATGGCCCTTGGGTATAGTAGGGGTGGTGACGGCCCGGCAGGAACCGCTGCCACGGCAGTAAAACGCCCACCGCTGACAGCCGGCCGCCACAGCAGCTGCTTCCGGCGAAAGCCGGCCATATTGCCATGCGCCTCGCGGCGCCGGTGCCGACGGGCATGCCTGTGGACCCCGCGCCGCGTGAGCAAGGCCAAAATCACGGTGATTCCACCGTGATCTTGGCCAAAAATAGAGCCCTCTCCGCACTAATCCTCGGGTCCTGTGGCCACGATGGCCCTTGGGTGTAGTAGGGGTGGTGACGGCCCAGCAGAGTGGTCGCCACGGCAGCAAAAATGCCCACCGCGACGATTCGGCCGCCACGGCAGCGCTTCCGGCGAAAGTCGGCCGCGTGCCGACGGCCGTGCCTGTGGACCCCGCCGACTGCGGTGGGTCAAAATCACGTGATTCCACCGTGATCTTGGCCAAAAATCGTGCTCTCTCCGCACCAATCACCTCGGGTCCCGTGGCCGTATGGCCCTTGGGTATAGTACGGGTGGTGACGGCCCGCAAATAACGCTGCCACGGCAGGAAAACGCCCACCGCGGACAACCCGCTGCCACGGCAGCGCTTCCGGCGAAAAGCCGGCCGTGGTGCCGCGGCGCCGCGGCGCCGGTGCCGACGCCGTGCTCAGGACCTCGCGCCGCCAGGCGCAAGGCCAAAATCACGGTGATTCCACCAGCTCTGGCCCAAAAATCGAGCCCTCTCCGCACCAATCTCCTCGGGTCCCCGGCCGTATGGCCCTTGGGCATAGTAGGGGGGGACGGCTCCGGCAGAGAACGGCTGCCATGGCAGCAAAACGCCCACCGCGGACAGCCGGCCGCCACGGCAGCGCTTCCGGCGAAAGCCGGCCGCGTGCCGCGCGCCGCGCGCGGCGCCGGCCGATGTCCGTGCCAGGACCCCACCGCTCAGGCGTTAGGCCAAAATCACGGTGATTCCACCGTGATCTTGGCCAAAAACAGTGCCCTCTCCGTACCAATCTCCCTCGGGGTCCTGTGGCCGTATGGCCCTTGGGTATAGTAGGGAGTGGTGACGGCTCCGGCAGAGAACGGCTGCCACGGCAGGCAAAAATTTGCATTTGTTGCTCAGTTCACGAAGCAACGAAAAACCCTTTGATGTCTCATTATTACGTATTTGAATTTCCTATCAAAGTTATGCATGCATATGTCGATGCACTGAACTTGGAAGGTCTGGACTTTGGTGAAGCCATTAGGTATTACTTGCGAGGTTTCAGGTTGCCCAGGGAAGCACAGAAAATTGATCGGATCATGGAAAAGTTTGCTGAACGATACTGTGTTGCAAATAATGCACAGAATAAAAGAGACAAGAGACACGAATTTTTACGTGGAAAACCCTTGCGGGAAAAAACCACGGGCGCTCGAAGGCAAATCACTATATTTTGGAGAGATTACAATGGAGAGACTCTCTTGGGATACTTTTGCCTATGGACTACTGGGGTATATATAGCACGGGGAAAAGAGTCCCATATGGAAAGAAAATGAATAAGGAAACAGACAAGAGTCCTACACGGACACGATCCGAATTCGGATCACTTTCCAACAATCTCCACCTTGAGCCGAATTCGATCACTTTTCAACAATTATTCTCCACCTTGAGCCGAATTCTCCAAAGAGTCGAAGAATATTATGAACTCCTCCAATAAAATCAGCATATACACCTTGAGCGCGAAAGTCCAAAAGACTAGTGAGTAATACCAACTAAGTTCGAGCAAAGCTCAAACTTAGATGCAGAACTGCTTTGTCAACATATCACCGGATTATCATGAGTACTTATCTTGCAGACTTTAATATCACCTTGAGTAATGACACCTCGAATGTAGTGATACCTGATATCAATGTGCTTTGTTCTCTCATGGAACATTTGATCTTTTGTAAGGCAAATAGCACTTTGACTGTCACAAAATATTGTAGTGCAAGATGTACTTCCACAAAGCTCAGTAAATAAACCTCTCAACCAAATAGCTTCTTTGCAAGCTTCAGAGATAGCCATATACTCAGCTTCTGTAGTAGACAAGGCAACGGTAGCTTGTAAACTTGCTTTCCAACTTACGGCACATCCTCCAACAGTGAACACATAACCAGTGAGAGACCTTCTTTTATCCAAGTCTCCAAAGAAAATCGAATCCACATAACCAACAAGTCCATCTTTAATCCTTCCAAATCAGTAAAGAAACATTAGATGTGCCCATGCAGATATCCAAAATCCATTGAACTGCTTTCCAATGCTCTTTTCCAGATTAGCCATGTATCTACTAACCACACTTAATGATTGAGATAAATCAAGCGAGAACATACCATGGCATACATAAGCGAACCAACTGCACTCGCATATGGGACTTTAGACATGTACTCCACTTCATCATTAGATTTTGGACATGATGCTGAAGAAAGTTTGAAATATGCAGCTAAGGGAGTACTCACAGGTTTAGCCTCATGCATGTTGAAACGACGAAGAACTTTATCAATGTACCCTTTTTGACTTAGATATAATTTACCAAGTTTTCTGTCTCTAATGATTTCCATACCAAGAATCTTCTTAGCTGCACCGAGATCTTTCATCTCAAACTCACTGCTTAATTGAGCCTTCAACTTTGAAATTTCAACCTTGTCTTTGCAGAATCAACATATCATCAACATATATGAGCAAATAAATAGCTGAACCATTAACAATCTTGAAATAAACACAGCTATCATAATTTGATCTTTTAAAATCCTGAGATATCATAAAAGAGTCAAATCTCTTATACCATTGTCTAGGTGACTGTTTCAAACCATAAAGAGATTTCTTCAATTTGCAAGCAAAATTCTCCTTTCCGGGAACGACAAAACCTTCCGGTTGCTCCATATAAATGTCTTCTTCTAATTCCCATGTAAGAATGCGCTTTTCACATCCATTTGTTCAAGCTCAAAATCATGCATAGCCACAATACTAAGCAAAGTGCGAATAGAACTATGCTTCACAACAGGGAAAAGACATCTGTGAAATCAATACCTGAATTTGATCAGATCCTTTAGCAACTAACCTTGCTTTATACCTAACCTCTTCGGTTGGTGAAACGCCTTCTTTTTCTTGAAAATCCATTTGCAAATAATAGGTTTCTTCTCAATTGGCAACTTGACCAGCTCCCAAGTACCATTCTTGTCAAGAGATTCCATCTCATCATGCATGGCACCATCCACCTTTCTCAATCACTAGAAGAGATAGCTTCAATAAGATGAAGGTTCTCAAAAGACCTTCAATTTCTTCTCGCACATTTAGACAATAAGCCGCAGTTGGCTTCTTCAATAAATCTCTTAGGAGGTCAATGTTCCTCCTTTCTATTAGCTGCAATGGAATGTTGTGTTGGTGGCGCAACAATAGGAACTTCGAGTATTTTCCTTATTGATTTCTCGTGTAGATCCCGAATCAATAATATGCTCCACCGCACACTTGATTGCTTCTCAACGGAACATCAATAGATGGTTTATCATGCAACATAGCAGACTCATCAAAAGTAGTATCTCTACTAATAACCACCTTTTAGTTTCGTGATTCCACAACTTATATCCTTTCACACCAGCTTTATAGCCAAGAAAATACACTTAATCGCTCTAGGTTCTAATTTACCATTGTTGACACGAGCATAAGCGGGATGACCAAATATTCTCAAATTTGAATAATCACGGAGAGCCGACCATACCTCAATTGGAGTCTTCTTATCAATAGCCAAATTTGGTGACCGATTAATCAAATAACAAGCGAGAGAAGCGGCTTCAAATTTCAAAACTCTTTGATAATCCGAGTTTGATAACATGCAACGCACCTTCTCCATAATGGTTCTGTTCATGCGTTACGCCACACCGTTTTGTTGAGGAGTGCCAGGAACGGTGTAATGTCTCACAATCCCTTCTGACTTGCATAAAGCTTCAAATTCTCCTGAACAAAACTCCAAACCATTGTCAGTACGAAGCTTCTTGACATGCTTACCAGTTTGCCTCTCGATCATAGTCTTCCACTCCTTGAATGTGCTGAATACATCCGATTTCTGCTTGATAAAGTATGCCCAAACTTTTCTTGAATAATCATCAATAATGGTCAACATATAACTTGCACCTCCAAGTGATGGAACGCGAGATTCTCCCCATAAATCAGAATGAATATAATCCAATATGCCTTTTGTAGAGTGAGTCGCAGTGCTAAATTTCACCCTCTTTTGCTTGCCGAAAACACAATGTTCACAAAATTTCAACTTATCGATGTTTTTGCTATCAAGAAGTCCTCTTTTGCATAATTCCATCATTCCAGCTTCACTCATATGCCCAAGACGCATATGCCAAAGATTAGTAGTATCAGAATTAGATGATTTATTTGAAACAACAGCAACATTACCTGAAATTGTAGTGCCTTGCAGATGATACAAGTTGGCAGCCTTCATATCACCTTTCATCACAACAAGAGAACCTTTGGTAACCTTCAGAACTCCACCTCCACCGGAATACTTGTACCCTTTAGCATCAAGAGTACTCAATGAGATAAGATTTCTCTTTAAATCCGGAATATGACGAACATCTGACAAAGTCCGGATGGTGCCATCAAACATCTTGATCTGGATAGAACCAATGCTTGCAACCTTGCATGGTGTATTATCACCCATCAGCACAGATCCACTTGGCGTAGCTTCATAGGTAACGAACCACTCACGGTTCGGGCTCATGTGGAAAGTGCAGTGAATCAAGAATCCATTCATCGTCGGTTTTGCAATTACCGCAAAGGCAACGAGAACATCTCCATCGTAACCTTCTTTGGTGACAACGGTGGCTCTAGCTTCATCCTCTTGTTGATCTTTCTTGAAATTATTATTTCTCTTCTCCTTATTCGCAACTTCCAAAGACTCGGATATGTCATGTCCATCCTTCTTGCAATATCTGCATGACTTCCTGTTCCTGGATTTAGATCTGCCTCTGAATTTGCTTTTACTTCTGCCTCTTGAATTGTCGTATGAACTCTTCTCATATTGCTCGCCGCAGACAAACCTTCGCATGCGTGCTTTGAACTCCCACCGAACCATAAGTTTCATTTTTTCTTTAGCATGCAGAGCTTCATAAACTTCACTCGAGAGTAAGAGTATCTCGACTATATAGAATAGTATCTCTAAAAGTAGAGTATGAACTAGGCAGAGAGCATAACAAAATAAGACCCAAATCTTCTTCATCATATTTTACCTCCATAGACTCGAGGTCAGAAACAACTTCTTTGAAAGTTGTCGTGGTTCAACAATGAGGCTCCTCCGCCATCTTGTGTGAATAAAGCTTTTGCTTCAAATGCAACTTATCGGTCGATCCTTGGTCATGCAGATCTGCTCCGCTTTCACCATAATGCGCAAGCGGATGTCTCCTTCATAACCTCCTGTAGAATATTATTTGATAGATGAAGATGAATTTGAGATAAGGCCTTACGATCTTTACGTTTCTTCTCATCGGCGGATAGTGTCGCTGGCATCTTATCGATCCCCAAAAGAGCATCATCCAAATCAAGTTGTGATAAAACAGCCCGCATCTTGACTTGCCATAGAGAAAATCTCGTGTCGCGATCCAGCAGCGGAAGATCATATTTTAGAGTCGCCATGCCGAAGAAGAAAAAAAAAACCAAAATTTGCAATCGAAATTCCCTGGTACGCTTCCTGTGTGCACTTAACAAATTTTGGTCAAGAGTAATAGAAAAATAGATGAAAAAGATATATGCAAACCAGGAGATGCAATCTGTCACGTAGCCTCTTTTTTTTTTTCTAACTCCTCTCTTTTTGCTTTTCTCTAGGTTGCTTTGTCTTGTCACAAGACAGTATAAGAAAAGCTTCCTCTCAAGATGAGGACAAAGACTGCTCTTCACGTGTTGTCCCTTGACCGAACTGGTTTCGCACGGACCGAGAAGAGGAGTTGCTGCTGTCCTGGCTTGTTGTGCAGTTGCGCCTTTTTTTTTTTGTTTGCTCCTCACGCCTCTTGATTCGATCCGGCTTAATCTTCTATGCTCTGACCCGTGATGGCGTGACGTGATAGCGCCTTCTCCAAGACATACGCGGGACAGCAGACGAGATTCTTCGCTTGGCTTTGGCGTTGCGACGCCTTCCCTTTATCACCTCTGCCTGGAACCGACTGCGAGGCGAAGAAAGCTTCTGTACCGATCGGACTCGACGAAGACTTCTGAAGGATTTTTTTTTCCCGAATCTCTAATCTCCTGTGCTCTGATACCACTTGTTGCAAATAATGCACAGAATAAAAGAGACAAGAGACACGAATTTTTACGTGGAAAACCCTTGCGGGAAAAAACCACGGGCGCTCGAAGGCAAATCACTATATTTTGGAGAGATTACAATGGAGAGACTCTCTTGGGATACTTTTGCCTATGGACTACTGGGGTATATATAGCACGGGGAAAAGAGTCCCATATGGAAAGAAAACAGAATAAGGAAACAGGACAAGAGTCCTACACGGACACAGATCCGAATTCGGATCACTTTCCAACATACTGCAAATGCAATCCAAATTCTTTTACCAGTGCAGATACTGCATATGTTCTTGCTTATTCTGTAATCATGCTCAATACTGACGCTCATAATACGATGGTCAAGGATAAGGTTAGCCAAATGATTATTTGCCTCTGTTATCAATGACATAAGGTTTGTTCATTAATGGGATTTTCCTCATGCAGATGTCTAAGTCTGACTTCATTCACAATAACCGAGGAATTGATGATGGGAAGGATTTGCCTGAAGTTTACCTGAGTACATTGTATGACCAAATTGTCAAAAATGAGATCAAACTGAGTGCTGATTCATCAGTTCCACAAAACAAGCAACCTAGTAGTGTAATTAAGCTCTTGGGCTTAGACAATATTATCAACCTTGTCAACTGGAAACAGGCTGAAGACAAGGCACATGGAGCAAATGACTTGCTCATCAAGAACATACAAGAGAAATTCAAAGCAAAGAGTGGAAAATCAGAGTAAGACTAATACAACTATTCATAGACAATAATTTTGTGTTCGCTGATACTTTATAGTGAATTCAAGCTTGTGCCTCATGCAGGTCTGTATTTTATGTTATTACCGATACAACCATTTTAAGATTCATGATGGAGGTTTTTTGGGCATCTATGATGGCTGCATTCAGTGTGACACTTGACCAAAGTGATGATAAGGCTGCGACATCGCAGTGTTTGCAGGGATTCAGATCTGCAGTGCATGTCACCTCTGTAATGTGCATGCAAACTCAGAGAGATGCCTTTGTGACATCTGTAGCGAAATTCACATACCTCCATTGTGCTGCTGACATGAAACAAAAGAATGTGGATGCTGTGAAGGTAGGAACTTGGAAAGCCAAATAGGATTTTTTTTTTTGCAAATTCCAATTAATGCATCTCACGATTAAAAGGACCTTATCATGCAAAGCATCTCAAATACTATGATACTTGAAGAATCTAGATCCTAACTTGTTTCTTGCAGAGGCTTTTTTTTTCATTCTTTAGTCCTTTTTTTTTCACTCTTTAGTCCTTTTTTTTCACTAATTTGCTGTACACCTGTACAATTTCTGTATCTTGCACTTTCATATGAAATTCTTTAGAACAAATTCCTTATGTATGTGTAGTGTCTTAATTTAACTGCAAGGAGGCTTAGGTGACATCAACAGCACTAGGAGCTTAGACTATCCAAAGTGTTGTACACTTGTACTGTATTATAGTCCTTTATCCTATTATT
Organism: Melocanna baccifera; assembly: GCA_036346265.1. NCBI lineage: Eukaryota > Viridiplantae > Streptophyta > Magnoliopsida > Poales > Poaceae > Melocanna > Melocanna baccifera. The sequence goes on along the minus strand of CM070683.1, from coordinate 19,945,987 downwards.
TATCATCACCATATGAATTAATATTTGAATCTATTGTTAGTTAGACCTATTTGTCCGTTTTATAACAAGTCATGTTTTTTTACTTTATGTTTTTCTGCAGGCTATAATATCCATTGCAATAGAAGGCGATTATTTGCAGGAAGCTTGGGAGCATGTACTAACATGTCTTTCACGGTTTGAGCATTTACATCTTCTTGGAGAGGGGGCACCTACTGATGCTTCATTTTTGACAGTACCTATGGTTGAGTCAGAAGAAAAGGCACAGAAGTCAAGTACCACTACAGCTTCAAAGCGAACTAATACTCTTCAGAATCCAGCTGTAATGGCTGCTGTTAGAGGGGGTTCTTATGACAGCACAACAGCAAAAAATAATGTCTCGCCATTGGTTACTCCTGAACAGATTAATAATTTCATATCAAACATAAATTTGTTAGACCAGATTGGCATTTTTGAGTTAAATCATATATTTGTTCATAGCCAAAGATTAAATAGTGATGCCATTGTTGCTTTTGTGAAAGCTCTTTGCAAAGTCTCAATAACAGAGTTGCAGTCACCTACAGATCCACGTATCTTCTGTCTAACAAAGATAGTGGAGATTGCGTAAGAACCTATTTCCAGATGCATGAATTGTAATAGCAAGCAGCTGTGATCAATAATCTTTACTACTTAAAAAGAAGGAGTTGGTGGTTGCCGAAGCCTCCATCCAATCTAGACCGTCGAATCTTCCCTCCCATCCCTCTCCCGGCCAACCCTGAAACCCTCCAACCGCCGCCCCCCTCCTCCCCTCCCCCTCTCGGCCTCCCCTCTTCCCCCACCCCCCCTGCGCCGCCCTCCTCACTCTCCCCCCGCCGCCCTCCTCCCTCTCCTGGCCTCCCCCCGCCACACCCCTCCTCCCCCTCCCCCTCCACCCGCCGCCGCCTCCTCCCCCTCCCTCTCCCGGCCTCCCCTCCTCCCCCTCCCCCTCCACCCGCTGCCGCCTCCTCTCCCTCCCTCTCCCGGCCTCCCCTCCTCCCCCTCCCCCCGCCGCTACCTCCTCCCCCTCCGCCCCGCCGCCCCCTCCTCCCCCCCCCCGCCCCGCCATCCTCCTCCTCTCCCCACTTCCTTCGCCTCTCCCCCACCTCGCCCCCCGCCTCGCGCTCTCCCCGCGCCTCCCCTCGCTCTCCCCGCCTCCTCGATCTCCCCGCCGCCCCGCCTCCTCCCCCCCTCCTCGCCGCGCCCCCGTCGCTCTCCCCGCCGCCCGATCCGCCTCCCCTCGCTCTCCCCCGCCTCCCCTTGCCCTTCCCCCCGCCTTTACTATTATAAAGAAGAAGTTGGTGGTTGCCAAGCCTCTTTTGATTTTTAGCCATTCGATCAAAATAAATAAAATCCAAACCGTCTACCCCGCCTCCCCGCCTCCCTCGCTCTCCCCGCCTCCGTATCCGCTCTCCCGCCTCCGCTTCCGCCTCCCCTCGCTCTCCCGCCTCCTCCCGCGCCACCTCCCTCCTCCTCCCAAGCGCAGCCTCCTCCTTTCCTCCCACCCCGCGCGCGCCTTCTCCTCCCCCCCTCCGCTCCGCCTCGCGCCTCCCCCCACCCGCGCGCGCGCCGCCTCCTCCTCCCCCCGCTGCCGCACACCGCAGATCTGCGACCGAGTTAGGGTTTCTTCGCTGAGGAGAGGAGGAGGACGAGGAGGAGATGGACGTGGTGAAGGCGGCGCAGCTCGGGGGGACGCTGAGCGGGTGGTGGTGCACCACCGGTGCCGCCAAAGATCGCCGACCACTACAACCGCGTCGCGCGACACCCGCAAGCGCATTGTCGGCGCCCTCCTCGGCACTTCCTCCCGCGGCACCGTCGACGCCACCAACTCCTATGCCGCAATCAATCCGCCTCTAACCACTAGGGTTTGCGCGCTTGGTCGGCCGCCGTTTCGAAGTTTCGCTTCTCTCGACCTAGGGCTCGCGGAATCGATTGTGGTTGTAGATGTAATTCAAACTATTGGCGTGAATTGCCGCGTTCTTGCATGATTAGATCTGCATGCTTATTCCAAAGGTAACTTACTAAATTTGTAACTTGCGATGGCACTTGATTTTGCAAAGGCCGCTTGAGGAGGATGACAAGGATCCGAGGATCTGGTTCATGGACCATAATTACCACGAGTCGATGTTCTCCATGTTCAAGCGGATCAATGGTATGCTGTGAGAACGTGTAGGATCGTTGTTCACAGAATGGTTTTGCCAATTGGTAGTTCTTTCTTTTATGCCCAATTTTGTGAGAGATGTGAGATAATGGCATTGTTCATTCCTTAAAAAAATGGCATTGTTCTCTTTGTTAGTTAATTTCGGTGTTCCTTCATGATGATTATTTCATGAAGCCACCTCAAAACTTTAATCTCATTCTGGTTGTCAGCCCCTGAAAGATTTTGAGTTCTTGGAGTTTGTTTGGTTCAATTAGGTCATAAAGGCAAATATGTTTGTTTTGTAGAACTCAATTTTTGAAGAATGATATGTGCAATCTTTGGTGATCTTACTATATTTACTGATGTTTGTTGTACGCTGAATGTTTGTCTGTTTTAATGAGTTATTCACTTGTAGATTTCTTCTTAGGAGGTGATCTCCAGCATTAGTAATAGGTACTTTATGATTGATTTTAGTTGCAATCATTGCACATATTTGCTCATTTGAACAATTGAATATTTCAATCTTCCCAGAAGGTTTATCTATCAGCTATGTGTCACTTCGAAACAATTCAGACTACAAAATTACTTTATTTGTTTCCATCAAATGTTTCAATCATGCATGGTGTCATTTTGTTCTCAATCCATGTTGGTACATATTGACCGCCCTTTCTTCAGAAGTGTCCGCAATATATCTTGCTATGCAGCAGTCTAAGTTGGAGTGCATTGATGAACCTGAGGAAACAGAGGAGTATGATGATTTTGACCCATATGCTTTTATCAGGGCTTTACCTGATTTATCTATGGTGGTTCCCAAGTTTCACTACTGCTCTCCTTCCAAAGCAAACTCAAGTAGCCCTACAACTACCCTTGTACTTGATCTCGATGGTAAGATATACTTGCTATCTAAGCAAGTAAGCACTTAACAATCTTTACTACTGGATTTAGTAGCTTTTTGTTCCCATTTTTATGAATAACTACAGATATCTTTGGTCATTTGTATTGTTTTGTTATTCCCAATCGGGCAATGTCCTGCTTGCTTTAGAGTGCAAATTTTTCAGCACGCAGAATCCTTTTACTTAAGAATACTTATTAGTGAATGAATGAAATTAACAACATCTAATCTTACTATCAAGGTAATCGGAGCATTTTCCCTTCACTAGGGTTTGGTGTGTGCGATACAAAGATGAATTACACTATCTCTGTCTATAAGGCCGAAATGGTAAAATTGGAGCCATGAAGATTATTGTATGCACGCCGATGGATTTATATGCATTATGAATCATGATTATATGGCTTCACTACCAGGATTATTTTAAGTGTTAATTGAGATGAGCTCTTTGTATGGCAATAATTCAGACTTAATAGTTAGTACCTTCCACAAACCTGCCTACATCATACTTTCTATCCAATCTCTTTATTTATTTCTGCTTGGTCCGCTGCTTTCGTGATGGCCGCTTAGACATAAGTTTGGAATCGCCCTTGCCCCTTTGATGTTAACTTTTTGTCGCTCAGGCTGCAATGCGTAAACACTCGTGCATTCTACTCTTGAACCCTGTGAGGATGCTGATTTCACATTTCCAGTTCATTTTAACTTCAGAGAGCGCACAATATATGTTCGATGCCGTCCCTATCTCAAAGAGTTCTTGGAGAGGATTGCCAGCATTTTTGAGACAATTATTTTCACTGCTAGCTTAGTTCTTATTGTAAATTCTCTTTAGTCTCTTATCATTGTGATTTGGTTTTGGTGCTCTGAGATGAGTTACATCTCGAATGCTAGCTAAGTTCTCATATCTCGAATGCTAGCTAAGTTTTTATTGTGAATTCTCTTAATATTGTAAGTAGGATCAACTTTCTTTGACCCTTTCTTAAATTTGTAGTTGGTTTTGAAGATGCTCTCATTCTTGTTTTGTTAGGGACAAATATTAACCCTTGTGGAATACCTTTTGCTTTTATACCGTGCCTTGTTGCCAACTCCTGTTTGGTACCGTTTTTTTTTCTAAATAAGGAATATGGGAGTCTGTTCTCATCTTTAACCACTGGGCTCTACTTGACTTTCAAGTTGACTTCAGTAGTTGAGAAGGTACTATTGCTTATTGCATTTCGCATGCAAATTCAGTGGGTTGAAAGCATGAAACATTGTTTGGCGCATGTCTATTATCTTCTAATTTACCCTTGTGTCTTCCAGGTTCAGTCATTCTTAGCTGCAGTGAAAGCATTGTCACGTAAAGATGTGCATTATGGGTCTTATGCAACGGCTAAACAGGTAATTATTCCTTTGTTGTCAAGTGTCTGAGCTAAAAAATGCGATATGCTGTTAATATTCATAAAGTATTCATAATTTATTTATACTATACTAGGATACCATCATTCCTAGAATAAACTTGACAACTTTCAGCCGTTCAACTAATTAACGGAACCATCTGATCCATTTATGACCTTGCAAGTTGATATTTATTATTCAGTTTTGAGATCATATTTGATAGTATGCATCACTTTTATTTGGTTTTTCGTTGCAACGCACGGGCACCTTACTAGTAAGGTGCCCGTGCGCTGCAACAAAAACCAATAAAAGTGATGCATACTATGAAACAAGAGACACTTTTGCGCAGACGAGCTATGGATTCTGGCACACAATTAGCGCATTCTGGCGCAACACAATCTCAACAGATTAGGGTTAAAAATTGATCAACGAAAGAAGTTTTGGAGTTAAACAGGAGGAACGACAAAATCATCATGTTATAAAACCTAAAATAAGGGTGCTTATAAACCAAAACTTGTGTACAAGAATCCAATTGCAAGTCCAAAAATATTAGTAATTTTATGCAACTCAAACAAAGAAAACACATTAAAATTCGTTGTAACGTGAGTTGTCCAATAACGATTAGGCATCTATCAGATCTTATATCCCCTACTATGTTGTAAGCAACAGTACACAAGGCCTTTCAAATATTCAACTATTTCAGATCCACCAAGTTTTGAAGTTCCAGAGACCATGTGAACAAAAGAACCTGGATAGGACAATAAAAAATTCATTAGTCAAATAAAAAATTCATTAGTCAAAAATCCATTGTATAAATTGTGTACAAAAGATACGAAAAGAATTAGTGAATTACTTACATTATTTAATGTCGAAACATTCTCAAAGTGTATCGTTCCTTACGCCAACGGTATTCATGATAAAGTTCCTGCATTCAAATCATGCAACACTACAGCGCGATTCATTTAAAGAGAGCATTATTTAAATTATGAAAGAATACATAGTTGCATACATTATTTACCTTTTGTTTTACCTTCAAGCTCTTGTAGCCTATCATCTTGTGGTCCAAATATGAAATTTGTACAATCCATTGTCATTAAGCAACCTTTTCAACAATGTATCAATTAGACGAGGAACAGGAATAAGATATAAGATGATGATGTATTCATAGTAGTTGCACACGTACCACATCGACTATTCTTCTTCAGCATTGTCGCAGCTAAAATATAGTTTTGTTCCCCCGCAAGTCTCCATTGTGTTACATATCGCACAATAAGTCCATCCCAAATGCGCACAAATAATAAGTTCTTACTGATGTATATTAAAAATGGACTCAATAAACAATATGCAATATAAATTATTTGTTTTCAAGAAAATAACAGCATTCTATGCAACTTGTTCGTCATCCATGAGGCATAATTCCTCATTGGTATACGACGTGGAAGTCGTTGATGTGCCGACAATGACATGTACAACCAAACCGACCACATCTTACCAAAGTTGCATCAATTGTAAGGATTGTTCAAAGCAACAACACAAAAGTATATATATCAAATAAGAGGCAGCATATATGAAAAAGTGGAGATCTTACCAACAATTGACTTGTTTGGTTTTAAATAAACATCTTCAAAATGTGTATATTGGATAGGGAGATCAGAAAATTGAATGATATTGCTCAATTGCCCAACCGTAGTTCGGTATGTGAACCTTAATTCAAGCCCTTTTCCAAGGAATCAAATTGTTGGGATTTGGGTCAACGTTCTTCGAGTGGATCTCATACGAACTCCTTCTAAATGTAATCCACAAATCTATGAGATTGTCCGCGAAGCAAAACACTTCCATTTTCATGCCCTAATAATAGAAATGCGAAAAACATATAAGTAATTGCATGAAATAATATTGGGTTGACAATTAAAAGAACATATGGTGTAATAAATATTAAAGCAAATATCGATACATACATTCTCATCAGCAACTATTAGCTGAAGCATAGATCCAGTCATAATCTCTTGAATTGGAAATTTGTGCACTATATGTACACGAAAGTTCCACTTGTAATGTATGCTGTCTGGGCCCAACTCATGAAAGTGGATGCACCTATAAAAGGTAAATCGTCAACGACATTACATTTTGTGTTAAATGTACATTAAGATACATAAAGAATCAACTAAAGGAAAAATAGGAACATGCATAAACGTGTCTTCAAGAACACTTACCTAGACTGGAATGACATGTGTGTATCAAAGGGAGCATAGACTCTTTGCGTAGAAAGGCTCCTAACCGACATCATGCTGACACAGCAAATAGTTTGTCAGAACGAAATCTAATACGATGTACATCTTTTGTGTTAAACATTTCAATGAGACATACATCTGCACAAGAATGACAGTTGCAAAAAACAAAGGATAACAAAGAAAATAATTTTACTTTTACAAGAAACATCTCATATGTGTTTTGTAGTCTCATATGTGATTTGAAGTCTCTTGGTGAGTATAAAAGAATAGTTACATTACAACGCGACATCGATATCAATCGGATAAAATCAAGACTAAATTGTTCACAATCAAACTTTTCACGTTAATTCCTATCATAAAATACATGAAATTATCAGAATTAACCAACGTAGAGGATTGTCTGTGATTGGTTTTTCTCATTGCTGAAGATCGTAACAACACACCATATGAAATTTAGCCCTGTTCAAAGAAAATACATTTAGGAACTTCGACAGGAATTAAGTATTTGCCAAGTATGAATTTACAATCAAGTGATTAATACCTCGTCTATGATATGAGTACTTCTTTGTAGACGATGTTTTTCGTGAAGGTACCATGGGTCTTTCTAGACATGCGCTGCTTGGCCTCCTTATCTGCAACGACAAGGACCTTGATGTTGTTTCTGGCGGTGGACCTAGATAGCGCAACGTACAGTTACCCATGAGAGAAGACCGGATCAGGGAGGTAGACACCAACATTCGGGATGGTCTGCCCCTGCGCCTTGTTGATTGTCATTGCGAAGCTGAGCCTGATCGAGATTTGCTTCCTCTTGAATCTAAACGGAACATCCGTCATCGAGAGGACATAGAGGTATCCGAGGAGGAACACCTCTTCCCAGTCTTGGCCGACTGCACAATCTTGGCATCAATCGCATTCTTTTGGAACCCCTGACTACGGTCTCGTCCGTTGCATAGTCCATTAGCGGGATCGATATTCCGCAATGATCATCACGACGCTTAATCTTGAGCTTAAGTACATGCGGAGGTAGCCCGTTAGGGGTCAATGTGTTTAAGAATTCAGGAGGGTAGTAGCTGTGGGGATCATCCTCCGCACAGTCAAAGCTATGGTACACCATCTCCTCCCCGCGAAATAGGTCAATCATTTTCATATTGATCTTATCGATATACGCATTTCGGGTTGACAAGATGGCCCGAGATGTGATATAGCTGGCATCCGATAGGTTCTGATCTAACATAGGAAACACACTATGTATAAGTTTATCGAGGTCTGTGTCCTTTCTTGTATATGGCACGCATATCTCGTCTGGAAGCCGTCCGGAAGCCGTACAAAGCCATCTTCATTGCTCTCCTCTGTACCATTGCCGACCCGCAATAGGTACTCTGCAAACTCAGGATCACTTTGGGCCCTCATGTTACGTACGAGCCTTAGCCGTCACATGCATTCCCATAGATATGACTTACGCAGCGTCGCATCAGTTATCTGTGGCCTAGTCCCCTTACGAACAACTGGAAGCACTTGCCTGAAGTCTCCACCGAACACGATCGTCTTCCCACCGAACGGCAAGTCAGGTCGATCCATGATGTCTTGCATGCTACTGTCTAGGGCCTCGATCGCTCGTCGTCTCGTCATGGAGGCTTGTCCCATATTATTAGCGATGCCGGTGAAGAAGCTTAGCGGTCCCACTGCGCTTTGTGAGTTCTGAATCGCCCCATTACCAATGTTGAGTGGGATCTTAAACCTCGAGTGCACCGTCCTACCTCCGGGCATGATGGAGGCAGCTACACCTGACGTCGCGGTTGCCACTGCAATCTTCCCATCGCCTCGGACCTTTGCAAGCAAAGCTTTATACATGAATGTCTTTCCCGTGCCTCCCGGGCCATCAACAAAGAAGACACCTCCGTTGCCACTGTCAACCGCAGATAATATCTCGTCGTATGCTGCCCTTTGCTCAAGATTGAGGGAGGACGACAGAGAAATATGGTAAGGGTCTACCTCGATCATTGACTCCTCATAGATCTCCCTAGCCTCTCCATCGTTGATTTCGTTCGACTCATCTATAGTGGGGAGAGGGAATGATGTTATGTTCTTACCCATCGACTGAAGCATATTTCTGATGTCCAACAACACCATCTGCTCAACGGTGTGTGGGCATACATGGGAACGGCGGTAGTCGTCCGACATTCCCTCAAGGTGCCTGTCCCATAGCCCACGCACATCATTTGGCTCACAGAACACCAGTATAATTGCGAAGAGCCTTCGGAGCGAGGATGGTATCTGGAATAGCTCAGCCTCCGTTAGGCACTCTTCTAGGGTGTTGTCGGCCTCGATAAGTCCCCTCTTCGCAGCAGCATCACGGAAAAATGGGTAGACTACACTATCCACTGTCCTAAGGTCTTCAAAGGAGGTGGCGCCAGGTACGTGGTTTAGTAGCACCCTGAGATAGTACCGCTCCCCCTCATTTGGGCGGGCAGACACAATTCTGCCAACTTGTGTTCGTTCCGTCCTCTGCTTCCACTTCTTCAGGCCTGGCTGCCAAACAAATGATGATGGAAAATCCCTGTACAAGATGCCTCGAGCCTCCTCATTTGTTTGGTTCATCTCAAAATACTCTGTCAGCATAGACCTCTCGACGCCATACCGGCCAACCACATCATGAAGATCTCGACCCACGTGGAACGAGACCATGTGCATGTTCGGTAGATGCAGCTGCATCTGCAACACTGGTGGGGAGATCTTGCTAAGGTCAAACTATAGATCCTCCAAAGAGCTTCTAGTGGGGTAACCCACCTAGCATCCCTGTACTACTTGATCTCATCGATGTTCCCATTGCTATTGGGCTCATCAAGAGAAACAGATGCTCGGTCATGGCCCTTATAAACATACTTGAAAAGGTATTGCACGGCCTTTATGCTTGAGCAAACCTCAACGTTTATGTGGCAGTTATACTTCCTCAAGAGGTAAGGGTTGTATGGCACAACCCATCTGTTGTCAAGCATCTGTCGTCGAACCTTTGCACGGTGGCCATCATCTCGTCTCCTGTACACTGGGTATGAATCCTTGCCTTGTAGTGTAGCTGCGTTGAAAGGGCGTGGGTAGTAGTTCTTGCATGTACCATCATGCATGCACACATTTTTTGGATTTAGGACTCCGCAAGGGCCATGCATCATATGCTTAACGACCATCTCGCATGCTACTGGTACTTGTTTTTGTCTGGGAGCTCTGCGGAGATGAGACAGTCATACTGCTCGGGACAAGTGAGCATGTTCCTTCCCTTCATGATAAGAAGAAAGTGAACATGAGGAAGTCCCCTCTTCTGGAACTCAATGACATATGCATAAGCAGCTACTACGCCAAGGATATGCTTCTTAAATAACTGCTCCTTGAGGTCCTCTAGCTTGGCTCAATACCCGAACGATGAGATCAGGGCGATCTGTGGGTCTGTCTGTGCTCTAGCTCACGCCTTACCTCTTCCCAATTTGGGTTGCATGTCATAGTTAGGAAGATGTCCGGCTTTCCATACTTTTGCACCAAGGCCATAGCATCCAAGAACCTTCGTTTCATATCTCTATCGCCCCCAATGAATGATGCCGGGAGCACAATCCTTTTGCCTACAACATGCGCACGGCTCTCTCCAGACTCTATGCTATCAACCAAGCCTTTATACAAGTCTGCGCGTATCTCCTTCTGGTGTTGCCTAAAGTAGTCAAGTCTTGTACCCTCCACCTTGATGTACATGTCGACCGCATACTGCTGGAATAGGCGCTTGCCGTATAATAAGGCATTGAATATCCCGTGGCGCATTTGGAATTTGTAGCGATGGTAATCTCTTACGGACACGCAAAGTCGGTTATTTGTATGCACGTCACTACCATCGTTGTTACTATTTTCACATGCTTGGATTACAGCTTCAAGGGGCACGCCATGCTTTGGAATATGTGGATGCGAGCCGAACTCCCCTCCCGGAAGAACATTGGATACGACAAAGGGTCGTAGCATCCGTAGTACGGCTTGATACTATATTTCTCATTATTGTTACCATATAGGATTACGCTACGATTGAAATCTTTGCGCAGCTCGTTGCCCTCAACCCACACAGCGGCCACCTCCGATGTTATCGGCTGTTGTAGACTCTCGGTCCATCTTTAAGTCGTGTTTAGTGAGACACGATATTCTCGAGGTTTTCAACTTGGCCTAGGCTCGGAAAGTCTGCGAGTAAGGGTTTTCCCGAAGAATGTTGACAAGCGTCCTCACGACTTTCTCGGTCGAGGCTAGGGAATGTAACAAACCGGTGATCGAGAGGGGTCGTCATCGTAGAAATAGAGCTCGGATGCTCTGGAGCAGAGTCACTCGAACCAAAGGAATGTACATTGTGATAAATTTGTCCGTGGGCTCTAAATGTGTATACTCCAGACCTCATGTTGGTGTAGTTCTTATCAAGACTCACGCCTAGAGTAGTAAAGGAGAAGTGACCGTTGAAGAATCTAATGTTGTCCTGAAAATGCCTGGCATCAGGATCTGCACTTGACCAGAGCCTACAGAGATCTGGTGTTGGCTCTGGGTTCGACAGCCTGATTTGACCATTTCGGCAGCAAAAACCCTTTAACTCGTATTGAAACTTCTTCGCGTGGCAGTGCGCGCAGTCTAGCTCAGGCTTCAACATGTGCGTGGTATTGGGTATATTGCTGTATACATGATCGTAGGAATCTAGGACATTTGATCCGACGGGACAGGCATTAGCTGGCTCATCAAAGTCAGTGTCTTCCATTGTGTCTCCATCCGCAGGATCAGCTGTAGCGAAGCCGTGCGAGATCAATGATGGATTGACATCCGATGAAGCTTCTAAATGTGGACATTGCATTGCAATTGATTCGGTGCATGGGGTATCTCTCCTGGTTGTGTAGCTTGCATTACGTTCATGAAGCAATGCTTGCCTCTCCTCAGATGTAATGCTTCGCCTGGCTGATCTTCGACGGGCATTAATCTCACCCCGCTCCTCCAATGTTAAACTTTGGACACGTGCTTTACGTTGTGCTCTTTGACGGGCATTAATCTCTTCTCTTTGTTCGGGTGTTAAACTTTAACGTCGTGCTCTTTGATGTTCTCGTCTAGCTAGCCTTTGCTCTGGTGTATAAGTTGTATACCTACGTTTTGCTCCATTTTGCTCGAATGTAATGCGAGCCTCTGCTTGACCATGACTTGGTTGTGTTTGCTCTGGTGGTATGGTAGCAGAACTCGCTCCCACATCGTGGTCACGATTCCTACCTAAAGTTTATAGGGCATCTAATTAATAATAATAGAAGATATGCAACAAAGTGTGTACCATTAGAACTAATGTGCATAAAACAACCTACCATTTGAGCAATCGCCTTGTAGCAATACCCCTGCCGTGATAGTACTACGAGATGGAAATGTACACAACGATGCAAAACTCTGGCATGCAACGTTTGATGCGTCACGTATAAAGAATCCACTTAGGGCATGTGGTATATTCTGTGATTGGTTTGGATGATGCGACATCTTCACTAAAATCTTTTGTGATCTATGGAGAAACCGATGTGAAAAGTAGAAATGGATATTAGTGCATCACTCAGCCTATACTCAGAAGGTGTTAGAAAGGTTTGCTTTTGAAAAAGCATAATCATCTCTCTTTACTAATTAGAGAATAGGGGCTAATGATACTTACTACTTAGAAGTACAGAAAGATATATCAGGAAACGTGGAATTTTACCATCAGTATACTAAAAATAAGTTCAAAAGAAAACAAAAAATGTGTAAATGTGGGCGAACCATCACTCAACATTGCTACTATTTTGCTAAGCATTTATTCGTTGTAATAAATTACCTTACTGTATATTCTGTTGCAGTAAGATAATCCTCTCTTTACTGCTTCACCTCCTCGTAACAGTTGTAGTCTTGCACAGATCCAGGATAGACACACAAATTAATGTAACACCCAAATTCCATACTATGGAGCCCGTGCGTTATGAAGACAACAATAAACCTTTGAATTTACCAGTATACAGGCTCATTATTACGTATTTGTGTAGGTAATCCATCACTTTTATCAGTTTGCTCAGTTCACGAAGAAACACATAATATGAGATGAGGGATGCCATTCACAAGTTGCCTCTAGTAAGATGCCCGTGAGTTGCAACAAAAAACCAAATAAAAGTGATGCATACTATCAAATATGATCTCAAACTGAATAATAAATATCATCTTTTTCTTACATCATCATATATCAAACAAAACATACATGTTCATACTTGTAAACAAAGAATAGGCATCAGGTGAATACTCTGCCAAGGAAAAGATTACAAGGTAGCGCACCAATTAGGTTTGGCCAAGATGACAAAGCAACAGGGCCATTTAAACTTATGCAATAGCTGTCCCAGTCAAACTTGCTAAAATATTCCAGAAACCTATACAAAACCTATTAATAAGAAAACACAGGGAGATAACAAGGATATGAGATTTCATATTGGCTAAAGATGTTTTTGCATGTCTAAAAAGTGAAAATAGTCATGACTTCCGAAACTTACCTCCAGAGGGCCATGGAGAGATTTATGGAATAGATTGAATATGTAAAGGATAAGTATTTCCAGTGCGTAAGTAGATATTAGTCCATGATGTGCTCCTAGTAGGTAACTTTCATAATAACACCATGCCTTGGTTAATATAATGCTCCTTTTAAATAGATGGTTTTTTTCAACCCTACGGTCAACCTGAAGAAGGAACAATTGTTTACTTTCCCATGACTTGGCATAGTAACCAAATAAAAGGACACCTAGACAAGCACAGGAAACCAATGTTGAGTATTCTACACATTCAACAGCTATCTACTTAACCAGAAAAACTTTGAAGTTTAAAATGGAACAGAGATTGTAAATGCACCATTTATTCCAAAAAGTAGATAAATTTGCATTGCAATACCAGCTTGAGGAAGCAAAGTGTGCAGATTCCACCAGTTTGGTTGAATGAGATATCAATGATAATATTTTCAATAGTGCATCTTTACTACTATAAAAGAAGGAGTTGGTGGTTGCCGAAGCCTCCATCCAATCTGGACCGTCGGATCTTCCCTCCCCCTCCCGCCACCCGACCAACCCTAAAACCCTCCCACCCGCGCCGCTCCCCTCCCTCCCTCCCACCCACGCGCCGCCTTGTCCCCTCCCTCCCACCCCGCGCCGTCGCCGCCTCCCTCCCCCCACCCCGCACGCCGCCTCCTCCCCTCCCTCCCACCCTGCGCGCCGCCTCATCCCCTCCCTCCCACCCCGCCCGCCGCCTCCTCCTCCTCCTCACCCCACGCCGCCGCCTCCTCCCCTCCCTCCCACCCCGCGCGCCTCCTCCTCCCCACCCCCCTCCGCTCCGTGGTCGCCTCCTCCCCCACCCCGCACTGCAGCCGCCTCCTCCTCCTCCCCACCCTGCACCGCAGCTGCCTCCTCTTCCCACCCGCGTCACCGCCGCCGGACTTTGCCTGACGAGTGGCCCTCCTCCCCTCTAGACCACCCCGCGCGCCGCCTCCTCCTCCTCCCACTCCGCTCCGCCTCCCCACCCCGCGCCGCCGCACCGCCTCCTCCTCCCCACCTCAGCACCGGCCAGATCTGGACAACCCCTCCCCCACCGCCGCTTCCACTGGCCGGATTTGGTTGGGCCCGTGTGCGTGTACGTCGTCGCATTGGAAGGTGAGTCAAATCAAGCTTTGTAGCATTGGAGCATCCTTCTCCCCCAACGCCGCCGCCCCCGTTGCCTCCTTCTCCCCCGGCGCTGCCGCCCCCGTCGCCTCACCCGACGCCGCCGTTGTTTCCTCACCCGACGTCGCCTCATTGATTCCAACAGCAGCTTGCAGGTTCGATCGGCTCTGCGAATTAGGCGGCGGTTGTTTGTGGTGTTCATTTGTGAGCGGGGTTGTTTGGGATGCCATTCGTAGGGCAAGGATGAGGAGTGCGTCCGTAACCAGGAGCAAAGCATCTCAGACGCAATCGACCTTCTACCACGCTTCATGACTGGCATCGACGTGAATGTGATGTTCAGGAAGTGCGTTTGAGGTTTTCAGTTTGTGGATTGGTGATTTACTGATTTGTGTGTGTATATGTGGTATTCCATTTGTTTTCATGCATATTGGGCGGTGGACATCGCAGGATTGATGACTTTGAGTTCACCCAAGAACGTGCTATATTTGACCTTCTGGATATCCCACTGTAGCACGGATGGATAGTGGATCCTTAGGTATGCTTTTTCCTTATGATATATTAGTTTTGCATCGGGCTGCTGCAATTATAGAACCAAATTGGTGTATGGTTTATGTTTCTTTCAACATGGAACATAATACTTGTGCTCGGATATAGCTTCATGCTGCTTAACAATTCACAGCGTCTGTTTTTCTTTAGTCATGTCCATAGTAAAGTTTATGATTGTCATCTGTAATGACTGTAAGCAAGGTCCAGGAATATCTATAGTAAATAAATTTAAAGAAGCCTTATAGTTCTGGCAAACTATGTCATTGGCCTTTTAACTTTTTTAGTGTTTTTGTTCCCTGCAATATCTATAGTGATCTGATCTCTTACCAGGTATTTTCGTTACTGCTCTTTTAATAAATGCTTAATATGCGTGAAAGTTGAAACTCAATTTTTATGTGTCTCTCTTACTCCTTGTATACTATTATTGGCTCGCACATAGCAATTGCCTCTAAATTTCTGCAAATGTTTATCCATCCAGGTCAGGCTCATTAAAAGTGATGGATACTATACCAAATGCGTACTAATCATCTGTTTATCAGTTTGCTCGTCTTTCTTACTAGAGATCATAAGAGAACGGGCACTTCATATTTGTGTAGGTAATCCTATCATCTCATATTTGATATATGCCAAAAGATATATTTCATTATCCAAACAAAAATGGCCCTATGTAATACAAGAAGCAACTTACGGAGGAAGTCCCTCTGGATCAGCCACAGAAGTTTTGCAGGCTCAAAAGCAACATCTTGCCCCTGTAGAACCTTACTATTACATTAGCTAGGGAAGAGATGAGGAATCGGTATTCAGTATACACAACATTAGAGATTAAAAAAAGCATATTCCTATTCTCAAGAGTTAAACTCTAAACTCAGCCAAGCATCGTCCAACTTCAGCTGGTTACCTGCTAGTAACCATTTTCAGTTCAAACTCTCTATTGCCAAGTGAATCATGCATCCTAAAGACCTACCTGGCTTTGGTTTTGGACCTGTTCCTAGCAAAACTGGTTAGGGTCCGAATTCCAAGACCCTGAACAACATTGCTACATGTTGGGTGATATTTGGATAATCAGATTATCCTACTCTGACTTAATCACCTCATATATGCACCATAGTTATCTTGAAAGTGACACATTAATATGGTTTCACATAGGATGTAATTCAAATAACAAAGCAAAGCTTGTCAAATGAGTTCTTTCGATCATTGCTGTAATCTGACTTAGCATGATCATACCAACTATGATCCAATTGACATCAGGTACTGCTTCATATCACATACTACAAATAAGCATGCATAATTGAGAAAATAACTGTTCAAACTAATATGTTCCAGAAGTGAAGCGTGATGAGTACAAAGAAAAAGGAATGCACAGCAATCAGCAAGGGAACTATACAATAAATTGGTTATACCTCTTCTTGAAACCTTTGCAGCATAAGCCGTTTTTGTTCTTGGTCTGCAGCATAATAAGCTACCTTGGCCTTGTATTGGAGATGACCATGTTTTCCCCTTGTCTGCAGCAAAGCCATTGTCCATGTTAAAAATTATACAGCAAAAGGTGCTAATGACATAAATGTCAGAATATAGAAATCTCCCTAATGCTACAACTTGTATGAGCGACTGCTCGTCCTTGCTAGCATATCCTTATGAATCAAATCAATCAATCTTATACTATGACCAACTCACAAATTAGTGGCCATTTCATAGGAGTGCCTTGACTCTCAAATCTAGCATGCCTTCCCCACATTCAGATATTCTATAAATTGACTTGGAGAAAATAATGTTTTCCTATGCCCATAGGTTGGCCGCAGCACAGGCAAACGAAATCTGGTAAAGCTCATTGAAGGGTTGCACAAATAAGCTACTTCCGATTTCTAGTTCTGCGCTAACCCGAATAAAAACTAAAACAGCCATTGATACCCAATAGTTTGCAGCAAAGCAAACTCAAAGACAAAGGGATCGGATCTGTATTACCCAAAGTAAGAGCACTTGCAGTCATCAACTACCCACTACACTGAATTAGTAAAGCACCACATGAATTTGATAGCCTTAAGGGCAAACAGTTACTACAGATGAATAAAACTGCACACAACAATTTCAAGAACACGCATACGATGTCAGAAATCCCAGAGATGAATCTATGAATCAAACAATAAAGCAATGCTGCTATGAGTACAGAAAAATGTATCTCTCCAAAAAGTCAAACAAGCCAAGCTACCAACATATAATCTACAGATTACACACAATCAGACAACGCATTGACACCACAAAGAGATATACATATAAATTAGTCCATAGTCTAGGCCACAGTATTCCATAGAAATTCCACACCACTCGCATAAAATGGAACAATTCTAAGATCAATAATTGCAGGGGGTGAGAGAACCGAACCATACCTATCGTCCAGAACGAGGAATCGGCCTTTACGGGGTGCGTCAGGTCGTGCTGCAAAACAACCCAAAAAATCAAATCCCCTAAACACACAAACAAAACCCAAGAAAATATCAACCTTTTAGCATGAGCTCGAGTGGAATCGAATTGGAAGAGAGTGGAAACCACCGACTGACGTTGAGGTAGGACGGATTGCCACGGATGCCGACCTCGATGTGGCCGGCCTGCATGGCGCAGTGGAAGAGCTTGGTGGGCACGCCCTTGGGGAGCTCGATGTACATGTTCACCTCCTCCAGCGAGAGCTCAGTGACCCCGATAAGCCGACGCGAGGCATCAATCCGAGGCTTCTAGCTTCTTCTTCTTCCCTAGCTCTCTCCTCCTAGGCTTGCGTGACAGTAGCACTGTAAGGGGGTGTCGCGCCCAAGTCCGAAACCCTAGACGTCACTTGAGGCAGCAATCGGAAGGGGAGAGGAAGCACTGGGGTTGGTGCGTGCGATGGCATCGAAGTCCTTGAGGATGCGGGAGATGGTCGGAGAGCTACTCCGCTCGGGAAGCCACACACTAGGTTGGGAGGAGGGAGAAGAGGAGTCGGGCGGCACGGGAGCGATGAGTCGGGGAGGGCAGGAGTGGCGGTGGCGAGAGAGAGCCGATGGTCGGCGTGGTCGCCTTGAGTCGGGGAGGGCAGGGCAGCGGTGGCGATGGAGAGGCAGAGATCGGCGGGGTCGGCGGTTGTGAGGAAGGCGCAAAGGACTCCGGCGCGATGGGGGAGGAGGATCCGCGGGGGGAGGAGGGGTAGCTGGAGAGGGGCCTTCTGGGGGCAGTGGGGGAGGTGGATGGGGCGGCGACCGGTGGGCGGAGAGGAGGGGCTGCGAGCGGCGGATCTGGGCGGAGGCGGCCGGCGGGTGGGAGGAGAGGAGGGCCGGAGGCGGGCGGCGAGTGGGAGGAGAGGAGGGGCAGAGGCGACCGGCGGCCGGGGGGGCGAGGAGGGGCCGCGAGCGACGAATCTGGGCGGAGGCGGTCGGCGGGTGGGAGGAGAGGAGGGCTGGAGGCGGGCGGCGAGTGGGAGGGGAGGAGGGGCGGAGGCGGCCGCCGGCGGGGGGGGCGAGGAGGGACCGCGAGCGGCGGATCGGTTCAAAGAATAGAGTAAAACATAATATTGAGTTACGCAGCACATTCTGGACAAAAAAAAACATCGTTGGACATGGTCATTTAGTTGAGGTTATCTTTTTGCTACATAACAGGCAAGCTTCAGCCTTATCTCAAGTTCAGTATCTTCCATATCATCATTACTTAACCATGACGATAAGCAGATATTAACAACATACATAGGACTATCCATTGGTGAAAATCCATCAAAATTGATTAGTTGTCCAAACTTAACTATCTTCCCTAGATTAGCAGCGGACGGTTCCTCTACAAATTTCAGTAGGATGTCTTTCATAGCACTACACCAGATACGACGAGCCATCTTCAAGAAGCAGCGCAAAGTTGTAGTAGCAAGCTTAACTGTTCCAATGTCAGACTCATCTTTCCCACCTCATCCATGGAAATCGGAACCTCCAAGCTTGAAAAGTCCATACTTCTCGACTAATTCGCTAAATCCTGTAGAATTAATGCCATGTATGTTGTTCAATATTTCATAGCATGACCAAGGCATATGCTATTATGCTAACAAATAATACTCAGTACATGATTGAGTTATCCACTTTATTTCAAGTCATTCATGCATGTAGTACAAGGGACACACCATCAACTTTTCCATCACTTCTGTAGACCTCCATAGCATTAAGAGCAGCACATTTCAAGGCCCTGATGACTGCATCTAGATTCTTCAATGCCCATGGGTGAGCTATTGGGATGAAATGCTCATTGGGATGAAGCATTACTTGTAGCACTTACGTGGCATATGCAAGGCCGTCATCACCAAGGAACACATTAAAGCTTGCCTGACATTCTGTACATAATATGCTTCAACCAAAGCCCTTAGTATATGTAGTCGACCAGGTGCCACTCCCTCACCAGCAATTTTAGTTACATGCTCCCACTTTTTTTGGCACCTTTAGCCTATTTAGCTTTGCCAACATATTCTTTGCGCGTAAGTATTTCCCGTCTCTAATGTTCGATAGCATGCTATCCAATTCATCAAACCTTGAAGAACCACACATACCATAGTATGCAAGAATATGAACAGGCTCACCAGCACCAGCAACTTCCCTTTTAGACGATGAAATTAAGGGAAAATTATATGACCAGGAAAGGACAAAAGGCAATGCATGCACACTGAACACAAGTGTAGTGAATTTCTAGACCAAAGATGTTGCTAATAGCAATCACTCATAACAGATCAGAGAAAATGTTCTGTAATCAACAGTCAAGCCTATAGGGCGAATACATCCCAAAGGAACTAAGTCAAAAGGCTAGGAAAAACCAAATGCCAAAGGAACACAAACAAAAGTTTTAAATTTTACATATTTTCAAACGTCCTGATTTTGAGGATGCTACAACGGCTTCTCTAAGTAACTTCTTGAAGCTACTTTTTAAAAAGATTTCTTGAGTTTGCCGATGCGTGCACCGTTCATGTCAACATCGTCGTCATTCATCATTGTCCATGGACCGCAGTCCAAAACAACCGGACCTATGAGGTGTTTCACATGGCTCCAGCTCTCGCATTTCTCATCTGGAGTCGTTGGGAGCCAAACGGTCTGGCTTGGGGGAGGGGGGCATGGCCAGGTTCAGTTGGACTTACGGCTCGCGGTTTATGCTATAGTAACTAGCTTTTAAACAGTATGTTTTTAGGGTTAGATTAATAGAAAAATTATAATAAAAATATACTGAATTCAACTATACTAATATAACTTATATATAACTAGTAAGGTGCCCGTGCGTTGCAACGGAAAATCAAATAAAAGTGATGCATACTATCAAATATAATCTCAAACTGAATAATAAATATCAACTATTTCTTACATCATCATGTTTCAAGGGCTTTAAGCCCAGTTCCTTTAGCAGAGGAACGAAATGATGTGCTTAGCATGAGGTATACTGGATTGGTTATTGGAAGTTCCTGCATAGCAAGAGTTCCAACAGGCAGATAAGAAAACATGGAACATGTACCAAAGGCACCCTACTCTCTAAAATATGATAGCTAAGTTACCCGAATCACACTGATAGGAAAATAGATGGCTGGCAAACTTACCATCTAAATCAACAACTTTATCTAGTGCCTTTGCAGATCCTCTATTAAGAAGGCGAAATGTACTCTTTGTACCAACATATTCCGTGTAGTTCTGCAATGCAGATAGAAGAAGTCAGGGCATGTCCAAGTGGAAAAACAAGAGCAACAGACATAATCTTACAAAACCTGGATGGGTGCACCGTTTTCTCTAATGACGACATCATAAGAATCAATTTCATCACCAAATTTAGTTTTAAGAAGATCCCCGGAGTTCCCGACAACAACACATCTATCAAATTGCCGAGGTATGTATGGTGACATCTCAGGCAGAACTAATGAAAGCTTCTCCATGCAGAGAGTTCTGTTCTGGCACTTATTCCTGCAAACTCAAAACTAAACACAATCAATAATCTGTTGGTGGAGTTAACCATGCTATAAGTCTATGTGAAACTGCAAGACTTATGTCTACCCACAGAAGCATTCCTTTGTTGATCCTGTGCCATGCATACCCCTCCCAGCCATTTGGCAATGCATCAATGTACTCCTTTGTGAGTGTTGTGGTACTATTGCGAACCTAGGAAACAAACAACTGAGTGACCGTATCAATAGCTTATGTTACAGTGTTTATGCGACAAGATGGAGCTATCAGATACTCATACAACTACAGCTCGGTGAACATCACCGATGTCGTTTTGCGTTCATCATGTAAGATGTTGGCGTTAATTGGATTTGTAAAATCACATACATATGTTAGTAGAAAGCATGCTCACCTGCTCCCATGAGGCCACGGCTTAGAAGATTGAACTCAAGCGACAAACCTTCAACCTCTCCGTTTTGGATCTTTACGCAAATATCACTCAATAAGATCTAAGAAAAAAGATCACAAACATCAAGGCAAGGTGCTCTAGATATGAGACGAAGTCAACAAAGAACTATATTTCATGTTTGTCAAAGTAAGATGCACCGTTAGTTCAGAAAAAAAATAAAACAATTGAAATGGAAAAGCCCTGCATAAGGAAAGAAATGACAGAGCACATGTGCTGCGTTTACCCATTTAGAAACTGTATCACTTGGGTATTGTATACAACTCGACAGTAATCCTCTCCACCAACCGCTTGCAGTCACTTGGGTATCGTATTAGTACAGATGGTCACAATTTAATAATTTTAGAGTTAAGAATTTTTTACTACCGTGAGATCAGATGGGTTCAAAGCATGCACCATATCGTTCAGTAGATTTAAATCCCCTAAACTGTAATAGCAAAAAGGGGAGAAATGTTAAAATCACAAAATGAGTAACTAGGTGATAACTCAGCAAGTGAAATGAGTCCAATAAAGACAAAGGACATAACCTCAGAGTCTCGCCATCAGAGGACATTCTCTCGTTCAGACTTCCCATAGCATATCTGGGTGAACCATAGGTTTGAGAATTATGTGTTGCAGGAGGAGTAAATATTGGTGGGGCATCTATGGGACATCTTGGGAATGCCACACCTGTCCTCTGTAATAAATTTTCACAATTCGCACAGAAAGTTACATCTAAAAGAATTTATTTCCCCAAAAATGAGCATAATCACATGATCTGCGTATGTTGGACAGAGGACATGCTTTTGGAACATATCCAGTTGGAACATGACACAAGATATTTCTACTTCCTAGGGAACAAACAGGAATTAGTTGCATACCTTTACTTCAAGATATGCCCAGTGATATTGCGGGTATTTACCTCCAGGTCCACCAAATGCTTCTTGCCATGAGTCTAAAAGTAATAATACCTTATCCCTTACTTGCATATCATTCTGAAAGCAAATTCCAAACAAGAAAATGCTTAGAATCTTAGCACAGACATGTTCAGTATTTAGCATGTACTCAGATTTAGGAAAGGAGAAGGGCACATAAAAGTAAGGAGGGGGAGTAAAGAAACCTTCTTCTGGATGGTTTTAACCATTTCTTGCAGAACATGCTGTTCTGAAACTTCAAACTGAACATATTCACCGCAGTTCTTCATCATTGTCTCCAACAACTACACCAATTTTATAACTAATATGAATAAGATAAATAACATCTTTGAATCTTACTATGTACAAAAGTATTTCTCAAGCTAAGATCTTTGTAAGAAAACTAATAACATGGAAATTGATGATTTTACAATGTCAGGTTATGGCATAATGGAAGTACATACCGTCAAAGCATGGAATTGAACCTTCAGGTCCTTGTTTTGCAATCGCTTCTTCACTGCCTTTACCACATCCTTTGTTTGCCTGATTCAGATGTTTAGCAAGTAGCATGTTAAGAAAATAACTACTTGGACCAGAAAAAAACTCTTTTTTAAAACTATGCGGCGGCGGGGGCGGAGGTGGTGAGGCGGAGGAGGCGGCGACGCGGGTGGGGAGGAGGCGGCGGAGGCGGAGGGGTGGGGAGGAGGAGGCGCGCGTGGGGTGGGAGGGAGGAGGAGGCGGCGGTGGCGCGGGGTGGGAGGGAGGGGAGGAGGCGGCGGCCGACGGCGAAGGCGGGCTGGCCAGATCCGAGGATGGTGACCGGAGGCGCATAGGGCGGGCGCCGAGTGGAGGTAGGAAGGCACCCATGGAGGAGGAGGCGGCGGCGGCGGGCTGGGAGGAGGCGGTTCGGGGAGGAGGATGCGGCGGAGCGGGGGGGCGGAGGTGGTGAGGCGGAGGAGGCGCGGCGGGTAGGGAGGAGGCAGCGGCGGAGGCGGAGGGGTGGGGAGAAGGAGGCGGCACGCAGGGTGGGAGGAGGAGGAGGCGGCGGCACGGGAGAGCGAGGGGAGGGGGGGGCGAGGGGAGGCGTGGGAGGCGGGGCGAGGCGGGCGTGGGGGCATGGGAGCGAGGGGAGGCGTGGGGCGTGGGGCGGCGAGGATGGTCCGATCAAATCAAATCTTTACTACTTAAAAGAAGGAGTTGGTGGTTTCCGAAGCCTTCATCCAATCTAGACCGTCGAATCTTCCCTCTCATCCCCTCCCGCCAACCTAAAACCCTCCAACCGCGCCCCCCCCTTCCCCTCTTGGCCTCCTCTTCCCCACCCCGCGCCGCCCTCCTTCCCCGTCGCTCTCCCCGCCGCCTCCTCCCCACCGCCTCCCCTCCCGGCCTCCCCACGCCCCCTCGCTCTCCCCGCCACACCTCCTCCCCTCTCCCGACCTCCTCCTCCCCTCCCCTCCACCCGCCTCCTCCCTTCCTCTCTCCGCCTCCCCTCCTCCCCCTCGCCCGCCGCTACCTCCTCCCCTCCGCCCCGCGCCGCCTCCTCCTCCTCCCAGCCGCCCCGCCGTCCTCCTCCCTCTCCCCTTGCTTCCCTTCGCTCTCTCCCCCACCTCGCTCGCCCCTCTCTCCCCGTCTCCTCGCTCTCCCCGCCGCCTGCTCCTCGCCTCCCCTCACTCTCCCCGCCTCCCCTCGCTCTCCCTCGCCACCCCGCCTCCTCCTCCCCCCCCCGCCGCGCCTCCGTCGCTCTCCCCCGCCGCCCCGATCCGCCTCCCCCTCGCTCTCCCCCGCCGCCCCGATCCGCCTCCCCCTCACTCTCCCCCCGCCTCCCCCTTGCCCTCCCCCCGCCGCCCATATCATCTAGCATATCGGAGGCCGGAGACGGGTCCGACGCGAGCGAGCTCGGCCAGATCCAGCACGGAGGTACTCAGATCCGGGTGGGGCAAGGGTGGCAGCGGCCGGATCTGGCCTGGAGGCTGTTGGATCTAGAGGCGGAGCGGTGGACGGCGGCGGATCTGACAACGGGAAGGCCGGATCCCCTCTGGCACCTCAGTCAGCCTCCGCATGCGGCCGGCCGCCTTGGTCCGTCCTAGGAACCCCACTACCTCCTCCACCCTCCGGACGACCTCCTCTCCTCGCGCCACCACCTCCTAGATGGCGTCGCCGAGCTGGTCCACACGGTTGATGAAATCGAAGACGCCCACGACCGTAGTAGCCTGGAGATCCGCCGCTGGTCCCCCGCTGCTTCCGCCGCTCCCCGTCGCTGCTCCCCCACCACTCCCGCCTCCCCGCCACATTAAGGTATGCTTCACAAATAGCTATTGCTTTTGCTTGTGTATAATGTTGATTGTTGAAGATTACAGACATTAATGTTGATTGTTGCTTGTGTATAATATTGCTACATGAGAATGCAAGATTTTCTCCATACTTCTAATGAACATATACTGGAAAGTGGAAATGATGAAATGATGATTGATGACTATGTACATGAAGGGATTAGCCTTTGAAATTGAGAAGTTTAAGCATTGTAAGATGTTTACTCTAAATCAATCTTTTCAATTTATAATCTATATCTGCACATCCAAATGCTCATTATATTTTTCAGTTTTAGTTTTCAAACATAAGAAAATCTAATGCATGTCGAAAGTACCAACTAGAAATTGCTATCTTCCTAATCGAAAAGGAGCGGAGTGGGAGGGAGGGAAGAGGCGGCGCGGGGGTGGGAGAGGGAGCGGGAGGTCTGTGAGGTCATGGTTCGAGAGTCGAGTAGCCTCTTTTCCTCTGGTTGTATTTTTGTGATGGTCTGATTCGATTATTGTAATATCATTGTGATCTTCACATTTTTTGGCTTCACAATTTTTCCTTAAAAATGATCAGATGTACAGATCAAGCTCTAGCAACAACAGTAACCATCCGGCCAGCCTTCAGAAATTGATGGCAACCACTGGCAGCAACATTAACAAACGTGTGTTTATGAATCGTGAAGATCACTGCGATTACACGTCATAGGATGGAAAAAGGTAGCTTCAGACAAGAAAGCTTACACCATGCTCTGCTGCAGCCACTCAATACCATACCAAATGTGTGTGTTAAGCACTAATTAATCTGGTCTCAATGATCTTTATACAGCTATATGTAGCTATAATTCATTTGTTACATATTGATTCACATGTACTTGCAGACCATCAATTGAAGTTTTCAGAAGCTGGGAACAAATTAGAGGGTGTCTTCCATGGAACTCCAATTTGCTTACAAAAGGTATTTTCCCCCTCTAGGAACAAGCCTTAGGCACATCAGCCTCAACTGTGATCATCTATGCATTATAATTGTTCCACATTTATTGATTCCTTAGTCAGTATATAGTAGTCTACATATTCACATATACATAAATATCCAGTTCATGTATATCAGTATGGAGATGTAAAAAGCTACAAGCAAATTCAGACAAAGTTAATTTAAATAACCTAACTTACCATCTTACATGTGCTATTCTCTAGAAGCTTCATTTTGGTTATATGCATTAGGTGGCAGGCAGGCAGCAGATTGCCAAACTACCATACTGCCGTGTATTGACTGTTCATACCAACAGCTTGCTTATTAAACTGTCCTTGCAATGAATATATTTTTCTAGAGGAATGCAAAGTTGCAATGTTATGAGCACTGAAACATATATTGATGCCGTTGATCATATTTAATAATAATTGGTACACTTCATGACCTGACTATGTAACGTTGCTAAAGGCAATTTGGCCATGCCACACTGCAAGAGGAAGCGAGCAGCGACGCCGATAGCTCAAGCATGATCAGTGAGGAGGTCGCCGCACCATTGAGTTACAAAGGGTTTGGCTCTCCAGCAGCAGGTGGTTACTTCGCTGCTATTGTGAAGAATGAAAGTAATCTGCCGGCTCTATACCAAGAAAGCAAATTTGTTGAAAAGATGCTTCATAGTATGCATCAATTTTATTTAGTTTTTCGTTGCAACGTACGGGCACCTTACTAGTGGCTAAAAACAAAAAGAGGACGCTATAACAACCACCAACTCCTTCTTTTATAATAGTAAATATAAATATAAAGATAAAGATAAAGATTATTTTTTCTATATACTATCTCTTATAAATAATTAGAATTTAAATATTTAAACTATAAACTATGAGCAGATCAACCCCAATGAATCGGGGATCCCGGGCGGATCCGTGTTAGTAACCCTGTGCACGTTAAGCATGTTGGTTAATTTAGCACTTGCATTATTCGTTAACTCCGTGGCCACACTCGTGGCCGTGAGGTCGTGGTGGAGAAAACAGTGCGTGAAGTCGGAGGCGCGTCATGGCCAACACTGACGCGCGCGAACTACTACGACTGGGCGTTGATCATGAAGGTTATGCTGCAGGCGAGAGGGCTCTGGGATGCAGTAGAGCATGGTGACGCCGAGCTCCAGGAAGACCGGATGGCTCTTGAGGCCGTCCTCAGAGCAGTGCCTGACGACATGAAGTCGACCCTCGCCGTCAAGCCAACCGCCAAGGCAGCTTGGGACGCAATCAAGACGATGTACATCGGGAGTGATCGCGTTCGCAAGGCCAAGGCACGCGATCAACTGCGCGGGACCCGGCGACATCGAGTTCCGTGATGGCGAGACCATCAACCAGTTTGCGATGCGGATCACGGGGCTTGCCAATCAGCTGAGCACCCTTGGTGATCTGCACAGCGAGGAGACGGTGGTCCGGAAGATCCTCCGCGTTGTACCGGCCAAGTACTCGCAGATGGCGTTGTCGATTGAGACGATGCTTGATCTGGACATGATGTCCATTGAGGAGCTAACTGGCCGACTGAAGGCGGTCGAGGATCGTGAAGAAGCCGACACCCTGGTGGCGGCAGGGGGTGGTAGCAGCGGAAAGCTGCTCCTCTCGGAGCTGGAGGACATGTTGACGCGCTTGAAGACCGGTCAATCCGGCGAGGCCGCGTCGGGCTCGTCCAAGGGAGGACGACGCAATCGTCGCCGCGGCAGGGGCGGGACGCGCTCCAAAGGCGACGGCGCATGGCGCGATGGCGCGGGGCGTGACGGGAAACCGCTCGCAATGCACCAATGCCGCAACTGTGGAAGGAGCGGACACTGGGCGAAGGACTGTCGCGCGCCAAAGCGGCAGGAGCAAGCGCACCTCACCCAAGCCGACGACGACGGGCCAACCCTCCTCATGGCACAGGTCTGTGACTCACTCATTTCTAAAGCTTCGGACAGCTCGGAGGTGCACCTGGAGGAGCCGCGCGCTCATGCTCTTCTCGGAGCAGCCAGTGACGCACGCCTCGACGGGTGGTACCTGGACACTGGGGCCACAAATCATATGACTGGCCAGAGGGATATCTTCGCCAAGCTCGACACCAACATCGGCGGCACGGTGAGATTTGGCGATGGATCAATCGCGGACATACAGGGCTGCGGCAACTTGATCTTCAAGTGCAAGAATGGTGAGCACCGCGTCCTGACCAGCGTCTACTTCTTGCCGCGCCTACGCAACAACATTGTTAGCGTGGGGCAGCTGGATGAGAATGGCGCAAAGGTGCTGATCGAAGACGGCGTGATGCGCATATGGGATCGGGAGCGTCGGCTGCTCGCCAGGGTCAGTCGTGGACGGAATCGGCTTTATGTGCTCGACCTCAACTTCGCACAGCCGGTTTGTCTCGCTGCCCAGCGCGATGACAGCGCATGGCGATGGCACGCGCGCTACGGCCATCTGCACTTCGACGCGCTTCGACGGCTCGCTGCACATGACATGGTCCGCGGCCTACCCTCAATTGGCCACGTCGACCAGCTCTGTGACAGCTGTGTCACCACCAAGCTCAAGCGCACGCCGTTCCCAGGAGAGGCGCGGTTTCGCGCTGAGGGTGTCCTGGACCTTGTCCATGGCGACTTGTGCGGACCGATTTCGCCGCCGACCCCCGGTGGCAAGAAGTATTTCCTGCTCCTCGTCGACGACTATAGCCGCTTCATGTGGCTTGTTCTGCTAGCCAACAAGAGCGACGCGCCAGTTGCCATCAGAAGGTTTCAAGCAGCAGCGGAGACGGAGTCGAGCCGAAAATTGCGAGCGCTGCGCACAGATAATGGTGGTGAGTTCACGTCCGCCGACTTCTCTGACATGCGCGCAGATGCGGTGCGGCGCCAATTCTGGCGCCGCATGATTCGTAGCGAAACGAGGTTGTGGAGAGGCGAAACCAGACCGTGGTGGCAATGGCTCGCAGCCTGTTGAAAGCGAGGAGCTTGCCGGCCATGTTTTGGGGTGAAGCTGTAACGACCGCCGTCTACCTCCTCAATCGTGCGCCGACCAAGAGCGTCGCCGGCATGACTCCGTACGAGGCGTGGACTGGCAGCAAGCCGGCGGTGCACCACCTACGCGTGTTCGGATGCGTGGCCTACATGAAGAACATTCGGCCGCACCTGAGCAAGCTGGAAGACCGGGGTGTGCAGATGATCTTCATCGGGTACGCACCGGATGCCAAGGCCTACCGTGTTTACAACCCGGTGACAAAGCGTGTGCACGTCACGCGCGACGTCATCTTCGACGAGGACGCCGCATGGGATTGGAGCAAGAACGTCGGCGACGAGCAAACCCAGCTGAGTGACTTCACCATTGAGTTCGTGATCACTCGCGCTGCTCAAACTCCAGTGGCTGACGCTGCTCCACCACCCGTAGCTGCACCACTGCGGCGCGCGCCCCGATCCAAGGTGGTGTCGAGCATGCCACTCCGCCATCGACGTCGCCGAGCGGTGGGCGGCGACCACGATGACGACGCACGCGGTTCCGCACCATTGACAACCTCATCGGGATTCTTCTCCTCTGGTTTGGCTAACCGTGACTTACGATTCGGAGAGCTAAATTTGGTAGAAGGAGAGGAGCCCTCCACGTTCTTCTTTGCGGAGAAGGAGGAGGCATGGCGCGCGGCCATGCGTGAGGAGATCCGGTCCGTGGAAGAAAACAAGACTTGGCGTCTTGTCGATCTTCCGGCCGGCCAGCGCCCAATTGGCCTCAAGTGGGTGTTCAAATTGAAGAAGGACCCTAGTGGCGCGGTGGTGAAGCACAAGGCACGCTTGGTAGCAAAGGGGTATGTCCAGCAGCCTGGGATCGACTTTGATGAAGTATTCGCTCCTGTTGCACGATTGGACTCCATGCGGCTATTGCTTGCTCTCGCCGCCCATGAGAGTTGGCCGGTTCATCACATGGATGTTAGATCGGCTTTTCTCAATGGCGAACTGAAAGAGGAAGTCTACGTCACGCAACCACCGGGCTTCATCGTCAAGGGACATGAGGACAAGGTGTTGAAGCTGGACAAAGCTCTTTATGGGCTCCGGCAGGCACCCCGTGCGTGGAACGCGAAGTTGGACAAGTCCCTAACATCGATCGGATTCGAGCGCAGCAGCTCCGAGCACGCCGTGTACGCCCGCGGCATCGGTATCAATCGTCTTGTGGTGGGCGTCTATGTCGACGATCTGATCATCACCGGTAACAATCCACAAGAGATTGTCAAGTTCAAGACCGAGATGAAGCGGCAGTTCAAGATGAGCGACCTCGGCTTGTTGCACTTCTACCTTGGTATCGAGGTACAGCAGGGCGTCCACGGCATCAACTTGTGTCAAGCCGGCTATGCTCGACAGATCCTGAAGAAGGCAGGCATGGAGGATTACAACCTGTGCCATACACCCATGGAGGAGCGGTGTAAACTCACGGTAGGAGCAGCACCTGCGCGGTGTGGGCGCCACCGAAATCACCGAGCCTCGTCGGGCTTTGAGGTACTTGGTAAATACTAGATTAGGGGGTGATTGTTAGTAACCCTGTGCACGTTAAGTATGTTGGTTAATTTAGAGTACACGGCGTGCTCGGAGCTGCTGCGCTGGAATCCGATCGATGTTAGGGACTTGTCCAACTTCGCGTTCCACGCATGGGGTACCTGTCGGAGCCTATAAAGAGCTTTATCCAGCTTCAACACCTTGTCCTCATGTCCCTTGACGACGAAGCACCAGTGGAGCTCTGTTCTTCCTCGGAAGATCGTTGGTGAGTTGGTTTTCGCAGAAGCAAAGAGTCCTTCTAAATTAACCAACATGCTTAACGTGCACAGGTTACTAACAATCCGCACCTCCTGTTACCAAAATACCCCTGCAGTTGCGTCCTATTTACCCGCAAATTGCCATCGGGCAGACACGCCTCCAGACTCGCACGGCCGTCTCTTCTCGCTCCCCTCTCGCGCGACGCAAACCCTAGCCGCGCCGACGGGTTTCCTCACCGCACAGCCGCCCCGGAGGTCGTCTCCTCCGCCTCAGATGGCATTGGCTCCGGTCACCTGACTTTCGCCCGCCCCGCAGTCCTCGGCGTCGTCATACCTCCGCCCAAGCGACGAGCAGGCAGCCGAGAAGGATGCGGACGACGGCGGCCGGAGAAAGTGGCTACTCCGGCGAGTGAAGAAGTATCCTGGGCACCTCGGCTTCGCCGCACCTCGTCTTCCTCCAGCTCTCCCCGGCGATTCCAAGGTGAGACAGATCTACTGCCCTTATCACCCTCCAATTTCTTTCCCAAATCTGACCGATTTTATGTGGCAATTTGGTGTAGAAGACAATGCTTGATATGTGTACTGTATACGCAAAATGTGGATTTGTTTTTGATCTGTGTGGTGGCAAATTGCTTGATCTGTGTGCTTGTTGTAATTTGGACTTGTTGATAGGAACCGGTTTGCAAAATTTCGATGGTAGTGTTTCTGAATAGACTCTGTTTCAGATCTAGGATTGGTGGTGGAAATGTCCACGAAAATGGCCGAAAAGGTTTAAACAAATTTGAAATAATGTCAGAAATAATAGCATACAAAAGAACCACATAAATAAGCTAGTAATATGTACAGAACAATATACAAGTGACAGAACTGTGGGTAGTATAGACATTTTGCATACAATCCTCTCATTCTTAATCTGGAGCCAGCCTACTAAAATACTTTCCTTTGACAGCGCCAGATTCTCTGACGAGTGGATCAAGTGAGAATCTAGGAGCAGGAGCTGCAAATCAGAATTTGGAGCCATGCCAAACAGGCCCTATGTATATTCTGCGTTCCTGACTTCCTGTCTCGTATTCACCTCATGGCTCACGCGATCACACCTGAGTCTTGACGTTGGTGGCAGGCGCCCCTTCCAAAAGATGTAGCACCAACAAGACCACAAGGAGCGACCGAGACATTCTTCGCCTCTTCTCTTTGCTTCCACCCTTTGTTAGATCTGGTCCCCCTTCTCCGGTGGCCAGCGCGGTGAGCTCTTCTCTGCTTCTTCTACCTTTCCTTCGTTTCCACCGTTCGCTCCAGCCGAAGATCCTCCCATCAACAGCCTTGTGGGGGGATATTTTCTTTGCTGTGAGCAATCTCATCCAAATCTTTCTTTCTAGGATGGATACTCCAATCCATGCAGTTTGTTGCATGGTGGAGTAAAAATAGCAGTTTTTTTCCAAAATTTTTTTGGGGTTCAACTGAACCACCATGCCCCACATTAGGTCCGCCCCTGATAGGTAGGTATCACCTGCATACCTAGTCGGACGTGAGCTGGACCAAACCAATTAGAGACATTCAGGTACGATCTAAGCTTGAGAATAGAGCGCTGGTTCTGTTTGGATTATGCCAGGTCAGCATGTAAGCACATTTCCTATGTAAACATGACATGAAGTACTACTTGTAATAAATTTGTATATACTTGAGAATTTAAATTACTTAGTATGCCATTCGGATTAATGCCACGGGTATAATGAGTGGGAGCCATCATTAAGAGCTCATTTCTTTATTTTTTTGTTATATAAATTTTACAAATGTATTTCTAAAATCACTTCGTTTTTGTAGATTTTAAAATGACGAAATTGTGAAGTAGTTTTATTAATGGCATTTTATTGATAGAGCAAAGGTTGAAGCTGAGCAGATATGATATGAGAAGAAAAGAAAAAAATGTGAAATGGGAAGAAAAGAAAACATTGTGAACCTTGGGTGTGCCCTTTATCGCTTAATGATATTGATCGATTTCTACTTGGAGTTTGAACCTGTTTGACTGCCACATTATGTGGCTAACTTGTCGTTCGTTACAACAACGACAAGTCAACAACAACAACAACCAAGCCTTTTGCCCCAAACAAGTTGAGATATGCTATGAATGAAAACTCCTCAAGGTCAAAGAAACGAGTCTTGTAATAAAATCTACAGGGCTAAAACTCTAAGACCTATATCCTACCATCTAAACCGAGATCCTAAAATACCGTCCCTAAATTTTCTTCTTATGTCATGGTTCTGGTACGTGGATCGCTAACTTCTATGCGCTCCTATTCAAGGCCAACTCTTTGGATACATTCCGATCCCTCCAAGTCTTAAATTTGTGTTGTATAAATGGATGATAATATTAAATATTTAGTACAATGGATTGTGCATTAGAATTACTTAAAAAATTACTTGTGAAATGCACATTAAGGTATGAAAATTTGTTGGCACTACCCATGCAAAATTTTCCTTGATGGACCCCACATGTTAGCAATCTTTTATGGTATGTATTTAAATGTTTTGTTGGGTTGTACAATCTTGTGATGGTTAAGATGATCACCGATACATGTTAAAAATTTACTATATACCCCCAGACCTACCACTGTCTGGCCATCTCAACAACCGTATTAGCGAGACTAGTAATCTGTAGAAAACATTTTATCTTTGTGAACAGTTTCAGTAGTGATCATTCTGGCGCAAGTCACATCAGGGATCAAACCGAATTATAATGCATCAATTTGATCATTTTTTTATCTCCACAGTGTCACAAAGAGGTCAACTAATCCTCAAGTCCTTGAAGTATTTTGTGTGTTGAACTGTTGGGTCAAGTGCAGCCTTCTGCAATGACATGCACTTTTTCAAATAAATTAAGTTTAGAATGTAGTATTGTTTTGTGGCTTGTTATGAGTTTTTCTTCTGCCTTTTACATATCCAATTTACTATTTTCGCTTTGCTACCTAAATTTCCTTTCTCACAGATAACTTGTCATAAAAAATCTTCTCTTGATCCTAGGCTTTTTTTTGTGTGGTAAGCTGACAATGTCTGGTTTTACAGTTTGCATGTTTCATGCCATGCCTTTTTATATCCTTTGGACTACCATTTAAATTCCAAACAACACAAATGCTTATTCATTTGAATGTTCTATTTGTGTTTCTTGTTCGTTTTAGAGTCATTAACTGGTTCATTGTTTCATCTAATAATAGATGAAAATTGTAAGCAAGCTCGATAACTAAAATTAGAAAATGCTTACAATTCAGACATGCCATTTTTGTGAGATCTGGTGAGATTGTGCAGCAGTGGACTGTGATGTCATAGGCAGTGGCACAGGAAAAACCCTTGTGGGTTTGCTGTCACTCCCAACCTTAGATCTGGGTAGCAGGGCTGTCAGTGGCAAGCTGCAAGATGACTGTGTGGAGGTAGTTGGTACTAGAAGGGGGTAGGATCAAGGCTCAAGGGGTGGTTGTGGTCACTGTGGAGAAAACGAGATGAGGCGGGGGAAGGGTGCTTTGACACGCTGGAGATGCAATTGAGTGGTGGGTGGTGTTGCCGTTGAGAAGGATGTGGAGCATTGGCAGGAATAGTGGTTTGGTCTGTGTGATTGTGGGGGAGCAGTGGGGAATAAAAGGGGTTGGTGTCTGTGAATGACCAATTGAGTGTTGAGCCCCTGCGGTGTGTTGTCGTTTTTTTTTTGTTGGGACCCAGTATCCAGTCCTGTAGGGTGGCCCGTTAAAATTCTCCATATGGTAAATGGAAACACTATTACATGTTTCTTTGTTGGTGTTTTTTTTCCATATAATGAAAATAATTCTCAAGTCAGTTGGCAGTTTTGAAGTTGACTAACTTCCTTAGATATCCATATAATTTCATTTTTTCCCCTTTTGGCAGGATAGTATGGTGTTTACACACAACAAAAATGCCAACCAGTTTGACCCTGTTTCTTATGGTAACCTGAGGGGACGAGAGACTGACAGCCAACCTGCTTCATTTCCTGAAATGAATTCAGGAGATGCTGCTTCAAATTCAAATGTTACAGGTAAGCACCTCATTTTCGAAAGAAAAACAGAAGTACCTTATTATCTGGTTTCTCACTTCTGTCTATTGTAAGGCCATGGAAAGGAGAACGTGTTTAGCAACTCTGAGGAATCCAAGTTTGGAAATGCTGGGTTTAAGGACTGTTCTCCAATTTCTCCTGAGAACTTCAGCTTTTCTTGGCTTCCAGGCAGCAGCTGTCAATATTCAGCACTAGATCATGCCAAGCAACCTCTTTCTGATGTCAAGCCATGCCATGTTGCTTGCAAACGTCTGAAGCAAACTGATGAAAGTACCTGGTTATATACCTACGAAGAACATCCCTTCAGCATCGCTGTTGAGACATCTGCTTCAGGTTTTGTATTTTGCTTACCTTTTTATAATCTATGCCCTCAATAATATGAATTGACCTTGGAGATATCTATTGGTAATTATGATTGTTGGTTTCAGCTTTAGCTGATGGATTTGCTGAGAGAAAGCCAGATCACATTCGTGCAAATAATGGTATCACAACCTGCAGTACTAGTTCAGGCATCCCGTACCCTAATTGCAAGCAACCCATTGGAGAGGAAAGCTTATACTTGCCTGATTGGGTGACTTCTTTCCCTGGTTATTTTGAAGATTGTGGGCGAGCTGCTGGATATAACCAGGTTGATGACATTGATTCGCCTGTTCATGAATACCTCCCTAGAAAAGATGTGGCAATTGGATCTGACCACCAGGCTGATGTTCCAGAATGGAGGCCCCGAGTTTCTACGAATGTTCCTGGTGGTTCTGGTTCTTGTGCTGATCTGCCACATAGTTCTGTTTCTAATTCAGAATCTGCTCCCAGGGATGAGGATAGTGAGAGTGATAAGTGGATCAGGCATTGTATCATTCCAATGCCATCCTGTTCATATCCTGTTGTTCAGGTTGGAGATTACAAAATAGATTGTGAGTGCAGCGACGAGGGTTCTATTAGGTGTGTAAGACAGCATGTTATGGAAGCAAGAGAAAGCCTCAGAAAAGGCTTGGGGCAGGACAAGTTTCGCGAGTTAGGTCTTTGTGAAATGGGAGAGGATATCGCTCAGAGGTGGACAGATGAGGAGGAGAAGCTGTTCCAAAGAGTTGTTTTCTCTAATCCTGTTTCTTTGGGCAGGAATTTCTGGGATTACCTTCCACATGCTTTACCTGGTAAAACTAGCAAGGAGCTTGTCAGCTACTATTTTAATGTCTTTATGCTCCGGAAGAGGGCCCAGCAGAACGGGTCAGACCTGTTGCACGTGGACAGTGATGACGATGAGTCTCCTGGTGGGCCTGCAGTTACTGAGCAGGAGGACAAGGATACTGCAGTGGAGCCCCCTACACGTGGACATTACATCGGCAATTCTGTGTCCACAGAAGATGTTCATGAAGAATCTGAAGGAGAACAGTTCCACGAATCTTCTTTCCCTGAGAAGGTAATAGACAATGTACCTGAGTCCATATGTGGGCCAATCCAGACGCCTCTGGAATCAAATCCAGAGAATCCTGTAGAAGATGTCGACATCCAGGATGAGTCATGCACATCATTTGAGGGCCAAAATAATGGAGTTCATGGCCCTAACGATGTTCAGTGTGCTGAGTTTTACATGATGCCGCCAAATGATGCCCCGGACAACTATAGGGACAAAGGGGCATATGTATAGCTGATAGTGTGAGCAGAAAATGGACTCTTGGATGGCAGACATTGTGACCAAGAATTTGGGACATAGTGTTCTCCAATGCAGATAAGATGATTGTTGTATATGAAGTATGAAATGCATGTCAAGCAAGTTGTTAAGAAAAACAAGATAACAACATAGTGAATGGCTGCATAATTTGCCGAAATTCAAATGCTGAGATGATCTTGAATGTTGATATCTGCTAAAGTTGTAAAGAATGTGGAGACTATACAAGCTATAATATAGATCTGTGCATTATTGGAGCTCCGCATCGAGATCAGTTGTCAGCTTCAATGACTGTCGCTCCAAGCCTCCAACCAGTTCTCCTGGTGACGGTGATCTAAAGCCTCAAGGAGCTGTACATTCCTTGTTCAGCCTTTTACAGCTATTTTGTAAAGCAGCATTGCGGACCAAACTGAGTTTCCATGGTTTTGAATCTTCCCCTCGTTTGTTTCATCATCTTGTTGATGTACGTAACATCTGTTGCTTTGTGTACGTGGAGAAACCTTTAGTTCTAGTTTTCACAGAGGACTTCTCTTAAGAGGGATATCCTATATTTTGGTTTCCAAATCATTGAAATTCACAAGTTAAAATTGCTGTTACGTGAGTCTCCCCACGATCTGTCACTATCTTGCTTGTCTGATGAAGCATTTGAAGAAGTGTACTATACGTTGGGTTGTGTTTAAAGGCAAAGTCGAAGGTGGATTGGGATTTTGGAACTGAGCTTATCTCGTAAATTATTTCATGTAAACAATCTGCTCCAAGAACAAACTATATATATATAGAAAAATATCTTTTACTCTTAGGTGTAATTACACCTACCTTTAATATACTACCTAAACAAATTTGAAATGCTTCTTTATCACCTTGAATATACGTGTATACATGTAAATGGGCAATTTAGTGGTAACATACAAACACGAATTAGGGACGTTGGATCCACCTACGGTTTGGATCTGTGAGGGTGGAAGCTGTTTAAAACTTACACATAACCCCCACTTTCTTTTCCCCATTACACATAACCTCTGGCCTCATCACCTGGGCTTGGGGGATGGCGTAGCTCGGGCGCGAGGGCTGCCGCTCCGGCCGAGGTCAGTCCCCTAATTGAGCCCCCTACACATTGGTATCGGAACCTCTACGCTTGATGTTCGTGTTTGCTGTTAGCTGGCCTGGTGAATTGTTGAATATTCGGGCTGTGTTGCCATCATTTAGAATAGTTTGAGGTTTTGCGGCGGAGAAATGCCCTGCTCTTGTTTGTGTGTAGGGATAAAAACAGATCAAATTCGATCGCATATTACTCATTCCATATTCTATCTTATATTTTTTTCTCGGATTCAAAGTCGAATACAAATAGTACCGAATAGGAATTCAAATCCAAGTAGTGTCGATCACAGATACAGAATGAATATGGAGTGGTTGCGAATACGATAATGAATATCTAGTCGGATATTACGCAGGAATACAAGGAGCATATATAGTGCGCACGACACCCACCATGTATTTCTAAAGAAATTTTTCGGCAAGGTTCTAGTAGAAAATATTTCAAAGGTGGCTTCACCAGGTTTCTTGTACTTCCAGAAAACTTATTTGGATTTTTATTGGATTTGTTAGAATTTATTTGAATTTTTTTGGATTTTATTTGAAAGCATAGAGCAAGAAAGCTTATTTAACTATTTTCTAAAAGCTTAAAAATTTATATTATTTTCTTAGAGTTCTCTTAGATTTATAGTATTTTGTTAATTTTCTAAAATTTTCAGAGTTATTTGCATTTTATTGGATTTGTTGGAATTTATTTGAATTTTTCTGGATTTTATTTGAAAGCCTAGAGCAAGAAAACTTATTTTAACTATTTTCTAAAAGCTAAAAATATTTTATATTATTTCTCCGAGTTCTCCTAGATTTATAGTATTTTTGTGAATTTTCTAAAATTTTTTGAAGTTATTTGCATTTTATTGGATTTGTTAGAATTTATTTGGATTTGCTAATGGGCTGATGGGTAGCTTGGGCTGAAAATGATGATTCGGCTGATGGGCCGGATATCCGGTAAATACATCTAGGTATTATCCGATAAAATCTCGGATAGTTTTTGCATCTGTCGAATAGTCCTCTCTCGATTCCGCATCCGAAACAATTATCCGATATGACTACCTGAATTGATTGGACGGTCGGTCGGTCGGTCGGGAGGTATCCGATCCGTTTTCACCCCTATTTGTGTGGTGAGGTGATGGCGCGGTTTGGGCCGAAGGAGGGCAAGCGGGGCGGCTGATTCAGTGGTTATGGTGGTGGTTGTTCTAGTATCTTAGTAGCTGCGCTCGTTTGGTAGCTCAGCTGGGAGCTTGACTGAAAATTTGGGTTTGTAGTTGTGGGCATGGTGGATTCAGGGCTCGGTTCGACTTGGTGGATAGGTCTGGCGTTCTTCGTTGCCCTCTCTTGACTGGATATCTTGAGCGTGGATCAGAATGTAGAGCTTAGTCCTTAAGAGTATCTGAAGCCATCAATCTGTGCCTTGGATAGCTCTTGGTTCTCTTCGATGGAACATCTGCCAAATTAAGGCTATAAAGTCTAACGAGGTTTTCTACCCAGAGATCCACTACATTTTCTGGCTCGGTCATGCCAAATGGCACTGCTTCAATAGATAGATCCGTTGCTAGACAGAAGGAAGGATTCTTGGTTTAAGGAATGCTTCTTGATCTACAAAAGTGCTTTGATCCATAGCCTTATTTTGCACTGGTCTAGCTAACTTCGAGTTATGCTAAATGAATTTCTGATCTTGATTAATGAATTCATGTCAAGGGATCCTCCTGTACTGGAAAGGGTCATTCCTGAACTTTTGTTGCTGGAATGAAGACAATTCTCGCATTGCTGTCATGCTGTGTTTGCTTCATAAATATCCTATTTATGCAGAGGAAAATAACATTTTTGCCTCTTCCCCTACCTCTGTTGGGTGGATCATGGTATTTTTAGTTTGTGTTTCATGGCTTTATGCCTTTATCTTTATCATCGTCTGGAAAAAAGACCTTTCTTTTGCTGGAAATGGCTTGTCTTTCTAGAACTAATTACTGCGAGTGCAACATATTTAAACCACCATTCTTTCTTTTGCTGGAAATGGCTTGTCTTTCTAGAACTAATTACCGTGAGTCAAACTTATTTAAACCACCATATTAACAATATTATGATGCTTGCTAATGGAGTGATAAACATCGATATAGGTAATGAGAAACATATACCATCATAATTTCTGGTGACTTCAGCCAAAAAAAAAGAAAGACTTAAAAAGGGAGCAGTAATACTAATATCAGATCCTACGTCTGATTCTTTCTCGTAAAATAATGGTTGGTTCATTGAGATGGAAAGGTTTACATGGCCTGTACATCTATCTTTAAATACACATGGACTTTCTGAATCTTCTCTCCATTAACATACGCTATCTCTACCTATATTTGCATCTTTTGAGGGCATGTATAAAGATATACTTACGCCCTTCTGTCCCAGATGTTTGATTAACGTGTGGACCTGACCAAAGGCGATTTCTCTGTACCAATTGTCTATTGTTTCTAAGGAGCGTGTGGATCATGCGCTGTTCACATTAATTCTGTAATTTCTGAGTGCACATCCATTAGTTGCACCTGTTCCTGGTCAATACACAACATATTCTTGTCTTAAAGAGGAGGATGCTGACTGGATGATTGTACTGTTTCTTGGCAGAACTTTTGGAAGGTGCTCCAAGGAATTTTTTTGTTCAAGTTCTGAATTTATCACTGGGATCAATTTGATTGCCCAAACATCAGCTCTAAAAGTGGTTGGTCCTGCTATGTCTCTGTCACAAGGTTGGAGACCAGTTCGGTCCATGGTATCATAAGCCAAAGTTGACAGAAGTATTTCAATGCGACAGCAAAGACAACTGAAGCTATATTCATCATCAGTTGCTCTATCATCTGTGCACCCTCCTATCTCAGCACCGAGCTATAGCTCCATTTCTGGTGCTTCTGACCTCTCCTTTTATTCCTCAGACCTGTCAGATCCTTTGGCGCAGCATAACGGACGCTCAGCAGCAGATGTTCCAGCTCATGTAGATGCTGCCTGTTATAGTCTATAAACGTAGGCATCAGACTTAGCTGCCGTGCAGACTTATCCATAGCTTGTTGCAGTCCTTCTCCTACACCCATACGGGCTAAGTCTCTGGTCCAGTTCGGACTATAGTCCAGGCGTGAGTTAAGGAGTCCGGATCGGACTCTAATTGTAAGAGTTTGGTATATATAGCCTTGAAGATCAATGTTTGAGGCAAGCAAGAAGTAATAAAGATTTCTATTACCTCACCTCCGTCTCCTTCCCAACCTTCTCCTGCTAGCGACTCGGGACGTCGGTCGACCGGGTCACCGTTGGGGACCAGGGCACCCTCAAGCATCCCACAGCTACGCCTTGAGATCCCGGGTCCCTGACAACTTGGTATCAGATATGCCAAGCTCCGATTCGGGGGAAGATGCCACCTCTGTGAGCGCCATGTTTCACGCAAACCAAGAGCAGATGGCCGGGATCTTACAGCAAACCGCCGAGATGCAGTCCAAGATCTCTGATTTGACGTGCCAAAGCATCGCCACCAACACCAAGATCGCAGCGCTCGAATCCGAGAGGACTCTTCCTTTCTCGGCGCCCAGATTGCTGCCGACCCATCAGCTGCCCTTCCAGTCAGCACTTCCGCAGATCCGCACTTGGGCGCTTCTCAGGCCCAGGAGATCCCCGCAGGCGATGCCACTTTCCGTTTCCCACCTCCCGTGCCTCAGTTCGTCCAGCAACCGCCCCTGCCGTTGCAAGTATCCCTGCCTCCTCGCCACCATATGGTCTCCAACTCATAATCCAGTGCACCGAGATACCATCGCCTCGAGTTTCCAACTTATGACGGCAGTGACGATCCTCTCTCCTAGCTAAACCGGTGCGAGCAATTTTTCCGCGGCCAGCGATCAGAGGACGGTGACAAAGTATGGCTCGCCTCCTACCATCTCATAGGCATCGCGCAACAATGGTATTTCCAATTAGAGCGCGACGACGGACAACTGACATGGGGGCAATTTAAAGATCTTTGTTACATGAGATTCGGGCCGCCCATTCGCAGTAACCCTCTGGGGGAATTGACTCGCCTACGCCAGACTGGATCCGTCAGTGAGTATCAAACTCAATTCTTGGCTTTGCTCTGCCGCACCGATCGCTTACTGCCTCTACAACAAGTCCAAATCTTCACCGCGGGTCTTCTGGAACCTATGCGCACTGACGTCGAACTCCAACATCCAGCAAATCTTCAGGTAGCCATGAGTTTCGCCCGTGCTTATGAACGTTGTGCAAACATCATGGCTAGTGCTTCCACCACTCCACCAGCGCCTCGCCCTTGGCGGCCACCACAGCGACCTTCAACACCGGTTCCAGTTACCGGACAATCTCCAGTTCCGACACCGACTTCAGCACTAGTAGCCTGCTTTTCCAAGCCGTTTCGTCGACTTACGTCGACCGAGTTGGCCGACCGTCGATCCAAAGGCCTGTGCTACAACTGCGACGACAAGTTTCAGCCTGGACACCGTTGTAAGAAACCATTTCTTACCTATATTGATATGAATGAAGACGAGGAGCTAGGCGATGCTCAGCTGGACCTGCATGCCATAGAAGTCGAAGACACCACCCCAGAAATATCACTCCACGTGGTCACGGGAGCATCCAATGGAGGCACCATGCAACTTGTGGTGACTATTGGCACTCAGTCTTTCGTTGCCCTCGTCGACTCAGGTTCTACACATAATTTCTTAAGTGCTCGAGTTGTCCAAATGGCGGCCTTACAGTTGCTTCCACGCCGGAACCTCAGTGTCAAGATAGCCAATGGTGAGCAACTTGCCTGCACCGGATTCTGTAGTGATCTACAGATTATAGTGCACCAGACTCCGTTTACAATCCAAGCTTATGCAATACCTTTGGATGGATTCGACATCGTACTGGGGGTCCACTGGTTGAAGACACTTGGCCCAATCCTTTGGGACTTCGACGACCTCACCATGATGTTTTGGTTGGAAGGACACCGGGTTAAATGGCAGGGCCTTTCCACTACTCGGCCCATGCATGCTCTAGTGCTTTCCAGCCAGGATTCGCTGCAACCCCTATTGGAAGATTTTGCTGATCTCTTTGCAGAACCACCGGGACTTCCACTAGTCCGACCACAAGACCATCGTATCACCCTTCGGCCAGGGGTAGCTCCAGTTTCTATGCGGTCATACCGGTATCCACATCATCCGAAAGACGAATTGGAGCGGCAATGCAAGGACATGCTCAGCCGAGGTATGATTAGGCACATCCATTCATGTTTTTCCTCTCCAGTCCTCTTGGTTAAAAAACATGATAATACTTGGCGCTTCTGTGTGGATTATCATGCCCTCAATGAGTTAACTATCAAGGACAAATTTCCAATCCCTGTGGTGGATGAGTTGTTGGATGAACTACGCGGAGCTCGGTTTTTCACTAAGCTCGATCTTCGATCAGGCTACCACCAAGTCCTCATGCACCCAGATGATATCTTCAAAACAGCATTCCGGACTCACGAAGGTCTTTTTGAATTCTTGGTGATGCCCTTTGGATTGACTAACGCACCGGCCACATTCCAGGCTTTAATGCAGGCAGTCCTTCGCCCTTATCTGCGCCTCTTCGTCCTGGTTTTTTTTACGATATACTGATTTACAGTTCATCTTGGTCCGAGCACTTGCAACATATCCGCATGGTTTTTTTGCTTCTTCGTCAGCATGAATTGTTCCTCAAGAAGTCTAAATGTTCCTTCGGCTTATCTTCAGTTTCCTACTTGGGCCATATTATTTCCTCTGGCCAAGTGGCCATGGACCCATCCAAAGTGCAAGCAATTTCCGACTAGCCACAACCCAAAACAATTAAGGCTTTATGTGGGTTTTTAGGTCTTGCTGGCTATTATCGTAAATTCATTCAAGACTTTGGAAAGATTGCAGCTCCATTCACAAATTTGCTCAAGAAAGAGGCATTTGGATGGTCGCCAACTGCCCAGCAAGCTTTTGAAGCCCTTAAGACAGCTTTATCCGTAGCACCAGTTTTGCATATGCCTGATTTCTCGCACAAGTTCATTGTTGAGTGCGATGCTTTCGGATCAGGCATTGGGGCCGTTCTCTACCAGGGTCTGGGACCCATCGCCTTCTTTAGTCGACCGGTGGTACCCCGCCATTCCAAGCTCCCAGCTTATGAGCGCGAATTAAGTGGCTTGGTACAAGCCGTTCGCCATTAGAGACCATACCTCTGGGGCCGCGTTTTTCTTATTCGTACAGACCATTACAGTTTAAAGTTCTTGCTGGATCAGCGGCTTTCCACTATTCCACAGCATCATTGGGTGAGCAAACTATTTGGTTACGATTTTTCAGTTGAATTCCGGCCGGGCCGCCTCAACACCGTCGCTGATGCTTTATCTTGGCATGACTGCCCTCCGACCAGTTTGATGGCCATTTCGTCGCCTGCTCTTTCCCTTTTCCTGGAATTGCGCAACAAAATTTTGACCACTTCGGCTCTACAACAACTCTAGTCTGACATTACTTCGGGCAAACTGGCCGCACCATGGTCCATTTAGGAGGGCCTCATCTTACACTCCAGCCGAGTTTATGTGCCAGCTTCATCTCCTTCCCTACAGCAAATCCTCACTTCGGCCCATGCAGCTCATGAGGGTATTCAAAAGACATTATGTCACTTGCGCCAAGATTTCTATATCCCAGGGGCCAAACGTCTTGTTAAAGAATTCGTAAAGACTTGTCACATTTGTCAACGCAATAAAATTGAGCATTTACATCCCGCGGGCCTTCTTCAACCACTTGAAGTTCCCACTCAACCCTGGTCTGACATTGCGATGGATTTCATCGAAGGGCTTCCTCGTGTTCATGGTAAATCGGTCATCCTCTCTGTCATTGATCGCTTCTCCAAGTACGCCCATTTTATTCCCTTGGCCCATCCCTACTCCGCTACAACTGTCGCCCGCGTCTTCTTTGATGAGATCGTACACCTTCATGGGATTCCAACATCAATTGTTAGTGACCGCGATCTGGTCTTCACCAGCAACTTTTGGCAAGATTTGTTCCGTTTGGCGGGCATCCGCCTTCACCTTAGTTCGGCATATCACCTGCAATCCGATGGACAAACTGAAGCTTTTAATAAGGTGATCACCATGTATTTGCGTTGTTTAACTGGCGATCGCCCTCGCAAATGGTTGGACTGGTTACCCTGGGCCGAATATTGCTATAACACGTCCTTCCATTCGGCACTTCGTGAGACTCCTTTCAAGGTGGTCTATGGCAGGGACCCACCTTCGCTGCGCGTTTATGAAAAAGGTGATGCCGTCGTTCAAGCCGTGGAGGCCTCCTTATTAGCTTGGGATCAACTTCTTCGTGATATTCGCGACCGCCTTCTTCAAGCCCGAGAGTATGCAAAAACAATACTATGATCAACTTCATCGTGACGTTTCTTTTGTTGTGGGTGATTTTGTTTGGTTGTGACTTCTTCATCGGCCGACTGCTTCTCTTGGCATTTCTTCGGGTGGGAAGCTGGGACCAAAGTATTTTGGTCCCTATAAGATCCTTGAGCGGATTGGGTATGTTGCATACCGGCTAGAGCTGCCCTCGAGCACTAAACTGC
This sequence comes from Melocanna baccifera, assembly GCA_036346265.1. Lineage (NCBI taxonomy): Eukaryota > Viridiplantae > Streptophyta > Magnoliopsida > Poales > Poaceae > Melocanna > Melocanna baccifera. The sequence continues at coordinate 19,901,421 of CM070683.1, read as the reverse complement.
ATAATGTCTTCCATGTTGGGTTGCTGAAGAAATTCCAGGGTACTCCGCCACCGACTCCACCGTCGTTGCCACTACTACACCATGGCCGGGTGCTTCCTACTCCACTGCGCGCCTTAAAATCTGAACGACGCCACGGTCAGTAGCAGCTCTTAGTGCAATGGACAGGAACAGCCTTAGCAGATGCATCTTGGATCCCATTAACTCAGTTCCAGGACACTTACCCCGACTTTTAGCTCGAGGACGAGCTGATTCGCGAGGGGGGGGGGAGATGTTATAGTCTATAAACGCAGGCATCAGACTTAGCTGCTGTGCAGACTTATCCATAGCTTGTTGCAGTCCTTCTCCTACACCCATACGGGCTAAGTCTCTGGTCCAGTTCGGACTATAGTCCAGGCGTGAGTTAAGGAGTCCGGATCGAACTCTAATTGTAAGAGTTTAGTATATATAGCCTTGAAGATCAATGTTTGAGGCAAGCAAGAAGTAATAAAGATTTCTATTACCTCACCTCCGTCTCCTTCCCAACCTTCTCCTACTGGCGACTCGGGACGTCGATCGACCGGGTCACCGTTGGGGACCAGGGCGCCCTCAAGCATCCCACAGCTACGCCTTGAGATCCCGGGTCCCTGACACTGCCCCTGCTGATGCGCTGGGGTGGTGGTGCCAGGAGGGGATGTGTCAGGCTCAATTCTTTAGCAGGAATTGGGAGGAAGATTCAGAAAGAAGTCTGCAGTGGGGGTAACGGTTCAGCGACTACACATTGACGTGAGCAATGGTGAAGATCCAAGGATCAAAGGCGCTAAAGTGATCGGATGGCTGGAAGAGATTTCGGACGGCACTGTGGGCCACTATAGCTGTCACATTTTTGTCATTAACTCTTGTAATCTGAATTCCAGTCATTTAAAACATCATTTGTACTAATGCTAGCTGAGACTTATGGGGAGTATATATATCCCAAGACTGAGTGAATGGAAAGCAGAACATTATGTCCACAAAGTATATTCTCTAGTAGTAGTCTAGTGTAGAACCATACATCTTGAAGTGGGACACCAGCGCGGTGAGGGTTGAGAGGAATCGAGTGGTTCTTCTTGTAAAATCCCTAAGCCTATGTAGGTTCTAACACTCGGTGGCGTTGGTCTGTCCGATCTGGATCTAGGTTGGCCAGAGAATCTGTAAAATCTTGGATCTGAGGAGAGAGACAAGGACGACGACACAGATTGGAGTGAATGGTGGTGACCACAAGATTGAAATCCTAGGACTCCATGGTGGGGAAAGAGGAAGTGGCAGAACTCAGAAGTGAGATCCTAGCCATGAAGGAAGATATCAAAGAATTGAAGAATCACCAAATGAAATTCGCTGAATTGAAGATGATGATGACACAAATGTGGACCAAGATAATGGGGGAAGATGTTGCAAGGACCTCAAAGCGACCAACTGCAAGTCAAGGCATAAACCAAGGGGACGACGTAGGAGGTTTTCCTTTAGCACATAGGAGATTCAGGTAATACCTCTAATACCCACGTTGAGTACATTTGCAAGCTATTATGGGAACCAGAAGGCCTTAGGTCTAGTTTATCATTGAACCTAATACTGCTAGACCGGAGTACTATCCTTTTGTCTCTGAATTGGGTAGATCCACGACACCACCTAATATGTATACTCCAGTAAATTCCTTCAATGGACTAGGAAACCTAGTGATGCAGACTGTAAGACTGTAGACTGGCATCAGAAATGGCCAAGGGGGTACACAATTTAACCCTAGGGTGCAGGTGTTTGACTCACAACGACACCAGTACCTGAACCTGGCTAATCAAAACAAACTGTATGCTGAAGCGATAATCAAAAGACTCAGATTAGAAAATCCAATTGTTTTAGGGAGAAGATGTCCTGAACTAGTTGAAAATGTGTGAACAATTTTTCGGGTTGTTTGGAACTCCTCAAGAGCAATGGATAGTTGAAAGAACCCTAACCCTAATCCCTAGCTAAGTAAGTATTTAGCAATAAATATAACTATATGTATATATCTCATTAAGCTTTATTGCAAATTATAATTACAAAACTGAATTACATTCTCAAAATTCCTTAACAATAATAATTACAACCTTTTTACAAAAATTGTTCTTGCCTTACCACACCCGGTTTTTGGGAAGTCCTAGTGCTTGTGTTCATGGGACTAGGGCTTGGGGTGTCTTGCGCCCGAGAGCACTCCCCCAATCTCGAGAGCGCTCCATGGCACTAGGGTGGCCGCTGGTTGCTGTGTTAGTCACCAGTTGGGCTAGGTGGGTTTTCTTCCTCCCACTCGACTGCTTGGCTCAACCGAACGAGTCAAGGAGTAGTAGTACTGAGCGTTGTGTGCTTAACCCGGATGAAACCAAAAGGGGAAGGAAGAAAATGGGAGGGACAGTGGGCCTACTTGTTTGCCGGGTTGAGAATGGAAAGTGTTTGGTTGGGGGGTTGCAATGTGGTCCTCACGCGGTTTGTGGTTGGAGACGAAGATGCGGTCTACATGACTTGTCATGGTCGGGGTGTCGCCTTGTGGTGGTCCACCTTATCGACCTCCTTGCTCCTCGGTCCTTGCTTGCCTTCGTCTTCCACTACTTTCTGATCCTCCTCCTCCATCACTCCTCTCGGCTCTCTCTGTGGTAACGCTCTATGGCTCAGCTTTCTGGCCTCCGGCCGAAAGCAAGGATGCAGGGGAATGGTTGGCTTGACTTGGGGCTGTTGGTGTTCTTGGCTGTGCTTGTGAGCTTTCAGGCTGGTTGCTATCGGAGGTTTCTTGAGAATGCTGTGGGCAGTGAGGCTGAACGGTGGTTTGAGGCTTATAAGGGAGGAGGTTTTGGCCTCCTCTCTCAGCTGGGGCTATGCCTAGCTGTGCAGCTTGCTCTTATCCTTTTCTGAGTTTTGTTTTTCTATTGGTATGGACTGAAGGTCCTGAGGGTGAGTTGTGCACTATTGAGGTGTGATGGGCTGAGGTAAGTTTGAGAAAATTCTATGGGCTTTGGGCTTTTGCATTTGCTGAATGATGAAGCCCACTAAGGGTGAGAGGTGCCAATCCGCCCGGGACGGTCTAGGAACCTCTAAGAACTCCCTAATATTGGTCCTAGCAGCCCAAGAGTACTGACGACAAACTCCTTCTTAATTCATTTTATTCTCCCTTGGATTGCTATTTACATTGCTCTTTGACTACAAAAAGCAAGACTGGAGTTTGGTTTGAGGTACTAACGTCACTTATTCACATTAATGGGCAGAAGGAAAGAACAAGCACTAATTAGCTTAGCTTTTAAATTACTGAAGTTGTAATATTATAAATTAGCCTCTTTTTTATACAATACCTTTTGTAAAGATGTTGTAATTATTATTCAAAATTGATCCAAAGGATGTACTTCAATTTTTGTAATTATCATGTTATAACGATGCTTTGTTGAATTTGATTATTGATAATTATACTGCTTAGCTGGTAATTAGAGTTAGGGTTCTTTCAGTATCTGGTCAGACCTAGAAACCCTCTTAGCTTTGTGATGTTATCAGGCCCCATTAGCATTCATTAAGTCATTGATTTGGTATGCCGAATCAATAATAGATGTAAAGTCGATTATGGAGTTCAGGCACCATAGTACCTCGATTAATTATATATATATATATATATATATATATATATATATATATATATATATATATATATATATATATATATATATATGTGATTCTATACTCCTGAGAGTACGCATTCCCATTTTTAATATAATCTTTTAATGGTGTTATTATACATTTTTTTTATCTATTTGAGCATACTCTAATAAAGATTATAAGATATTTCAAAGTGAGTTCCATAAAAAATTTCATTAAAGTCCATTTTGTAGCATAATTTATGTATGTACTCTTTTTATACATAAAAAAGTGTATATAGAAATATAAAGGGTTCCTGATACGGGGATGGGTCCCGATCTTCTCAGTGAGAAACTGTGGATAGTTGATGTGAAGTAGACGATGTCGCTAGCTGAACACTCGTGCCTATGCACGAACCCTCAACTCTTCTGAATACGCCCAAAACACACCGGATAATTGTTCGTCGCGTGACCACAAGCGACGAACGCCAAGTCCCCAATTCCCAATGGAACGACAGCTTGACCTTGATCTTCAGAACAAACAATGGACCGCCTAATTCTCTCTCAAAGTCCTCGCATGAACTCTGGTGTGGAAAGAACAAGCAATAGCTATGTTTCAATCTGATGCATAAAACTTGATCCCCCTCTAAGGATGCCAATACAGGGCTTATATAGCCTCTTGGGATGTGCATAGAGTCCCCCAAACCTAATACAACTCAACCCTATATGGTTTTGGATACGAACTCTTAAAAAAGGAAACTAGATTTTACGGCCGTCATATTGTTTCGGTCATAACTTTTGATCCGTGATGAATTTAATGCTGAGGCCAAATCCATTGCGTAGCCCTTGAAAATATTTTTCCAACAAGTACAAGAACGCCTGAATCGGACTCCGTTTGTGAAAGTTATGACCTTTTTAGTAACTGCCTGACAGGTTGTCCCGAACCGAGTCCGAATTGAATTCTGAGTTGAATCCGAGTTGGATTTGGATTGAGCACGTGGGATGTCTGAGTTGGGCTTCAAAATAGTATCCAAAACTTGTGCTCTAAGTTCTTGGGCTCCGTCCTTATACTCTCCCGCCACATGGGCTTTCTTTCCCCCTTCCACATGGGCTCCAACCAGCCACATGTGCTTCGTTCTTGTTTGCTCCATCCGCGTGGGCTTTGTTCCTTCATATCTTTGGCACCTAATGTGGTTGTCCACTTCCTTTTGCATCTCCATTGTTTTGTCATTGACAAACCTAAGAATACGCCAAGTAATAACATGATGTAGTATTTCATCCTTATGAATGACAACATTAAGTATAGTTTGAAATGAGTTCACCTGGCCATATTTCATGCGGCTCAATAATTCTTTCCAGTTGAATAAGATATTTAACGGAAAAGTACAAGACGCGTGCATGTCCGCATCATCCTCCCCTTCTTCAAGAAAAGCCGTTCTCGGCTTTTGATAGCCTGAAATTGTGCTAAACAAAGGATACAACGTGTATGCATGGTATATATATTTGTCATCAATATTTCTTCGGCTTATATCATCATAAACTTTTGGAGGTGTAGTAAACGAAATGAATAACACATATGCCTGGTATATGTAAGAGTCAATTGTTGTGGCATTCTCACTATTTTGCCCAATCCGATGAATATAGCAGCAACTAAAAGATGTATACATTAACATATATGCATGGTATATATAAGAGTCAATTGTTGTGACATTCTCACTATTTTGCACAAACCGTTGAATATAGCAGCGACTAAAAGATGTATGCATTGCATTATTGTTTTTCACATCATTCTCCCTCCCATAAAAAAAAGTCGTCCTCGACTTTTCTAAGGACATAGACAGATCCTTAATGAGCAAAATCAGATTTAAATGTGTAGATATGGGAAAGAAAATGTTGCGTATTTTCCATGCTTCAGCTGCGCTACTCTGATTATTTTTACATGATTGTACACCAAGAATCGAACAACTAGATTTGTGAAATCTTTCTAAACAGTACGTATTATTGTTTAAATTTATCTCATCATAATCATAACATGGCGCAAAAGATTGTTTATCCACAATATGTAATTTCAAGTCAGTAAGCTTATCACATGTAATGCAAATTCTATGAACATAAAATTTGTCATCTACACCATAATCTCCAATCAAATTGAACTTATATGTGTAGGCATGGGTACTAACTAGTGATTTTGAACATGAAATTTCAGCAACCTTATTAATCACACTAGATAGCTCTCTAAGAGTGTTAAACATGATATAGCATAAAGAATCATTAGGAGATATTCTAGTAAGAACTTCTTTGTAAGTAATCAATTCCACATTATGTAAATTAAGCATTGAAATTTTGGAGCACGGAGTGTTCGGTTGATCATATGAGTTCTCACAATTACTCACCTTTGCATAATTAAATTCAGCACCACTATTGTTACCTTTATCGTCCTCCTCAGATGATGTTGGTGTTGGGGGTTTAAAATTATGAGGATGCACCCATGGGACAGCAGGTACTTCATCCCGTCTTGTGGTTATCTCCTCCTCATTTGCCTCCAAAGGTGTCGGTTGTTGAATGTTCAATTCTTCATCTTTAATGTCAACCTGCATAATATGAGAAACAACACTAGAAGTAGATATTAATATGTTAGTTTCAGATTCATCCTCCCTTTGTCTATCTTCTTCTTCTCGCTTTTCTTTTGGTGTCCCTCTAACACTCTCAATTTGGATGCTCTCAACCTCACATATGGTGGAATCACACAACTCACTCTTTTTATCACTCTCACTCAATTTGGCTATGTGGTTCTCTTCCTCACATGGGTTGTGTATCTCAGGAGCTATATGTAGTTTTGGAGGACCGTGCACACTTGTGGCATTAGCAGGTGCTCCCCCACGTAGATTGTGGTGTGCGAACATGGCACGCAGCTCCAGAAAGTTATTATTGATGGTTGTATGCAATTGTTGAACCTCCTTCCCGAGGTGGTTCAGTCCTGTGTGAACTTTCCTGAGCTCATTGCGCACACTAGTGTTACCATCAAGAAGTTGTTGTTGTAGCATCTCGCGCAATCGAGTGTACTCGGTCCACGTAACCGGCGCCTCCGGATTAGGTGGATCCTCCTCGTGACCTGACATGGAACAACTCTCAAACAAGAAGCGAGGTTACATCTGGGTTAGTGAAACAAAATCTCTCTCTATGCTTGCAACTTATTGTCCTGAAAACAAGGCAAGCTTACCGTTCCAAAGTGAATCAAGGACGTCAAATCGACACTTGGGACAGCGAACGATCTCAACCCGGTAATGTATGAGCGTAACCAAGAGCAAGGGAGTACACAAACAGGTGTAGGTGGAGCTTGGACAGGTATGTGTATAACCTATGCAATCTGATATTCAAGGTATTGTAAAGCTAAGTAATGATCCAAGCTAGAGTATTTGCCTATGTGCTGATCATTTTGGTTAAAGAGAAGTGTATGAACGCACACGCAACGATAAATGGGACTTAATGCAAACAAAGGAAATGAGCTAGAAAGAGGCAATCTGAAATTGAGATGAATAAGTAGCTCGTTTTGCACTAAGTACAAGGAGAGACGCTAGCCAATTGCAATAGTTATGAATGTAAGGGCATAAGATTGCTCTATGAGAATAAGTGCACAAGCTGAAAATATGAACTAGGGTTTTTTTTCACAGAATTTTGGCCAACACTTTCTATTTTCACTGTTTCTTGATCAAGTCGCAGGAAACTTTCAAGCTTTCTTCTTTTCTTTTTTTTTAACTTACTCCTTTTTTTGGGGGCCAAACTACTGTTTTCTTCCCTTTGCACAAATTCAAGAATTCAGCAAGTGTAAATAATACTCAAGAACAGCCCTAATAACAATATCAAAAGCTAGTCTCAATTGATGAAAAGATATAAGTGAAGCTCAACTGTAGCAATTCTTTCTTTTCGGTCAGCTAGGGTTTGGCACAAGTAATGATTTGTTTCTTTGAAGACAAACCGCAGCAAACTTTCGGTTTTGAAGGAAGTGAATACTATCTCAAACTCTCCCCCAAAGAGAATTTGGATGGATCTCTTGAGAGCAATGTGGACAGCAAGGAATTTAGGATACAAAAGTAAATGCAATTTACTCTTTTTTGTTGCTAATTGAGGAATTCAATCAACAATTTTGTAGGGTTTATGTGGACACAAAGATCAAGCTACGCGAAGGAAACATACGGATCAGCACGAAAACAAAACTCTAATGGACGAAAACTTAACAAAACGCACAAGAACTAAACAGATTAAACTACGGTTTTTGGTATTGCAATTTTCGGTTTAATGGAAGATAGGACAGAAAAACGAATCTAACTACGGGTAAAAAAGTTCTCACCGAGTAAACCTAGAATCTGATACCATATGATACGGGGATGGGTCCCGATCTTCTCAGTGAGGAACTGTGGATAGTTGATGTGAAGTAGACGATGTCGCTAGCTGAACACTCGTGCCTATGCACGAACCCTCAACTCTTCTGAATACGCCCAAAACACACCGGATAATTGTTCGTCGTGTGACCACAAGCGACGAACGCCAAGTCCCCAATTCCCAATGGAACGACGGCTTGACCTTGATCTTCAGAACAAACAATGGACCGCCTAATTCTCTCTCAAAGTCCTCGCATGAACTCTGGTGTGGAAAGAACAAGCAATAGCTATGTTTCAATCTGATGCATAAAACTTGATCCCCCTCTAAGGATGCCAATACAGGGCTTATATAGCCTCTTGGGACGTGCATAGAGTCCCCCAAACCTAGTACAACTCAACCCTATATGGTTTTGGATACGAACTCTTAAAAAAGGAAACTAGATTTTACGGTCGTCATATTGTTTCGGTCATAACTTTTGATCCGTGACGAATTTAATGCTGAGGCCAGATCCATTGCGTAGCCCTTAAAAATATCTTTCCAACAAGTACAAGAACGCCTGAATCGGACTCCGTTTGTGAAAGTTATGACCTTTTTAGTAACTGCCTTACAGGCTGTCCCGAACCGAGTCCGAATTGAATTCTGAGTTGAATCCGAGTTGGATTTGGATTGAGCACGTGGGAAGTCTGAGTTGGGCTTCAAAATAGTGTCTAAAACTTGTGCTCTAAGTTCTTGGGCTCCGTCCTTATACTCTCCCGCCACATGGGCTTTCTTTTCCCCTTCCACATGGGCTCCAACCAGCCACATGTGCTTTGTTCTTGTTTGCTCCATCCGCGTGGGCTTTGTTCCTTCATATCTTTGGCACCTAATGTGGTTGTCCGCTTCCTTTTGCATCTCCATTGTTTTTCCATTGACAAACCTAAGAATACGCCAAGTAATAACATGATGTAGTATTTCATCCTTATGAATGACAACATTAAGTATAGTTTGAAATGAGTTCACCTGGTCATATTTCATGCGGCTCAATAATTCTTTCCAGTTGAATAAGATATTTAACGGAAAAGTACAAGACGCGTGCATATCCGCATCAGTTCCAATGAAATTTTTTTAACCAAGTCGTATTGAAATATCTTAGAAGTAGTATTTAAGTATATGGAAAGTGATAAAGATGTATAAAATAGTTGTTTAAGCGGTATATTAGAAGTAAGAATATATACTCTAGGGAGTATAAAAAATGCTTTCCATTAGAAAAACGGACACTGTTGAAAACATACCTTTTTTATATGTGTCTTATGGAGAAATATATGGTTTATGTTTTTTTTATGCAATCAGCAACTTACGCATGCAACTTGAATCTTTGATTTTGCCTTTTTTGCATCGTCTAAGAGGTTGGCACCTTTCAGTTGGATCTTAACAGCAGTCACCGGAAATATTCTACTGTCAACCAAGAATGACGCGCATGTAGCCATGTACACAAACTATCCTTTTATACCGGTTAATTCATTTGAACAATTTGCGCCTAGTTGTTTTTCAGTTTTGAGAGGGGTCAGTCCAAATATGCCTAAATCTATTGAAAGAAAGGTAATGTTAGCGTAGTCAGGTTTGCACATTTTGGGACAAAGATATCATTGCTCGACACCACATAAGCTCACCAATCTGTTTTGCATCCTTTGCAATACAAAGATACAGGTTGGTGCAGATGCATATTTAGATTTCAGGGCTCTTAAGAAACGTCATCTCATTCTCTATTCGTCGCATTTGCAACGAAAAACCATCTCATTCTTTGGTCTTTAGTAATTATAATGAGGGCGTACTAAAACAAAGCTACATTTGCCAATGAGATGAGGCCATGATGGTGCGCACAGGGAAGATGCAAATAAAAGCTTCAAGCCTTTTTATGAGTATGATCCAAGCCTAGCTGTTGTGAATGTGATCTTGCTCACTAACTAATCAACATGCCAATAATTACACTCCTGAAACCACTCATGGGGGGGGGGGGGGGTACTACTCAATACCTTTCCTCCAAGCTAATAATGCACCGAGCAATTAGCCAAAAATAACCAAGAAAAGTCAAGTTTGTTAGTTTACAGTTTTATGTCGGTGTATGTTGTGGTTGCTAACTTGCATGGTCAAATCCTCCCAATATAGGGCTCTCTCTCTCCTGGCTAGTATGAAGATTCAGCTACACATCCATATACAGTCCAAGTGTCATATTGTGAAGAGAGTTGCTTCCTGAACACACATTTGCTGCAGATCTGGATCTATGCAAAAATAGGGTGGCATGCTGCAACCTGAAATGGAGCAATTGCTTCAGCGGAAGTGAGGACAGATGTTCTTTTGGTGAGCACAGATCTGTTGGAACCACAAATAGAAGTCTCCTGCACACCTCTCAACTATCATATATGACCTGTTGGAACTACAGTTTTCTTATTTTTCTTTTTCAGATTACTTTCTCTGAAGTTGTAATATGACCTGAACCTTTGTGTAGATGCAGAATTACGGCTTGGGAAAGCTGTTTATGGTGCCTGCTATCCCAAGGATGTGATGTGGTGCTAGTTTTCTTAAACTTTGAAGATTAACACTATATAAGGGATCTCATTCATTTCTGGAATTTGATTCCATCTTTAGGATTTTGCACATCGGAGAAATTGGCACTATTGCATCAAATTAGTCAGAATGTGTCCAATAACATGCACTGGTACATACACAAAAGTAGTACCTAAATGAAACGGTGTAATACTTATGTAAAGTGCGCCCATAAGCTGGAATGCAGATGTTTTGAAGAATTTTTTAAATTGCTTTTAATAGAGTGGTGAGTGCTCAGAGAGCATGAGTAGTATCTGCCTTTAGGGAGGAAGACAGAAATTGCTTTGCTGCAGGCTTGCTAAAGCAGAATAGAGGGAGGAGGGAGGAGGGGGGGGGGGGGGTGGTGGTTGGAGAGAAACAGCAATGTGGTGAGTGAAAAAGGCTTGTCCTGTATTCTGGTGGACAGGTGAGCAACACCTGCTTCTATAGTTTCATTCCATATACCACATGCCATCACATACACACAAACAAGTGGGTCAAGGACTTCCTGTACTGAATTTTCTTTAGCACCAATCTCTGCCTGAAGATCTTGTTGTTGGTTGTTTTACTGTACTAATAAGTCATATCACCCCTGGGTTGTTGCAGCTCCTGAGCTTTCCATCAGTTTGATCCCTCGTTGGTTTTTGTTTTAGTTGGCTGGTCACATACTTCTGGCCTTCCTTGCTCAATGCATTCTTTATGCATTTCTTGTGTCAGGTACTCAGGTGTGTGTCCCAGATAGAGAAATGAAGAGAGGTCAAGTGCTTCTGTTGCTTCCTCTTTGCCTAATGTAATCAACCACTAGTATCATGAATGACAGTACTGCTGCACTAAGCATGAAGCATTCTATTTCAGTACGCTGCTACTGTCTGTGCCTCATCTGAATTCAAGTCCAGCTAAAAACAAGTTGCTTAGCATTGACTTAAAACTGTGGAATTATATGCAGAGGCAGCATTGAAACAAATGAGCAGATTAATTTCAAACTTGAAAACATTTACTGAACTCAAGTGACCAGTGAGCAAGGCAGTAGTACTACTAAGCTAATTTGAAAGCATTTCATTGAATCAGCTCATGTTCTGCAATTCAGATCGTCATATATTAATATGCTTATTTACTCTCTGCAAAAAGGATCAAAGAAAAAACCTAATGAAAAGAATAACTTTGAAGAATTGGTTGAAAAATTGTCGAACCCAAGAATACTATCAATTGTTATTTATTTCCCCCCAAGATAACCCCTAACCCGATTCCAGATACTCCGAAGAATGAATTAAATCTGAATCTGTACATACCCCAGGCTCCCCTTAAAGATCAAAATTTTGGAACAACCATGCTTAAATCCTCAGCTCCTGGAGCTGGCAAATTGAGATCAAGAAACCCAGCAGCAATCAAGGATTGCTCCGGGTCAACAATGCCGGCGTCGCCGTCGGCGTGGGCTCGCTTGTTGAGCTCGCAGGCGATCGAGTGCGACCGCTTGTGCCCGCCGAGCGCCTGCCCCGAGCCGAACACCTTGAAGCAGATCGGGCACTCGAACTTGGTCACCTTCTTTGCCTTCACTGCGGCAACCACTCTGTCGGCTATGTCGGCGGCATCGATGTCCGGCGAGGCCGGCGTGCTGAACGAGGCGTTGGTCTCGACGCTCGGCTCCGGCTGATCGGGCGCGACCTTAGCAATGCAGCAGCTGCTGTTGATGCGCTTGTGGCTGGCGCGGTGGCCGCCGAGCGCTTGGTAGGACTGGAAGGCCCTGCCGCACCCGGGGCACTCGTACCGGCCCCGCTTCTCGCCGGCATTGCCCGCAGCAGTCTTCCTCTTCTTGCTCTTGGTAAATTCGGTGTCGGCGTACTGGAGAAGAGCGGAGTTGTCATCGGAGTCGGTGTCGTGGTAATAGCCATTTCTTGGGAGTCTATCTCGCTTCTTCTTGTCCTTCTCCGGCCAGTACTCATCTTTAGCCGTCGAGCCACAGAGGCCGGCGGTGTCGCGCGACAGCATGATGAGGCAGAGTGCGACGTCCTCCGGCTCCTTGTCGAACGCGTCGAGCGTGGACGGGGGCCCGGGCGCCGGCAAGCGCATCGAGCGCCGCCTCCGCCTCGGTGCTGCCATCACCACCGCCGCCTCGCTCGGGATCAGCATTTCCTCCTCCTCCGGCCCCTCTTCCATCTCCACACTGACGTCTTCGCCGTCAGCATAGGCCTTGCCTCCGGGTGCATGGCGGTGCACGTGCCCGAGCACCGATCGGCACGACGAGAACAGCTCGCCGCGGTCATGGCATGCGTCCCTGCCGTCCTCGTCGCCACCGGACTCCGAGAGCCGGCGCGTCTTCTTGGGGTTCTCCCTTAGCCCATACCCGCCGCCACCCGCTCCCACGACGCCACTCGAGCCCCGCGCACCGCTCTGTATCCACTGCCGCTCGTCGTCGTCGGCCGCCGCCGCCGCCGCCGCCACCTCCGCCAGTGAGTGGGAGCGCATGTGCCCGCCAAGCGATCGGCCGCAGGGGAAGCCCTTCCCGCACACCTTACAGCTGTGCCGTGTCGCACTGCTACGAAGCACGGCCACATCGTCCATGGCGGAACGATCGATCAAGAAACCGACGAGCTTAATCGCTTCAGATCAAGATCGGCCAAGAAGGATGGATCCGACTGACAGACGAGCAAGTAGCGAAGAATCGAAGTGGATGGATCAAGAAGCGATCAAGCTAAGCTGAAGGAGGGATCCATGACCCAATGAGCTTGGAGCTTGGGAGCTAAAGTAGTAGTAGTAGATGGGAGGAGAGGAGGAGGTTGTGTATGTGGGGGACGATGCGATGCGATGCGATGGGTGGTGCGGTTGGGGAGGAGAAATCGGAATGCATGCAATGCGAGGAGGCAAAGTTAGCAAACGGACAGGAGAGAGAAAACAAATCGATCAGAGGCATAACTAAGTACACCTGGGTCGCTGAACGCAAGGATCGAGCTGGGAGAATGAACTTTCGGTTTCTTAAGGGAATTTGCTAAATGTTTTCTCGAAAAAACAGCCAAATTTTGTGCCATTAGGCTATGCCTCGAGATTTGTGCTTGAGAGATTTTTAGGGTTCACCAAGCCCCCAACCATCAAGGGTCAGCGGTGGCCGGTGGTGAGGCACCACCTTCCTTGGGAGGTTGTTGATGACGGTAGCAATAATGACGGAGAAAATAAAATGTTTGGTGATAGGACGATTAAGGTCGGCGATGGTGGCGGTGTTGGGAGGGTGGGGATAAACAACATGATATCAATGCTGACTAGGAGAAGGTGGCAATGGTCGAAGCAATGGGTGGCGCCAGTCTCATCCACCGCACTAGCATCTGCTGTGGAGGTGACAAATGGTGGTTCTATCCCACAAGTACCACAAGGCCGTGCTAGTGCTGCCGCTGATGAGACGATGGGTGGTGGATGTGCAAGTGTGGTTAGTCGATGACAATAGGGGTGTGCATTGGTAGGGGTGGATAACAAGCTCACTCGTTAAGCAGCAACAATAATAATAAAACCTTTTGTCCAAAACAAATTGGGATAGGATAAGAATGAAACTCTCAAATTCAAAGAAACGAGAGTCTTGTAATAAAATATACGAGACTAAAACCCTAGGCTCTACATCATGTCATATGAACCGAGAACCTAAAACACTATCCTTAAACCTACTTCTTATGTTATGGTTCCGATACGTGGATCGTTAACTTCCATACGCCCCTATCTAAAGCCAACTCTTTGGATACATTCTAATCCCTTAAGTCTCTTTTAATTGCTTCTTTCCACGTCACTTTTGGTCGACCTTTGTCTCTTCTTATGTTTTCGGTACATTTTAAAATTCTACTACGTACTGGTGCTTCAGAAGACATCCGTTGGAGATATCCAAACCATCTCAAACGATGTTGGATAAACTTTTCTTCAATTGGGGCTATCCTCACCCTATCACGTATATCATCATTGTGGATTCAATCCTTTCTTGTGTGACCAAAGATTCACTGCAGCATCCTTATCTCTACTACACTCATCTTTTATATATGTTGTCTTTTAGTCACCCAGCATTCCACTCCATATATCAATGCAGGTCTTAACGCTGTCCTATATAATTTACCCTTTAACTTTGAAGGAACATTTTTATCATACAAAACACCCAATGCTTTGCGCCATTTCATTCACATACTATTATCCTATGGTCACATCTTCATCAATCTCGCTGTCCCACTATAGCATCAATCCCAAATATTGAAAAGCATCCTTCCTAGGCACTACTTGTCCGTCCAAACTAACATATCCATCATTTGCCCTGGCACCAGTGAAATCACACCTCATATACTCAGTTTTAGTACTACTAAGTCTAACGTCTTTCAATTTTAAAGTCTTTCTCCACAATTCTAGATTCCTATCGACACCTATGCTATTCTTATCAACTAGCATTACATCATTGGTAAAAAGCATACATAAAGGGATATCTTCTTGTATGTCTCAAGTGACCTTGTCTATTACTAGGAAAAAATGTACGGGTTCAACATTGACCCTTGGTGTAGTCTTATCTTAATAGAAAAGTCATTAGTATTGCTAACACATGCTCTAACGTTAGTCACAACATCTTCATACATATTTTTTGATTAGGGTAACATACTTTGTTAGAACTTTTTTCCTTCGGAGTGCCTATCATATGACCTTTCTTGGTACTTTATCATAGTCTTTTTCTAAGTTGATAAACACTATGTGAATATCCTTCTTTTACACTCTATACCTCTCTATGAACTGTCGTATCAAGAAAATAGCCTCTGTGGTTGACAACAACTCACTCATTAAGCAAACGAGCAAAAAATAGTACTTAGCTCGGCTTGGCCAAAGGGCTCAAGTTGGCTCATTAGGTGTTGATGATTGAGTCACCGATCTTACAAAATAATATGAGAAAAATGACTAAAATCCTTAGGAGAGAATAGTGATGCTCTTTATTGCTTATGAACTGGTTACAGGGGTGCCTTCAATAAGGTACAAGACTAGCCCTGATTACACTGAATTGAATGAGATTGAATCTATCTAGAATTGAGAGTGATTGATGGTGCCTTCATCATTCAGCCATAAATACCAACGAGGAGACGTCAGTTATCTACTGAGAAAGATGCCTTATGGAAGCAACACATCTGGTCGAGGAGATGGTCGGTTGTTATTAGCGGGAGATGAATGTGGGCAACAACTATAGGGTAGTTGTTGTCATAGATTGAGGGCTGAAGCATCTGCTATTTGGAGTGGATAAGGCACGTGTTTCATCCATTGCACGTAAACAATATCCTAGAATTGGGTCCAAGGACTAGTTCATAGACTTCTCCAATCAGTCATCTAGTCAGGCAATACACAAATTGTTTATCCAACTAGGGTACTCGGGGAGCAACCTCTGGAGGTTTATGATCATGGGGGTCTACGACCAAAGGGGTCACTTAGCTTTAATTAAATATTAAAGTTATATTTAGGGATTTATTTAATCCTCATTAGCTAGCCCCCAAACTTTTAAGTGAATACGAATTTCTTTTGATTGGGTCTTAATCAGGAAACTACTCCTTTAACAGCGAAAGTAAAAAAGCAGTTCGCATTCACTTTAAAGTTGAGAAACTAATTAGGAAATTGAAAGGTTTTATGTCCATTGGGCTTCAGATCATGTAATCTCCTATTGCAGTTGGAGAGAAACCCTTATAAAACCCTTAGTGTGCTGCCTTGGGGTTTCACGCTTCCAGAAAAACCTTTCATCTTTTTCTCCGCTCTTGTGCTCTTCTCCTGTAGCTTTGGATCCATTTGATCCCCTTTTCATATTTCTGTCACCTAGCAAAAATGTTGGATCTCATCACCAACTGGCCAGTGTTAGAGCTTGGGATGAAGAAGCTTGAGACAATGGAGAAGAGTGGGATGCTTTCCGATAAGGTACTGATCCTGTAGAGATTAGCGGTCGAGGAGAAATTCTCGAGCAAGAATGAAGATGAGATTCCAGTCTTCTGGGCATATATCGAGTGTGGGTTTCAATTGCTGGTGCATCCATTCCTCTCCTAGGTCTTGGAGTATTATAGAATCATGTGGGTGAATCCCACCCCTAACTCGATTGATAATCTTATTATCTTCGTCTTTCTCTATGAAGTATATTTGGGGATTCTACCAAACTTGACGCTCCTACGATACTTCTACAAGATAACAAAGTCGAGAAAATTAGCGGCGTCACCCGAAGATTGCGCTTTGCATCTTCACGCTCGGAATGCTAAAGAATACATTGATGTGTATTCTTCGTGGTCGTCATGGAAGAATAGGTGCTTCTACATGATGCTCAGCAAGGATGATAGCCTTTCCTTCATTGGCCGGGTGGCCATTGAAAACCCAAGATCGCTATTCTCCTCGAAGAAGCAGGAAAAGTTGGGCAATGGGTTGATGCCATCCACCCTCGTAGAATAAGAGGTCTTACTTCATGACAAGTGGTGAAAGATTTCTCTATGCACTAGATAAGTCATTTGAAAGCGCACAACCATACCATGCTTTGGTATGTGGGTAGGGATGACTCAATGTCGGATCCCAGAGCAATGATGATGAGGACATCACTTCTTTGGATACACACAACAATCCTCCACTTGACATTCAAGGACCAATCACTAGAGCTCGCGTCCGACAATTGAATTTACAGGTAAGCTCGTTCATAAGTACTTCTTTTTGTTCATTTGAGAATCGATTGCTACCTAATGATTTAATTATGATTAGAAACCATGGAGAGGATCTAGAAGTACTTGGAGAAGGGCTACAAGGCGCACAAGTCCAGCAAGGGCGGTCGAGTCATGTTGGAGGCCCAACTCAAGCCGACTTCGAATCCAATTCGGAGTCCAGGACCAGGCCGCACTAAAACGGACGCCCAGATCGCATCCGGGCTCTGTTTTGGACGTTCTACATATGTATGCAAAGCTGAGAAGGCGACTTTTCCAATGGCTCTGGTACCATGTCAAAATTCCTTCTGAGTCAACGGGAATCGTCGAAACAAGTCGATATTCAGAATCTGTCAGGGTGCTGCGCCACCGTCTTTTGGGCCGTTCAGCCTTGTATCATGTTGGAGCCTGTAACATCCCAATTTTTGCTTTATTTGGAAAGGATAAATTTTAAATTAATTAATTCAAATTATTTGGATTTTACAGAGTTAAAAGTTTCTGTTTGAAACTAAAAATTAATATCGATATAGATTGGAAATATTTTTCTTAAGTCTAAAACCTCTCCAGGAATTTCTGTGAATTTTTTTGGAATTTTTAAAATTTATTTGGTATTTTTCTGAGTATTTTAAAGCCTCCTAATCATTTCTGAAAATCAAAAAGTAATTAAAATTCTAAAACTCTCCTGGAGCCGACAAGTGTCGCCCATCGGGCCGTTTCACGCCGCCGGATCTATTTCCAGCCGTCCGATCTCACTTACCGTTTCAATCCCGCCTTCCCCTATCTTCAGATCGACACATGGCAAGCATCGGATCGTTCGTTTCCGCGCCCGATTCAATCCCAGCCGCTCCCAGCCACTTATCGCTTCGCCGCTTTATTCTCCCCGATCACTTACCCCTTCGCCAGCAATCGGTGGTCCAGATCGCTTCTCTTTGCCACCCGTCGCACATCCACCCGTCCCCCTCATTCTTTCCCGTTTTCTTTCTCTCGCCGACATGCGGGGCCCGCTGTCAGACCCGTCGTCTCCGCCGGTTCTTCCTCCCGCACTTCGCCGCCGCGCCATTAGTGCCGGCGAAGCTTTCAATGCTTCAGTTCCTTTCCAGTTTACTTCCCCGTGCCGACTGCATATTAATCCACCGCCTCCACCACGTCCGTTTCTGGCATAAAGACGCGTGTTACTCCTCTCCTCGCCGTCGCATTCATCCCCTCCGACCGTTTCAGCTCCGGCAAACTTCGCGTGGCCGTTACAACCCTCCCCGGTCTATAAAACCCGCACCCCAAGGTCCCTCTACCGCTGCCGCCCCTCCCTCACCTCTCAAGCGAATCACCAGAGCGCTAGAGCCCCCCTATGCCCGATTTCTTCCCCGCGGCTTCAAATACTCCGGCGAGCAATTGCGGCCGTCTCGGGCTTCCTCACTCCTCGCCGACGCCTCCCCGACGTTGCTGGTGCCAAGGCGATTCCCAGCGACCCCTTCCCCGAGCTGCTGCGCCACCGGAGCTCCTCCGCCGCCGTGAGGTTCCTCTCCGACCGCCGCCCCTCCTCGCCGATCCTTCTCTCCGGTCACCCTCGGCCTCCGCGCAAGGTACCGATGCATTCCCTGCATCCTCCTCTTCATTTCGGTACCTCGGCGGCGCCGCCGATCACGGAGCTCGGCGACCCTCGGTCCGTGCGCCACCACCGCCGCCCGCCCGTCGGCCGTCCGTCGGCCGAGGTGGCGGCAGCGTGGCGGCGGTCGGCGCCACGTCAGCGCCACCCGAGCGCCTCCCCGCCACCTCGCGCGTGCGCGGCCACGTCGGCAAAAAGCCGTGATGTGGCAGCCACGCGGCGACCACGCGTCAGCCACGTGGAGGCCACGTCAGCCCCTCCTGCCACGTCAGCCCTACCTGTTTAAATTAAATTCCGAAAATTCCTTGTCGGCGTCATCTTTGGCGCATTAAATCTGATTTTTTAGTATAAAAATAATTCGGCCGAAAATCTATTCTCTTGTTGACGTCATATTCCAGATTTTCCTTTAGGAAAATAATTATTGCTGACGTCATAAATGATTTTCGGTTTAAATTTTAATCCAGAAAATAGCCTTTTTCTTTTATTTTGTATTTAAACTTTGGAAGGCTATATCTTTTGCATTTTAACTCCAAATTGACCCATTCAAATTTCTAAATTCATCTAAAATCCCAAAATTTCATTTGGTAGATTTATTTTTAATTTTTGAGTTTTTATTTTATTTTATTTATTTAGTTCTTCTCGTTTCTCGTATAGAATCCGATCTGTCCGACGATTTTCAAGAGAAACTTCGGAAAGATTCCAACATAATTCCAGAAGGCAAGTCTCCTTGACCATTTTACTCCTATGTTTTATAAATAGTTTTTGCAATTATTTTAAATTATTTGCATTGCTATGTTTAGTAAATTGATAATTTAATTTCTAAAATTTAGATAAGCACCCAATTTGTTATGCCCTCTTTTGGGAATTATGTACCATGTACCCTTGACAACTTAGGATAATCTTTGGCTCAATAATGAGTTAGTATTATTTTTGTTGAATTTAAATTATTAGCAAATGCTTAGTCTAGCTGATAAATGTAAAAATGCTCATATGAGAAAAATGGTTAATGAGTGATTTGTGATTTAATGTTTTGTTTGAAAAGTGGTAATAGATGTTACCACTGTAAATTTAAAATAAAAATGAATTTTGAGGTAAAATTTGACGAGGGTGGATGGAATGTTTGGCTGGTACGGATTAGCACAGATAACGGGTTTGTGAATGATTCACCCTAGTCGTCTAAGGACCGATCCTTGTGTTTGTCCGATCTGAGTAAAACAGTACAACTACAAGTTAAAATGGGTACAACCTAGCTAATTAACCTATAATAGTTTAGTTTTTGTGTCACTATTGGAAAATGGGTATCAGGGATTTACTGATTACTCAAAGTGAGGGGCAGGGATTTACTGCACTCACATGGCGCAAGAGGGGCTTCTAACTGTGGTGGATTTAACCCTCCAGCGGTCAAACCTCAGCGGGTGATATAAAACTATACTAGAGTAGGTGAAAAGCTTTGTGATGTTTTATCTGGGTCTCATGCCAAAGGAAGCGTGTTGACTGTAAGGATAACATATCTCTTGTGGGTAAAGTTGTACAAACTCTGCAGAGTAATAAAACTATTCGAATAGCCGTGCCCACGATCAAGGGCGGACAAGGAATGCATTCACATAGTAGAGATTTGACTTTGAATTTAAAAAGAAAAGGTTTTGGAAAAACTAGAGAGTGGATAGAACTCTCGTGATTTTGGTCTGGTGGATGTAACCAGTTCAGGTGGTTTTAACCTCTATTTTGAATCTTGGCGGATATTGCCTATTTAACAGTGATGATGGTTGTAACCTTCACTAAAGTACTTATTAAACTTCAGATTATAAAAATTAAGTGTTTAATAAAAATTGCTTTTAGAAGGAGTATATAAATTTAAAATAAAATGCTGATTTGTGCAAAAGAGCCATATAGCCTTCCTTTGTTCAACCCTGCATCTAATGCATTTTTCCCAAGACTTGCGGAGTACATTCTCGTACTCACATACTACACTTCAAAATAATTCTCAGAGGAGGTTGAAGCTCAGGAAGGAGATTACGACTACTGTTCCACTTGCGGCTGTGATGAATTCTTTCCGGAGGACTAGGTCTCGTTGCTCAAGTCAATTGCCTATGGCAGATTGATGGGCCGTTTATCTGAATATTTTGCTTCCGCTGTTTTATTTTGTGTAAGAGGTTCAGTGAACCGCAGTTGTAAGGCCTCGGGTCAGGACTTATGTATTTCCGTTATTATTGTAATAAAGCGGTGTTGGCAATGTCTCATTTTATCTGATTATCTATGTGTACTAGCGTTGATCTGGGACTAGTACTGCAATACACAGGGGGGTCTAGGAGTTTCTACTTCCGGGTCTCACAGAAGTGGTATCAGAGCCAACTTGACTGTAGGACGAGCCCTAGGTTTTAGTAAGCCTTAAGGAGTTATGTTTAATAAAAATTTATATAACAAAAACTTCAGTTTCTTTGCTTCTACTCTTCTCTTACTTAGTATCTTGTTCTTTTCTTTCTGGTCACTTTATAAAAGATTTACTGATCTCTCCTATTTTCAAATTTGTAGATGGCAGGTTCTTCGTCGTCAGCTCCATGGGATCACCTTTCTCACGGTGAGCGAGGAGCATTTGTGAGTCTTCTACGGCAGTTGATGCAGCATCTGAAGTACACTCAGCAGCCCATTTTCAAAGGGCGAAAGACCAGGATTATGACTATGGATTCATGGACCATGGAGGTGTTTATTTACGCCCAAGACGGGAAAATTGACTCGGTGGAATGTCATATTGAGCATCCTCGGACCCACTGCTCGGATGCTATCCAAGATGCAGCTCAGATGGCGATTGCAAAGTTGTGCAAAAGGCATAAGGAAGAACTGCAACAGTCACCCTTCAGCTTCTTCCCGACTACGAGAGCAGGACAGACTCACCCGGAGCCTTTCCAGATTGTGGTGGATGACCCTCGTCTGTCCCACCAGGTGCAACTTACTCAGGCAACTTCATCGACCTACGCCAGAGCACTACGGGAGATAGGACTTCTTCGGATGCTTCTTACTTCGAGCTACGACCACTCCGACACCCTTCGAGCACAGCTGCTTCAGAGTGAGTCTGCTCACGCCGATGCAGTTCAGGCAAGGATTGTTGACGAGGCAGAGGTGGAGCGTCTTTGAGTTGCCACTACTACACCGACCCTGCCAGCCCCTGATTTTGCACCAGTCAGACCTTCAGGACCTCGCACTAGGCTCACTGCGCGGAAGAGTGTGCGACGCCCCGGTCCACCACCCAGCATCCACATTGGAGATTCTAGCAGAGGACGCCACCACTCTTGTTCCAGATCGCCTGCGTTCAGCCAGAGTCGATCTCGGTCCCGTTCACCGAACAACTGCGCTACATGTGAACAGAGTCACTCCGTGGATTCAGAGGAGGACCCCGAGGAGGATCCTGAGGAGCGCATCATCGTGGAGGATGAGTAGATGTTAGACAGTAGTACCCTTTTGAGTTATTTTCGATATTAGAACGCTTTATGATAATGTGATGTAATAAATGGAATGTACCGAGCCTTGTGCACTTGTGGTACAACCATTCTTAAAAAAATTAATTTGAATTTCAAAAGTTGCGCTCATTGGTTGTTGCTTTGTTTTTGAGTGTTGGTTTGGGATATGGCTAATCACCCCACTTCTTATCTATGCTTTTCCCTTTTACCTTGTGCTTTTCTTGGTGGAGCTTCAGATGGTGAATACAAGGAGCAACGTCAATAATAATCAGGCACCCAATGACAACAATGCCCCAATTCCACCCCCGCCAGCTCAAGCCGCGAACTTGGAATAGATGATGGCCATGCAATTGCAGCTTCTTCAAGCGTTAGCTCAGAACCAAGTTCAGCAAGTTCATCAAGCACCAGCTCAGCCACCCCAATCCAAGTTAGGAGAATTCATGAGGATGCGACCTCCGACTTTCGCAGGATCTGTCGATCCGTTGGAAGCGGACGACTGGATAAAGGAAGTTGAACGGAAATTAAATTTGGCACAATGCAATGAGAATGAGAAAGTTCTTTATGCTGCCCATCAACTCAAGGGAGTTGCAGCAAACTGGTGGGAAAACTATTGCGCTGCACACCAAAATACTCAGAATATTGTTTGGGCAGACTTTGTGCGAGCTTTCCGAGCTACTCACATACCTATGAGTATCATGGAAATGAAAAGGAAAGAATTTCACCAACTACAGCAGGGAAACCTTAGTGTTTCCACATATTTGAGTAAATTCATTCAGCTGTCGAGATATGCAACAGAGGATGTGGCAACTGATGAAGCAAAGATCTGGAGGTTTATGGGAGGATTGGATCCTAATCTCAAGGTGCAGTTAGTATCCAATGACTATCCCACTTTTCAGCATTTGGTGAACAAAGCTCTTGTGCAAGAAGATGCCCAGCGTCAGCTCTTCGAGTCCAGAAAGAGGAAGTTTCAAGCTCAACACTCTGCGAGCAGCTCTCGTCAACGTTCCAACTCACAGCAGTTTAACCGGCCTCCTTTGCCCAACCAATCAATGACACCGATTTCTGCACCCCGTCCTTTACCCCAAGCACCTCGATCTGGAAATGCAGCTCAACCTCAACAGAATAGGACTGCAGCTGCAGGAGTGCAATGCTTCAATTGCAAGAACATGGGACATTATGCCAATAATTGTCCCCAGAAACGTCAAGCGGTAACCCCGGTTCGCTTCAACCTTGATTCTACACCGGCAAGAGCTCCAACCGCTGGTCAGGGATGTGGAAGCCCTCAGACTCCCAAGACTCCACAGACATTCAACAAAGGGCGCGTCAATCATGTCACCGCAGAGGCAGCACAGGATACACCAGACGTGGTTCTGGGTAAGTTTCTTGTTAATTCGGTTCCTGCAATTACAATATTTGATTCTGGAGCTTCACATTCATTCGTAACAAAAGTTTTTGCTGAAAGAAATAATTGGAATGTTTGTTTGCTAAGGAATCCCATGTTAGTCCAATCACCTGGAAAAGAATTGATGACTAATTTAGTTTGCCCTAGAGCAACTATAGATATAAACGGAGTAAAGTTCCTAGCGAACCTTATTATAATAGACTCCGAAGGCATAGATATAATACTTGGGATGGATTGGTTGACCAAGTATAAAGGACAGATAGATTGTGCCAATCGTGCCATTATTCTCACAAATTCTTATGGAATTCAGATTAGATATGAATCCAATACACCCTCAAACAAGGGAAGTTTATTGACCAGCTTAAAAGGGAGAAGTTTGGAGGATGTGTCCATAGTAAGTGAATACCCTGATGTATTCCCTGAGGATTTACCAGAAATGCCACCAGACCGAGAGATTGAATTTGTTATAAATCTGGTTCCTGGTACAGCACCAATAGCTAAGAGACCCTATCGGATGTCAGCCGATGGTTTAGCAGAAGTCAAGAGGCAGATTCAAGAATTGCAGGAGAAAGGTTTCATTAGACCGAGTTCTTCACCCTGGGGAGCGCCAGTGCTCCTAGTAAACAAGAAGGATGGTAGCCAGCGTATGTGTGTGGATTACAGAGCCTTGAATGAGGTAACAATCAAGAATAAGTATCCCTTGCCTCGTATTGATGATCTGTTCGATCAGCTAAAAGGATCAAGCATCTTCTCTAAGATTGATCTCTAGTCAGGATACCATCAATTAAAAATTAGACCAGAAGATATACCTAAGACAGCCTTTTCTACTCGATATGGATTATATGAGTATACGGTGATGTCTTTTGGTTTGACTAATGCACCAAACAGACTTTATGAATTTGATGAATAAAGTATTCATGGATTATTTAGATAAGTTTGTTGTTGTCTTTATAGATGACATTCTTATCTATTCCAAAACTGAGAAAGAACACGAAGGACATCTGAGGATAGTTCTACAAAGATTAAGAGAACATCAATTGTATGCCAAATTCAGCAAATGTGCATTTTGGTTGAAGAAAGTTGAGTTTTTAGGACATGTAATTTCTGCAGAAGGAGTATCTGTGGATCTAGGAAAGATTAAGGATGTGTTAAATTGGATCCAACCCAAGACTGTAACGGAAATCCGGAGTTTCCTGGGATTAGCAGGTTACTATCGTCGTTTTATTGAAGGTTTTTCCAAGATTGCTAGACCTCTCACGCAGTTATTAAATAAGGAAAAGAAATTTGAATGGAGTAAATCTTGTGAGGACAGTTTTCAGGAGTTAAAGAAGAGATTAACTTCTGCACCAGTTTTGCGGTTGCCCGATATTATGAAAGACTTTGAAGTTTATTGTGATGCGTCGAGACAAGGTCTTGGTTGTGTATTAATGCAAGAAGGAAGGGTGGTAGCTTATGCATCAAGGCAGTTAAGACCGCATGAAGAAAATTATCCCACTCATGATTTAGAGCTAGCTGCTGTTGTGCATGCTCTAAAGTTATGGAGGCATTACTTAATCGATGTCGGTGTGAAATATATACTGAGATCATAAAAGTTTAAAGTATATATTCACTCAACCCGACCTTAATCTGAGACAAAGAAGATGGTGGAATTGATAAAGGATTATGATGTGGGAATACATTATCATCCAGAAAAGCTAACGAGTAGCCGATGCTTTAGTCGGAAGAGTCATATTAACAAGTCACGGTTCGGATAAGCAGCTAACCCTCCATGAAGAATTTCAACGATTGAATTTGGAAATAGTTAACGAAGGTATTCTGTCTACATTAAAGGTTCACCCTACTTTGGAAGATCAGATCAAAGCAGCCCAACGAGAGGATGAATATGTTAAAGAAATTAAAGAAAATATGAAGAAAGGTAAAGCGCCTGGATTTTCAGAAGATGAAGAGGGAATTCTTTGGTTTGGAAAGAGAATCCTAGTACCCGAGAAAAAGGAAATAAAAGATTTAATCTTAAAAGAAGCTCATGAAGCAGGATACTCAATTCATCCTGGAAGTACAAAAATGTATCATGATCTAAAGGAAAGTTACTGGTGGACCAGTATGAAAAGGGAAATTGCAGAATATGTAGCCTTATGTGATATATGTCAGTGAGTTAAAGCAGAGCATCAAAGACCTGCTGGTCTTTTGCAACCTTTGCAGATACCTGAATGGAAATGGGAGGAAATCGGAATGGACTTTATAACTGGGCTACCAAAGACCAAATCCGGTTATGATTCAATTTGGGTTATAGTGGATCGCTTAACAAAAGTTGCACATTTTGTACCAGTAAAGACTACATATTCAGGAGATAGATTGGCAGAGCTTTATATGTCAAGAATTGTTAGTTTACATGGAATTCCAAAGAAGATCGTATCGGATAGAGGATCTCAATTTACCTCAAGATTTTGGCGGAAGCTTCATGAAGTTCTGGGCACTAATTTAAACTACAGTACTGCCTATCATCCTCAAACAGATGGTCAGACAGAAAGGGTAAATCAAATATTGGAAGATATGTTGAGAGCATGCGCATTAGCTAATAAAGCCAGTTGGGACCACAGTTTGCCTTACGCAGAATTCTCTTACAATAATAGTTACCAATCAAGTTTACAGATGTCTCCATTTGAAGCTCTATATGGTAGAAAGTGTAGAACACCTTTGTATTGGTCAGAGACAGGAAAAAGTCAAGTATTTGGACCTGATGTATTGAAGCTAGCAGAAGAACAAGTTCGTTTAATTCGAGACAGGTTGAAAACAGCACAGACTAGGCAAAAGAGCTATGCGGACAATCGTCGCAGAATGTTAGAGTTTGCACCAGGAGATCATGTGTATATGAAAGTATCGCCTCTAAAAGGGATGCGTCGTTTCAGGGTTAGTGGTAAACTTGCTCCGAGGTATATTGGACCATTTCCAATCTTAGCCAGAAGAGGAGAAGTTGCTTATCAGTTAAAGCTTCCTACCCAATTGTCAGATGTACATCATGTGTCGCAATTGAAAAAGTGTTTACGAGTCCCAGAAGAGTTAATGCCTTTAGAGGAAGTGGATCTAAAAGAGGATTTGACATATTCAGAGTTTCCAGTCATGATTTTAGAAGAAGCAGAACGTCGCACCCGAAACAAAACCATCAAATTTTGCAAAGTGCAGTGGAACAATTGTCCAGAGTCGGAAGCCACTTGGGAGCGAGAAGAAGATCTCGGAGCGAGTTCCTAGTCTTTTCCCCAGTCCTTCCGAATCTCGGGGTCGAGAATCTTTCTAAGGGGGGTAGGTTTGTAACATCCCAATTTTTGCTTTATTTGGAAAGGATAAATTTTAAATTAATTAATTCAAATTATTTGGATTTTACAGAGTTAAAAGTTTCTGTTTGAAACTAAAAATTAATATCAATATAGATTGGAAATATTTTTCTTAACTCTAAAACCTCTCCAGGAATTTCTGTGAATTTTTCTGGAATTTTTAAAATTTATTTGGTATTTTTCTAAGTATTTTAAAGCCTCCTAATCATTTCTGAAAATCAAAAAGTAATTAAAATTCTGAAACTCTCCTGGAGCCGACAAGTGTCGCCCATCGGGCCGTTTCACGCCGCCGGATCTATTTCCAGCCGTCCGATCTCACTTACCGTTTCAATCCCACCTTCCCCTATCTTCGGATCGACACGTGGCAAGCATCGGATCGTCCGTTTCCGCGCCCGATTCAATTCCAGCCGCTCCCAGCCACTTATCGCTTCGCCGCCTTATTCTCCTCTCTGCGTGACGCATGGCACAATTGGCACCGTTCCCTGTTGCCGTACTTAATCTCAACCGCTCCTTCTCACTTAATGCACCAACCGGCTCGGATTCTCTCACGGTTGTCGGATTGAATCGTGATCGTCCCCGATCACTTACCCCTTCGCCAGCAATCGGTGGTCTAGATCGCTTCTCTTTGCCACCCGTCGCACATCCACCCGTCCCCCTCATTCTTTCCCGTTTTCTTTCTCTCGCCGACATGCGGGGCCCGCTGTCAGACCCGTCGTCTCTGCCGGTTCTTCCTCCCGCACCCCACGCCGCCATTAGTGCCAAAATCAAGCTTTCAATGCTTCAGTTCCTTTCCAGTTTACTTCCCCGTGCCGACTGCATATTAATCGCCCACCTCCACCGCGTCCGTTTCTGGCATAAAGACGCGCGTTACTCCTCTCCTCGACGTCGCATTCATCCCCTCCGATCGTTTCAGCTTCGGCGAACTTCGCGCGGCCGTTACAACCCTCCCCGGTCTATAAAACCCGCACCCCGAGATCCCTCTACCGCTGCCGCCCCTCCCTCACCTCTCAAGCGAATCACCCGAGCGCCAGAGCCCCCCTACGCCCGATTTCTTCCCCGCGGCTTCAAATACTCCGGCGAGCAATTGCGGCCGTCTCGGGCTTCCTCGCTCCTCGCCGACGCCTCCCCGACGTTGCTGGTGCCAAGGCGATTCCCGGCGACCCCTTCCCCGAGCTGCTGCGCCACCGGAGCTCCTCCACCGCCGTGAGGTTCCTCTCCGACCGCCGCCCCTCCTCACCGATCCTTCCCTCCGGTCACCCTCGGCCTCCGCGCAAGGTACCGATGCATTCCCTGCATCCTCCTCTTCATTTCGGTACCCTCGGCCGGCGCCGTCGATCACCGGAGCTCCGGCGACCCTCGGTCCCCGTGCGCCACCGCGGCCGCCGCCGGCCGTCGCCGTCGGTGAGGTGGCAGCAGGCGTGGCGGCCAGATCGGCGCCACGTCAGCGCCACCCGAGCGCCTCCCCGCCACCTCGCGCGTGCGCGGCCACGTCGGCAAAAAGCCGTGACGTGGCAGCCACGCGGCGACCACGCGTCAGCCACGTGGAGGCCACGTCAGACCCTCCTGCCACGTCAGCCCTACCTGTTTAAATTAAAATCCGAAAATTCCTTGCTGACGTCATGCTGGCGCATTAAATCTGATTTTTCAGTATAAAAATAATTCGGCCGAAAATCTATTCTCTTGCTGACTTTCATTTGGTATATTTATTTTTAATTTTTGAGTTTTTATTTTATTTTATTTATTTATCCGATCTGTCCGACGATTTTCAAGAGCAACTTCGGGAAGATTCCAACATAATTCCAGAAGGCAAGTCTCCTTGACCATTTTGCTCTATGTTTTATAAATAGTTTTTGCAATTATTTTAAATTATTTGCATTGCTATGTTTAGTAAATTGATAATTTAATTTCTAAAATTTAGATAAGCACCCAATTTGTTATGCCCTCTTTTGGGAATTATGTACCATGTACCCTTGACAACTTAGGATAATCTTTGGCTCAATAATGAGTTAGTATTATTTTTGTTGAATTTAAATTATTAGCAAATGCTTAGTCTAGCTGATAAATGTAAAAATGCTCATATGAGAAAAATGGTTAATGAGTGATTTGTGATTTAATGTTTTGTTTGAAAAGTGGTAATAGATGTTACCACTGTAAATTTAAAATAAAAATGAATTTCAAGGTAAAATTTGACGAGGGTGGATGGAATGTTTGGTCAAAGCGGATTAGCACGATAACGGGTTTGTGAATGATCCACCTAGTCGTCTAAGGACCGATCCTTGTGTTTGTCCAATCTGAGTAAAACAAAGACAACCACAAGTTAAAATGGGTACAACCTAGCTAATTAACCTATAATAGTTTAGTTTTTGTGTCACTATTGGAAAATGGGTATCGAGATTTATTGATTACTCAAAGTGAGGCGAATTTATCGCACTCACATGGCGCAAGAGGGGGCTTCTGACTGTGGTGGATTTAACCCTCCAGCGGTCAAACCTCAGCGGGTGATATAAAACTATACTAGAGTAAGTGAAAAGCTTTGTGATGTTTTATCTAGGTCTCATGCCAAAGGAAGTGTGTTGACTGTAAGGATAACATATCTCTTGTGGGTAAAGTTGTACAAACTCTGCAGAGTAATAAAACTATTCGAATAGCTGTGCCCACGGTCAAGGGCGGACAATGAATGCATTCACATAGTAGAGATTTGACTTTGAATTTAAAAAGAAAAGGTTTTGGAAAAACTAGAGAGTGGATAGAACTCTCGTGATTTTGGTTTGGTGGATGTAACCAGTTCAGGTGGTTTTAACCTCTATTTTGAATCTTGGCGGATATAGCCTATTTAACAGTGATGGTGGTTGTAACCTTCACTAAAATACTTATTAAACTTCAGATTATAAAAATTAAGTGTTTAATAAAATTGCTTTTAGAAGGAGTATATAAATTTAAAATAAAATGCTGATTTGTGCAAAAGAGCCATATAGCCTTCCTTTGTTCAACCCTGCATCTAATGCATTTTTCCCAAGACTTGCGGAGTACATTCTCGTACTCACATACTACACTTCAAAATAATTCTCAGAGGAGGTTGAAGCTCAGGAAGGAGATTACGACTACTGTTCCGCTTGCGGCTGTGATGGATTCTTTCCGGAGGACTAGGTCTCGTTGCTCAAGTCAATTGCCTGTGGCAGATTGATGGGCCGTTTATCTGAATATTTTGCTTTCGCTGTTTTATTTTGTGTAAGAGGTTCAGTGAACCGCAGGGTGTATTTCCGTTATTATTGTAATAAAGCGGTGTTGGCAATGTATCACTTTATCTGATTATCTGTGTGTACTAGCGTTGATCTGGGACTAGTACTGCAATACACAGGGGGGTCTGGGAGTTTCTACTTCCGGGTCTCACAGAGCCCATTAGGGCGCGTCCAGGGGTTTTACATGCCCCTCACTCCTCTATATCCAGCTACCACCCCCACCATTAGGGTTTGGGTTTTGCTTAGATTATTCTGTCTTTGAACAGTTTCGCCATTCATCGGTTTGTGAGACCCCAACTTTCGAGTGCTAAATCAATACATCTGCAATTCCGTTGTGTTCTTCCTTGTTCTTGCTTGTGTTCTTCGATTCGCAGACGAGGATTAGCCTTCTTGGCGAGGTGAACCGGGCTGCGCACGGTTGATAACCTGAGGAGACGTGGTGCTGCGATTGCGTGGTTCGGAACGTGTTGTTCGGAAGCCGACTCGATTTGTGTCGCGCCTCCACCAAATCGAACATATCCAGAACCTGTTGGAAGATCGGGACCCCGTTCCCATCAAATGACTCCTGATCCTCTATGTTAATTGCACTAGTCCAGGATCAACTAGTGCACATAGTGTCTATAGGGATAAATTCAAGAAAAATGATAAACTTTTATTAAATAAAGAGTATGACCTTATGTTAGGGTTTACATCATCAATGCTCATTGGAAAAAATAATAAAGGAAATAAATAAATAAAACAATGAAGCCTAAAGAGCCTGCCCACAGGCAGACGATAGTAAGACGCGGCCTATTTGTCCTGGTCCTCACTATAGTCAAAGTAGTCCTTCTCTGAGTAGAGATAGCAAGAGTGAGTATAAAGTTGTATTCCGCAAGTCACACAAAAAATACAATAATAATGTAAGGCTAACAAGTGAAGGCATATATGATTGTTTAAGCGTAAAGCAATATTTAAAGAAATACAATAAATAGACAGAAAATTACTAAATTTAATAAGTAAGTAAATACAATAATTAAACAAATTAATACCATTAGCATAGTCCCGACCTGTCACTAACCTAATCACGGGTATCCCACCCGACCATCTTTCTCCAAAAAGATCCCACATTTCCATCTAAAACCATTTTATGAAAAACAAAATCTAATCCATGAAAAATTTTACTCAGTATACCTATGACCATGGGCACGACTATCTAGGATAGTTTATATACTCTACAGAGGTGGTACAACTTTACTTATAAGATATGATTAACTCATAATGTCGGCCACTACACACTTTCGTAGGCATGCAACTAAGTAATCACAATAAGGCCTTTACAAAGAAAACCCATCAACCTGGCCATACATCCACTAAGATTTCATCCCAATAAGAAATTCACCAGTCGGGGCCTCTTTTTGTGCCATGTGAGACTTTTCACGACCTACACTATGCTCACATCCAATCTATAGTGAGACTTAATTTGGGATCCGCTAATTAGTCGGCTAGGAGTGTTCTATACCAGTCTTGTGATAGTACAATAGGGCTTTGTAATAGTAGCTCAAAGACAGATCCTTAATTGACTTAGTCACTTTCCACATACCCCTTGTGCCTAGCACTCACATTGAGCCACCGAGCAACAACGTCTACTAGCAAGCACTCATCACCTAGCCATTTGCTTAAGTCTAAATCAAATTTTATATTTTATTTTGAAATATTTCACAAACCTTCTTGACTCACCGAGGTCAAGAATACATTTAAAAACTCATCATTTTATGTGAAAAAGTTATCCCAAGCCAAAAATTATTTCTAAGCAGGTCTAAGCATTTGCTACCAAATGCTCTAGCTAATACTAGTGTATTAACTGGAGTTTTATTCTGGGATGATAAGGTACAAAGATTTGTAATGTCAAAGGGGTCATAACAATTAGACATTAACTAAGTTAAAATTGGAATTAAAATACAGTGAATAAAATTTAGCAATGCAATATAATTTAAAATAAGATAATTTTATTTATAAATTAGGATCAGCATGATCAAGATGTGTAACTTTCCTTGCTCTGCAGATTGGTGTGAGTCGTCGTAGTAGAATCCTTTAGAATTGTTGAAGTCTACACGTGAAAGTAACTAAGCAAACTCAAATAAACTCCAACAATTTGAAAACATGACAGTTTGGATAGCTCATGATTTTAGATAAATTAGAAATTTGAATGGATTCAATTGGAGCTAGGATGAAGGAGAACGAACTCCTGAAAGTTTAATTCTAGAGAAAATGAATTAATACAAATTTTTAGAATTATGTTTCTAAAAAAAGGAAATGTGATGCTAGCAGGCATTATTGATTTTGGATAAATAATTTTCCTAAAGGAAATTTAAGTTTAATGTGCAATGATGATGACAGCATTCAGAGGCTGACATGTGGCCCCGGTCTTGTGGACCAAGTCCATGGAACAAAGGTGCGGTCCACGGTGGACCGAAAGGTGGCATGGCATTCTTGTAGGCGTGGTGCTCACATGGCCATTGTGTCATGAGGTGGCATGCCAAGTGGCTCCACATGGCACCCACGTTAGTGTTGCATGCTGACATGGCTCGGTTTATTCCAGCGGTGGCTCAGGAGCAGTGGTCGCCAGTGCTCTGGTGACCGACGGTGAGCGGCGAGGTGTGCACTAGAGAGAGGAGAGCATAGGGATTAATTTGGTGGTCATAGATTTTACCGAAGAGGGCTGGGGAGTGGTTGGCGATGAGAGGGAGGCGGCGGCAGCGTGGTGCTCCGGTGAAGCAATGGCTCTAATGGCGCTTGAGCCCAGTGGAAGGATGACTGAGGTCGATGGTGATGAGCAGGTGCTCCGAGTGGTGTGTTGGATCGTAAGGGTCTTCTCAGCCCAAAAGCTAGCCAATGAGATGAGGGACTCCCCCACTTTTAAATTAGGTCCCTTGCCCTTCCACAACCAATGTGAGACTATTTCAACAATCTCTCCCTTCACACATTGGTGTCTTTCAGCCGTTCACTGCCCCTTCACCGTACACCGATGGTCCTTCAGGATCCCCTTCACCGTACACTAACCGTCCCTTAGGTTCAAAGTCTATCAGATGTTCACATCCTAGTATCTATTGGGCCAGAGATATTAGAACCAGGCTCTGATACCACTTGTTGGATCGTAAGGGTCTTCTCACCCTAAAAGCTAGCCAATAAGATGAGAGACTCCCCCACTTTTAAACTAGATCCCTTGCCCTTCCATAACCAATATGGGACTATTCCAACATGGTGCAGTGTGATACGGCTGGGGAAGCTCGCCGGAGTCACGCTAGCACCCAATGAGGGAGAAGCAAGGCACAGGGGTTCCATGGGTCTCGGGAGAAAGAGAGGAGGGAGGGAGAGGGTGGTGTGGTGGTGGGGGTGCTTAGGAAGGGGCTTTATAGGGTTGCAGAGGGGCACAGCTCCACAATTTCTTATCAAAAATCATGGCGGCATAGATCCGAGAGGGGAGAAATGGAAAGGGTGAGGGACGCAGAAGGTAGGTGAGCGCGGGGATTGAGGGATTTGAATCCCGTGCGGCACATGGCTTTGAAAACATAGAAGACATGGAAGGAAGGACATAGTCGGGGTGAGCTTGGGCGTCAGCACCAAATAGGGAGGAGAGGAAGAGGAAGAAAGGAAAGAAGAAGAGGACGGGGGAAGGGGAAGACAAGTGGGATCCACATGGAGGTGAGAGGAGGGGCATCGACATGTGGGACCAGGGGAGTGGTGAGGCGCACAGGAAAGGTCGGCCTGGCATGCTAGGCCGCATGGGCCTCGGCCATGCATCATGCAGGCGGTAGCCGGGCTAGTGAGGAATTCGGCACAAGGTGAATTAGGTGATTAATTTTGTTTTTGTTTTTTAAAAAGCTAATAATTCAATAAAAGCTTAGAAAATAGCAAAAGAGAGCCAAAAATTCCTAGAAAATTCTCAAAAATACTACAAAGCAATAGGAACTCTGTAAAAAAATAAAATAAAGACTAATGGACTACAAATAATGACATGGTTTCTTTTTTAACACTAGGCTTAAATAAAAAGAGGAATAAAATGACAATGAAAATTCTAGAAAATTAAATTAAACTTGATTAAATAAAACTCAAATTTTTGGGATGTTACACCCGACCAAGGATTCTTTGGAATGTAAGTCTCAAAATATTTTGATCAGTCAAGTTTGATTTTTGTTTGGTTAAATCTTTTTAACCTTAAAGTCTTCTCTAATTTCATAGCCCTATCCTCTGAGGAGGTAAGAGAGTAGATCAAGATGATCTGTGTAGTGGAGCCCAGCCAGAAGATAGAGGTGCCCGTGATCTTGCTAGCTACCTCTCAAGAAGAGAGGATTAAAAGACTCAAGGTAAAATGATAACCCTTTTCATTAGTTGTACATATTTTCGATCAGTATTCTGCAATGCTCTTATAATATGCAAATGGTCAGGTCAAAGAGCAGTGAGCTGTCTGAGAGCTCGGGAAATGCACCTCTGAGCCCCAAGAGGGGGAAGATCATATGGGCCTCAGGATCAAACTCGACACCATCGTCAACCACCTTGGCTATTCTCCCAATTGCTGCTTCGACCACTTCTACTCCAATGACCATGCAAGACTCCAAGAGCGGAGCCCCCTCAGAGGTAGGATTTTACTACGACTCTAGAATCTTTTCCTTTAAGCCTACTCCTTGTCTTATAAGGAGGGCAGAGAAATAGCATAGAAGGGAATATATTTCTTAGATGAAGAACTTAGTTGCCGAGCTAACCTCAGTTAGTAACTAGGGAAAAGAGAGGGAGGAGCCACTGATCGGAGTCACTTTGACCATAGAACAAAGTTCACCGGTCGAAGGCTCTAGAGTGGTCGTGACCGACTAGGTGATTGTTCCTCAAGTGTCAGAGGAAGTGATTGCACCGGTGGTCGAAGGAGCCACAATCTCTGATCAGGTGGTTAGAGAAATTGCTTCTGACCTCCCCAAGGAGAATCCAACTAAGGATACATTTATCTGGTTGGAGGGCTCAAAAGGTATAATCAGCCCTACCAATTTAGAACTGGTAAAGTCGGTTAGGAAGAAGAAGAGGAAAGCAAGTGCCCTGGACTATGCTCCAAGGCATTTTAACTTCAAAGAAAAGAAGACCAGGTATGTGCTAATAAAAATTATGTAAATTCATGCCTTTAGGTTTTTTGGTGTTTGGAAATCTTCACTTTTCTTTTTCCCTTCTTCTTCCTTCATAGCATCTTTAGTACTCCGATCAGCCCAGATCCGAGTACTCTTCTTGAAGAAACTCCCAAGGAGGGAGTGGTTGAGGCAGCCCCTAAGTGGGTAGAGGAACCAGCACTACCGCTACTACTCGAGATTCTTTGGCTACTTTGACCCCGTCCAAGGATGTAGAGGCATAAGAGAAGTCTTGGTATGATTTGACCACTGCCAGGACTCAAGTGGTCGAAGAGAAGGGCAAGTATGCTTCCTTCTTTCTTTGAAGGTCCTAAGGAGGAGAGTTCTTCTTTGGTTAGGATGTCTCCTTGTAACATCCTGATTTTCGGAGTTGTTTAAAACCCTGAATTTAAAAATTAATTTTTGGAATTTTTCTGGAATTAATAAAGCTTAATTTGAATTTTTCAAAATTTAAAAGGACTTAATATGATTAAATTAAACTTCAACATTAGCTGAAAATATTTTATTTGGGTTCCTTGTGTCTCAAGGATTTTTCTGGTATTTCTGGTGAATTTTTGGAATTTGTCTGCTATTTTCTAGAGCTCAAAAGGATTTTATTTGATTTCTGGAGAAAGAAAAAGAAATTAAAAACCCCCGCCGCTCTCGGTAGTCCGGATTCACTCCCGCCACGCTGCGGCATCACGCCACCGCGACCCCCCTCGTCTTCGCCGCCTTGCCCCGCCCCCGCGCTCGCTCCTCGCCGCCGGATGCCCTCCCCGTGCCACCTGTCGCCCATCCGAGTCGCGCTCGCCCGCTCCCGCTCCCTCCCGCGCGCCGCCTCGGCCCGGCCCGGCCCGCCTGACCCTGCGCGAACCCTAACCCTAACCCTAGCACGCCCCGCCCCGCGCCGTTGGATCTGCCACGTGGCAGCACCAGCAGCGCCGCCGTCCTCGCTCCGCTTCGCGCCGTCGGATTGCCCCCGCACCCGCGTCACCGGCCGTCCGCGTGTCCGTGCTCGAGTCCCGCCCGTGCCCATGCCGTATCCGATCGAGTGCCTTGGCTTGCGTCTTTTTATACGCGCGGACGCCACGGTTCGCGTGCCGTCTCCCGCGCCGCCGTCGCCGTCGCCTCCTCGCGCTCGTGCCGCCGTTCCTGGAGCCGCTTCACCGTCGCCCGTGCGTCCCCGTCCTCGCCCGTCGCTGCCGTCGCTGTCGCTGAGACCCCGTCGTTGAGCCGTCACCGCCTCCCTTCTCGCCGTCACCTCGCCGTCGCCCGCGTCGCCCGCCTGGTCGCCGCCCCGTGCTCCCGCTCCGCCCCTCGGTCCCTGAGCCCGGACCCGCGCCGCGCCTGCACCCGCGCGGCGTGCCCGAGCCACGCTTTGGCCATTGCCCGCCGCCCTGCCTCCGCACCGCCCGATCCGAGCTACTCATCTAGATCTGAGCCAGTGGCCCAGATCCCGCCACACGGCCGTCCCCGAGCCGTCGGATCTTGCCGTCGCCGCCGCACCCGAGCACCGCCGCGTCAGCCCTAGGTCATGTCAGCCCTAGCCGACGTGGCATGCCACATGGCCATGCCACGTCAGCGCCACGTCAGCCGAGCCCACCCCCCGGGTGCCACGTGTTGCCACGTCAGCGCCACATCAGCTGACACGTGGCAACACCAGCGTGCGCCACGTCAGCACCACCCCACCGGCCACGCACTGTTCTGTGCGCCAGGTCCACTGTGGACCTGGTTCCCCGGCACACGGTCCACAGCACAATGCTCTTTTTTGTTTTTCCCGATTTTCCTTTAGATTAATTTTTTCGAGAGCCCATTCTCCTCCGTCCTAGCTCCGATTGACCCCGTTCTTTTTTCTAAATTCATATAAAATTGAGCTCTAGCTTTTGGTTCTAGTTTCATGAGTTTTGGAGTTCATTTGCTTATCATTTTATGTATTTTTCTTGTTTCGGTCGTTTTCTCTTTCGTTAGATTCGGATTCCGGAGGAGCAGGATCTACGCCTGAAGACCAGGAGTACCTCGCTGAGCATAACCAAGGAAAGTCGTGTCCTTTGATCATGTTGAACCCAGTTTGCAATCTATTATTTAATTATTTTATTTTAAATTACGTTGCATCGCTATTTTTACTCAACCCTTGTAATTGGTAGTTATCGTTCTAATTGATTACCCCTCCTTGATAATTTGGAACACCCCTATGCCATTGTCACCATAGGTTGGAAAACATGCTAGTGATGCTATGTTAATTGTCACATGGGTTGGTACGCTAGAACTGCTTAGACTTGCTTAAATTTACGAAGGGTTTCATCATCGCATGTGAATTACTAATTTGACTTAATGATATATGGAACTGTGGTTGGTGCCACGTTTATTAAAATTTGTGCCATGACATTGTAGTGTCATTGGCTTAGTTATACCAACTTGGTTTTGCACTCGGGCGAGTGATCGTGCAGTAAAGAGGGAAGTGCAGGTTCACTTCGGGTGATGTGGTAGCCTCACCCAGGTAGAATTAAGGATTTATCGTGCAAACCATATGTGTAGTATGGGATAGACCTGGCTGACTAATTTGGGAGGTTTCAACTTAATTCTGCCAATGAGATGAACATGGTTGCTGATTTCCATGTGACGCAAGGGGGGTGTGATGCGAAACCCTAGCGGGCAGGATTAGATTAGGATTAAACTTTGTAAAGGCCTTGTTGTGATTTCCTGAGATCGAGGCTAATCACATCGTGTGGGTACAGTTGTGCAACATTTGCAGAGTGTAAAACTATTCGAATAACCACGTCCTCGGCCATGGACAATGCTCGGTGATTTCACACGAGGGGTAGTGATTTCATTATAAACTTTGTGGTTTATGCTGGAAGTGAACAGGTAGTTCACTGTTGGTTCAGTTTATGAATGGGATGTTCACAAGTAGATTATTTTTTCATTCTTTTGATTATTTATTGTTATCATTTTCATTTAAATTTCGCTTTCAATCTATTATTCATATTTACTGTGAAATGCATTTTATACAAATTAACCTTTCAGCCTTCTATTGGTAAGCTTTGCATACTATATTGCATTTATTTGTTACAAATGACTTGCTGAGTACCAATGTACTCACGGCTTTACGCCTATGTTGCTCAGATGAGTGTGAGGAGTATTATTAGAAGGAGGTTCCAGAAGGAGAGTACTACGATGACTTCACGGATTAGGCTTCGTTCTCTACTCGATAGCCTGTGGGCTTGTCGATTGGCCGCTACGCTTTATTTTGGATTTTCGCTGCTAGTTTTAAAGCCCTTCCGGCTAGAGATATTGTAAGCTTGGTCATAAGGTCGTACTTTTGAGATTTATTGATATTCGAGTTTTCCCTTTATTATATCGTGTGTATGGTTGTGATTACATCTATGTTTGACTGTGTGCACTAGCGTGATCCTGGACTAGTGCAGTTTACACAGAGAGTCCGAATTTGCATATTCGGGTCTCGACACTCCTCACCCAAAGGACATCCCTGGCTGTGATCTGACGAAGGCCCGATCTTCCGAGAGGTACTGATAAGTCGATTGTGGAGAACTTAACGTTGATGATCCAAAGGCTCCAACCAAAACAGATCGATCCCCTCGCAATCACTACACCACTGCTCCGTTGGTTATCAACCGTGCTGAACGCGGTTGACCTCGCCAAGAAGGATATCTCCTGCAAGTGAACCGAGAACACAAGGAAGAGAGTAAAAGATGCAATCTGAAATTGTATTGCGAATAAAGATTAAGTTCACAAGTTGGAGTTCCTCAACTGGACGTGCGGTGAGACTGCTAAGTAGAATAAACTCTTAAGAAAAACCCAAGGAAAACTAAAGGGGTGTGACCTCCTTAAATAGAGAAGGGGGAGGCCACACTTATTTAAAGAAGAGGGGGTGGGACTAATCACTTGGGTACTATTCACGTGGCCATGGTACTGTTCATATGAACAGTACCGGCCCAAATAACCTAAGTTACAAGGCCCTCGGCCCACTTTGACTCGGACTGCAAAAGTGACGTGTCTTGTTTCGTAGTTTCTGATCGCCTTAGGTGGAATTTTGAGGTGAGGCCAGATTCATCTAAAAGTAGACTTCAATATCTTTGCAACGAGTACTCACAGGCCCCGAGAAACCTTCTGGATCAAAAGTTATGGTC
Organism: Melocanna baccifera; assembly: GCA_036346265.1. NCBI lineage: Eukaryota > Viridiplantae > Streptophyta > Magnoliopsida > Poales > Poaceae > Melocanna > Melocanna baccifera. The sequence goes on along the minus strand of CM070683.1, from coordinate 19,861,919 downwards.
GTTTGAAGTAGGTGCTGTCCAGTAGTCCGAATCTGAGTCGAACTCGCGAATATGAGTTGGATTACGCTTGACGGTTCCACTTCTACACTTGAGCTCGTGTGGTTCTTCTCCATGGTTTCTAAGGACAAGAAAATCACAAGTCTTAGGAAGTATCGAATGCTCAGCGGAAATATTATTGACTCCCAAAAACGAGTTTACCTGATAGTTGAGTTGGCGAGCACGTACCCGAGTGATTGGACCTTGCCCATCATTCATGGAAGCAGTAAGAGGAGTATTTATATCAGTAGAAGTGATGTCCTCATCATCCTCCCCTTCTTGAATTGGAGTCGTCCTCGACTGAAGTTCATCTTTCGCACCGAAGAATAGCCGTAGATCTGCAATGGTAAAGGTGGGGCTAACCCCAAAATCTGCAGGCAAGTCTAACTTATATGCATTATCATTAATACATTCAAGCACTTTAAAAGGACCATCTGCACGAGGTATGAGTTTAGACTTTCTCAATTCAGGGAATCGCTCTTTACGCAAGTGTAACCACATAAGATCACCTGGTTCAAAAGTAATATGCTTGCGTCCTTGACTACCAGCAACTTTATATTTAGCATTCATGAGCTCAATGTTCTCTTTAGTTGTCTCATGCATCTTATGTATCAAATCAGCACGTTGTTGAGCATCAAGATTTACCTTCTTCGAAGCGGGAAGGGGCAACAAGTCAATAGGTGCACGAGGGATGAAACCATAAACAATCTCAAAAGGGCATTTCTTTGTGGTAGAATGCAGCGAACGATTATAAGCAAATTCCACATGAGGCAAACATTCCTCCCACAGTTTTAAGTTCTTTTTAAGCACAACCCTAAGCATGGTAGATAATGTTCTATTGACTACCTCAGTTTGTCCATCGATTTGGGGATGACAAGTAGAAGAAAATAACAGCTTAGTCCCCAATTTAGCCCACAAGATTCTCCAAAAATGACTAAGAAATTTAGTATCACGATCTGAAACTATCGTATTCGGAATACCATGCAAGCGAACAATTTTCTTAAAGAATAAATCAGCAACATTTGTATCATCATCACTTTTATGACATGGTATAAAATGAGCCATCTTAGAAAATCTATCCACGACAACAAAAATACTATCTCTCCCCTTCTTTGTCCTAGACGGATCTAAAACAAAGTCCATAGAAATATCTTCCCAAGGTGTGCTTGGCACAGGGAGAGGCATGTATAAACCATGAGGATTAAGTCGTGACTTAGCTTTTTGACACGTGGTGCAGCGGGCAATGAAACGTTCGACGTCACGCCTCATCTTTGACCAATAAAAGTGGTGGGTCAGAATATCCTCAGTCTTCTTCACGCTGAAATAACCCATTAATCCTCCTCCATGCGCCTCCTGTAACAACAAAAGACGAATAGAGCTAGCTGGAATGCATAGCTTGTTAGCACGGTACAAGAAACCATCATGCACCACAAATTTATTCCAACCCTTTCCTTACAATTGAGCAACACATCTTTAAAATCAGCATCATGCACATATTGCTCCTTTATTGTCTCTAATCCAAAGATTTTGAAGTCAAGTTGTGAAAGCATGGTATATCTCCTAGACAATGCATCAGCTATTACATTTTTTTTGCCCTTTTTATGTTTAATGGCATAAGGGAAGGACTCAATAAACTCAACCCACTTAGCTTGTCTACGGTTCAGATTGGTTTGACTTCGAATATGCTTCAAAGATTCATGATCAGAATGTATTATAAACTCTTTGGGCCATAAATAATGTTGCCATGTTTTCAAAGTTCGAACTAGAGCATATAATTCTTTATCATAGGTAGAATAGTTCAAACTAGTCCCACTCAATTTTTCACTAAAGTAAGCAACAGGTTTTCCTTCTTGAATTAACACGCCACCAAGACCTATGCCACTAGCATCACATTCTAATTCAAAAGTCTTGCAAAAATCAGGGAGTTGAAGCAAAGGGGCGTGTGTCAACTTATCTTTGAGAACGTCGAAAGTATTTTGTTGCATGGTGCCCCAAGTAAAAGGAATACCCTTGCATGGTGCCCCAAATAAAAGGAACACCCTTCTTTGTAAGCTCATTCAGCGGTGCAGCGATGGTGCTGAAATCTCGAACAAAACGCCGGTAGAAGCCAGCGAGCCCGAGAAAACTCCGCACTTGTGTGACCGTTTTAGGAGGCGGCCAACTCTGGACAGCGACAATCTTGGCCTAATCAACTTCAATGCCCTGTGGAGTAACAACATAGCCAAGAAACGATACTCGATCGGTGCAAAAGGTGCACTTCTCAAGGTTACCAAACAAACGTGCATCTCGCAAAGCATTAAAAACAGCACGTAAATGACTCAGGTGTTCTTCATATGACTTGCTATATATCAGAATATCATCAAAATAAACCACCACAAAATTTCCAATGAAAGCACGTAAAACTTCGTTCATCAAACGCATGAAAGTGCTAGGTGCATTAGTTAAACCAAAAGGCATCACCAACCACTCATATAGTCCGAATTTAGTTTTAAATGCCGTTTTCCATTCATCTCCTAATTTCATTCTAATCTGGTGGTACCCGCTACGCAAGTCAATCTTTGTGAAAATAATAGAACCACTCAACTCATCTAGCATGTCGTTCATCCTATGAATAGTATGACGATACCGTATTGTGATATTATTAATGGCTCTACAATCAACACACATACGTCAACTACCATCTTTCTTAGGAACCAAAAGAACAGGAACAGCACAAGAACTCAGGCTTTCTCGTACATACCCTCGGTCAAAAAGACCTTGGACTTGTCGTTGAATTTCCTTAGTCTCCTTCGGATTGGTCCTATACGTTGCACGGTTTGGCAAAGTCGCTCCCGGAATTAAGTCAATTTGGTGTTCAATCCCTCTAATAGGTGTCAGTCCTGGGGGTAGTTCAGCTGGAAACACATCCTCATATTCCTGCAAAAGGTTAGTGACAGCAGACGGCAAAAAACTAGATATATCATCAAGTGAAAATAAAGCATCTTTGCATATCAAAGCATAGCATGGCATATCATTGTCGACAATTTCAGTAAGATCAGATTTGGTTGCAAGCATGACATAACCCTTTAATTTAATTCCCTCAGTCCTAGAACTAGATGCCAATTTCTCTTTCTTGGGTGGAAAAATGTTCTTCACTACTTGCTGATTTTCAGATTCATGTTCATGTTCTTTCCTCTCATTTGCAGCTATCTCTTTTTCATATTGCACAATTTCAGCAGGTGTCAAAGGTAGCAATATTATTTTCTTTCCTTTGTGCATAAGAGAGTACTTATTACTTCTACTATGATGAGTTGCATCAGTATCAAATTCCTATGGACGACCTAATAAAAGTGAGCAAGCTTGCATAGGTACTATGTCGAAATCAGCTACATCATGATAGGAACCAATGGAAAAATGCACTCTCGCAGATTGTGTTACTTTCACCTTACCGCTGTTGTTGAACCACTGAATGTGATATGGATGAGGATGTGCACGTGTGGTCAAGCCAAGCTTCTTGACCAAATCTAAACTCACCAAGTTCTTACAACTTCCGCCATCAATTATGACACGAACACGACAATCCTTGACGATGAGGAACATCTGAAACAAATTATGGTGCTGTGGCTTCTCCACTTGCTCCTTTTGAGTGCTCAACACTCGCTGCACAATTATGGTCCTATAAGTCTCCGTAGAAGCGGTACATAAAATTTCTTCCTCTTCGCTATGTTCCTCTGGATCATCTTCATTACCGCAAGGTTAGCTGTAAGAGCAAATTCATCCTCAACATCACTAGCACTTACATATCCACCGTCTTCTGTCGCAATGTACGCTCACTGACTTAGGCAATTTTTCATGACATGTCCCATCCCTTTACAACGGTGGCATATAATCCCTGTCGTACGGCCCGTGGAAGCAACTGATGAAGAGCTATGCGCTGGTGTCTGCACACTAGTGGATTTGTGTAACATCCTGATTTTTGGGGATTTTTAAAACCTTGAATGTAAAAATAAATTTCTGGAATTTTCCTGAATTTTAATCAAGCTTAAAAGTGGATTTTCAAAATTTTAAATAATTTAATATGATTAAATTAAACCTCAACATTAGCTGACACCAGATTAAATTAAACCTCAACTTAGTTCCTTGTGTCACAAGACATTTTTTTTGGAATTTTCTGGGATTAAATCAAGCTTTAGATGAATTTTAGAATTTTAAAATGATTTAATCTGAGTAAAATAAACATCAACATAAGTGGAAAATATTTTATTTGGGTTCTTCAGGTCGCAAGGAATTTTTTGGTATTTTTGGTAAATTTTTGAGATTTATTTGCTATTTTCTGGAGCTCCTGAAATTTTAATTGAATTTTCTGAAAAGAAATTATTTGGGGAAAATATCCCTGCCGCCCGATCCTTCTCTCCCCTCCACGCGTCGCCCATCTGCGCGCGCACCCAGCCCGGCCCGCGCCCCGCCTCTCCCTCCGCCACCGGATCCCCGCCCGCGCCACGCGGCAGCCATCCCGCATGCTTGCACTCGCCGCCGCCTCGCTAACCCTAGCACCCGCGCCGCACTCGCCCGCCCGCTCCCGCACCGCACGATGCGCCGCGTGTTGCGCATCCGCAGCAGACACACGGCGGCACAGGCAAAGCCCGCGCCCCGCCCTTCCACCGCCGCCTGATCCCGGCCTCCCGCCACGCGGCACCATCCTCGCCGTCCGTGCCGATCGCCCGCGCGTAACCCTAACCCTAGCTCCGCCCGTCTCCGACCGTCAGATCCGCGCCTGAGCCACGTGGCCGCATCCCGACCGTCCAAACCGAGCCCGTGTTTCGCTCCGTGCCGTAACCAATCGGGTTGTCTCGGTTCGCGTGTTAAATACACCGGCCCCCCTCGGTTCGCGTGCACCATCGCCGCCGCCCTCGCCTCCGCTCTCTCGCCTCGCGCCGCCACCCGGAGCCGCGCCGCCGCCGTTGCCCGCGCCGTCGCCGGAGCCGTCCCCGTCGCCGCTGTCCCCGCTGCCGCCGGTGAGACCTCGCGCCGACCCCCCTCTCTCGCGTCGCCTCCCTCGTCGCCGCTCCCCGCTCCGGACACCCTCGCGCGCACGCCTCGGCCGCCCGCGCCGCGCACCCCGCTTCCGCGCCCGCGCGACGCTTCGCGCGACGCGCCAGGACACGCGTCGACGATCCGCCCAGCCACCGCACCCCGGCCGCTTCATCCCCGCCACCCATCCAGATCTGAGCCAAGGGCCCAGATCGTGCCACGCGCCCGCCTCCGCGCCGTCGGATCCAGCCGCGCGCCCGCTCCCGCGCCGCGCCACGATGCTTCGCGAGTCGTGCCGCCACGCGTCGCCCATCGCTCGCTTCCCGCCCCCGCACCGTTGCATCCCCACCGTCCGCCCGGTCAGGGCCGCGAGGCACCAGCTCGCGCCACGCGTTGCGACCGCGACCGTTCGATCTCGTTGCCGCCGCCGCGCCCGAGCCGCCAGCTCAGCCTAGCCACGTGGTGCACCAGCGCGTGCCACATCAGCCCTAGTCCACGTCAGCTGCCACGTGGCATGCCACATCAGCAAAACCCGCAGTCCCGAGCCACGTGGCAGCCACGTCAGCACGCCACGTCAGCACGTGCCACGTGGCGGCACGAGCGGCTGCCACGTCAGCCCTAGCCCCGCCGCGTCAGCGCCGCCGCCCCGAGTGTACTGTTTGGTGCACCAGGTTCACGGTGAACTCGGTATTCCATGGACCGGGTTCACAGCACAGTAGGTTTTTCGATTTTCTCGATTTTATTTTAGGGTTAATTTTCCAAGAGCCCGTTCTCCTCCGTCCTAGCTCCGATTGACCCCGTTCTTTTTTCTAAATTCATCTAAAATAAAGATCTAGCTGTTGGTTCTAGTTTTATGAATTTTGGAGTTTATTTGCTTGTCATTTTATGTATTTCTTTGGTTTTAGTCGTTTTCTCTCTCGCTAGATTCGGATTCCGGAGGAGCAGGTTTCGCGCCCGAAGACCAAGAGTACCTCGCTGAGCATAACCAAGGCAAGTCATGTCCTTTGATCATGTTGAACCCAGTTTGCAATCTATTATTTAATTATTTTGTTTTAAAGTACATTACATCGCTATTTTTATTCAACCGTTGTAATTGGTAGTTATCGTCCCTTTTGAACTTATCCCTCCTTGATAACTTTAAACACCATGATACCCTTGTCACCATAGGTTGGGAAACATACTAGTGATGTTATGATATTTGTCACAAGGGTTGGTACGATTAGATGCTTAGCCTTGCTTATTGTTACGATTGGGTTTATCATCACATGTGAATTATAAATTTGACTTAATGAGATATGGAACTGTGGTTGGTGCCACGTATATTAAAATTTGTGCCATGACGTTGGTGCGTCATCGGCGGTGGTTATACAAACTGGTTTTGCACTCGGGCGAGTGATCGTGCAGTAAAGGGGGAAAGTGTTGGAGCACTTCGAGGGATGAGGTAGTCTCGCCCGGGTAATGTTAAGGACTTAACTTTGCGCGCCATTGATCTGAGCTATACCGTGCAAACCACATGTCTAGTATGGGATGGACCTGGCTGACTAATTTGGGAGGTTCCAACTTTAATCTTGCCATTGAGATGAACATGATTGCTGATTTCCATGTGGCGCAAGGGGGGTGTGATGCGAAACCCTAGCGGGCGGATTGAGTTGAAATTGAACTTTGTAAAGGCCTTGTTGTGATTACCTTAAGCTGAGGCTAATCACATCATGTGGGTACAGTTGTGCAACCTCTACAGAGTGTAAAACTATTCGAATAGCCGCGTCCTCGGTCATGGACAATGCTCGGTGATTTCACACGAGGGGTAGTTATTCTGAAAACTATGAATGGAGTGGACAGGTGTTCACTGTTGGTTTAGCTTATGGATAGGAGGTCCATAAGCGGTTGGTTTAGCTTATGGATGGGAAGTCCATAAGCGGTTGGTTAGCTTGTGGATGGGAGGTCCGCAAGTGGTATGTCAATTCCTTTGATTATTTACTTAATTATTGTTTTACTTAAAGTTCGCCTTCAATCTATTATTTGTATTTCAACTGTCTTTTATGCAAATTAACCTTTCAGCCATCCTTTGGTAAGCCTTGCATACTATATTGCATTCATTTGTTACAAACGACTTGCTGAGTACCAATGTACTCACGGCTTTATGCCCAATGTTGCTCAGTTGAGGAAGAGGAGTATCACCAGCAGGAGGTTCCAGAAGGAGAGTACTTCGACGACTTCACGGATTAGGCTTCGTTCTCCACTCGATAGCCTGTGGACTTGTTGATTGGCCACTACGCTTTATTTTGGATTTCCGCTGCTACTCTTGTTAAGCCTTCGGGCTAGTTTATTGTAAGCTTGACCATAAGGTCGTACCTTTTGAGATTTATCGATACTTGAGCTTTCCTTTATTTTATCGTGTATATGGTTGTGATGACATCTATGTTTAAATGTGTGCACTAGCATGATCCTGGGACTAGTGCAGAATACACAGGGAGTCCGGATTTGCATATTCGGGTCTCGACGGAGATGGTATCAGAGCTATATCGACTGTAGGACGAAGCCCTAATTAAAATGGTCGTCTTAGCCAATTTCAAAAATCTATTTTCTAAATCAAATCAACAGAATGTATAACTAGTGATTCTCTATTCTTACCTTATTCTTAGGATTCTTAATCCTCGTCTTCTCTGCAAATTTATTTTCAGAATTTAATTTGACTTCTCATCCCTACAATATCTATAGATGTTTCGAGTGTCGCATAATTAAAGAGAAGGTTAACTCAGAAGTCTTCGAGCTTTACGATGAAGATTGGAGCAAGCAATCGGCCAGTTTGTCTTCCATAGTTGCTCCTATTCCATTGTTGTCTTCCCAGCAATTCTTTTTCTGCCAAACAAGCAAGCTGGAACAATCTATTGATATCATTATACTCCTTGTAATCAATTATGTCCTAAATTTCACGCCTTAAGCCCCCATAAAAACGAGTCATCTTATCCTCCTCATCCTCTACAACATTACAACGCAGCATGCCTATTTGTAGTTCTTAATAATATTCCTCAACAGTTTTATTACCTTGGTCTAAGCGCTGCAATTTCTTACGCATATCTCGTTTAAAAGCAGGAGGAATAAATCTAGCACGCATAGCAACCTTCAATCTATCCCAAGTGTCAGGTGCTAAACCAGAATTAACTACTTGACTGCACCAAAGGATAGCAAAATTTTTAAATTCACTAGTAGCTTGTCTGACTCTATGTACTTCAGGAACTAGATGGACATTAAATTTTTGTTTAACTGTCATCTCCCAATCTAGATAAACTTCAGCATCATAAACAACCCCAAAAGATGGTATGGTAAATTTAACTTTAGCAAATGGGTCATCATTAGCACGAGCATTGTGGTGCTGAAAGTCATTACCTCCCATAGCATGTCGGTTGCGTTGTAGGCGGTGTCGTAGACGTACATCTTGAGCATCACGATTTTGCCTCTCATTATCATCTCCCTCCTCAAGGTCTTGGGGTGCATCATGTTCATTTTCGTGTCCGTTATTTGGTGGCCGATTCACCATTCTTTCAAGGCGTGTGGTGAGTGCTGCAATACTCTCATTGATGGATCGCTGCAATATTTCTGTCGTAGCTTGAAGCTTTCTATCGATGTTCTCATTAATGGTAGTGCGTTGTTCACCCAAGAGTGTCATGAGCTCTCCCTTTGCAACACACTCTTGCGCGTCAAACGACTCACCTGCCATGGTTAGTAGAAAACAGAAGACAACACAAAGGAATTATCCCTATCAACTATTAGGTGATGGAAGGTGGAATCACACACTCTCAAGCGTCTTACCACACTCTTACGAGTGTTCTTACTATCGCAAATAGTAGGTGGTACAACCGGTGGCTGGTTCGTGATACCTTATCGAGCGTGGGTACGATTGCAAGAGGGAACTTGTTCTGATCAAGAGTAGGTGGAGCTTGGAAGGTACAATATGGTAGCAAAGGATCAGCAATAATTAGTTCAGTAAATGCAAGTTGAAAGATTGTTCAAAATACTTGTCAAAGTTGCCGATCTCCTAGCCTAATCACAGCTAGCCAATCAAAGCCCTATGCAAGGAAGTGTATATGCGCTGCATAGCGATCAATGTGACTTGATGTAAGCAATGGAGAACCTCACAACAAGTGCTAGGAGAGATGCTAGCCCACTACTCAAACTTCTTTCTAAGGGCACAAGACTATTCGCGCGAAGGAGAGCACAAAACAGCGGTATCGGCAAAACGCGAACAACCCTCTAGTTTGAGCAGATACAACAGCTAGTCTCAAACGATGAAAAGGTAGAGTTTTATGTGGCTTATATATACTCGTTCGAAAGGTTTCGACGAGATCTACAACTTTTTCAACTGGATGAACCCCAAATTCCAAAGGGAAGACCAAATAAAACCCCAAAAACAGAAAGCTGAAATCTTGTGACGCGATTTCGGGGCTAAAGATGACCGATTTTGGGGGTCTTGGAGGGCGACTAGCTTTCCATCGATAGCTTTCCAACGAGTACAAGAATGTCGAATTCCGACTCCGTATGCAAAAGTTATGCCCGTTTTACTGAAGGGGGGTCGGAAACGGACTCGAATTAGAATCGGTCTCAATTCAAACTGCTATAATTTTTGATCTCGAAGCCAAAATTTCTCAAAAAATTTTTTGGAGGCTTATGGATGTATGAAGAAGGACTCCACCAAAATTCACTAGATTTGGAAAAGGTTTGATAACTCTTCAAATTTCGGACAGAGGGGCACTTTTTTTTTCTTTTTTTTACCCTGAAATCAATCTCTCTCTTTTCTTTTTTTTCTTTCTTTTCTTTTCTCTCTTTTTTTAAGTCCGAACCCTTTTTTTCGTGGAGGATAGCAATGTCTGGGGGGCTTGCGGCAAGGAAGGCAGTGGCAGGGGAGGGCTTGCGGCAAGGAAGGCAGTGGAGGGGGGCTTGCGGCAAGGAAGGCAGTGGATGGGGAGGGCTTGCTGCAAGGAAGGTAGTGGAGGGGGGTGGATGGAAAGACCGCGGCAAAGATAGAAGGTCGCGGTAAGGATAGAAGGTGGGGTGCGACAAGGATGGAAGGCGCGGTGCGGCAAGGATGGAAGGCGCGGCGCGGCAAGGAAAAAGAAAACACAACGACGAAGCTACGCAAAGGAACACGAGATGCAACTAGACAATGATGAACTGGACTCCGACTAAACTAGTAATCAGCAACTTGAACACGATAATGTAATCAAAATTTCAATGAGCAATACCGAAAAGAAAATTGCAATGGCACAAGGGGGTGTTGGGACTACGGAAGAACAATACGAAATTTTTTTGGCTAATTTTCTGAAGTTTTTAGGACGATGAACATAAACTAATCTAAAAGGGACGAATTACCTCACGGGCAACCGTTGCTCTGATACCACCTGATGTGATGAAGGCCCGATCTTCCAAGAGGTACTGATAAGTCGATTGTGGAGAACTCGACATTGATGATCCAAAGGCACCGACCAAAACAGATTGATCCCCTCGCAATCACTACACCACTGCATTGTTGGTTATCAACCGTGCCAAACGCGGTTGACCTCGCCAAGAAGGCTATCTCCTGCAAGCAAACCGAGAACACAAGCAAGAGAGTAAAAGATGCAATCTGAAATTGTATTGTGAATAAAGATTAAGTTCACAAGTTGGGGTTCCTCAATCGGACATGCGGTGAGACTGCTAAGCAGAATAAACTCTTAAGAAAAACCCAAGGAAACTAAAGGGGTGTGACCTCCTTAAATAGAGAAGAGGGAGGCCACACTTATTTCAAGAAGAGGGGGTGGGACTAATCACTTGGGTACTGTTCACGTGGTTGTGGTACTGTTCATGTGAATAGTACTGGCCCAAATAACCTAAGTTACAGGGCCCTCGGCCCACTTTGACTCAGACTACAAAAGTGATGTGTCTTGTTTCGCAGTTTTTGATCGCCTCAGGTGGAATTTCGAGGTGAGGCCAGATTCATCTGAAAGTAGACTTCAATATCTTTGCAACGAGTACTCACGGGCCCCGAGAAACCTTCTGGATCAAAAGTTATGGTCATTTGAAGTAGGTATTGTCCAACAGTCCGAATCTGAGTCGAACTCGCGAATATGAGTTGGATTACGCTTGACGGTTCCACTTCTACACTTGAGCTCGTGTGGTTCTTCTCCATGGTTCCTAAGGACAAGAAAATCACAAGTCTTAGGAAGTATCGAATGCTCAGCGGAAATATTATTGACTCCCAAAAATGAGTTTACTTGATAGTTGAGTTGGCGAGCACGTGCCCGAGTGATTGGACCTTGCCCATCATTCATGGAAGCAGTAAGAGGAGTGTTTATATTAGTAGAAGTGATGTCCTCATCAGGCTGACTCTGAATCTTCAACACAAAATAGTGCACGGGTGACTAGGCTTGCCGACGTGGCCGCTAGGGCTGACGTGGTGGACATGTGGTCGACACGCGGCGACAGGTGGGAGATAGGGCTGATGATGTAGCAGGGTAACATGGCTGACATGTGACATACTGACGTGGCATCCAGGATAGCTCGGGTGTTGATGTGACGCTGACATGTGGCAACACATTAGATCTAGTGCTGACGTGGTTGCTGGCGTGGACGCTAACTCGGCTGGCTAGCTCACAGGAGTCTATGGAACAGTGACGTCGACTGGTGGGGTCCGACTATCGGTGACTCAGTGCACGGTGGACTCGGTCCACGGAGAAGGAAACCATTGGCCAGGCGGGTGTAGGGTGACATCAAGATGATCTGACGATTGATCGGGCTCCACGTGGTCGAATCTGATCGGACGGTGGCTCTGGATGATCAGACAGTTCAGATGCTGACACATTGCACAACGCAAAACCCAGAGCGACGCTTCAGCGCATAAGGGGTCAGGGCAAGCGGGACATGAACCGAGGCACATCTCGGTGGACTGACGCATCGTATGCGACGTGGCGGGCGAGCAGGGTTATACCGACAGCGGTGGCGAGGTTCAGCCGGTGGCTGGATGGGGAACTAAGCGGACGGCGGTGGAACTCACCAGCGTCTGGTCGATCGGCGACGACGGTGGACGACGGCCGAAGAAGACAAGGGTGACAGGGTCGCTAGCAATGGGAGCGACGACATCGGTCCAGGCGGCGAAGGCACGACGAGCTCTGTGGACGGTGGCGCACCGCTGAGCAAAGGGGTGTAGGACTCAAGGGTGGCGGCTACTTTTATGCACGGATGCCGAGGGAGTCCCATACGGAGACGGCTGCGGAGTCTGGTTCACGCACACGAACTGAGGTAGAGGTGGAGACGATGCAGACAACAGCGGCAGAGTTTGGAACAGAGACAACGATGAACAGTAAGTGAGGCAACGGATTGGCGACGTGTGGCAAGGCTTCGGATCAGATTACGACGGGAGAAAACACAGATGAACAGTACTGCGTTATCCCAATGCCTGACATGTGGCAACAAAAGGGATCCGACGGCTACTGCTAGGGCTTGCCTGGATGGCTGACACCTAGAGGCTGGGAAAATCAATGGCTATGGCTGATTGGGCTAAAGAACAGTAATGGGCTTTGTCTGGTATTGTTCCTAGGATTTTTAGGGTTTTCTTAATTTCAGAAATTCAAATAAAATAGAATGAGCTCTAAAAAATAGCAAATAAATCCAGACAAATCCTAGAAAATTTCTTGAGACACAAGAAACCCAAATAAAATGCTTCCAGCAAATGTTAATATTTATTTTAGTTATATTACATCCTTTTAATTATTAAAAATTTATTTTAAGCTTTAATTAATTCTAGAAAAATCTAAATGGTGAATTCTATTTTAAAAGCTTCAACTAACCTCTGAAAATTAGGCTGTTACACCCATGCACTGTTTCGTGAGCTGAGTTTACCGTAAACCAACTATTCTGTGCACCGAGTCCACAACACAATACCTTTTGTGAATTTCTAGTATTTTCCTTTATATTAATTTTTTCAAGAGTTCGTTTTCCTCCGTCCTAACTCCGATTGACCCATTCTTTTTTCTAAATTTATCTAAAATCGAGCTCTATCTTTTAATTCTATTTTTAAAATTTTTAGAGTTAATTTGGATTTTATTCTTGTGCCTCATTCATTTTCTCTCTCATTAGATTGTTTCTACGAAGGAGTGGAAGCACAATCAGAAGATCAAGAATTTGTAACTGAGCAAGGCCAAAGCAAGTTATATCCTTCAATCATGTTGAACCTAGTTTTTAATCTATTAATTTGCTATTTTGTTTTAAATTATCGTGTATTGCTATTTGATCTCGAACCCTTGTACTTGGTAGTTGTCGTCCTAATTTCATTAATCCATCCTATGATAATTTGAATACCATGATGCCATTGTCACCATAGGATGGGACATTATTTAGTGATGCAGTACTAGTTATCACATGGATTGTACGACTAATTTTGCTTAGCCATGCTTATAGCCTCATGGGCTCATCATTACATGTGATCAATTAATTAATTTTTGGAATTAATGAGATATGCAATCGTGGTTGGTGCCACAGTTATAAAGTTTGTGTGCCATGATATTGGTGTGTCATTAGTGTTGGATATATAAAATTAGTTTTCATTTGGGCAAGTGATCGTGTACTAAAGGGGGAAGTGTGGATTCACTTCGAGGGATGTGAAAGTCTCGCCTGAGTACTGTTTAAGGACTTAACTTTATACGCTATTGATCTGAGCTATACCGTGCAAACTACATGTCTAGTATATGATAGACCTGGTTGATTAATTTGTGATATTTCTTTTTTAATTTTGCCATTGTGATAAATATGGTTGCTGATTTCCATGAGGTGCAAAAGGAGTTGTGATGCAAAACCCTAGTAGGTAGAATTGAGTTAAGATTGAGCATTTTAAAGGCCTTGTTGTGTTTTCTTGTAGTGCGGGGATGATCACATCGTGTGAGTACGGTTGTACAACCTCTGCAGAGTGTAAAACTATTTGAATGGCCATGTCCCCAGATATAGACAATGCTTAGTGATTTCACACAAGGGGTAGAATTTTCTTAAAACTTTGCTGGGAGAGCTATGAGAAGTAAATGGTTAGTTCACTGTTGGTTTATTAGGTGGATGGTTTGTTCACTTATGGATTATTCACTTCCTTTGGTTAATTATTTCTTATAGTTTTTCTTAATGTTCACTTTCAATCTATTTATTGTAGTTATTTTAAATTACTGTTTTCTGCAAAATAACCTTTCAGCCTTCCATTGGTAAGTCTTGCATACTATATTGTATCTTTATTACAAATGACTTGCTGAGTACCAATATACTCATGGTTTTATGCCCACTGTTGTTCAGTTGGAGAAGATGAGTCATATCAGTAGGAGGTACCAGAGGGAGGATACTTCGACGACTTTGCGGATTAGGACTTCGCTTCCTAGTCGATTGCCTGTGGGCATATCAAATGTCTACTACACTTATTTCAGTTTTTCCGGTGCTAGTTTCTTAAGCCCTTCAGGTTATTAATTGTAAGCTTGGCCATAAGGTTGTACATTGATGAATATTAATACTTGACTCTTTGTTTTGTTTATTAATCGTGCATATGATCGATATTTCAGAGATTTCGAACTAGTGCAGTTTATACAAAAAGTTCAGATTTGCATATTCGGGTCTCGACAGAGGTGGTATCAGAGCCATATTGACTATAGGGTGAAGCCCTAGTTAGAGTGGTCACCTTAGCCCAAATTTCAAATTTTATTTTCTAAATCAAATCAACCAAATTAGATATTTAGTAATATCTATATTCTCTTACCTCTTTCTTAAGGTTCTCATTCTTCGTCTTATTCTAAAAATTTGTTTTTTCCAATTCCTTAAACTGATTTCTTTCCCTTATAATGCCTTAGATGTCTCAAGCTTCCTACAGCCAGACTAGAGGATGGCGAGGACTTCTCCGAGTTTTGTTGCGGAGCCTTGGATTAAAGAGGTTGCCAGTTTACTTCACCGAGGATGAGAAGTCAAAGGGGTATTATATTGGATGCATCACCAGATTGTACTGCACCACCAAGATTGGCAGCCAAGTGCTACATCATAGTTTCAAATGCACCGGTGCTTGTGGAGAGTAGTCTGCGCAAGGTGCCACGCACATGGCCATTCCACGTCTTTACAAGATGTACAAGATCAGCATGCCCAAGCTCGTACGAAAGTTCAAGAAGTAATATGTAGCTACTCCCAGTGTAGTAGAGCAAGAGAGCCATGGGGGAACCTCAGCAGCAGCTTCCAGTACTTCTACCTTCGCCCACACCATCGAGTCTGAAGGAGAGACGACACATAGTAGGCAACCGTCAGGAGTATCTTCGGCACTTCATTCCAACCGTAGGAGAAGAGCAGTCGCCGTAGGTCTGCAACTCATGGGTGATCTATAGTGACTCAGAAGAGGAGTCGAGCAGCTCTACTTGGCCAGACCCGAGTGGGAGCCCTTAGATTAGACCCTTGTATAGTTTAGGAAGTGCGATTAGAATGTTATTGGTTTTTATTTGCAATTTCTTGTGATATGAGTTGTAGTCTTGCCCTTAAAAGCATTATGTTGCAGTCATATCAAAACCTATATTGGAGTTATTTAATTGGTTCTTTTGTTAGCCTCTCGACTAAGTGTTTTGTCTAGTTTAGGTTTGCCACTAGAAAAATCCACTTAGATGAGTTTTGTTAGCCTTGTGAAGTTAGCTGTCAACATTTGTGTTTCCTTTTAGAGCAGTGAAAAGATGGTTGATACCCAAAACTCAGCTAGTCATAGTCAGATGAACCAAGGCCCAGGAAGCAAAACTGCAGATCCATCAGCTCAAGGACCATAAGCAACTCCAATGGGATTGGATCCAACTCTCAATCAATTCCTGGAAGCCCAGACTCAGTTGGTGCACACCATGATGTAGAACATGAATGCCATGATAAAATAGCAAATCAAGAAATAGTTGCACCTTAGCTAGCTCACTGCAATCCAAGTTTGCAGAGTTCATAAGGACAAGACCACCCATCTATTCTTGGTCTTCCGAGCCTTTGGAGGTGGACGATTGAATTCATTCAGTTGAAAAGAAGCTGAACCTTGCTCAGTGCTGATCGCGAGAAAGTGCTCTATATTGCCCATCAGTTGGAGGGAGCTACCGCAGAGTGGTGGGAGAACTATTATGGTGCACATGAGGACCAAGACAACATCACTTGGGCTGAGTTCACAGTAGCATTTCATCATGCTCATATCTTGGATGGGGTGATTGAAATGAAGAAGGAAGTGTTCTGTGAGTTGCAGCACAAGAACATGTCAGTGAGTGAATATCTTAACAAGTTCACCCAGTTAGCTCGCTATGCACCAGAGGATGTTGCCATTGATAAAGCCCGTCAGAAGAGGTTCAAGAAAGCATTGGACCCAATGCTCAAAGTTTAAGTGGTAGAAAATGATTTTGCTAGTTTTCAGAACATGGTGGATAAAGCAATACTTTTTGAGGAAAGTCATCATGAGCTAGAGGAGTCTCACAAGAAGAGGATGATGCAGTGAGGATTTCAGATGCATTAGTCCTAGAAGGCTTATTTCAGCACATATCAGCCTGCTCATGTGCCACAGCAGTCAGCTTCAGGACGCTAGCTCTAGTGCCATGTCAGTTTCAGTCAGGACCGTACCCTATTAGTTCAAGCAATCAGCAACAGAAGATACCAACCCTGCAGCATCAGTCACCTTTTACAAGTGTCATGAGCAAGGACACTATGCGAGCAAGTGCCCTCAGAGGCAAGCCCGATGCCAGTCCATTTCAATCTAGGAGCCACACTAGATCAGACTCCTGCTTCTGGATCAAGGTGTGAAGCCCAAGTGTCAGGTCAGGCAAGTCGACCACCGCCATTAGTTATGCGAGGGCAAGTGAACCATGTCACTGAAGAGGAGACCCAAGCGTGACAGAGGTTGTGATTGGTAAGTTCCTAGTTAATTTAGTTTCTGCTATAGTTTTATTTGATTCTAGAGCTTTGCATTCATTTATTTCTCAGAGTTTTGCCTTAAAACAATGGTTAAAAACTATTGTTCTTGGATATGTCCTTTTGGTTCAATCCCTTGGCTTCGAGTTGAGTACAAACTTAGGTTGCCTTGGAGTTGAGTTAGCCATTCAAGGAGTGAAGTTCTTCACCGATCTCGTCATATTGGATATTCAATCTTTTTATGTGATTTTGGGAATGGATTGACTTAAGAAGCATCAAGAAGTGTTAGATTATGGAAGTAGAGTGGTTACCTTGGTCAGTTCAGATGGAAGAAAAGTAAATTTGAAGCCAGCATGAGTGAGCCAGAGTAGGTTATGGTTTTCTAGAGCATAGGGATCATGTTAGAAGATGTGTCGAGACCCGAATATGCAAATTTGGACTCTCTGTGTAAACTGCACTAGTCCAGAATCACGCTAGTGTACACAGTCAAACATAGATGTAATCGCAACCATACACACGATAATAATAAAGGAAAACTCAAATATTGATAAATCTCAAAGGTACGACCTTATGGCCAAGCTTACTATATCTCTAGCCGGAAGGGCTTAACAAAATAGCAGCGAAAATCCAAAATAAAGCGTAGCAGCCAATCGACAAGCCCACAGGCTATCGAGTGGAGAACGAAGCCTAATCCGTGAAGTCGTCGTAGTACTCTCCTTCTGGAACCTCCTGCTGATAATACTCCTCGCCCTCAACTGAGCAACATAGGCGTAAAGCCGTGAGTATATTGGTACTCAGCAAGTCGTTTGTAACAAATGAATGCAATATAATATGCAAGGCTTACCAAAGGAAGGCTAAAAGGTTAATTTGCATAAAAGACATTTCATGGTAAATATGAATAAATAGATTGAAAGCGAAGTTTAATTGAAAACAATAATGATAAATAATCAAAAGAGTAAACATGAAACACTTGTGAACACCTATTCACCAGCTAAACCATTGGTGAACTACCTGTTCACCTCCAACATAAACCACCAAGTTTAAAAGATAACACTAACCCTCATGTGAAATCACCGAGCACTGTCCATGACCGAGGACGCGGCTATTCGAATAGTTTTACACTCTGCAGAGGTTGCACAACTGTACCCACACGATGTGATTAGCCTCGATCTCAGGAAATCACAACAAGGCCTTTACAATGCTCTACCTCAACCCAACTCTGCCCGCTAGGGTTTCGCATCACACCTCCCCTTGCGCCACATGGAAATCAGCAACCATGTCCATCACAATGGCAGAATTGAAATTGAAATATTACAAATTAATCAGCCAGGTCCATCCCATACTAGACATGTGGTTTGCACGATTAAGCTCAGATCAATGGCGCACAAAGTTAAGTCCTTAGCATTACCTAGGTGAGGCTACCACATCCCCCGAAAGTGCACCTGCACTTCCCCCTTTACTGCACGATCACTCGCCCGAGTGCAAAACCAAGTTTGTATACCCAGCCAATGACACACCAATGTCATGACACAAATTTTAATTAACGTGGCACTAACCACAGTTCCATATGCCATTAAGTCAGATTAATGATTTACATGTGATGATGAATCCAGTCGTAAATAAAGCAGGACTAAGCATCTAATCGTAACAACCCATGTGACAGATAATCTAGCATCACTAGTATGTTTCCCAACCTAAGGTGGCAAAGGTATCATGATGTTCCAAATTATCAAGGAGGGATAAACAACATAGGACAATAACTACCGGTTGCAAAGTTTGAATAAAAGTAGCGATGCAATATAACGTAAAACAAAATAATTAAATAATAGATTGAAAAATTGTGTTCAACATGATCAAAGGACATGACTTGCCTTTGTTATGCTCAGTGAGGTACTCCTGGTCTTCGGGCGTAGAACCTGTTCCTCCGGAATCCGAATCTAACGAGAGAGAAAACGACCGAAATAAAGAAAACGCATAAAATGACAAGCAAATGAACTCCAAAAATTACAAAACTAGAACCAAAAGCTAGAGCTCGATTTTAGATGAATTTGGAAAAAATAACGGAGTCAATCGGAGCTAGGACGGAGGAGAACGGGCTCTCAGAAAATAAACCGTAAACTTAATTCGGGAAAATTGAAAAAGGTACTGTGCTGTGAACCCAGTCCACGGAATACCGAGTCCACCGTGAACCCGATGCACCAAACAGTACACGCGGGGGTGGCGGCACTGACGCGGCGGGGCGGCGGTGACGTGGCATGCGCTTGTGCTGCCACGTGGAACAGTGCTGACGTGGCGCTGACGTGGCTCCTGGGGCCGGATATTTGCTGACATGGCCGGACATGTGGCATGTCACATGGCATTAGGGCTGACGTGGTGTGCTACGTGGGTAGGGCTGACGTGGGCGGCTCGGGCGCGGGCGGCGGTGCGAGATCCAACGGTCGGATGAGGGCCACGTGGCACGATCCGAGCGGTGGATTTTGGGTCTGAAATGGATGGCTGAGATGCGAGGCGCGGGGGACGGATCGGCGACGCGTGGCGGGCACGGCGGGCGAAGCGTCGCAGCGGCGGACGCGAGGCGGGAGTGGGCGCGGCGGCGGATCGAGGCGGCGCGCGCGCGCGCGCGGTCGCGGGCACGCGGGCCGAGGGGCGGTGCTGCGGGTCCGGTGAGGTGTGTGCGCGGCGGAGACGGAGGAGGTCCGGCGGGGCGATCTCCGGCGACCTTTGAGCATGGCGGAGGGTCCAGCGGGCGGCGGCGGGTTCAGGCAATGGCGAGGAGAAACGGGGAGGGGTCCGGCGGGGCTTACCGGCGGCGAGACGGCAGCGGCTACACCGGTGAGGAACGAGGAGGAGGAACTCCGGGACGACGGCGATGGCAGCGAGGCGAGGCACCGGCGAGGAACGAGTCCGGTAGAGGCGCGGGCGCGAGCACGATGCCGACGACGGGGCTCCGGTGACGGCGGGGCGAGGACGAGGCGAGGGAGGTGCACGTGAACCGAGACAGCGGCGGCGCATTAATGCACACGAACCGAGGATGGCCAGATGGAACACTGGCGGCGGCTTCCGATCGGAGACGAAGGCAGAGAGGCTGATGCGTGGCGCAGCGGACGGCTGGGATGAGACTGGGCTCGGCCGAACGAGGCGAAACAGTAGATGGGTAGCGCGTGGCACAGATCTGACGGGCGAGGGAGCGGGGCGCGGCGGCGGGTTAGGGTTAGGGTTAGGGCGGGCGTGCGCGGGCACGGGCGGTGGAGATGGACCCACGGCGCGGGGTGGGCGATCGGACGGCCGAGCGAGGCGATGCCGATCGAGCGGCGGGGAGGGAGGCAAGGCGGGAGCGCATGGGCGGCACGGGATGGAGCCGCGTGGCGCGGGCGACGATCTGGCGGCGGAGGGAGAGGCGGGGTGCAGGAGTGGGCCAAGCTGGGTGCGCACGCGGATGGGCGATGCGTGGAGAGAGAGAGAGGATCGGACGGCCGAAAGATTTTCCCCAATTAATTCTTTTCAGAAAATTCAAATAAACTTCCAGGAGCTCTAGAAAATAGTAAATAAATCCCAAAAATACCAAAATATTCCTTGAGACCTGAAGAATCCAAATAAAATATTTCCAACTTATGTTGATGTTTATTTTACTCAGTTTAAATCATTTTAAAATTCTAAAATTCATTTGAAGCTTAATTTAATCCCAGAAAATTCCAGAAAATTTCTTGTGACACAAGGAACTCAATTAAAATATTTTCAGCTAATGCTGAGATTTAATTTAATCACATTAAATCTTTAAAATTTTTTTTGAAAATTCCATTAAAGCTTTATTTAAATTCTGGAAAATTGCAAAAATTAATTTTTAATTTTCAGGTTTTAAAAATCTCTAAAAATCAGGATGTTACAAGATGTGTCAGTTGTTAGGGAGTATCTCGATGTATTTTCAGATGATCTTCCGGGAATGCCACCTGATCGAGAGGTTGAGTTTTCAATTGAGCTAGTACTTGGTACTTCGCTAATATGAAAGAGACCGTACCAAGTGCCTGCCATTGAGTTAGAGGAACTAAAGAAGCAAATTTAGGAATTATCGGACAAGGATTTTGTCAGGCCTAGCTCATCTCTGTGGGGAGCGCCAGTGTTGTTCGTCAAGAAAAATGATGGTAGTCACTGTATGTGTGTGGATTATCGGGCACTTAATGAGGTTACTATCAAGAATAAGTATTCTTTGCCCAGGATTGATGACTTGTTCGATTAGCTTAAAGGAGCTGGAGTGTTCTCCAAGATTGACTTGAGGTCAGGATACCATCAAATGAAAATTCATCGATAGGATATACCTAAGACAACTTTCTCAATTCATTATGGTTTGTACAAGTTCACAGTGATGTCCTTTGGTTTGACCAATACCCCGGCCTATTTCATGTACCTGATGCATAAGGTGTTCATAGAATATTTGGATAAGTTTGTCGTTGTGTTCATTGACGATATTTTGATCTAATCAAAGGATGAGAAAGAGCACGAGGAACATTTGAGGCTAGTGTTGCAAAAGCTATGACAGCATAAGCTGTATGCCAAGTTCAATAAGTGTGAGTTTTGGATTTGGGAGTTGCTTTCCTAGGCCACATCATGTCAGCAGAAGGAGTTGTAGTTGACTCCGAAAAATTAAAGGACATGCTGGATTGGAAGTCACTATCATCAGTGACGCAGGTCAGAAGTTTTCTTAGAATAGCCGGCTATTACCGTCGTTTTGTTGAAGGATTCTTCAGTGTAGCCATACCCCTTACCCAGCTATTAAAGAAGGAAAAGAAATTTGTCTGGATGCTAGAGTGTGAGAAAAGCTTGTAAAAGCTAGTATTGCTAGATACAAATTATGATTTTGAGATATTTTGTGACACATCCCACAAAGGTTTAAGATGTGTGTTGATGCAAGACAAAAGAGTGCTAGCTTATGTTTTGCATTAGTTGAAGCCACATGAAGAGAATTATCCCACGCACGATTTGGAATTAGTAGCCGTAGTGCATGCTTTAAAGATTTGACGTCATTCCCTCATGGGTAACCGTTGTGAGAATTACATAGATTACAAAAGTTTGAAGTATATTTTCACCCAATTCGACCTTAATCTCTAGCAAAGAAGGTGGTTGGAGTTGATAAAGGATTATAACGTTGGAATATACTACTACCTAGGAAAGGCCAATGTGGTAGCAGATGCTTCGAGTAGAAAGATTTATTACAATATAGTGATGATCAAGAAAAATCAACCAGCTTCACATAAGCAATTTCAGAAGCTTAGTTTGGATTTGATTGAGGGAGGATTCCTAGCCACGATGGAGTTGCAGCCAACATTGGATGGTCAGATTCGGCAAACTTAGGCAGTGGATGAGAATATTCAACGGATCAAGATGAATATGAGTAAAGGTAAAGCTTCAGATTTTATATAGGATGACAAAAGAACCTTGTGATTTAAGGAGCGATTGTGTATGCTAAATAAAAAGGAGTTGAAGGAGTTGTTGCTTAAGGAAGCTCATGAGTCATTGTACTCAATTCATCTAGGCAGCACCAAGATGTACAGGATATCAAAGACAAATATTGGTGGCCAAGCATAAAGCGTGAGATAGCAGAGTATGTTAAATTTTGTGATATGTGTCAAAGTGTAAAGGTTGAGCGTTAGAGACCTACAGGTTTGTTACAACTGCTGAGGAATCAATTGGTATGGATTTTATTATATGATTGCCTAAGACCAAGAATGGTTATGATTCAATCTGGGAAATTATGGATCGATTAACAAAGGTTGCTCATTTCATTCCAGTCAGGACAACCTACACAGGTGATAAATTGGTAGAGTTATACATGTCAAAGATTGTGAGTCTCCATGGAGTGCTTAAAAAGACAGTATCAGATCGTGGGTCGTAGTTTACTTCATAATTTTTGATGAGGACATCACTTCTACTGATATGAATACTCTTCTTACTGCTTCCATGAATGATGGGCAATGTCCAATTACTCGGGCACGTGCTCGTCAACTCAACTATTAGGTGAACTCATTTTTAGGAGTAAATAATATTTTCGCTGAGAATCCGATACTTCCTAAGACTTGTTATTAGGAATTATGGAGGGGAGGAGCCAACTCACGGTAAGAGTAACACATTAAGGACTTCACCTAATTCATCCATTCCCACCAATTTAGCTGCATTCATCAAGTCTAATTCATCGGACTGACGAATTTAGGTTTATTACCCATGGTGCTACGACACCTTTTGAGCCGAGGGCCTTGTGTCACCACTTAGGCTATTTGGGCCGGTACTGTTCACATGAATAGTACCACGGTCGTACTGTTTACGTGAACAGTACCATAAAAGTAATGTACCTCTTTTTATTAGATAAGTGCGGCTTCCCCCTTCCCTATTTAGGGAGGTTGCATCCCTTTAGTTTTCCTCGGGTTTTTCTTAAGAGATTATTCTGCTTAGCAGCTTCATCGCACGTCCGGTTGAGGAACTTCAACTTGTGAACTTCATCTTTATTCGCAATACAATTTTAGATTGCATCTTGTACTCTTTTGCTTATGTTCTCGATTCTCTTACAGGAGATAGCCTTTTTTGCGAGATCAACCGCGTTCGGCACGGTTGATAACCATCAAAGCAGTGGTGTAGTGATTGCGAGGGGTTCGATCTGTTTTGATCGGAGCCTTTGGATCATCAACGTCGTGTTCTCCACAATCGATTTATCAATACCTTTTGGAAGATCGGGTCATCGTCACATTAGGTGGTATCAGAGCAATGGTTGCACCGATACCGATTTTGTTGTCTTTTGTATTCTACGTCGTGCAAACAATGTTGTGCCCTACAAAGAAGTTTGAGTAGATTGGTTAGCGTCTCTCCTAGCACTTGTTGTGAGGTTTTCCATTGCTTATATTAAGTCACATTGATCATTGCGTATGCGTGCATACACATCTCTTAGTAGGGCTTCGGTTGGCTAACTTTGACTAGGCTAGGATCAGCAACTTGACTAGTATTTTGAATAATTTTTCAACTTGCATTAACTAATCTGATTATTGCTAATCCTTGCTACCATATTGAAGCCTTCTAAGCTCCACCTACTCTTGATCAGAACAGGTCCCCTCTTGCAATCGTACCCACGCTCAAAACGGCATCACAAACACTTGTAAGAGTGTGGTAAGACCCTCGAGAGTTTGTGATTCCACTTTCCACCACCTAGTAGTTGATAGGGATAATACCTTTGTGTTGTCTTTTGTTTCTACTAACCATGACAGGTGAGTCGTATGATGCGCAAAAGTGTGTTGTAAAAGGAGAGCTCATGACGCTCTTGGATGAACAACACACTACTATTAATGAGGACGTAGATAGGAAGCTTCAAGCTACGATGGATACATTGTAGCACTCCTGCAATGAGAGTATTGCAGCACTCACTACACGCCTTGAAAGAATGGTGAATTGGCCACCAAACAATGGACACGAGTATGATCACGATGCAGGCCAAGATCTTGAGGAGGGAGATGATAATGAGCGACAAAACCGTGACATTGGTGCTGTTTTTGCTGCCCAAAATGCACGTCAACGACACCGTCTACATCAAAACCATTACGGTGTGGGAGGTAATAATTTTCAGCACCACAATGCTCGTGCTAATGATGACTCATTTGCTAAAGTTAAATTTACTATACCATCTTTTGCGGGTGTTTATGATGCTGAAATTTATCTAGATTGGGAGATGACAGTTGAACAAAAATTTAATGCCCATCTAGTTCCTGAAGTGCATAGAGTCAGACAAGTTACTAGTGAATTTAAAGATTTTGCTATCCTTTGGTGGAGTCAAGTGGTTAATTCTAGTTTAACACATGATAAATGTGATAGATTGAAGGTAGCTATGCGTGCTAGATTTGTTCCTCCTGCTTTTAAACGTGATGTGTGTAAGAAATTACGGTGCTTAGACCAAGGTAATAAATCTGTCGAGTAATATTATCAAGAACTACAAATAGGCATGCTGTATTGTAATGTTGTAGAGAATGAGGTGGATAAGATGGCTCGTTTTTATGGGGGCTTAAGGCGTGAAATTCAGGACATAGTTGATTACAAAGAGTATAACAATATCAATAGGTTGTTCCAACTTACTTGTTTGGCAGAAAAGGAATTGCAGGGTAGGCAAGAAAGAACTAGGAGCAACTTTGGAAGTACGTCTACATCGATATTGACACCGAGGCAATCCAAGACAGCCCCACCTCCTGTTTTTCGAACTGCTGCCCACTATGTGAGTAGGGCACGTTCAGCAACACCGCCACCACCATCACGTGCACCTAAGACGAGCAAATCTACTAGTGTGCAAGCACCAGCATAGAGCACTTCATCGGTTGCTTCCACGGGCCGTACAACGGGCATTGTGTGCCACCATTATAAAGGGATGGGCCACTTCATGAGAGATTGCCCAAGTTAGCGGGCGTACATTGCGACAAAAGATGATGGTTATGTAAGTGCTAGTGATGTTGAAGATGAATATGCTCTTGCAACTAACCTTGCAGGCAATGGTGATGATCATGAGGATGATCATGAGGCAGATAGCGATGGTGAGGAAATTTTAGATGCCGCTGCTACAGCGAATTATAGAACCATAATTGTGCAGCGAGTATTGAGCATTCAAAGAGAGCAAGAGGAGAAGATACAACATCATAATTTGTTTCAGATGTTCCTCATCGTCAAGGATTGATGTGTTCATATTATAATTGATGGCGAGAGCTGCAATAACTTGGTGAATTCAGGATTGGACAAGAAGCTTGGCTTGACCACACGTACACATCCTCACCCATACCACATTCAGTGGTTCAACAACAGCGGTAAGGTGAAGGTAACACAATCTGCGAGAGTGCATATTTCCATTGGTTCCTATCATGATATTGCTGATTTCGACGTAGTACCTATGCAAGCCTGTCACTTTTATTAGGTCATCCCTGGGAATTTGATACCGATGTAACTCATCATGGTAGAAGTAATAAGTACTCTCTTATGCACAAAGAAAAGAAAATAACTTTGTTACCTTTGACAACTACTGAAATTGCGAATTGTGATAAAGAGCTAGCTAAAAATGAGAAGAAAGAGCTTGAACATGAATATGAAAATCAGCAAGTAGTGAAGAATATTTTTCCACCTAAGAAAGAGAGGTTGGCACCTAGTTCTAGGGCCGAAGGAATTAAATTAAAGAGTTGTGTCATGCTTGTAACCAAATCTGGTCTTGCTGAAATTTGTCATAATGATATGCCATGCCATGCTTTGATATGCAAAGATACTTTATTTTCACTTGATGATATATCTAGCTCTTTGCCGTATGCTATCACTAACCTTTTGCAAGTATATAATGATGTGTTTCCAGCTGAGATACCCCTAGGGCTGCTGCCTGTTAGAGGGATTGAATACCAAATTGACTTAATTCCAGGAGCGAATTTGCCAAACCATGTGGCGTATAGGACCAATCCGAAGGAGACTAAGAAAATTCAGCGACAAGACCAAAATCTTTTGGACCGAGGGTACGTACGAGAAAGCCTTAGTCCTTGTGTTGTTCCTGTTCTATTGGCGTATATGTGTTGATTGTAGAGCCATTAATAATATCACAATACGGTATTGTCATCCTATTCCTAGGTTAGACAACATGCTAGATGAGTTGAGTGGTTCTATTCTTTTCACAAAGATAGACTTGCATAGTGGGTACCACCAGATTAGAATGAAATTGGGAGATGAATGAAAAACGATATTTAAAGCTAAGTTTGGGCTATATGAGTGGTTAGTGATGCTTTTTGGTTTAACTAATACACCTAGCACTTTCATACATTTGATGAACGAAGTTTTGCGTGCTTTTATTGGAAAATTTGTGGTGGTTTATTTTGATGATATTCTAATCTATAGCAAGTCATATGAAGAACACCTGTATCATTTACGTGTTGTTTTTAATGTTTTGAGAGATGCATGTTTATTTGGTAACCTTGAGAAGTGCACCTTTTGCACAGATCGATTCTCTTTTCTTGGCTATGTTGTTACTCCACAAGGCATTGAAGTTGATCAAGCCAAGATCATTGCTATCCAGAGTTGGCCGCCTCCTAGAACGGTCACACAAGTGCAGAGTTTTCTCGAGCTCGCTGGTTTCTATCGGTGATTTATTCAGGATTTCAGCACCCTCGCTGCACTGCTGAATGAGCTTACAAAGATGAGTGTTCCTTTAACTTGGGCCACCAAACAACAACAAGCTTTCGACGCTCTCAAAGATAAGTTGACACACGCCCCTTTGCTTCAACTTCCTGATTTCAGCAAGACTTTCGAATTAGAATGTGATGCTAGTGGCATAGGTCTTGGTGGTATGTTAATTGAAGAAGAAAAACATGTTGCTTACTTTAGTGAAAAATTAAGTGGTCCTAGTTTGAACTATTTTACCTATGATAAAGAGTTATATGCTCTAGTTCGAACTTTGGAAAAATGGCAACATTATTTATGGCCCAAAGAGTTTGTAATACATTCTGATCTTGAATCCTTGAAGTATATTCGAAGTCAAACCAACCTGAACCGCAGGCATGCTAAGTGGATTGAGTTTATTGAATCTTTTCCCTATGTCATGAAATATAAAAAGGGCAAAGAAAATGTGATAGTTGATGCGTTGTCTAGGAGATATACCATGCTTTCACAACTTGACTTCAAAATCTTTGGGTTAGAGACCATAAAGGAGTAATATGTACATGATGCTGATCTTAAAGATGTGTTACTTAATTGTCAAGAGGAAAAGGGTTGGAATAAATTTGTGGTGCATGATGGGTTTGTATACCGTGCTAACAAGCTATGCATTCCAGCTAGCTCTGTTCGTCTTTTGTTGTTACAGGAGGTGCATGGAGGAGGATTGATGGGTCACTTCGGCGTGAAGAAGACCGAGGACATTCTGATCCACCACTTTTATTGGGCAAAGATGAGGCGTGATGTTGAACGCTTCATTGCCCGTTGCACCACGTGCCAAAAAGTTAAGTCACGACTTAATCCTCATGGTTTATATATGCCCCTTTCTGTTCCAAGCATACCTTGGAAAGATATTTCTATGAATTTTATTTTAGGGCTTCCTAGAACAAAGAAGGGGAGGGATAGTATTTTTATTGTCATGGATAGATTTTCTAAGATGGCTCATTTTATACCATGTCATAAAAGTGATGATGCTACAAATGTTGCTGATTTATTCTTTAAGGAAATTGTTCGCTTGTATGGTATTCCGAATACGATAGTTTCAAATCATAATGCTAAATTTCTTAGTCATTTTTGGAGAACCTTATGGGGTAAGTTGGGAACTAAGCTGTTATTTTCCACTACTTGGCATCCCCAAACCGATGGACAAACTGAGGTAGTCAATAGAACATTATCTACTATGCTTAGGGTTGTGCTTAAAAAGAACTTAAAAATGTTGGAGGAATGTTTGCCTCATGTGGAAATTGCTTATAATCGTTCGCTGCATTCTACCACAAAGAAATGCCCTTTTGAGATTATTTATGGTTTCATACCTTGTGCACCTATCGACTTGTTGCCTTTTTCAGCTTCAGAGAAGGTAAATTTTGATGCGCAATTAAAGAGAACATTGAAATTATGAATGCTAAATATAAAATTGCTAGTAGTCAAGGACGTAAGCATGTTACTTTTGAACTTGGTGATCTTATGTGGTTACACTTGCGTAAAGAATGATTCCCTGAATTGAAAAAGTCTAAACTAATGCCTCGTGCAGATGGTCCTTTTAGAGTGCTTGAATGTATTAATGATAATGCATATAAGTTAGACTTGCCTGTAGATTTCGGGGTTAGCTGCACCGTTAACGTTGCAGATGTACGACCTTTATTGTGCGCGAAAGATGAGCTTGAGTCGAGGACGACTCCAATTCAAGAAGGGGAGGATGATGAGGACATCACTTTTACTGATATGGAAACTCCTCTTACTACTTCCATGAATGTCGGCAAGGTTCAATTACTCGGGTGCGTGCTCGTCAACTCAACTATCAGGTAAACTTCGCTGAGAATCCGATACTTCCTAAGACTTGTGATTTTCTTATTATTAGGAATCATGGAGGGGAGGAGCCAACTCATGGCAAGAGGAACACATTAAGGACTTCACCTAATTCATCCATTTCCACCAATTTGGCCGCATTCATCAAGTCTACTTCATCGGACTGATGAATTTAGATTTATTATCCATGGTGCTGCGACACCTTTTGAGCCGAGAGCCTTGTATCACTACTTAGGCTATTTGGGTCAGTAATGTTCATGTGAACAGTACCATGGCCGTACTGTTCACGTGAACAGTAACCATAAATAGTACCGCACCCCTTTTCATTAGATAAGTTCGGCTTCCCCTTTCCCTATTTAAGGAGGTTGTACCCCTTTAGTTTTTTCGGGTTTCCTTAAGAGATTATTCTGCTTAGCAGTTTCACCGCACATCTGGTTGAAGAATCCCAACTTGTGAACTTAATCTTTATTCATAATACAATTTCAGATTGCATCTTGTACTCTCTTGCTTGTGTTCTCGATTCGCTTGCAGGAGATAGCCTTCTTAGCGAGGTCAACTGCGTTTGGCACGGTTGATAACCATCGGAGCAGTGGTGTAGTGATTGTGAGGGGTTCGATCTGTTTTGGTTGGAGCCTTTGGATCATCAACGTCGTGTTCTCTACAATCGACTTATCAGTACCTTTCGAAAGATCAGGCCATCGTCACATTAATTTTGGGAGAGTTTCCATGAAGCTATGGGTATTCATTTGAATTTCAGTACAGCTTGTCATCCTCAGACCGATGGTCAGACCGAGCGAGTGAATCCGATTCTTGAGGATATGGTAAAAGGTTGTGTGCTAGATCATGGAGCCAAGTAGGACAGTTTTCTGTCTTTCGCAGAGTTCTCTTACAACAACAACAATTAGGCCAGTTTGCAAATGTCATCATTTGAGGCATTGTATGGCAAAAAATATAGAATCCTCTCAATTGAAAAGGGACGGGGGAAGGTCAAGTATTTGGACCAGATTGTTTGAAAGAAACTAAGGAAAAGGTTCAGTTAATCTAGGAAAGATTAAAAACTTCCTAGACTAGACCAAAAAGCTATGAGGATACTCGACGTTGAGAGTTGAGTTTTGAACTAAATGATTATGTGTATATCAGGATTACACTATTTAAAGATGTCAAGAGGTTTTAGATGAAAGGAAAGCTTGCGCCAAGATATGTTAGGCCATTCAAGATATTAATGTTAGTGATATGCCCTAGAGGCAACATGGAGAT
This sequence comes from Melocanna baccifera, assembly GCA_036346265.1. Lineage (NCBI taxonomy): Eukaryota > Viridiplantae > Streptophyta > Magnoliopsida > Poales > Poaceae > Melocanna > Melocanna baccifera. Next base: position 19,831,718 of record CM070683.1, on the reverse strand, counting down.
GTTGTATATCACATACTATGTTTATGATACATTACTTTGTTCCTTGGAATAGACATCATCATTATTGATCAATGAGTATGTGACTTATTCATGAGACTCTTAAATACTAAAATGTTGCTATTTCTAAATGATCCCTGATCGTATATCATATGAGGAACAAATATGATTCAAAGACAAAGATCAGCATATGTATTGATTGATGATCATGTCTCATGGATCATGGTATGGTGATACCAAATCAATAATATGGACATGTGTTAGTGAACATATGTTGGATAGACCTGCCATGAGACACTGCAGAGATTCTATGTGTCATCAGTTCGTCTCAAGTAGTGTTTATGTAGAATCCTTAGACTTGAGATCATCATGGTTCCCAACATGAGTAGTAGCTTATTTTGGGACTACTAAACACTACTCCGTAACTAGGTAGTCATAAAAGTAGTCTTCAGGTTTGCCATGAAACATGTAGTGGGATGTGAATGATCAAGATAGAATTTGCCCCTCCTTATGGGAAAGATATCTCTGGGCCCCTCGATGTAATGGATTATGAAAGTGCATGGCCATGCCAAGGTGATTGAGGAGTCAATCATAAGTTTATAATCCATCACAGAATCGAGAGAGTGATTGAGCTATTAAGAGGATGACACAGGTCTCGCCTTGAGCTCAATCTATATCGTGAGGCAAAGGGATTCGTACATGAGAGAACATAACAGTTCAAATGATATGATCTTTACATATACTTTGGGGTTAATATGTCTTACTAGAGGCCGCTATTAACATGGTAACCGGAAAGGCGTTTCCGGGTCACGACCAAGTATACGTGAACCTACAAGGTTGCACGCTTAACGGGTTGGAACACTAATTCGAATATGATTCGGATATGGGCTCAATTTGGATAGAGATCCGAATAGACTCCTATTGGGCCTCGGTCCACGAGGCCCACGTGAGGAGGTCTATATATATGGAGGCGAGGGGCAGAGGGGATTCGTCCCTGTTAACATCTAGCAAAACCCTAGCCGCCACCTCCCGAGCCAAACCCTAGCTGCTCACGAGTGCTAGTACACTCGCGATCGGCGTTCCAGCCCCGGACGTGTGGATACCGGTGGAGGCGCTGCTCGTTGCAGTGTTGATCGGCGTGCGTGGAGGAGACGATCTGTTCGGGACGATCGGCTACTTCCACTACTACCTCGACGCGCGTGATTGGATCGGTTTCCAATTCTTCTTCCGCTGTGCTGCGCGTCTAAGTGGTAACAATCCATGATCCTTCCTTAGCATGATGTTCTTGGGTGCGCGATAGAAAAGTTTTGTTTTCTGCTTCCGTAGCCTACGCGTATTCCTTTAGTGGTATCAGAGCCATCTTGCTTAGTTTGGAATCTGGATTAGCGCATATGTAGATATGCGGTAGTAGTAGATTGGATCTATTACAGTCTAGATCAGGTGGTTCATATGATGAATCGGTGGTAGCACGGGTTGATGAGATCAATCGGTCATAAGGGGTTAAAATAGGTATGAGTTGATAGCATCATAAGGCCAAAAAGATTAGTTCGTGCTCCTTTGATGTACGCGCGACTTGCCCCTACCGGCTAGAATCACCATCGGGGCTAATCACGCACAATCGTGATCGAGCCAACAGATCGAGGTCTTGTGTTGTGGTCTCCTCAAGTATACCGATCGCGATGATCAATATGATTGATCTGATGAAAATTGAGACATTTTTAATGGCTCGGATTTGGGTTGATTTGATCGGCTCGATAAGATTTTTATAGCGATTTCATAGATGCGATCTATGTAATTATGTGAGGGGGGCGGCTCCCCCCTCGACCCCCCGCCCGCTGACCGGCCAGCGGGACCGCCGTGTGTATCCCCCCTTGTATAGCGTCTTGGGTTCACATCGTTAGGTAGAATGCGATTCTACGTCTAACTTGTTTTTGCAGGGAATGGTGTGAATAGTATGGCCCTATAGCTTATTTGAATGTATGAGATGCATGTGATGCATGTAACATTCGTTCATGGCCTGTGTGTCATGATTATTTCAGCTATTGTTAGCTGTATATATTGTATTTAACGACCTGCGTGTCGACCTTAATGCTTGAATCTATCTTTGTAATCTTCAGTTTCTAGCTATTATAGGTAGTAGCCTAGTTTTGAGGTTACAAGCTTTTAAGCATGGTGGCCTAAAGGAGTGATGTAGAGGATGGAGATCGTCTACACCTACTTGGAGATGGATATCACCACTTTTGGGCCATACTACTTCACAGTTAAATGTGTTTATCTATGATGTTATCTATCTTATTCTTATGCAATGATATATGTGATATGTTGCTTTGGTAGGATAGAATCCCTCTTAAAATTAGGTGTTAATGCCCTTCCATATGCTGCACCAAAAGATAATGATCACCGCATGGCAGGTCTACCAAAGTAGAGTGCCATCGGTTATCATCATAATTTGGGGTAGATGTCGGACATCTACATGCGGAAGCATTTGGTTTACTTAACAAGGTTATCAAAATAGTTTTGGACCTTGGGCCGAGGCATACTGATGCCACCCAAAGTAGAGTCACATAGGGATGTGATTAGCAAGGTGTTGCTTACCCATGTCACTAGTTTTCTAGCTGTGATGCCAAAGTTCACTAGGAATTAGTAAAATGAGGATCTTTACCCACTATGTAATTTAGAGGGAGTTTTTGTTGCAAAACTCATAGTGGGAGTCTTTTGCTAAATAGTTTAATAAAAGATGAACATAAACATAGTGCTAAACTTTGCATATTCTTATGTTGTAGATCATGTCAGCTAACGCCGCATCCAGTACTTTTAATTTGCGATCTGTTCTTGAGAAAGAAAAACTCAATGGAACAAACTTTTTGGATTGGTATCGCAACTTGAGAATTGTTCTCAAGCAAGAGCGCAAGGAGTATGTCTTTGAGTCTCCTTACCCCAAGACTTGCCTCGATAATGCTACTGTGGCTGCACGGAGAGCTTATGAGAAGCAAACGAATGATTGCCTTGATGTGAGTGTCTCATGCTTGCCACAATGTCCTCTCGAGCTTGAAGCAATATGAGAACACAGATGCCTACAATATCATTGTGGGGCTACGTGGTATGTTTGAGAACCAAGCAAGGGTGAGAGGTTCAATACTTCAAAGTCCTTATTTGCGCAGGTGCTTGCGTAGGGAATCCGTCACCCTCATGTGATTAAGATGATTGGCTACATTGAGAGTCCGGAAAAGCTTGGTTTTCCCTTAGCCAAGAGTTGGCTATCGATGTGATTCTCCGCCGCTTCCTCGAGCTTTGAGCCATTCATAATGAACTTTCACATGAACAACTGACAAAACCACGCCGAGTTGCATGGGATGCTAAAATCTGCGAGGAAAGCATTAAGAAAAGCAGCAATCATGTGATGATGATGCAGAAAGGCAAGGGCAAGCCCTATGTCAAGAGAAGCGCGGTCAAAGAAAGAAAGCTCCCGATGCGATCGCGAGCGCTTCTAAGGCCAAGAAAGACAAGAAGGGCGATGCTCATCCTGATGCAGATTGTTACTACTGTAAGCAATCAGGACATTGGAAAAGGAACTGCCCAAAGTACTTGGAGGATCTTGAGAAGAAGAAGGAAAGTACGACTTCCACTCCAGGTATAAATGTTATAGAGATCAATCTTGCTACTTCATCAACTGATTCTTGGGTATTTGATACCGGATCGGTTGCTCACATTTGCAAATCGTTGCAGGGGCTAATAAGAAGTAGAAGTTTGAGGAGGAGCGAAGTGGATCTTCGCGTTGGCAATGGAGCAAAAGTTGCTGCGGTAGCTGTTGGCACCATGCCATTGTCTTTACCTTCGTGATTAGTTTTGGAATTGAATAATTGTTATTGTGTTCCATCTCTTTCAAAGAACATTATTTCGCTTCATGTTTGCAAGCGAGTAAGGTTATGACTTTAAATCTATGGACAATGGTTGTTCTCTTTATTTCAAAGATATGTTCTATTGTCATACTCCATTGGTGAATGGGTTATACGTTCTTACTCTTGAAGGGTCACCGGTCTATAACATTAATGCAAAGAGGCAACGTCCAATGATTTGAATCCCACGCTTATTTGTCATCGCCGCTTAGGTCACATAAATGAGAAACGCATGCGTAAGCTCCATAGAGATGGTATTCGCACTCATTTGATTTTGAATCATTAGAGACATGCGAATCTTATTTACTTGGCAAGATGACAAAGGCACCTTTCACCGGTCAAGGTGAACGGACAAATGACTTATTGGCACTTGTACATACTGATGTATGTGGACCAATGAGCTTAATAGCCGAGGTGGTTTTCGATTTCATAACTTTTATCGATGACTTTAGTAGATATGGGTATATCTACCGATGAAGCATAAGTCCAATCCTTTGAAAAGTTCAAGGAATTCCAAAATGAAGTGCAAAATCATTTACGCAAGACAATCAAGTTTCTACGATCTGATCGTGGAGGCGAGTATTTGAGCCATGAGTTTGGCAATCATCTAAAGGATTGTGGAATTGTTCCACAATTGACTCGCCAGAACACCTCAATGGAATGGGGTATCGAACGAGAAATCGCACCTTATTAGATATGGTGCGCTCCATGATGAGCCAAAGTGATCTTCCGTTGTCTTTTTGGGGGTACGCTCTTGAAACAGCTGCGTTCACACTAAACAGGGTTCCATCAAAATCAGTAGAAAAGACACCATATGAGATGTGGACAGGACAACGTCCTAGCTTGTCTTTTCTTAAGATTTGGGGATGTGAGACTTATGTAAAACGTTTACAATCTGATAAACTCACTCCTAAATCTGATAAATGCTTCTTTATCGGGTATCCTAAGGAAACAAAAGGATATTACTTTTATAATCAAGGAGAAGGCAAAGTGTTTGTCGCCCGGCATGGTGTCTTCTTAGAGAAAGAGTTTCTCTCAAGAAGGGATAGTGGGAGCACAGTGCAACTTGAAGAAATTCAAGAAACACCTGATAATGTTTCAGCTCCTACAGAACCACAACAGGATGAACAAACTGTTAAAGAATCTGTTGTGGACACACCAACACCACGTAGGTCAGAAAGGTCACGTCGTGCACCTGAGAGGTACATGTTCTTGACTACTCAACAACGGGACATTTTGTTGTTAGACAACGATGAGCCTAAGACCTATGAAGAAGCGATGGTGGGACCAGACTCTGAGAAATGGCTTGAAGCCATGAGATCCGAAATTGAATCTATGCACAATAATCAAGTTTGGAACTTGGTTGATCCACCTGATGGTGTTAAAACCATTGAGTGCAAATGGGTTTTCAAGAAAAAGATAGACATTGATGGAAATGTTCACATCTATAAAGCGCGACAGGCCAAAGGTTTCAAAAAAATTCAAGGTGTTGATTATGATGAAACTTTTTCGCCCGTCGCAATGCTAAAGTCTATTCGATCATTCTAGCGATTGCTGCATATTTCGACTATGAAATATGGCAAATGGATGTCAAAACAGCTTTCCTTAATGGAAATCTGAGTGAGGATGTGTACATGACACAGCCCACGGGTTTTGTCGATCCGCAATCGCTGGAAAGATATGCAAGCTCCAAAGATCCATTTATGGATTAAAGCAGGCATCTCGGAGTTGGAACATTCGTTTTGATGAAGTAATCAAAGGGTTTGGTTTCATCAAGAACGAAGAAGAGCCTTGTGTTTACAAAAAGGCTAGTGGGAGCGCACTCGTATTTCTGGTCTTATATGTGGATGACATATTACCGATCGGAAATGACATTCCTTTGCTCGAATCATAAGTCTTCATTAAAAATAGTTTCTCTATGAAAGACTTAGGAGAGGCAGATATATTCTGGGCATCAAGATCTATAGAGATAGATCAAAAAGGCTAATTGGATTAAGCCAAGATACGTACATTGACAAGGTGTTGAAAAGGTTCAACATGCATGATTCCAAGAAAGGCTTTCTACCTATGTCACATGGTATAAATCTTAGCAAGAATCAGTGCCCTAGTATACCGATGAGCGGGATAAAATGAATGCGATTCCATATGCTTCGCTATTGGGTCCATTATGTATGCCATACTTTGTACACGCCCGGATGTTTCAGATGCTTTAAGTGCTACGAGTAGATACTATCGAGATCCAGTGAAAGTCATCGGATTGTCGTAAAGAACATCTTGAAGTACTTGAGAAGAACTAAAGATGTGTTCCTTGTCTATGGAGGTGAGGAAGAGCTCGTTGTAAATGGTTACACCGATGCTAGCTTCCAAACCGACAAAGATGATTTTAGATCGCAACTGGATTTGTGTTCTCTCGAATGGCGGTGCGGTAAGTCGAAGAGTTCCAAGCAGCAGACGGTTGCTGATTCTACAACGAAGCCGAGTACATAGCAGCTTCCAGGCGCCAAAGAGGTCGTTTGGATCAAGAAATTTATTTCGAGCTTGGTGTGATGGCTAGTGCCTCCAGCCCAATGGACCTCATCGTGACAATAGTGGGGCCATTGCACAAGCCAAGGAGCCTAGATCGCACCAGAAGTCCAAGCATATTTTACGGCGATTTCATCTCATCCGCGAGATAGTGGAGAGAGGCGATGTGAAGATATGCAAAGTACAAACGGATTTGAACATTGCAGATCCGTTGACAAAGCCACTTCCCCAGCCAAAGCATGAGGCTCACACTAGGGCAATGGATATTAGATACCTACATGGTTGACTCTAGTGCAAGTGGGAGACTGTTAGTGATATGCCCTAGAGGCAACATGGAGATGTTGTATATCACATACTATGTTTATGATACATTACTTTGTTCCTTGGAATAGACATCATCATTATTGATCAATGAGTATGTGACTTATTCATGAGACTCTTAAATACTAAAATGTTGCTATTTCTAAATGATCCTCGATCGTATATCATATGAGGAACAAATATGATTCAAAGACAAAGATCAAGATATGTATTGATTGATGATCATGTCTCATGGATCATGGTATGGTGATACCAAATCAATAATATGGACATGTGTTAGTGAACATATGTTGGATAGACTGCCATGAGACAACTGCAGAGATTCTATGTGTCATCGCTTGGTCTCAAGTAGTGTTTATGTAGAATCCTTAGACTTGAGATCATCATGGTTCCCAACATGAGTAGTAGCTTATTTTGGGACTACTAAACACTACTCCGTGAATCGGGTAGTCATAAAAGTAGTCTTCAGGTTTGCCATGAAACATGTAGTGGGATGTGAATGATCAAGATAGAATTTGCCCCTCCTTATGGGAGAGATATCTCTGGCCTCGATGTAATGGATTATGAAAGTGCATGGCCATGCCAAGGTGATTGAGGAGTCAATCATAAGTTTATAATCCATCACGAATCGAGAGAGTGATTGAGCTATTAAGAGGATGACACAGTCTCGCCTTGAGCTCAATCTATATCGTGAGGCAAAGGGATTCGTACATGAGAGAACATTACAGTTCAGCCGATATGATCTTTACATATACTTTGGGGTTAATATGTTTTACTAGAGGCCGCTATTAACATGGTAACCGAAAGGCGTTTCGGGTCACGACCAAGTATACGTGAACCTCTGTGGTCGCACGCTTAACGGGTTGGAACACTAATTCGAATATGATTCGGATATGGGCTCAATTCGGATAGAGATCCGAATAGACTCCTATTGGGCCTCGGTCCACGAGGCCCACGTGAGGAGGTCTATATATATGGAGGCGAGGGGCAGAGGGGATTCGTCCCTGTTAACATCTAGCAAAACCCTAGCCGCCACCTCCCGAGCCAAACCCTACCTACTCACGAGTGCTAGTACACTCACGATCGGCGTTCCAGCCCCGGACGTGTGGATACCGGTGGAGGCGCTGCTCGTTGCAGTGTTGATCGGCGTGCATGGAGGAGACGATCTGTTCGGGACAATCGGCTACTTCCACTACTACCTCGACGCGCGTAATTGGATCGGTTTCCAATTCTTCTTCCGCTGTGCTGCGCGTCTAAGTGCTAACAATCCATGATCCTTCCTTAGCATGATGTTCTTGGGTGCGCGATAGAAAAGTTTTGTTTTCTGCTTCCGTAGCCTACGCGTATTCCTTTAATTAAAGCATAGAGGAGAAATTGCTTATTAGTTGAAGCTACCTATGTCCTTCAGTGGGATACATGATGTCTTCCATGTGTCTCAACTGAAGAAGTGTCTACATGTGCTTGAGGAAGAAGTGTCAATGTAAGCTGTCGATCTTCAGGAGGATCTGTCTTACAAGGAGCATCCTATCAAAATCTTGGAAGTGTTAGAGCATGTGACCAGGAGCAAAGTAGTTCGCTTTTGCAAAGTCCAGTGGAGGAACCATTATATGGAGGAAGCCACTTAGGAGCGCAAGGAGGATCTCAAAGCAGAGTTTTTGAACCTATTCTCTTAGTGAGCCTGGATCTCGGGGTTGAGATCCCATTTAATAGGGAGAGGTTTGTAACATCCTGATTTTCAGAACTTTTTTGAAGCTTTTAAAATAAAATTCACCATTTGGATTTTTCTAGAATTAATTAAAGTTTAAATTAAATTTTTATTAATAAAAGGATTTAATGTAAATAAAATATATATTAAGATGTGCTAAAAATATTTTAATTAGATTTCTTGTGTCTCAAGAAATTTTCTAGAATTTTCTGTGAATTTTTTAGATTTATTTGCTATTTTCTAGAGCTTATTTTATTTTATTTCAATTTTTAAAATAAGAAAATCCAAAAATCCTCGACACAGTAATGGGCCGAGCCCATTATTGTTCACTCCAGTCCAGTAAGCCTCAGCCATCTAATCTCGTATTAACACATGTCGGACATCCGGCCAATTCCTGCTGCGGTCGCTAGATTCTTTCTAGTGCCACATGTCAGCCATCTGAAGCCTCCAACACTATTCATCGGTGCTGTCATGCCACATGTCGTGCATCCACCGAGATGTCATTGTCCATCTTCGTCCTTCTCTTGGTCTCTCTGCTAACTGTCCGATCTCGGAGCTTAGCCACGTGTCGGCCTTCCGCGATATTGAGCACTATTCTTCTGTTTGCGGCAGACTGTCACCGCCACCATTCGTGTTTGTTCCACCTCGACGTCCGTGCCTGACATGGACTCCGCCGCCACCTCTCCGAGTCGGACTCGACGTTCATGCATATTTAAGCGCCGTCGCCTCTCGTGCTTCACACCCCATCGCTAAGCTCGCCCGTGCCCTGCCATGCTGTCACCCTAGCCGTCGTCGTTCACTCGAGCATCATCATCTTCACTTTTAGCCGGTAGTCGCCTTCTTCGTCGCCCAGCCAAACTTTACCGTTGCCATCGTTGGTCAGTCTCCACACCGCGTGCCCCACCGTACCATCTCGTCGGCCAAACCCTGCCGATGCACTTTGCCCCTTCGGCCACCGAAGAGACGCATCCTTTCGCCTCCCGCAGCCAATCGCTGAGTGATGCGTGTCGTCAATCTTTGGATCGTCCGAACCCTCCATGCCTCCTTAGCCATCTGATCAGTGCTAGATCATCTGATTGACATCATAGTTAGATAGTCTGAATGTCTCCGCCTCCTCAGCCGTTCGATCATCGGACCATCGAAACATCGTCGCTTCTTGGCTGTCCAATCGTCATCGCATTTGGACATTCCGAACCTCTCCACGCATCCAGATCGTCCGATTGTTTCTCGGACCGTTTGATCACTATGTCAATCTGCCAAGTCAACACTTGCCAAGTTAGCCTAGCCGGGTCGTTGCCACCTCAGCCCTAAATTCGACGTGTCGCCATGTGCTAGTGCCACGTTAGCACCAAAGCCATCCTAGATACCACGTGTCCACCACGTCATCAGCCACATCAGCCCTAGTGCTAGCTGTCCGCCACGTGTCTGCCACGTCAACTCTAGCCTGCCACATCAGCAAGCCTAGTCACCCGTGCACTGTTCTATGAGCCGAGTTTACCTTAAACCCTCTATTCTATGCACCAAGGGGAAGTGTGAATTCACTTCGAGGGATGTGGAAGTCTTGCCTGAGTACTGTTTAAGGACTTAACTTTGTGCGCTATTGATCTTAGCCATACCGTGCAAACCATATATCTAGTATGAGATAGACCTGGCTGACTAATTTGTGATATTTCCATTTCAAATTTACCATTGTGATGAACATAGTTGCTAATTTCCATGAGGCGCAAAGGGGGGTTTGATGTAAAACCCTAGCAGGCGGAAGTGAGTTGAGATTGAGCATTGTAAAGGCTATGTTGTGATTTTGTTTAGCGTGAGGATGATCCAATTGTGTGAGTATAGTTGTGCAACCTCTGTAGAGTGTGAAACTATTCGAATAACTATGTCCTTGGTTATGGACAATGCTCTGTGATTTCACACAATGGGTAGAATTTTCTTAAGAACTTGGTTGGGAGAGCTGTGGGAAGTGAATGGTTAGTTCACAGTTGGTTTATTAAGTCAATTGTTTGTGGGCATGTCGAATGGCTACTACGTTTATTTCAGTTTTTTTGCTGCTAGTTTCTTAAACCCTTCAGGCTATTAATTGTAAGCTTGGCCATAAGGTTGTACTCTGATAAATATTAATACTTGACTCTTTATTTTCTTTACTAATCGTGCATATAGTCGATATTTTATCTATGTTTACACTGTGTGCACTAGCGTGATCCTAGACTAGTGTAGCATACATAGAGAGTCCGGATTTGTATATTCAGTTCTCGACACCATATGAGGTACAAATGGAGTGAAGCAACTAAAAATGATAATTTTTTGCAAAAAGCTTCAAATCCAACAAATCAGTTTGAAAATTTCACTCTAAGTCCATATGACAGAACAATTATTATGTTTGACTTTGGTCATGGTGAGAAGTGATCAAAAGCTCCCATTTAGCAAAAATTTACACCAAAACTCCAAATCATGCTCTAGATATGTATTTTTATCAGTCTTTCTCCCTTTTTGATAATATAGTCATGAAGATGCATGGAAGAAGACAGAGCATGCATGAAATAAGGTGGCTGTATTTTACCCATTTTTAGCATTTAGGTGCCATGAAAATTATCCAAAATGACTCTACAAGTATTACACCAAGCCACATTATGTGAATGAGCTATCTAGACCATGGCAAACCATATATAGCAAAGCTAAATCCCAAAATAGCAATAATCTAAAATTAAATAGAATTTTAATATGTCAAGTCACTCAAGATCATAGTTTAGCTAAAGGTATCCAAAAAATAAGCCAAGCCATGTCAATATTCTAAATGGAATAAAGAAGCTACAATGGAGTCAATTTAGAGTGCTGCAAGTTCAAAGTTGAAACATTTAGATCAAGCACTTGATACCACATGTAAATGAGCAAATTTAGCACATTTGGTATTTTTTGAATTTCATTATTGGTTTCAATCATTTTCATAATTTTTTATTTTCTTATCCATGTGCTAGATCTCAAGCCTGATGCGATTACCCCAAGCAAGATGCTTAAGAAAGTAGTCTTAGTCATCCAAAACTCCCCACTCCCCTAAGTTTATGTCTAGTGCAATGGCAGCTGTCTCATGAGAAAGAATTGGTGAATTAGTTTTTTCGCACAAAAGAAATCATTTTGCATTTTCTTGACTTAGTGCAAGAACAAAGAGCTAATACCAACTTGTGCTTCAATAAAGAACTAACATAGCTCAATTGACATGGCATGAATCATAAGAGGATTACTAGAGCAAAACTAGTCACAAGATCCAATAAGACATGATTTAATTCAAGTTTTTTATATTTAATAAAACTAGCATGGCAAAGGCTAAGCAACACTGGAAGAACATGACAAATTTAGCAAGTTAGCATAAGACATGGCAAGATGTAAAGTAAGATATCATGTCATACAAGGATAATAGTCAAATCTCCATGTATTTATATTATAATGCACATTGCTGAATTTAAAATATAACATGATGTAAAAAAGATTCTAGCCCCCCTCAGCAAGTGAGTCAATTTTAGAAATATTTTGGCTCAAGAAAATCACAAATGAACTCCCCCTGAACCAAGCAATAAGAGAGGAATCTTGGGAAAACAAAGAAATGGTAGTCTTTAAAGCATAGACAAGATAGAGGAAAAACTATAGCTTAGACTCTCTTTCTTATCTACCCCATATGACTCTAGGACTATTAACTGATCATCTAAATACAAGGGAGTAAATACATTCCCTATCTACCCAGGGGGCCCAAACCCTACTTAACCAAAAAGAAGTAAGTAAACTAGACTTAGTGAGAAGAAAAGCAACTAATAAGCAGCATCCTAAGGTCACAAGATAAGAGGAAGAAATCTAAACAGTATAGTATGATACCAACCCTAATCTATGCTAGGAAGACTAACCCAAAAGCACTAAGAAGCAAAGTGCAGAAAGAAGCAAATGAATGTATGATACAGAAAGTACATGACGCTCCCCCTCAGATTTTGCCATAAGGACAAACTACCCCAAGCACTCCCCGTAAAGCCATTAACCTTGAGGTATCTAAAGGCTTGGTGAAGATATCAGCTAACTAGTGGTCACTCTCCACAAACTGAAGCACTATGTCACCGTTCTCCATATGGTCTCTAAGGAAATGATATCAAATATCTATGTGATTAGTTCTAGAGTGTTGCACTGGGTTTCTGACAATATTAATAGCATAAGTTTTATCATAGAAAAGTGAAACACTATCTATAGCTAACCCAATATTCTGCAAGGTCGAAACCATCCAAAGCACCTGACTATAGCAACTAGCAGCTACAACATACACAGTCTCTGTGGTTGACTGTACAACACTCGATTGCTCCCTACAAGAACAAGAAACAAGAGAAGTGCCAATAAATTGGTAAGTGCTAGAAATACTCTTTCTATCTATCTTACAGTTAGCAAAATCTACGTTGGAGTAGGCTTTAAGCGAAAGATAGGAAGCAGAAGAGTACTAGATACCATAATTTAGAGTATCTCGAATGTACCTGAATATGCACTTCACCGCCTGATGGTGAGAGGCATGAGGAGAAGCCTGAAATCGAGCACACAGATGGCGAAGTATATGTCCGGCCTCGAAGTAGTAAGGTACAGGAGGGAGCCAATCATGCTGCGGTACTCCTTCTAATCTACAGGCTGGCCATCCTTATCAAGATCAAGTATGGTTGAGGTCACCATTTTAGTCGACACCGGCTTTCCACACTTATGTCAAAGCATCTCAGGAGGTCTCGAGTGTAGTTGCCTTGATGCAAGAAGGTACCCTCCTGAGTCTGCTTGATTTGGAAGCCAAGGAAGAAGCTCAATTCGTCTATTATGCTTATCTCAAACTCTGTGCATATGACATTAGAAAACTAGGAAACAAGAGCATGAGAGGAACCACCTAAGATAATATCATCACATAAATTTGGATGAGCAGAAAATCACTGCCATACCTACAATGAATGAGGTCTTATCTATCTTACCTATCTTAAACATATGACTCAAAAGATAGCCTCTCATACCAAGGCCCAGAGCAAGGTACGACGGCCAAGAGACACCTCCCTTGCAGCCGTACCACACCATGTGCGGACCTCCGTTGATTCTGCCTCAGCTGTCCCATTGACGCTCGAAAATATAGCAAAAAAGTGCCACCCGTGAGGTCCTCCATCGACCACCAGGGACAGGACCTACGAGGTTAGGTCCCAGTCCCTCCTCAAGCGTACCTTGTCCTGCCCAACACAAGCGATAGGGGATGGAGCGCTCGCGCGTCTACATCGACTAAGGCGCCAGCTCTGCTGCCACCACTTCAAAGGGTAGGGGACGGAGCGCTCGCGCCACTACATCAACTAAGGCGCCAGCTTCGCTGCCACCACTTCGGAGGGTAGGGGACGGAGCGCTCGTGCGTCTACATCGACTAAGGCGCCACCTCCGCTGCCACCACTTCGGAGGGTAGGGGACGGAGCGCTCGCGCGTCTACATCGACTAAAGTGCTAGCTCCGCTGCCACCACTTCGAAGGGTAGGGGACGGAGCGCTCGCGCGTCTACACCGACTAAGGTGCCAGCTCTGCTGCCACCACTTCGAAGGGTAGGGGACGGAGTGCTCACGCCACTACATCGACTAAGGTGCCAACTTCGCTGCCACCACTTCGGAGGGTAGGGGACGGAGCGCTCACGCTTCTACAGCAGCTACGCCCCACCTCCACGTCTACCCCAGGCGTCTGCCCTAACCAGCAAACCCCACCACGAAGAAGAAGCAAAGCAGACGCATCCATAAACAACAGCAATGATGAATTTCCCGACTTGTCCACCACACCGCTACTATATTCTTAAAAAACCCGCTGGGCTGGCACTACTCGTCTGGCTTGCTGGGATGACCTTTCGCGCCGAAGTCTCGCCCGCCGAGGGTCGATTCGCCCAGAAGTCAAGGGAGTCTTCGGCCCACCACCAGCGACGTAAGCGGCGCCGAGTTACAACGTTAGAAACCAGCAGCAGGTCCCCATCGAGCAGCTGCTCGGAGCAAAGTGGCAAGATCGATCAACAAAGCAGAGCAGTTTGCAATTCATTCGCGGTATGCCGTACGCAAGGTTACAACACACACCAAGCGTACAAGAACCCGGAGTCACACCTGCTTTGGGCCGTCGGTCCCGCCATCGTCGCACCGCGCAACTTCGTCAAGCCACTCGCCAAGGTTCCCCTCGCCATACATGTTCCGCCGCAGCTCCACCTTCGCTGCGGCCTCCCGGATGTACTGCCAGATCCGCTCGTGAAAAAACCGAACGGCGGGCCGAACGGCACGCACGGTGCCAGACATCACCCCGCCCACGGCATCTCCACTGTATGGGTCGCCCAATTCATCAACATGGCGGCAGCCCCGGTGTTGGAGAAGAGCGCATACCAGGCAAGCAGTCACGTAGTAGCAGTGCTTGCCAAAGGACGTCGCAGCCGACTGAGCGAGATCGGTCGCTTCCGCAATCCGTCGAAGAGTCCGTGGAAGCTCTTTGGGTCCGAAGGAGCGGGGCGGCACCTCGGCAACGAGATTCTCAAGGGTAACCTCCAGGGCCAGCATAGCCTCCCATGCCGTTGCCGAGGCAGCACCCAGCGCCTCATCCCGCTCCCTCAGGGACGCAGCGAGGCGACCGTTCTCTTCCTCCAGTGAGGTAACCTGCTGGAGCAGCCCGTCACGCTCCACCACCGCAGCCTCCCGCGTCGATGCCATATGCTCCGCGGCATATGAGACAGCCGTCGCGCGTTCCGCTTCCAGGAGCCGCATGCGGTCATCCTTAGCGGAATGCGCCTCCTCCGATGCGCGAAGGGCTCTTCGGCAGCAAGGCACCGGTCTTCCAAGGCCTCCGTTCTCGCACATGGGCCGCTCAGAGCGCCCCGCCGAGGCGAAGGTCTACACAAGGAAGCAATCAGTACACCTCCCCGAAGGCTACGGGCCACTCGGGGTCAGGCACTTACCCTCAGTTGAGAGACCTCGAGCACCCTCAAGCAAGTCGCCCGCCGATCCGCAGCGCCGCGATCTAAGCTCGCGGCGCATCATCGCGCCCCCGCCATGCCGCCAACACCCTTCTCGAGGAACGGTCCGCTAGACGCCGGGCGCTTCCGCAAAGAATGGGCCTTGGTGGCGCCGAAGCCCTCCCAACAAGCCGCTTTGCCCGCAGCCGCCCGTGCTCGTGAAACAACGCTGTCGCCAAGGCACACGAGGGTCACCGCGAATATCTAGCAGGTCACTATCAAGGAAGGTCTACCTTCAGCCCCGCCCGAATCCACGAGGACCTCCGCATCCTCGCCCACCTCGCCAACCGGGGGAACTTCGGTGTCGGAGCTCAGCTCCACCAAGCCCTTGCCACTGGTAGCCGCAGACTCGATCGGGGCCGCGGGGGCACCGACGCACTCTGTGTCGGAGTCAGAGTCCCATAGGGCTCCCACCCGGCTCGCTACAACAAAACCCCACCGAGCGGCGCGGCGACTGGTGTGCGGGTCGCCGCCGCCGGAGAGCGTGAAGGCGGTCCCGCCTAGGAAACTGCCGCAGAAGGAGGTCCCACGGCCGCGGGCGACGGCGCCGCCCCAACATCCTCCAGGAGCAATGGCTCCGTCCCAACACCGGCTGGTGGCGACGCAGCACTCGCTCTTGCCTCCAACTCTGCATGCTCCACCGAACGGGAACCCGCGTCCGCTACAACCCCCTCCCCCGCGGAGTTCCGCCGAGGTGGGCTGGGGACCGGAACAACGCGCGCTAGCACCCTAATACCCAAGGCTTCGCACACGCGGTTCAATCACCCCAGACCTACCTCCGCGGTCGCAGCCACGCGCAGTGTGTGCTCCCTGGCCGTGTACGGCCCAAGGAACGCACTCACCGCACGCTCCGCGTCCCCTAGGGAAATACCTGCGAAGGGCACCGGGGCACATTGTAAAAACAACAGCCTCGACGAACACCACACGAAAACAAACTCCAACACAACTTACGCGGACCGGAGGGCCTCGGCAGCAAAGACACGGAGGGGCGGACGTTGTCACGCCGAAGCCCCCCAGGAGCAAGGCGCCACTCCGCAGCAAGCGGTGCTACGCCGTACATGACGTACTCCTCAGCAAGGTCGCGCATGATGAAGCGGGCGGTGATCCCCACAAGTCTCCGTGCTACCCACTCGTCATCAGCATCTGGGGCGCACCGGGCATGGCGCTAACCGCCACCGATCGCCCCGAGCACTCAAGGCCGCTACCGCTCGCCACGCGGTGGTAAAACCACCACCGTGTCCAATTTGGCCCCACTCGGCCTGACTCGACTCCACGGAAAATATCTTCTGGCACTGTGGGCGCAGCGCGAGATCGACGTTGCCGAAGGCGGGCAGCGCCCCGTCCCCCCGATCCTCCACCGCGCACCGGACATCATGAAGAAACGCGAGCAGTGACGCGGTCGGCCAGCACGCCTCCATGCGTGCAGCCCAACTATACACGGCAAGCCGGGCTATCACATTCGGCGTTACCTACGCCAGCTCAAGCCCAAAGGCCCGCAGGACGTCCCCGACAAGCCTGGCGGCCGGGATGCGTAACCCAGCCTCCAGGTAGGCGACGAACACGATCGCCTCCGAGATGTCGGGGTGCGGTTCGATCTCGTCGCCCGCGGGCAGCCGCACATCCCGGCGGTCCGACAGCTTCCCCTCACGAAGAAGGCCACGAATCGTCTCTTCCGTCACCAGCGTTGAGCCCAGGACGCGGGAATGCCGCCCCCTCCTCTCTCCATCGCCGTCCACCACTCGTTCACCGTCGCGGAGCAGCGCCCCTCGAGGGTGTACCTCACCTCGAGCGGCGATGCCCGCTGGAAGACGGCGCCGTCGTCAACCGCCCGCGCGCGCGCCCCGTGGTGTGCCGTCATTCTTCTGGAACTTCAAGATGTAGAAGGAAGCAAGGAGGCCAAGAGATGGGGACGCGTGATCGGCAGATAGAAGACAAGGCGATGAAAAGGCAAGTGGCCTAATGCAAGGGATACTTAATACCCCTGTGCCCCCCACGCCATTGATAAACATAACTGCTGGGAGGCGAACCGCCCACATCCCCACGATCGCTGCCGTACCAGCACACCCACCTGTGTGCATGGAGCCCGGTCAAGCGGCGGTCACACCAAGGGCCCCGGCAGAGCACAGCGCGCCAATAGCGCCTCGCCGCGTGTCTGCTCGACAATTTAGGCACTATAACCGGCGGCATCTCCGCCTTCGCGACGCAGCCTCGCTCGCCGGCGTCAACACGCACTCCGCGAGGTGCGAGAGCGAGCAAATTGCTTCAAGCGAAGCGCCGATCAACGCGGAACCAGCCAGCACTAAGCACCTGGCGTGCGCGCGCAAGCATAACGCAGCGCCTCCTTCCCCGCAGCATGCGTGGGGACCGCGACGCCGCGTTAGTTGCACTCGAAAATAGGCCTCCTTCCGCTCATCAACACGCCAACATTTAACCGCGTGTTCGCGATCGTAAGAAGGCATATTTTCGAGATCAAAGAACATTTCGGCCGGCTCGCGACCTCGCGCCCTTTGGTATGTATTTATACAGCACCTCCGCTACGCCTAAGCGCCATCGCCGGAAGTCGACGCGCCGCCACGCGCCCGTAAGCGCAATCGTCGGAAGTCGACGCTGCCGCCCACGCGTCCGGAGGTGCACCGAGGAAGTTGATGCGCCCGCCGCCACATGCGCACGGCACCGCTGGGCTGCACGCAGCGCGCATGGCCGCGCCGCCGTCTCCACCCTCGCAGCCACATGCGACACCGCCAAGGCCGCCAACCCGCCCCGCCGAAGCCTTCGCCTCAGCGGAATGACTCGACCACCCGACGCGATCTTCGCCCCGCGATGCAGCCACGCCCACAAGCCGCGCCACAAGGGCGCCCTTCGCTTCCAAAGGTGGCTCGACAACCCCGAGCTTGCCGCACACTATACCTCTTCGATCTTACTACAATCGCGGCTATTCTAATGTGTCCCATGCCTTTCCACGGACGCTAGGTTGCAAAGAGCACCGACGCAGCAAGTCACTCGGTCGAAGCACGCGCCGGTCACGGCATGTCCAACCGGCGGCCGATGATGCGACACGGGCAAAATGCGCACGCGGCGCACTCAATAGGATGCGGGACAACACAGGACACGTCGGAGTCGACTCCCCGGCCTGCCACCGCACGTTCGTGGGCTGAAGAAGCATAACCGCCCGAAGATGCACCGGTACCACGCCCCCACAAAGATATTGCTCCAAGCTCGGAGGCGATCTTGTTCTCATAAATAGGCGCCGGAATCGACGAAACCCTATTTATGAGAGCAAGACCATCGCAGAGCATGGAAGCACGGCGTGTAGGTCTGGGAAGCACAGTGCTCCACCACGGTCATATATATATATACCAGCTTTCCCATCGGGAAACGCAACCGACGGGAGTCGAACCGGCGCGATCGCTTGCGCGTGCGCACGTCGTTTCAACTTGCCACCCCCACGTATCTCTCGCACATCGACAAGATCTTCGCCTTCGCGAAGCAGCTCTGCTCCGCCATCGGTGAGGTCTTCGCGCCCGCGGAGCGGCTCAGCTCCGCCCTTGGCAAGGTTTTCGCCCCCGCACAATAGCTGGGCTCCACCTGTGCCGTCGCAGAGCCACAATGCGCGCCACATGCGAAGTCATCCGCGCCCAATATCATACAAGTCACAGGCCGTAGGGACGGAGGGGGCCAAAGGGCTCGACGGCATGGCTTCGGCCTGTGAAGCCCTTCACCATGAGAGGCTCCTGTTGTAGGGGTGGCCCCCACCTAAACCCAGCCGGCCTTGTCAAGAAGGTTGTAAGTCATGTAAATAACGTAGCTCGTCCCCAGTGAGGGGCTCCGGGTGAGGTTATGATGGTAAAGTCGCTTGTTAGGACGAGGAGTGCTTATGTATCGTGACTGGTCCTTGGGAAAGACAGAAGAGGTCATTTGTTCACCTAACTCTCCACTACCATACTCTCTCTCTGTTTGTTCTGTAGCCACAACAATGTGATCTACATGAAAAGTGTAGGTATTTGTAACAGCCCAGCTGTTTATTTCAAAAATTAAGGGGAAAAAACATTACTTTAATTTAAAATAAAAACATTTACTTTTGGTTGTTTAAGTTTTAAAAAAAAATTTAATTGCCTGATTTTCGACTTAAAAAAAAGGGTTATGAAAAGGTGATTTAAGAAAAAAAATAAAAACAAAAAAAAAATAAATAAGGTATTACATAAGTTAGTTTAAAGCAAAAATCAAAGTTATTTGGTTTCTTGAAATTTTAAAATTTTTAGCTAGCTTAATTTTCTGCTAAAAAGAAAAGAGAAGAAAAAAGCATTTCTGTTAAACAAAAAAATATTTTATAAGGAAAAATATCTAAATTTTAGTTGGAAATATTTTAATAAGTTCAAAATAGCCTTAGAAATTTCTATAAATTTTTCTAAGATTTTTAAGCTTTATTTGTTATTTATTGTATTATTTTAAAGCTAGAAAAAGGAAAACATTTTTAAAAATTAAAATAAACGTCAAAAAATTACGAAAATATTTTTTTTATTCCTTTTAGGTTCCAAGGATTCTAAAAATATTTTTTTTGGAATTTTTCTGAATTTTTCTTTTTTTTTTCTTTTTTTTCCTTTTCTTTTTCTTCCTTTTTCCTTTCTTCTCCAACGTTCCTTCTCCCGTGCGTTCGCGTACAGAGCAGCAACAGGCAGCCATGAAAAACGTTTTGGAGCTTCTTTAAACCCTCATAACTTTTGATTCCTTCAACGGTTTTCAGTGAAATCAATTACATTGAACTCCCCTCATCAAGCTCTTTCATTCCCCCACCGTTTCCCCTCCCATTGATGCCTATTTTCGCGGGATTTAAACCATGCCATTGATGGACATGGATGGTTGATCTCCCACCTCGGGCCTCCTCAACCCCTATAAAAGGGAGCCCCGTGAGCCTCTCCTCATCCTCACTCAACCCCGAAAATCTCAAGTCCCCACTCCCTCTCTATTGGCCGCAATCGAAGTTCTTGTTTTCTTGTACAAGCGGCGTTCTTCGGCCTTTTGTGCCTCGTCCGGTGGAGCGCCGTCACGTTTGACCACACCGTTGGCTTCGCCTCGTCGCGTTCACGCGGTGCTCACCTCGCCGCGAACTTCGCCGAGCACCATCGCCACCGTGGGCAAAACGGTCGCCGTTCTTCACGCCACCACCGCCGACCGCGCATGCCCAACCAAAACCAAGGTGAGCATCACGTTCCCCTACACTCCTCTTCGATTCGCCGCATGTCTCGCATGTTAATTCCACTCCGCTTGCCCGAACGCCGATGTCACCAGAGGCTCGCTTAACGCCTTGTCCACCGTATTTCGCTAGTCCGCTGACCGAGCCGCTCGCGGCGTTGGGTTCATCTCGACACGCTTCTACGCCGTGCTCCTCCGCTTGTCCAAAAACTATCCACAACTATTTGCGCCGACACCGCCATTGCCGCTAATGGCACCGCGCGTCCTCGCTGTCCGGGAATAATTTCAACGATCCGTCCGTGTCAAAACGTGCCAAACCATCCCGGTGGCTACGCCGATGGTTTTGGATTCACCGATCGAGCGCGAAGATATTGAAATTTTAGCGTTTCTGTACCGACGTCGTTCAAACGACGATTGTGTCGCCACCGGTGAGTGTTCGGCTTTGCCGATATTTTTTTCTAGACTCGCCTCACCACGTTCTAGGCCGTGCTCACCTTCCTTCTCCTTATCCCATTCCCGAAAATTATTCTTCTCTCCACGCCCTATGTCGTTGTCGCTGTACACGCCGCCATCGTGTTCGCTTGACGTGCCGTCACTTCCTACATGTGCCTCGGGTCCTTAGCAAACCATTTTGCTAGTTGGCTCCACCTCCGTGCCTTTTCTCACCGGCGCCGCGACCAAAACAGTGGAAGGGCTGTTCTCTGCACAGGAATATTCCTTTAAAATATTCCTGATTTTTCTTTTTTTAGGATTTTCTGATCCGATAATCTTCCAATCGCTCGTTCTCCTTCGTCCGAACTCCGAATCAGGTGATTCAAGTTTCTAAATTCATATAAATACATAATCTACCTTTTAGTATATATTTCATAATTTTTGGATTTTCTCAACCACCCTTGGTTGAGTCTCTTCACCGCCAGAACACCGTCGCCACCGCCGCTCGAGTTGCGCCACCGCTTCACCTCGCTGCCGACCACCTTCCAACCACTACGGTATTGCACGAGCACGAATGCACTTCTTGCAATCCCTCTCTTTTCTTTACCTCGCCACCCTCCGCCGAGCAATCTCGCCGCGAAGTATCTCTTCCGCCGACGCCAACGCCATCACCGTCAAATCTTCGATGGATCGCACGCACCTCCTTCACCCTTTTTCCCGAGCGAGCATGACCGAGTACCCGCGCCCGGTAACCTTCCTCAGCCCGCACGAACCTTCGACGCCTTCTCGAGCAAGCCGTCGCCGAAGAGTCTTCGCCGCCGATGATCGTGTCCCGCCTCCGCTACACCCTCACCGCCACCAACTTTGTGCAGCCTAACTATGCACCAAAGTAAATCAGACTCATACTTTTCTCCTCTTTGTACATCTCACCACCTTCACGCCATTGAATCACTCGATCTTATCACGCGAAGCCGTCCGACTTCTCCCAACCATCCGATTCTAAGACTCCGATATCCGAAAGCTCTTAAGACTCGACGCCCAGAGGTTCTTTAGACTCTAACCGCTCGAGGTTCCTTAGACACCGACGGTTCAAAGACTTCCTTAGACTCACGACTCGGAGGCTTTTAGACTCGACCGCGAGCCTTCGACTTCGACCTTCGAAGACTCCAATTTTGACTTTGATCTTCAGAGACTTCAACTCCAATCCTTTCGACCACAATTGTTTTTCCGACTACAATCACTCTCGACCACAGTCGCTCCCAACCACTGCCGTCTCCATCTACCTCCGACCGTAGTCGCTCCGACCACCGCTACTCTTCGCCTAAATCTCCGAGTACCTTCGCTTTTTCAGCGAGGAGTAGTTGGAAGAATACTCGTAGTCGGTTGTAGCCGACTCGAGTACCTTCGCCTTCCACCACCGGTGTTCATTGTCGTCCCGACCACTCGACTCCGACTACCATTTGTTCTCGACTGTTATAGTGTTCTTCGACCACTGTACAGTTTCGACCAAGTCTTCGACCGAATCTTAATCTTCGAATTCGACTACGCCTTCGATCATGGTTTCGACCATACACAAATATTGTAGCTCCCGACTACTTTTCCTTCACAAAGAAAAGAATTCAAAGAATTCCTTTTATTTATTTCTTTGGAATTCAAACTTCCAGAAGCCGCTCTCCTTCATCCTAACTCCGATTGGACCTATCTAAATTTCTAAATTCATATTCTATCTCCCGGCATTTATTTTGGAAAATTTGGATTTTATTTGAGTTTAGTTTGTTCTTGCTTTCCGCGTGTAGACTACGACTATTTCGGAGAGTATAACTTCAACAAACCGCAGCAAACTTCGAAGCAAGGCAAGTTACACCTTTGATCATGTTGCTCCCAGTAATTTAAATTATTTATGTTGATTTTAAATTATTATGCATGCGTACTTTTATTCAAATCTAGTTTAAATTCGATTTAAATTCTAGTTATACCCAAATCCTTTGTGTATGGCCAAATTTGATATTGAACTTCCTTATACCTTGTCACCATAGATGAAAACCTAGTTAGTACAACAGTATTGACTAGAAATTTTGTAGAATTGCTTAGCCATGCTTAGAATGATTTAAGTGGGAATATTTGTTTCACTGGAAAATGATAAGTTTCTAAAATCTATTTTTGACTTCGGTGAGTCAAGAATGAATATGAATGTTTCAAAGAAAAATATAAAAACTTGGTTTGGACCTAGGCTAATGGTTAGGTGGTGGGTGCTGGCATGCCTCGTGTTTGGTGACACCTGGTTGATTGTCAGGCACAAGGGGGGTACGTGGATTGAGCCTAAGTCAAGTTAAGGACCGGTCTGTGAGCTACTGTTGCAAAGCCACATCGTACTACCACAAGACTGGTATGGGACAGTCCTGGCTGACTAATTTGTGAGGTCCCAACTTTGGTCTCGCTATAGGTTGAATGTGAGCGTGGCATAGACCATGGGAAGTCTCACACGGCACAAGAGGGGGCTCCAACTTGTGGATTCAAGTTGTGGTGAAACCTTAGCGGCGGCGTGACCAAGTTGAAAGCTTAGCATTGTAAAGGCCTTGTTATGATTTTCTCAGTCGCACGCCTACGGAAGCGTGTAATGGCCGACAATATGAGATAATCATATCTTGTGGGTAAAGCTGTACAACCTCTGCAGAGCGTATAATCTATCCTGGATAGCCGTGACCACGGTTATAGGCAAGCTGAGTAAAGTTTTTCATGGATTAGACTTTAGTTTTTAAAAATGGTTTCTGAAAAAGGCTTATGGATGGATGGATGGAATCCATGACCAGGTGGGATACCTGTGAATAAGTTGGTGTTTGGTCGGAGCCTGCACTAACAAAATGAATCCATAAGAGATTTTGAGAAGCATATGGATAGATGGAATCCATGTGAAACCTTTTGAAAAGATGGACCAGGTGGGATACCTGTGACTAGGTTAGTGTTTGGCCGTAGCCTGCACTAACGATATTATTTTGTAAATTATTATTTCTATCTACTGTATAAAATTCAGCTTTTGCACTTATGTTATTGTATTTAAATTCAAGATCGTTTTCGCACAAATAAACTTAATAAGCCTTCCTTTGTTATCCCTATGCATGCATTCACTCTGTTAAAACTCCTGGTGTAACTTGCGTAAGTACTTTATGTGCTTACCTTGGGAGTATTTTATGTGCTCACCTTGCTAAAATATGTTGCCAGAGGATGACGTCAACAACTTCGGTGAGGATGGTGACGACTAGGCCGCGCCTTACATCATTCGCTGTGGGCAGCAGGATGGGTCTTTGCTTCATTGGTTTTCTTCCACTGCTTATATTTATTTTTGGTTTATGAACCATTGATGTAAACTTTGGCCATCAGGCCCATACTTAGTTAATGAATAAATGTCATTGTGCATGATATGAATCTTTGTTATCCACTGTGTGCACTAGCTTGATCCTGGACTAGTGCGATTTACACAGAGGATCCAGGAGTCGTTGCTCCGGGGTCCGACAGTATTTAAGTGAGGAATCCAGATATATATATCTTTTGCTGTAATTAGTTTTATATTTTTAAAGATAGAAAAATGTTAAGCAGCGCCGCTACAGTGGGAAGATTGTAGAACAGTTACGCGGGGAAGGATGTTATGGTATTTTGGGGCTTAGCGATATCTTTTCTTCGAGAGTCGCATTTTTAATTGTTGTAATGTGTGCTGAGAGGTATCTTTTTGGACAGGCGGTTTTGCTTCTGAACGCGCGTGATTTCGTCATTTCGCCGGTAGAGGCAAGTAAACGTAGCGGATGTGCTACCGTTTAACCCGTTATTCTTACTACTTGCAAGATGCATGATTTTCGTAATGTTAAATGATATGCCATGGTTACATATTTTCTAAGTAATAATGTGGTAGCAAGATATTAATCAATTGTCATGTTTGGATGAGTTTTGGTAGTATTGTGGTAATTTGCTTAATGAGCCAATTGTGGTATATAAAAGTAAATGCATGGTGGATATAATGATATTTCCTTGTTGTTAAATTCATGAGGATCATATTGATGCCCTTAAAGTTGGTATTATTTTGGTCTTGGTGTTAGTATTCTTAGTGAATACTTGTGGTTGTGGTGGTAGCAATCTTGATGAATATATTGTAGTCTATGTGATAGGATTCACTATGGATCGGTTGATTATGATTTTGGTGAATCGAATGTGGGTTATGTGGTTGACCTTCGTAGTTAAATTCTTGTGGTTTATGATTATCATATCATTCATAACATATCATGACATTGCATTGTGGATGTCGCCGCTTATAGCCGTCACCGTATCGGTACAGCGTCGTACATTGCCGTAGAATGATACACACTTTTACCTAGTTGGGTAAAGGTGCAGTGGAGCATAGCATGCATATGCATTGCATTGTGGAAAGATCATTTGCATACTTATGTAATATATTATGGTGAAGTTATTTTTGCAAACAATTGCAACTTCATAGTTGTGATGTGAAATTGGCTCATCAGAGTCACTTGTGGTACGAGGAAAATGGCTGTGGTCGTGGATTGGGGTTCATCCCTTGAGATATGGTAGGGGTTGTGATTGTGGCATAAGATTCTTTTCTCTTGTGGTAATTGTTGATAGCAGTTGTGGATGCGAGAAATAATAAAGTTAGTGAGGTAAAATATGTTAATGCTTTATTGTCATTGGTAGTGGTAGTGGTGGATGGTATGAAGTAGTTAATCAAGATTCATTTGCTAATATTTTACTATTGTTGGTAGTAAATATGGTTGAGGCTATAATTGCGGTCAATATGGGAAATGGATATTGATGCTTAGTATCATTGTTTAATTAGTTTGTTAATGAATATGGATGCACATTGTAGATGTGGACATGTGGATACTTTAATGATGTTGTATATTTGTTTGTAGTCTGAATAGCCTGTTAAACAGTTTGCTTGCTAAGATTTTTATCTCACCCTTGTTTTCCCCCTTACAGGTGATTCTTGAGCATTCATGTGATGGGTAGAGCGGCACCACAATAATGCACTTGGTTCATCAATTCATGCTGTAATAAAGTCGATGGAAATCTAGCCAAATGTCTAGCTATCCGTGGATGATTGTTTTAGTTAATAATGATGAACTTGTGATCTATTGTTTGATTAATCTGCTAGAGGTTATTTCAATTATTGAACTTGTTATCGTTATCTTTATTCCCTTAGTTGATTATGCTTTCGCTTAATGCTTCATGTCTAGAAATTGTTGCCGGAATAAATTATCTTAAAATTTTTGGGTCAGCTGTAGAGTGGTTTAGTAGCATTCCAGGGTAATGTGGGTCCTACGGTGTTACACGCAAGCTCCAGAAGAGTTAGAAGGTAAGGGCTGATCTCTCTGAGGCGTAGTGGAAGAAGCGGACACCTATGGGATAGATGGAACTGGATCAGGTAAAAAACCTTTATCTCCATCATCCTCATCATCTACAAAGATGGTCTTAGACTACATAACTGGGCCTGAGATATCGAATCTAGTACCAGGACTAGCCTCATCGAAAGTAACCTCATAGATCTCAATTATCTTACTCGTCTCATAGTTTCAGACCCTATAATCTCACAAAAAAGTTGAGTAACCCAGAAAGATACCATCAAATGAGTGAGACTCAAACTTATCTAGGTTTCTAGATTTCAGAATAAAATACTTGAAACAAAAAACATGAAAATGCGAGACACTGGGCTTTCGCCCGTACCTCAACTCATAAGAAGTGCAATGCAAGTATGCCCTAAGAAATACTCTATTTAAAACATGGCACTCTGTAGCTATAGTCTCAGCCCAAAACTTTCTAGGTGTACCATACTTATCTAGCATCGTCCTGGTCATCTCGACCAAGGTACAATTCTTCCTCTCTACAATTCTATTCTACTGTGGGACGTATAGAGAAGAGAACTAATGCTCTACACCTGTCTCATGACAGAACCTCTCAAAGTAGAAGTTTTTGAACTCTGTTCCTTTTTCATTACAAATCACTCGTAAGGCACCAGGGTGCTCAACAGATAATCTACTAAAGAGACCCTAAAAATAACTGAATCTTGAGAAGTCATTGACCACAACAAGAATGTACCACTTTCCACCAACCGACTGCACTCTAGCTGGACCAATAGTGTCCATATTTAGAAGCTGTCCTAGTGCATCGATCATAGTCATAATGACTGAAGGCTGAGAAGTAGCAACCATGTTGTCATGCCAACAAGGAGCACAAACTATGTCCTTGACCATCTTGAGCTTAGATAGACCATGAATGAGGTCATGGCCATTAACTCGGGTCAAGTGATCAAAACCAATATGACCAAGTCTCCTATGCCAAAAGGAGAGATCATGGGACTTGGAAGCAACTAAGCACCTAAGAGAATCACCAAAAGACTCAAAAAAAATCAACACGAAAGATCCTCTCAAACCTAGAAATCCCACAAACTAGACTCCCCGAAGAATTAAGAATCTTATAAGCATTTTTCTTAAAGCTTACCTCGAAATCATCAGCGGTAAGCTGAGAAACAGATAGCAGATTATATCACAGCTTACTCACCAAGGCAACTGAAGGATCGAAATGGCAATAGAGGGGGGTGAACGGTGCCTTTTTAATCCTACCCGCTATATTCACACATACTTCTATTCCGATAGCTATAATAGCTATGAAGCTAGAAAATACATGCACTCCAAAAAATCAAAGAAAGTGAGATGACCAAAGTTTTTCTGAAATACATAAAGAAGACAGAAGTAACTTTTGAAAATAAGAAGACCATATGCTAGAGATTTGTCTTGTCGAAGGATTGAAAATACTAGGCCTTATCGAGAACAACAGAGCCAAAAACACCCAAGAGTAGTAATCAAAGAGCAGTCCCAAGGAAAGCGCTAAAAACTGAAACCTGCAGCAAACAAACGTAGTCTCAAGATCACAGGCCGGTCTGTTCTCAGAGGAGAAATAATCTGACTGCAAATGGCCTAGCAGGACTGACTGCTTGAAAGGTTTTTGCCTGACCAAGAACTGAAAAATAGATACACTCACAGCAAACATAAAGGGAATGAAAAGTGCCGGCACAGTAACTACTAAAGTAAAGGAAAACTGAGACCAAGGTTGATTGACTTGCTGCTCTTTACGGATTAAATGATTTGTATTACGAATTAAATTGCAGCTCAAACTCAGAAATAAGAAAACACAAACATGGAGCAGATTGGCTAAAGAAAAAGGAAGTAACTACAGAGGAAAGCTCAATCCGAAAAAGAGACTGACAACAGGAAACTACAGACTGCAGAAAATAGGACTTGCAAGAACTAATGACTGAAAATTGACTGAACCAAGAACCAGAGGAGACACGGCAGCATACCTAACCCAATATTTGTAACTGAAAACCTGCAGACTGGACTGAAAACATGGGGCTTAAAATAGTCCAAGGAGCAGAGAAGAGAAGCAAAAAGAGCAGCTGACCGAACAGTAAAACTGCAAAGCTAAACTAAACCTAACAGGCTGAAAAAGAGAGAACTTTTTGAACTGAAAGCTGAAGAGGAAATTGAGATCCAAAACATAAACTGCAACCGAAAAGAAAAAGCACAACCGAAAGAAAATCAAACCTGAAAATTGAAGAAAAGAGGGAGCATAGACTGCAGATTATGACACATGCAATAGCTAATCGAAAACTGTGCATAACAGTCCAACCGTGAGTGTAGACTGCAACCTGAACATAGAGCAGATACCGAAGAACACAGACTGCAGAATAAACCAGAAACTGCTGCTGACCGAAAACAAAAAAAATGAATCCTTGCGGTTCTTCTCAGGAAGTAAGGCGCATGTTGTGGCTACAGACCAAACAGAGAGTATGGTGGTGGAGAGTTAGGTAAACAAATGACCTCTTGGGTCTTTCCCAAGACTCGATATCATATATATATACATGTACCCTCGTAGGGAGTGTCTTTACCACCGTGGCTTCGCACCGAAGCCTTCCTTATTACATAGTTCTCAACAGGCTAGCTGGGTTTAGGTGGGGGCCACCCCTACAACAGGAGCCTCTCATGGTGAAGGGCTTCACAGGCTGAAGCCATGCCGCCGAGCCCTTTGGCCCCCTCCATCTCTGCGGCCTGTGACTTGTATGATATTGGGTGCAGGTGACTTCGCATGTGGTGCGCAATGTGGCTCCGCGAGGGCACGGGTGGATGCCAGCAGTCGTGCGGGGTCGAAAACCTTGCCGAGGGCGGAGCTGAGCCACTCCGAGGGTGCGAAGACCTCGCCGAAGGCGGGGCTGAGCTGCTTCACGAAGGTGAGGATCTTGTCGTTGCGGGAGGGATATGCGGGGGTGGCAAGTTCAAAAAGCGCGCGCCCGCGCGAGCGATTGCGCCGATTCGACTCCCGTCGGTTGCGTTTCCCGATGGGAAAGCTAGTGTATATATATGGCCGTGGTCAAGCACTGTGCTTCCCAGACCGACGCGCCGTGCTTCCATGCTCTGCGATGGTCTTGTTCTCATAAATAGGGCTTTATCGATTCCGGCGCCTATTTATGAGAACAAGATCGCCTCCGAGCTGGGAGCAATATCTTTGTGGGGGCGTGGTACCGGTGCATGTTGGGGTGGTCGTGCTTCTTCAGCCCACGGACGTGCGGTGGCAGCACGGGGGGTCGACTCCGACGTGTCCTGTGTTGTCCCGCATCCTGGTGAGTGCGCCCTGTGTGCATTTTTCCCGTGTCGCCTCGTCGGCTGCCAGTTGGCCATGCCGTCACCAGCGCGTGCTTCGACCATGTGACTTGCCGCGTCGGTGCTCTTTGCAACCTGGCGTCCGTGGAAAGGCATGGGACACATTAGAATAGCAAAACGGTTGTAGTAAGATCGAAGAGGTATAGTGTGCAGGAAGCTCCGGGGTTGTCCCGAGCCATTGTGGAGGCGAGCCATTGTTGATAGCAGACACGCGGCGAGGTGCGATTGGTGCGCCGTGCCCTGCCGGGGCCCTTGGTGTGACCACCGCTTGAATAGGCTCTGTGCACACAGGTGGGTGTGCTGGTATGGCAGCGATCATGGGGATGTGGGCGGTTCGCCTCTCAGCAGTTATGCTTATCAATGTCATGGGGGGCAGAGGGGTATTAAGTACCCCTTGCATTAGGCCACTTGCCTTTTCATCGCCTTGTCCTCTATCTCCCAACCGCGTGTCCCCATCTCTTATCTCTTAACGTCCTTGCTTCCTTCTCCATCCCGGAGTTCCAGAAGAATGGCGGCACACCGCGGGGCGCGCACGCGGGCGGCTGACGATGGCGCCGTCTTCCAGCGGGCATCGCCGCTCGAGGTAAGGTACACCTCGAGGGGTGCTGCTCCGCGGCGGTGAGCGAGTGGTGGACGGCGCCGGAGAGAGGAGGGGGCGGTACTCCCATGTCCTGGGCTCGACGCTGGTGACGGAAGAGACGATCCGCGGCCTTCTTCAGGAGGGGAAGTTGTCGGACCGCCGGGATGTGCGGCTGCCCGCGGGTGACGAGATCGAACCGCACCCCGGCATATCGGAGGCGATCGTGTTCGTCGCCTACCGCAGGCGGGTTGCGATCCCGCCGCCAAAGCTTGTCGGGACGCCCCACGCCTTGGACTTGAGCCGCGCAGTAACGCCGAATGTGATTGCTCGCTTGCCATGTATAGTTGGGTCAGCGCGACGAGGCGTGCTGGCCGACCGCGTCCGCCGCGCTTTCTTCATGATGTCCGGCGCGCGCGAGGATCGTGGAGACGGGCGCCGCCCGCCGTG
The DNA here is from genome assembly GCA_036346265.1 of Melocanna baccifera. Lineage (NCBI taxonomy): Eukaryota > Viridiplantae > Streptophyta > Magnoliopsida > Poales > Poaceae > Melocanna > Melocanna baccifera. Next base: position 19,800,902 of record CM070683.1, on the reverse strand, counting down.
CGCCGATTTCACGCTGTGCCCGTAGTGCCAGAAGATATTTCCCGCACAGTCGAGTCGGGCCGAGTGGGGGTCAGATTGGACACAGCGGTGGTTTTATCACCGCGTGGCGAGTGGTAGCGGCCTTGAGTGGCCATGCCCAGTAGGCCCCTAGATGCTGATGATTAGTGGGTAGCCCGGAGACTTGTTGGAATCACCGCTCGCTTCAACATGCGCGACCTCGCTGAGGAGTACGTCATGTATGGCGTAGCGCCGCTTGCTGCGGAGTGGCGCCTGGCTCCTAGGGGGTTCGACGTGACAACGTTCGTCCCTCCGTGTCTTCGCTGCCGGGGCCCTCCGGTCCGCGTAAGTTATGTTGAAGTTTGTTTTCATGTGGTGCTTGTCGAGGTTGTTGTTTTTACAATGTGCCCCGGTGCCCTTCGCAGGTATTTCGCTGGGGGACGCGGAGCGTCGGTGAGTGCGTTCCTTGGGCCGTACACGGCCAGGGAGCACACACTGCGTGTGGCCGCGACCGCGGAGGCGGGTCTGGGGCGGTTGAACCGCGTGTGCGAGGCCTTGGGTATTAGGGTGCCAGCGCACGCTGTTCTAGTCCCCAGCCCACCTCTACGGAATGCCGCGGGGGAGGGGGTTGTAGCGGAGGCGGGTTCCCGTTCGGTGGAGCATGTAGAGTTGGAGGCAATAGTGAGTGCCGCGTCGCCACTAGCCAGTGTTGGGACGGAACCATTACTCCTGGAGGATGTTTGGGGGGCCATTGCTCGCGGATGATGTTGGGGCGGAGCCATTGCTCGCGGACGTGGGACCTCCTTCTGCGGCGGTTTCCGATGCGGGACTGCCTTCCCGCTCCCCGAAGGTGAAGCGACCCCGCACACGGTCGCCACTTCGGTCGGATGGGGGTTTTGTTGTAGCGAGTCGGGTCGGAGCCCTATGGGACTCCGACTCCGAGACCGAGTGCGTCGGTGCCCTCGCGGCCCCGATCGAGTCTGCGGCTGCCAGCGGCGAGGGCTTGATAGAGCTGAGCTCCGACACCGGAGTTCCCCCAGCTGGCGACGTAGGCGAGGACACGAAGGTCCTCGTGGATTCAGGCGGGGCTGAAGGTAGACCTTCCTTGACTATGACCTGCTAGATATTAATAGAGCTCACCCTGATGTGCCTTGACAGCAACGTTATTTCCCGAGCACGGGCGGCCTACGGAGCCCGAAGGTGGCTTGTTGGGAGGGGCGTCTGGCGCCAGCGAGGCTGTTGCTGCGGAAGCCGTGCGCAGGAACAGGAGGCCTTGGAAGGCCGGCTGCGCGCTGCCGAAGGGGCCCTTCGTGCATCTGAGGAGGCACACTCCGCTAAGGATGACCGCGTGTGGCTGCTGGAAGCGGAACGCGCGGCGGCTGTCTCATATGCCGCGGAGCGTGTGGCATCGACGCGGCAGGCGGCGGTGGTGGAGCGTGACGGGCTGCTCCAGCAGGTTGCCTCCCTGGAGGAAGAGAACGGCCGCCTCGCTGCAGCCCTGAGGGAGCGGGATGAGGCGCTAGGTGCCGCTTCGGCAACGGCATGGGAGGCTATGCTGGCCCTGGAGGGTGCCCTTGAGAATCTTGTTGCCGAGGTGCCGCCCCGCTTCTTCGGACCCGAAGAGCTTCCCCGAACTCTCCAACGGATTGCGGAAGCGGCCGATCTCGCTCAGCCGGCTGCGACGTCCTTTGGCAACCACTGCTCCTACGTGACTGCCTGCCTGGTATGCGCTCTTCTCCGGCACCGGGGCTGCCGCCATGTTGATGAATTGGGCGACCCACAGCTGGAGATGCTCGCTGGAGCCGGGGTAATGTCTGGCGCCGTGCATGCCATTAGGCCCGCCGTTCGGTTTTTTCACGAGCGGATCTGGGAGTATATCGGGGAGGCCGCAGCGAAGGTGGAGCTGCGGCGGAACATGTATGGCGAGGGAAACCTGGGTGAGTGGCTTGATGAAGTTGCGCGGTGCGACGATGGCTGGACCGACGGCCCAAAGCAGGTGTGACTCCGGGCTCTTGTACGCTTGGTGTATGTTGTAACCTTACGTACGCCATGCCGCGAATGAACTGCAAACCACTTTGCTTTGTTGATCGATCTTGCCACTTTGCTGCGAGCAGCTGCTTGATGGAGACCTGCTGCTGGTTTCTGACGTTGTAACTCGGCGCCGCTTACGTCGCTGGTGGCGGGCCAAAGACTCCCTTGACTTCTGGGCGAATTGATCCTCGGCGGGCGAAACTTCGGCGCGAAGGGTCGTCCCAGCGGGTTTTGTAAAAATATAGCAGCGTTGTGGTGGACGAGTCGGGAAATGCATCCTTCTGCTGTTTATGGATGCGTCTGCTTTGCTTCTTCTTCGTGGTGGAGTTTGCTGGTTGGGACAGACGCCTAGGGTAGAGGTGGAGGTGGGGCATAGCTGTTGTTACGTGCGAGCGCTCCGTCCCCTACCCTCCGAAGTGGTGGCAGCGGAGCTAGCGCCTTAGTCGATGTAGACGCGCGAGCGCCCGCCCCTACCTCGGCGGTGGCAGCGAGCCGGCGCCTCGATCGATGTAGACGCGCGAGCGCCCGCCCCTACCCTCGGTGGTGGCAGTGGAGCCGGGCGCCGCCGATGTAGACACGCGAGCGCTCCGCCCCTACCCTCGGGGTGGTGGCAACGAGCCGGCGCCGCCGATGTAGACGCACGAGCGCCCGCCCCTACCCTCCGGCGGTGGCAGCGAGCCGGTGCCTTAGTCAATGTAGACGCGCGAGCGCCCGCCCCTTACCTCCGGCGTGGTGGCGCGAGCCGCGCTTGGCCGTTGTAGTGGCACGAGCGCTGGGCAGGGCAAGGTACACCTAAGGAGGGATTGGGGCCTAGCCTCGTAGGATCTCAGGGGAGCCCTGGGCGCTCCCCGTCTTGAGGGTCTGGGTCCGCAGGCGCTTTACCGAGCGCGGTTGTTCGCCCTGTTGTGGAGGCGCCGCCATCGAGCTCCGTGCCGCCGCTTGATCGGCATGCGTAGCGCGGCGCGGCCCCACGCGAGGTCCGCGCCTCACTCCTGTACTCGCGGCCACCTGTCCGTGCGGCTCGCACGGCTTGCCGAGGTCACGCGGCACCTCGGGGGTCCGTGCGCCGTTGTATGTGGACTCCAGCAAGTGCGTGGGAATACCATCCACGTCTTATTTATACTCCGGAGAGTACGCGCGGTGAGAACACCGGCGCGTGCGCGGGACATCTGCGTCTTGTTTAGACTCAATAGAGTGCGCAGGGAAAACATCCGCGTCTTTGTTTGTACTCCGTAGAGTGCGTGCAGAGGCGGACCTCCGTGGAGTGCATGTGCGGAGGTGAGTCTCCATGTGGTGCTCGTGCGGAGGTGGGTTTCCATGCCTGCGTGTGCGGAGGTGAGTCTCCATGTGGTGCTCGTGCGGAGGTGGGTCTCCGTGCGGTGCGTGGGAACATCGACCACGTCTTTTATACTCCGGGGAGTACGCATGGTGACAACACCAGCGCGTGCGCGGAATCCCGCGTCTTGTTTATACTCAGTAGAGTGCGCAGGGAAAACATCCGCGTCTTATTTATACTCCATGGAGTGCGTGCGGGGGCGAGCCTCCGCACATTTGTGGCGGTCGGGGGGCCACGAATAGCCTAGCAAACGGTGAACTTTATTAAATTCCCGTTTGCGCGAGTGAGCGAGTACAAAAGGGATATGAACTAACCACTGGACTCGTTGCCGTGGCGATGAGATGCGAAGCCTCATGTGCTTGGGCTGCCGCAGGGTGTGTACGGGCGCATCTGACCTAAGGATCGTGGTGGGTTCCCAGGCTTGGGCTTCGGGTTCCATGCTCCAGGTGCCGGGCCACGTGCTGATCGCCGAAAATGGTGATGACACCTCGCGGGCCCGGAAACTTTACGCATAGGAAGCCATGGTGCGGTACTGCCCAAAGGAGTTAAGAGTTGGTTGCCCTGTGATGGCGTTGTAGGGTATCGATGTCGACGACATCAAAGGTGACGCTCGTCGCCACGCTGTCATCCTCGACCAAGGAGACCAGAAACATATTTGACCCAACGCCAATAGGGGCTGGCCTCCAAGCCCCGCAACGGGATTCGTGAGGGGCCTAGGCGACTCAGGATCGCCATCCGTCGAAGGCCCGTGCGCGAACAGACGTTCGCGAGCTGCCCCGCCGACCGTGATGCGCCGACATCGCACTCAGCCGACCGCGACCGGATGACTAGGGGATCTCGATGGGAACTCCACACCTTCGCCGGCCGGCCGTGGAAGGTGATTGCGTCTCGCGCCCACTCGCGGCACTGGCTGGGTATGCCGCCACGTGGTGTAGCCTCCGCACGTATGCTTTGGCGTTGTCGCCCGAGGCAAACTCAAGGAGGAACCGCGGAGATGACATTGATGACCTGCGCGGGCGCTCCAAAGATATGGATCCACAGGGACTTTGCCGGGCTGCCGTACTGGCTTGCGTCACGGGGCCCTCCCGAGGCCGCGTTCCGGTCGCAATTTATCGGGGGCCGACCGTGGCTGCAGACGCGCGACGACGGGTGATCGCGTCTCGAGATCCCTATCCTCGCGCGGCGCTTTGGCGGCGTCGCGATGGTAGTGCAGAGCGGTATCATGGTTGCCTTGACCATGCACCTCGCACCACCGCGGCGCCGTTGGTCGCCAGATTCGCCGGGCCCAACTGCCGTGGCCCCGCCTCGCCTCGCCCGACTCGCCGGGTCCTAGCCCCGCGGTTGGTAGGGGCATTGTCCTCGGAGCCGGCCTCAATGTCAAAGACGTGCCGGGTTTGCCAGGACGTCTGACGGCCGCGCTGGGCCTTGTCAACCGGCGTGTCCTTGTGCCGGGAGGTGTCCTTCGACATCTCCTGTCCACGCTTGCTCCGCGAGGAACTTGCTTGCGATGGGTCGGTGCTCTTCGCGACGCTTCCCGCTGGGTTGACGTCAGCGTCATTGTCCTGGTGCCGCTTCTCGTCTTCTTCTGCCCGAGCATATTCCTCCATCTTGTCGAAGAGTTTTGCCACTGTCTTGATCGGTTTGCGTGCGTTGTATGCGGCCAGTGGCCCTGGGCGAAGACCCTGCACCACTGCGTTGATTATTGTTATCTCGTTGACGTCTTTGACCTGGCAGTGGACCTTCGCGAAGCGTTTGAAATACTCGCGGAGCCTTTCCGATGGATGTTGCTTGATGGCGAAGAGTTGATCCACGTCGACGTGCTCAATGTAGTTCCCCTGGAAGTTGTTATAGAGGCGGTCGCGTACCTGCTCCCATGCATATATGGAGTTCGGTTCTATGGTAAAGAACCATGAAAGCGCCACTCCTTGTAACGCGAGCGGGAGCCCCTTCGCCTTGGTGGTGTCATCCCCGCCTGCCGCCTCGATGGCAGTTTCGTAGACGCACACGAACTCTCGGGGGTCCGTGTCACCTTTGTACGATGTAACGGAGCTGGAAAATTTGAAATCCTCCGGCCACGGTACTTGCTGTAGGCCCAGCGATAACGGGGATTCCGGGTCCACGCGTCGTAGTGGCGCGGCCGAAGTTGGGGCGCCGCGGTGTCCGCCTCTCTCGGCACAGCTCGCGCGACCACCGTGGGGTGGCGGAGCCCGAGCCTCTTGCATGCTCTTCACGGCCCTCTTGAGATCCGCCAATTCCCGCTGGAGCGTGCCAAGGGCCGCCAGTAGGGCATTCTCCATGGCGGGCGTAGATGGGGCGGCGGGCGCGCCTGGCAGTGCGGTCGATGTCGTCGCGACCGCTGCTTGCTCTCCTAGATTGCTCCTCGCGTCCGTGCCGTGGAGTTCGGTGCCGACGGTGGGGCCGCTTGGTACTTCCGCACTGTGCGAGGCGGTGGTCGCGCTTTACGACCGCCGAGACTATCGCTCCCTAACGCCCGCCGGCGCCGCCAAGGTGACTCGCCGCGCCAATAGCGGTTGGGGTGCAACAGTGGGTTGGGGCCGATCGTCACGCCAATGGTGGCGGGTGGATGGCGTCGGTGGTGGCGGGTCGATAGCGCCGATGGTGGCGGATCGATGGCGCCGAGGTGGCGGGTCGATGGCGCCGATGGTCGCGCGATGAGCGTCGTCATTTTGTTCCCCGACCGTCGATGCCGAAGCCCTGTGCTGATGCGGGGCCTCGCCGCGGCCACTTCCTTCTTCCTCGCCACCGATGACGAAGCTTTTTTCGGTACCATCCTCCTTCTTGCAGTCTTGAGGCTTGCTTCCGTCCTCCCCACGGACGGCGCCAACTGTTGTGGCTACAGACCAAACAGAGAGTATGGTGGTGGAGAGTTAGGTAAACAAATGACCTCTTGGGTCTTTCCCAAGACTCGATATCATATATATATACATGTACCCTCGTAGGGAGTGTCTTTACCACCGTGGCTTCGCACCGAAGCCTTCCTTATTACATAGTTCTCAACAGGCTAGCTGGGTTTAGGTGGGGGCCACCCCTACAACAGCGCATGATTGAAAAATGGAAGAACTCTTTGATTCAACCTAATGCTCTCGGGAATAGAGTAGCCAAATAGCCTTGGGGTATTTCCCAGTTCAGAGCAAATAAATCTGCGGCTACTCAACAAGATTTCTAATCAAAAAAGAAGAAGCAGAGAAGAGCAAAACCGAAAGAAATGAAGAGAGAGTGAAGCAAAACACAAAGAAATGCAAAGGAATCATAAAGCACAAACTCGGTACTTCCCAAATAGATTCTGAATGATGAATGATTACATAGTGAATGATTACATCCAAATCATTCCATCTCACAACTCGAGAAGAACACCCAAAAGAAAACACAAGTGCTGCCCTAAAAACCCTCACAACTCATGTATACATGGAGAGAAAACAAACAAGAAAGACACCCCCATTGAGGCCTTACCCTCTCCTTTTATAGGCTCCACTAATGGGTTCACAACTCACTTTACCCACTAGCTCCAACAACTTCAGCACTTTACCCATTTGCTTCAACCGAACCCGCTTCCTCAAGCCTGAGTCAATTTTACCAAATTGCCCCTCACGCTCCTTCCTGGAAGCTTCCTCTTTTTTTGCCGTCCACGCCTTGCAACCACTTTGAATCCGCTTTGTCTTCGGCATCTCCTGACTGCTTCGACCTTAGCACTACCTGTGCCTAGTCCGGCCATCCCATGCCTCGCCACGACTTCGCTCCAATGTCCTGCAGCCATCACAGACAAGAAAACATTACATAGCACCGCTCGTAACAGTATAATCAGCATCAGTAAACAGTACTTAAGCACAAAATACCCGAAATAAACTCAAACTAAAACAAGTGTCAATTGCTCATCACAAACATGGGGTCTCATCCACATGGTCTCTCAGCAACATTCTTAAGAATGAAAGAATTATTAATGCGCACAATACCTTTTGCGATGACTCGACCTAATGAAACATCTCCAAAAGTGATAATCTCATTACCGGGAGCTCAGACTAAGGAAGAGATCGAACGTGAATCTTTGGTTATATAACAAGAACAACTGGAGTAAATAAGCCAAATGTCTCCCTTCCCAGCCTGACGAACCTGAATTAGTGAAAAAAACCTTGGTGACTTAGTACTAGTGTAAATACGAGTAGATCTAGGAACCCAGTACTGAGTCACACGGCGAGTAGAAGATCCAGTCACAGAAATAAAAGACTAATTTCTAGCGTCACTATGCAACTCACCTCTCACAGAAATAGAAGGTCTAGAAATAGAACTCAAACATGTACCTGTATATACTGATCATGTCGTAGATAGCTACCTCGATGGGAAAAACGAGGTCTATCCTTAGGACAGCGAAAACACTAACCATAAGCAACTTGAGGAGCATAAACAAAAACCAGAAGAAGCCTGAAAACTAAGTCATCGACGCTACCTGCAACTCTAGATCTTGTGTCGATCTTAGGAGCACTTCGAGCCTGGGGCTGACCATGAATATCCCTAAGAGCGTGAACACAATCATGAAGCGTGATCTTGGCACGTCTGAAGCAGAACTTAACTAAGTGTCCATCCTTTTAACAGAAGGTGCAATGATGCTTCACCTTCTGAGAGGTCAAAGCAGCAGAAGGTACAACCTTACTATCATAAATCCCCTAGACAAAGCCTGTAGACTTAAATAATGCCTCTTTAGACTCGGGTGCAACCTTGATCACACCACCTACTATAGCTCTAACAACTGCAAGTGGATGTTTCCTCACATCCTCTAGAAAATCATATTCTAGACCTTGATTAAACTTGCAAATCTTGGATTTATCCTGGATAAGATTAGCCTTTTCTTACCTTCGATAAATTCTTCAAGAGTATTCATGAGGTGCTCAAATTCTTGAAAAAGGGAGGCACAGGAAGAACATGGAGAAGAGGAAGATGAAGAACCAGAAAGAGAAGATTAAATAGCACGTGCATATCTCTCCTTATGCATGGCCACCTCAACCTTGAGGGCTTCGCAAGACACACATAAGGGCAGTCCTAATCCTAGCCATCTGGGCCTCGTAACTCTTCCTAAAAGTCTCTTGCATATCCCCCCATTTTCTTCTCTACTTCATCACAGAATGAGCAAGTAGATTGCGGTTTCTCTAGTAGGTCCTTAGTTACCTTCACATATTTTTCATCTAAAACAACCAATTCAGATTTTAGTTTTTCACAATTATTGCATGGGGAGCTAATAGGTGCCTTAAAAGTATATTGAGCTATTTTCTTATTTTGATCACACATGTCTTGAAATTGCTTAGATATGTATTCAAGTTCACCAGTTAATTTATGACAATTGGCACAAGAAGCAACAGACTCAATTAAAGCATGCATTTCAGTAATTTTATAATCTTTTTTCTTTAAATTATTCTTCAAGTTGACACAGTATCATAGGTTTCAGGCAGATCAAGTAGAAAGGTATATAGTTCTCTTAGGACATTATCTTTATCCTCACATGAGGTGCAAATTATAGTCTCAGCAAAATCAGACTAACAAGGAGTAACTCTTGCTATCTTTAATTTAGCAAATAGACAAACATTCTCCACCATAAGCAAATCAAGCTCAGAGATCACACTATCATATGAGGTCCTTAGTTTCTTCATATCTCCAAGCAAGGAAGAACATACATCACAATCATCATAGGAGGAAATAGATCTAAGTGAAACAAGTTCCCGTAACAAGCTCTCTACCTCCTCTAACTCATCACATCTAGCTCTAGACTTAGCATACAACTTTTCTAACTTTAGAAAAGTATCATTGAGTTGGTCGTAGGAGGGGCATACTTCATCGAAGTCATTGTAGAGATTGTCATTATTGATGCCATTCTCGTAAGCCATGAAGTACATCCCGATAAATTCATTGTCGTCCTTGGTGTTCGCTTGTAGATCATCCCTGCCATTATTATCGCTCTAGCCCTCCATATCGCTGAAGTCGAAGCTGTTGAAAGCGGTAAGGACATAGTGGAAGAGTAATGAGGACATCACTATTATCAAGGATTCATGTACACAATCATCACCTCTATCATCATATTCAAGTAACAATAACAATGACAAGACTAGTGTTGGACTAACCGCTGAAGTTTTGCAGCAATTATACAAGGGATCTATAACACCCCAGGACCCACATTACCCTGGAATGCCACTAAACCACTCTACAGCTAGCCAAAAATTTCAAGATAATTTATTCCAGCAACAATTTCTAGACATGAAGCATTAAGCGGAAGCATAAACAACTAAGCGAACAAAGATAACGGTAACAAGTTCAATAATTGAAACAACCTCTAGCAGATTAATCAATGAATAGTTCACAAGTTCATCATTATTAAATAAAATAATCATCCCCGAGTAGCTAAGCATTTGGCTAGAATTCCACCGACTTTATTACAACATGAATTGATGAACCAAGTGCATTATTGTGGTGCTGCTCTATCCATTCCATGAATGCTCAAGAATCACCTGTAGGGGGGAAACAAGGGTGAGATAAAAATCTCAACAAGCAAACTGTTTAATAGGCTATTCAGACTACAAACAAATATACAACATTATTAAAGTAACCACATGTCCAGGTCCACAATGTGCATCCACATTCAGTAACAAGCTAATTAAACCACAATGATGTTAAGCATCAATATTCATTTCCCAAAATGACCACATTTATATCCTCAACCTCGAATCACCACCAACGACGGTAAAGCATTAGCAAGTAAATCTTAATTGACTACTTCATATTCCCAACCACTACCACTACCAATAACAGTAAAGCATTAACATGTTTTACCTCACTATCTTTATTATTTTCTCACATCCACAACTGCTATCAACAGTTATCACAAAAAAAGAATCTCATGCCACAATCACAACCCTTATCATACCGCAAGGGGTGAACCCCATTCCACGTCCACAGTCACATTTCTCATACCACAAGAGACTCTTATGAGCCAATTCCACATTACAACTATAAAGTTATCATTGTTTGTAAAATAACTTCACCACAATATCTTGTATAAGTATGCAAATGATATTCCCATAATGCAATGCATATGCATGCTATGCTCCACAGCACCTTTACCCAACAAGGTAAAAGTGTGCATCGTGCTACGGCAATGCACGATGCTGTACCGGTACGGTCGCGGCTATAAGCGGCGACATCAACAATGCAAATGTCATGACATGTTTATGAATGATATGATGATTATAAACCGCAAGAATTTAACCACGAAGGTCAACCACGTAACCCACATTCGGTTCACCAAGATCATAATCAATCGATCTATAGTGAATCCTACCACATAGACCATAATATATATTCATCAAGATTGCTACCACCACAACCACAAATATTCACTAAGAATACTACCACCAAGACCACAATAATATCAACTTCAAGGGCATCAATATGATCCTCATGAATTTAACAACAAGAAAATATCATCATATCCACCATGCATTTACTTTCATATACCACAATTGGCTCATTAAGCAAATTACCACAATACTACCAAAACTCATCCAGACATGGCAAATGATTAATATCTTGCTACCACATTCTTACTTAGAGAACATGTAACCATGGCACATCATTTATCATTACAAAAATCATGCATATTGCAAGTAGTAGGAATAACAGGTTAAACGGTAGCACATCCGCTACGTTTACTTGCCTCTACCGGCGAAGCGACGAAATCACGCGCCTTCAGAAGTAAAACCGCATGTCCAAAAAAGTACCTCTCAGCACATATTACAACAATGAAAACGCGACTATCGAAGAAAAGATATCGCTAAGCCCCAAAATCCCACAACATCCTTCCTCGCGTAACGGTTCAACAATCTTCCCACTGCAGCGGCGCTACTTAACATTTTTCTATCTTTAAAAATATAAAACTAATAATAGCAAAAGATATATATCTAGATTCCTCACTTAAATACCTATACTTTTCATGCAGATCAAATATTTTTATTTTGTTCTTAGCAAGGTGTAACATAATGCACAAAACAAAGGACATTCTCTGTTCTGGCAATCTGGGCAGCCAGATTCTAATGCGTCCCAACCATAGTGTAAGACTCTAAAAATACTGAATTCCCCACATTTTTCTCAATGGTGACCAAAAATATAAAAATCATTTACTACCCCTAATTCACACCTGAACAACTGTCTGCCCCCAAACTGCACTCCTGACGGACAGTAAGGTTCCCGACCTTACTGCTGCCCAGATTCCATGACCAAAAAATCTGGAAAAAAATACAGGAGACGCGTATCGTCGTCCTCTACGTTTTTCCTTTTGGGACAACCTATAGAAAAAATCGTTTTGGGGGTCTAAACTACGCAAACAATAACGCTGTGCAAATTGATCTACATGCAGACAATAGGAATCCATAATCGGAGAATCAACTTGCTAATCCCCCATCAAAACTCGTGCTAAGAACCCTAATTACAGCAAAACAAGAGGGTAATTGAGATGAGGAATTTACCTAGGGGATCCCATAGGATCACCCCTTCTTCTTCCTCTTTCTCTTCCCTTCCCTCCTTCTTCTCCCTTCTCTTCCTCCTCTTCTTCCCTTCTCTTCTCTGTTTTTTTTCTTTTCCTTCCAGCAGGGCAGCAGTGAGAAGGGGCAATGGGGGAGGGGGTGGAGGCGCAGGGGGCTATGGGTGGCGGCCACAAGGGGAGGGAGGGGCCCCTAAGGTTAGAGGAAGAGGGGGCTGCGGTTTGGGCTAGGGTTTAGTGGGGGGTACGGCCACCCCTTGGGCCTATTGGCCCAAGGTGGCAGGCCCACCCTCCAGGCAGCCCCACTAAAGTTTTTTTTATTTATTTTTTTATTTTAGGCAATTCTATAATTTTATTTTTCCTTCCCGTGATTTACCGAAAATTCAGGCGACTCCGCGTTTATTTTAAAACCGACTCCGAATCGATGTTCAGGATATTACATGATCAATCACTCGAGCTAGAACAAGAGAACTTACTAAATAGGTGAATCTAATCCTGAGTTCCTTTTATTTCACTTCTAAGGATAGTTTGCTACCTATTGACTTTATGTATTATCAAGTTATTAGACGAGTAAGAACTTGATGCTACCAAGCGGGAGGTGAGGGAGGCCGGCGCAGCAAGAGAAGGTCCAAGAGGAGAAGACGATGACACTTCACTTATACCAGTGGGAAAGCCACCAAGATGCTGGAATCAATTTTTCAAACTTTAAATTGAAGATTGGAGAAGACTACACTTCAGAAGCTCGATTATGTCCAGTCTTCAATTCTGAGTTCGTTCGAGTTTTTGGCCAAGTTCCATGTGTCATCGGCTAGTTTGTATCTATAATAAGACATATTATGGTTGTCTTGGGCTTTAGTATTCATTTTGGTTCAGTTTTGAGGTCATGGTGATGCCGAAGCTTCAAACGGGCTAAAAACGAATACTTAGACCACAAGAGAATTTGGGTTGTTGTCAAAAGAGTTGTGCACCACCCTCATAGGCCAGCCACCATGTGGGGCCCACCCCATGGGCACCCAAACCAAGGTGACCAGCCAGCCACCATGTGGTACTTCTTCTCCTTGCCTTGATCATGAGCTGGTGACTTCATATTACGGTTCTTATTGATATAGTCATTCATGCTTGCACCGCTATAGTCATTCTTACCCTTCTCCTACTTGGGGCAGTTTGCTCAAATGTGGTTGAGGCCACCACACTCAAAACAGATCACCAGACCTCCTCTCTTTCTCTCTCTAACCCTCTTGTATGCATATGAAAACTTTGTGGTTAAGAGGACTAACTCACTCTCTCAAAACTACTCAAACTGGTCATTACTCATTTCATATAAAGCGGCCAAAAAACCAAAGACACCATCAGAGGATGGTCCAGAAGTAGATGTGGGATTAGTGACCAAGGTCATCGATTGTGATTTCATCTTGCAAGAGACAATATTGATCTCATGAGTCTTGAGGCGAGAGTATAATGCGTCAAGACTCAAGGTCGACATATCAGTTGTGTTCTTGATGGTGATCACTTTTATCTCCCAAACTCTGAGATCCAAGGAAAAAAGCATCTGGTGAGCATTATCCGAGTCTGGGTATGTGAGACCAACAGCTCAGAGGTTGCTCAGTTTCTTGTGAAATCTGCCAAAGCATTCATTTAGGGATTCACCAGTAAGCATCTTAAATGTGTTGTACTCCCTCTTGTACTGGTCCTGTCAGACAGTCTTGATCTGGGTAGTGCTCTCATGGTATGCATAAAAGGTCAACCAGATGTCGTATGCCGACAAGAGGTGAGAAATGTGATCAAGCTCATTTCTGCTAAGACCTTGAATGATAATGTTCCTTGCCTTAGCATTTTCTTGACATCTGATGTATTCATAACCATGAAGTTCTCATCGGTAGGAACAACAAACCGAGACTTAACGTTGTTTTCCAAATCGCATAGCCTTGAGCTTGAATGTAAGACTCCATCTACTCGTCTAAAAGAGATAATCAACCCCATTGAAAATAGCAGGCTTGGTGGAATACTTGTATGCTACCATGGCTCTTAAGACTGATTAAGATATATGAGAAGATCTAATTGGGCTTTGATACCACTTATAGGACCGAAGATGGCAACAGAGTGGGTGAATGGTGCCTTCAATCTCTCCCAAATATTCACCAATGCTTCATTCCAATAGTTACAAAACTATGAAGATTAGGATGGAAAACCACCACACAACCTAGGAAATCAAAACACTGAAAAATAGTGTAATGAACAATAACTGCAGTACTACTACTGCCATAGTAAAATTAGGATGGACAGTGCTTTCAACATGATTTTAAAAACCAAAATTGATAGAAGTTTTGATTTGTAGATCCAAATGATATGAATATTTGTAGGGATCTACTCTAGTATATCAAGAATCTATTCCAATAAACAATCATGAAAATCATGACCAAAGTTCAGACCTTTTTTAGTTTGTTGGAAGGTTGCATTAAAACCGAGTCAAAACCTCAAATGGTGAATACAACTTGTTCATAAGTAGATGATAGCCAAGATGGTTCTAGATTTATTCCCACATATCATAGCAAATTAGAATACCAAAGAACATGTCAGACCCTGGAGTAACAACTCTTGGATTCTCTGTGTAAATCGTACAAGTCCAGTATCAAGCTAGTGCACACAGTGGATAACAAAGATTCATATCATGCGCAATGACATTTATTCATTAACTAAATATGGGCCTGATGGCCAAAGTTGACATCAATGGTTCATAGACCAAAAATTAAATATAAGAAGCGGAAGAAAAACAATAAAGCAGTAGCCCATCCTACCTGCCCACAGCCGAATGACTGTAAGACATATCCTACTCATTGTTATCCTTACTAGAGTTGATGAGGTCCTCTGAAAATAGTGAATGAAGCAACATGAGTTCATGAAGTACTCCACAAGTTACACTAGGAGGTTTAACAGAGTTCATCCATGCACAAGAATTGACAATGGAAGACATAATAGGTTTGTTTGAGCGTAAAGTAGAATTTAAGGAAATACTGTAGATAGATTCAAAAGCTGAATTTGATACAATAGATAGCAATTTAACAAAATAATATTATTAGTGTAGGCTCTGAGTAAACACTAACATATCTACAGGTATCCCACCTAATACATCTTTTCCAAAAAGATCTCATATGGATTCCATCCATCCATATGCTTTTCAAAATATCCTATGGATTCCATCCATCAAAAGCCTTTTAAGAAATCATTTTGAAACCCAAAGTCTAATCTATGAAAAACTTTACTCAGCTTGCCCATGATCGTGGGCACGGCTATCCAAGATAGATTATACATTTTGCAGAGATTATACAACTTTACCTACAAGATATGATTATCTCATAATGTTGGCCATTATAAGCTTCCGTAGGCATGCAACTAAGAAAATTATAACAAGGCTTTTACAATGCAAAGCCTTCAACCTAGCTAAGCCAACACTAAGGTTTAACCCCAGTAAGAAATCCACTAGACAGGTACCCCCTCTTGAGCCGAGTGAGACTTCACATGGCCTACGCCACGCTCACTTTCAACCTACAGCAAGACTCAGTTTGGGACCTACAAATTAGTCAGCTAGGACTATCCCATACTAGCCTTGTGGTAGTACAAAAAATGCTTTATAGTAGTAGCTCACAAACCGGTCCTTAATTGACACAGGCTCAAACCAAATACCACTTGTGCCTGGGAATTAACATTGTGTAACGGAACAACAATGTATGCTAGGAAGCACCAACCACCTAACCATTTGCCTAAGTCTAAACTAAGTTCTATATTTTATTTTAAAATATTCTATAGATTTTCTTGACTCACCAAAGTTAAGAATACACTTCAAAAGCCCGTCATTTTATGTGAAAATGTATCCCAAATCTTAAGTTATACCTATGCAGGTCTTAGTATTTGTCACAAAAATTCTCTAGCCATACTAGTGTCACAAAAAAGGTATCACGGAATCAATATCAATAGAGGTATTAACAAGTAGTCATTAACTAAATTGAAATACGTTGAATAAAAATATGCATGCAGAATAATTTAAAACAATATAATTTTATTTCATAATCTGGGATCAACATGATACATGTGTGTGACTTGTCTTGCTCTGCAAATTGATGCGAATCGTCGTCGAAAAATTCTTCCGAATCATCGTAGTCTACACGTGAAAATATGCAAGCAAACTAAAATAAATTCAAATAAAATTCAATTAATAAAAAAGTATGGCAAAAATGGATAGAGGAAAATTTTATATGAATTTAGAAATTTGAATAAGCTCAATCAGAGCTAGGATGAAGGAGAATGGGCCTCCAGAAGTTTGAATTCTTAAGAAATTGAAAAACAAAGATATTTGGAATTATTTTTTTGAATAAAAAGATATTTATGATGTCAGCAGAGAATTTATGGAATTATTTTTCTAAAGAAAATTCAAAATCATGATGTCATACTGATGTCAGCCCTATACATGGCAGGTGACATGGTGGATTTTGTTGACGTGGCTGTCATGTGTCTGACACGTGGCGCTGACATGGCTTCGGGAGGGTCGGGAGCTGATGTGGTAGGTGATGGGGGCAGATTTGCTGATGTGTCATGCCATGTGGCTACCACATGGACCTGTGCCATAAGGTGGCCCGCCGCATGGTTGCCATGTGGGCATGTGGTCTGCCATGGCGCCATGTTTTAGTCTGAACCATCCAATCGGCAAACATAACATTCGAACCATCCGATCAGCAAGGGAATGTTCGGACTATCCGAATGGCAAGGGCTTCTAGACCGTCTGATTGACAAAGGACCGTTCGATCGGCCAAGGAATGTTCAGACCAGTCCAAATAGCAAGAGGAGTTAACACCGTCCAATCGGCAATGGAGTGTCCGATCGGCCAAGGAACTTTCTAATATGGGGGTGCCTAATCTTCATGACGTAGGATTTCTCTTGAACAATAAATATGTTGCTAACCTGATACAAACTAGCTCATGACATATGGAATTTGACATAAAACTCAAACGAACTCAGAATTGAAGACTGAACACAATCGAGCTTCTGAAGTGTAGTCTTCTCCAATCTTCAATTTAAAGTTTGAAAACTTGATTCCAACATCTTGGTGGCTTTCCCACTAATATAAGTGAAGTGTCATCGTCTCCTCCTCTTGGACCTTCTCTTGGTGCGCCGGCCTCCCTCACCTCCCACTTAGTAGCATTAAGTTCTTACTCTCCTAATAACCTAGGAATACATAAAGTGGAAGCATTAGGTAGAAAGCAATCCTTAGTAGTAAAATAAAAGGAACTTAGGACAAATTCACTTGTTTCAGCCATTGGACTAACACTAGTCTTGTCATTGTCATTACTACTTGAATATGACGATATAGGTAATGATTGTGTAGATGAAGCCTTGATAATATGATGTCCTCATCATCCCCCTCTTGAAAAAGAGTCGACCTCGACTCTACAGGGTTAGTAAAATCAAAGAAAGGCGATAAATCTGCAACATTAAATGTAGCACTAACTCTGTAATCTTCGCCAAGTAGTTTTAACTTGTAAGCCATATTGTTTATTCTTTCAAGCATTTTGAATGGTCCATCTCCATGATTCATCAATTTAGACTTTCTTTTCTCAGGAAATCTATCTTTGCGAAGATGTAACCAAACAAGATCACCAGGTTCAAAGATCATTTGTTTTCTGTTTTTATTTTGTTTTTCAGCAATATGATGTGCCTTTTTCTCTATTTCTTCCTTAGTTTTTTAGATGCATACGTTTTATAAAATCGACACGTTTAGAAGCATCAATATTAACGCTTTCAATGAAAAGCAATGACTATAAATCTAATGGTATATGTGGCTGAAAACCATAAACAGTTTTAAATAGAGATAGTTGAGTTGAAGAGTGTACCGTCCTGTTGTATACAAACTCAACTTGTGGTAAACAATATTCCTACTCTTTTAAATTCTTCTTTATCATGGTTCGCAGCATCATTCTAAAAGTACAATTTGTTGGAAATATGCCCTAGAGGCAATCATAGAAATGATGATATTTCGTTGTATCCATGATTTAATAAATGTTCCTTGAATATTACCTTTGTATTGATTAACAAGTATGTGACTTGTTTGTGAAACTCTTTACTTGTATGGTTATTCTAAAGTTGTCCCTAGTCGGAGTTCATGTAAGGACACACGTGAATGATGGATTAGCACATATATCGGTTGATGACCATGTTTCACAGGTCATAGACATGGAGATGTCAAACCAATAATGTGGACACATGTTTAAGACATGGGGTTGGACCGACCCAACATGAGACATAGTTATTATACTTATGATTCTCTCTACACAATGTGTACGCCTTGTCCTTAGACCTGAGATTGTCGCATGTAATTGAGATGTGAATCAACCTACTTAGGGGCTATCAAACGCTACTCCGTAACTGGGTAGTTATAAAGGTAGCTTTCGGGTTTGTCATGAAGCATGCTGCAAGGCATGGTCAGTCGAGATGGGATTTGCCCCTCTCTACCTGAGAGAGATATCTCTGGGCCCCTCGAGTGATCGGATCCAGAAATGCATGGCCATGCTACTTAAGGTTAAGAGTTAACCTAGTAAGGGATTTCGCATCACAGGATCGAGAAAGAGTGGTCAGCTTGGAGCTCGACCGAATATCGTGAGACAAAAGAATTGGCATGTACATAACGTTGTGATGGTTCGTCCGATATGATCTTTATGTGCGTTTAGGAGTTGGTACGTCTTGCTAGAGGCCGCTACCAACTATTGACCGAGTAGGTGTACTCGCCATGTCTAAACATACGTGAACCTATAGGGTCACACACTTAAGGGTGAAGCCTAATTCGGATTGGATCCAAGTTGGATGGGCATTGAGTCCTAATGGGCCTCTATTCGTAAAAGCCCATTGTAAGGACGCCTATAAAAGGAGGGCAGGGGCATGTGTTTGAGAGAGAGTTTTTCGTGACATCCTCAAACCCCGCCGCCACCCTCCCACGCCTTGTCGCCGCGCGATCTAGTAATCCGGCGTGCGCCGCTTCCTCCCGCACGTGTGGATACCTTTGGCGGCGCTGCATCCGTAGCGCTTGGACGAACCGCAAACAAAGAAGTAGTACGACTACTCGCCCGACGTGCTGCATCATCTTCCGCACTGCGCGCCTAGTGGTAAGATCGTGATCTATAATCGCAGTGATCTTGGTTTACGGGTAGAAATTTTTAATATGCGCTAGTGTAGCCTACCCGTAGTCCTTCGCGGTATCGAGCCATTGCTGTCATGTTATAGGTTCGTGATTTGCATATGGCGATATGTAAGTCGGTATGATCGATGTGATCGATTGTATAGTTCGTAATGGATAGATCTGTTTCGTGATCATATCGCTAAGGTCGTGCCACAACATACCCCTACGGTCGGAATCACCATCGGGTAGACAAAGTGACACGTAAACCGATTGTGGAATGCGAAGATCAATATGATTGGTCGAATCGAACTAGATTAATAATCGATATTCCGTGATTATGCTGCTAAGGTCGTGCCACAACATACCCCTACCGGTCGGAATCACCATCGGGTAGACAAAGTGACACGTAAAACCGGATGCGCACGCAAAGATCAATGCAAATTGGTCGAATCGAACAATAGTCGATTTGGGGTAAATATGATTTGCCGATCAAAATCCTAAGTAAAAATTGCATAGATACGCAGGGGCGCCGCCCTTCGAACCTCAGATGGGGAAACCCCTCGACCCCTTATCCGGTAGATTGCGAATATATGCATAACTTGTTTTTGCAGGATGTATGTGACCAGTATGGCCTAATGTGTATGTGATGCATGTTTGTAATATTTTCATGACCTACGTGTCGTGGGTTCGGCAACACGGCTGGAGCCATTGTGTTGTCAAAGTATTGTATTAACGGCCTGCGTGCCGACTTGTGATGATTCCTTGTAACCATGTATTTTATTACTAGTTGTTATGAGTAATAGCTTATATTAGTACTTGGAGGACACATCACTTGGAGGGATGGCACACATGAACCATGGAGATGAAGATCATCATGGTGGATAGATTCTATGGCGATGGAGATCACCATGAGAAAATGGGCCATACTGAGTCACAACTGCGTGAATGCTATTCCTGTTGTTATACTCCTATGCATGTTTGAATGGTAGAAGTATAGCGATCTCTCACATAATGTTAAGTTAAACATATGCCCTCCCAACTAAACTCTGCACCATCCCATGTCCTGTAAATTGATGGTGGGTCTATAAAATTAGGGCACCATCAACCTTCCTTGACTAGATGGGTTTGTATCGGATACCTACATGCATAAGGATTGGTGAACTTAACAAGGTTATCATAAAGGTTATGGACCTTGGGGCATAAAGGTTGGGCGCCGAGGCATAGAGATGTCACCCAACAACAAGAGTCATATAGAGATATGATTAGTAAGGTGTTACTTACCGAATTACCTTGTCTCCTAGCGGTGATGCAAAAGCTCACTAGTAGACTAGTTAATTGCGGATCTTGAATCGCTAAGAATCAATAGAGGGATATTGATTTTAGTGGGAGTACATTCTATTAAATTTGTTTAATACATTTTACTCTATCATGGTTTTATTTGTCTTAGTATTTTGCATTTTCTGTTGTAGATCAATGGCATCTAGCAACCGCAAAAACCCTTTTACTTTGCGATCGATTCTTGAGAAAGAAAAATTAAATGGAACAAACTATTCGGATTGGTCCGTAACTCGAGAATTGTTCTCGTGGCGTATAAAAAGGAAAACGTTCTAGACACCCAAATTCCGTAAGAGCTCGCTATCAATGCGGCCGCTTCATTAAACCGCCTACAAGAAAGCATGTGATGACTCTCTTGAGGTTAGTCGTCTTATGCTTGCATGCATGGAACCCGACCTTCAAAAGCGCTTTGAGGATCGTGAAGCGTATGATATGATCATGGCGCTTAAGGACATGTTCCGCATACGTGCCAGACTGAAAGGTTCAATGTCTCTAAGGCTTTTCTCGAATGCAAGTTAATGTAAGGTGCACCCGTAGGCCCACATGTGATCAAAATGGTTGGTTACAATGACTTTGGATAAACTTGGTTTTCCAATTAGCCAAGAGTTGGCAATCGATTTCATTTTACGTCTCTTCCACCTAGCTATGGACATTTCATTTCGAACTACCATATGCATGGGGTGGAAAAGGGCCTTAATGAGCTTTGTGGGATGCTCAAAACAGCAGAGTGACATTAAGAAGTGTGCGTGGCCTAGCCATGTGATGGCCGTGCAGAACAAGTCTAGCTTCAAGAAAAAGGGTAAGAAGTCATGGGCAAAGAATAAGGGCAAGGTTAAAGATATGATCTCAAGCCAACGCCTAAGCCTAACATCGACTCGAGCCGAGACAAGATGCTTCTATTGTAAAGAGACTGGCCACTGGAAGAGAAACTGCAAGAACTACTTGGATTCCGATGAATGCAAAAAGAACGCTGGAAGTAAGACTTCCACCCATGGTACACTTGTCATAAATGTTTTAGATATTTTTCTCGCTGATTCTCCTATTAATTCTTGGGTATTTGATACCGGATCAGTTGCTCACATTTGCAACTCGATGCAGGGGTTAATAAGAAGTAGAGGAGTTGCAAGAGGTGAAGTTGATTTTCGCGTCGGAAATAAAGCAAGGGTTGCTGCGTTAACCGTCGGCACCATGCAACTTCAGCTTCCTTCAAGATTTATTATGGAATTGAATAATTGTTATTATGTTCCTAGTATGAGTCGAAACATTCTATCCCCCTCATGTTTGATGAGAGATGGTTATTCATTTGCAAGTAAAGACAATGGTTGTTTGATTACTAAAAATGAAATGTTTATGGCTTTTGCGCCCATTGTGAATGGGTTATTTATTTTAAATCTTGATGATGCGCCTATCTTTAACATAAATGCTAAAAGACTTCGACCTAATGATTTGAATCCCACCTATGTTTGGCATTGTCGCTTGGGTCACATAAGTGAAAAGCACATGAAGAAGCTCCATGTCGATGGTCTTCTAACTTCGCTTGATTTTGAATCATACGAGACATGTGAAGCTTGTTTGCTTGGTAAGATGACCAAGTCACCTTTCAATGGTACTTTTGAGAGGCGCGACTTATTGGAAATCATACATACCGATGTATGTGGGCCAATGAGCACGATCGCTAGAGGTGGATTTCATTACTTCATAACTTTCATCGATGATTTTAGTAGATATGGCTATGTCTACTTAATGAAGCATAAGTCCAAACTTTTGAAAAGTTCAAAGAGTTCCGAATGAAGTTGAAAATCAACGTGCCAAGAAAATTAAGACTCTGTGATCTGATCGTGGTGGCGAGTATTTGAGTCATGAATTTAGCAATCATCTGAAGAGTTGCGGAATTGTTCCACAGCTAACACCGCCCGGAACGCCTCAAAGAAACGGGGCATCCGAGCGGCGTAATCGGACCTTGTTGGACATGGTTCGATCGATGATGAGCTAGTCAGATCTACCATTATCATTTTGGGGTTACGCTCTAGAAACGGCAGCTTTCACACTTAATAGGGTACCGTCTAAATCCGTAGTTAAGACACCATATGAGATATGGACTGGGAAGAGTCACAGTTTGTCTTTTCTAAAGATTTGGGGATGTGAGGCGTTTGTCAAACGACTTCAGTCGGACAAGCTCACACCCAAGTCGGATAAATGCATTTTCGTGGGATATCCGAAGGAAACTTTTGGATATTACTTCTACAACCGACTAAAGGGCAAAGTGTTTGTCGCTCGAAGTGCTGTTTTCCTATAGAAAGAGTTTCTCAACAGGGAGACTAGTGGAAAAACGGTGCAGCTTGAAGAGGTTCAAGATGAACCAATCAGGGAAGACTCGACGAATGATGCCCACATGGCAGAACAAGTTGAGGAACCCATGGCAAAGGAAGCACCAGCACCACGAAGGTCGGAAAGGCTCCGCAATACACGGGATATGTTATTGTTAGACAATGATGAGCCTTCGACCTATGCGGAAGCAATGATGGACCCAGACTCTGAGAAATGGCACAGTGCCATGAGATCCGAGATAGCATCCATGGGAGACAATCAAGTTTGGAACTTGGTTGACCCACCTGATGGTGTTAAAACCATAGAGTGCAAATGGATCTATAAAAGGAAGATTGATATGGATGGAAATGTTCATATCCATAAAGCTCGACTTGTCGCAAAAGGTTTTCGGCAAGTTCAAGGAGTTGACTACGATGAGACCTTCTCGCCTGTAGTGATGATTAAATCTATACGGATCATTCTAGCTATTGCTGCATATTTCGACTATGAGATATGGCAGATGGATGTCAAAACGGCTTTCCTTAATGGAAATTTAACCGAGGACGTGTATATGATACAGCCCGAGGGTTTTGTCGATCCAAACAATGCTAGAAAAGTATGCAAACTTCAAAAATCCATTTATGGATTGAAGCAAGCATCTCGGAGTTGGAACATTCATTTTGATGAAGTGGTCAAAGGTTTTGGCTTCATAAAAACGAAGAAGAATCTTGCGCTTACAAAAGGCAAGTGGGAGCTCGCTCAGATTTCTAATCTTATATGTAGATGACATATTACTGATTGGAAATGATATTCCTATGCTCGAGTCCGTTAAGACCTCACTGAAAAATAGTTTTTCAATGAAGGACTTAGGGGAAGCGGCATATATTTTGGGTATTAAGATCTATAGAGATAGATCAAAAAGGCTAATAGGATTAAGCCAGAGTACTTACATTGACAAAGTGTTGAAACGGTTCAACATGGAGGAGGCAAAGAAAGGGTTCTTGCCCATGTCTCATGGCATAAATCTTGGCAAGACTCAGTGTCCTTCGACAACTGATGAGCGAGATCGCATGAGTAAGATTCCATATGCTTCGGCAATTGGATCTATCATGTATACTATGATATATACTCGCCCAGATATTTCTTATGCTCTAAGTGTTACGAGCAGATACCAGGCTGATCCCGGTGAGAGTCACTGGACAGCGGTTAAAAACATCCTCAAGTATTTGAAAAGAACTAAGGATGTGTTCCTAGTCTACGGAGGTGAGGAAGAGCTCGTTGTAAATGGTTACACCGATGCAAGCTTCCAAACCGACAAAGACGATTACAAATCGCAATCGGGTTTTGTGTTCATTTTGAACGGTGGTGCGGTAAGTTGGAAGAGTTCCAAGCAGGAGACTGTTGCTGACTCTACAACGGAGGCCGAGTACATTGCAGCTTCTGAAGCAGCAAAGGAAGGTGTTTGGATAAGGAAGTTCATAACTGAACTAAGTGTAGTTCCTAGTGCGTGCAGTCCTCTGGATCTTTACTGTGATAACAGTGGGGCCATTGCGCAAGCCAAAGAGCCAAGGAATCACCAAAAGAACAAACACGTATTGCGGTGGTTTCATCTCATTCGAGAGATCCTCAATCGAGGAGATTTAAAGATATGCAAAATACATACGGATTCGAATATTTTAGATCCTTTGACGAAGCCTCTCCCACAGCCTAAGCATGAGGCGCACACAAGAGCTATGGGTATTAGATATCTTCTAGATTGACTCTAGTGCAAGTGGGAGACTGTTGGAAATATGCCGTAGAGGCAATCATAGAAATGATGATATTTCGTTGTATCCATGATTTAATAAATGTTCCTTGAATATTACCTTTGTATTGATTAACAAGTATGTGACTTGTTTGTGAAACTCTTTACTTGTATGGTTATTCTAAAGTTGTCCCTAGTCGGAGTTCATGTAAGGACACACGTGAATGATGGATTAGCACATGTATCGGTTGATGACCGTGTTTCACAGGTCATAGACATGGAGATGTCAAACCAATAATGTGGACACATGTTTAAGACATGGGGTTGGACCGACCCAACATGAGACATAGCTATTATACTTATGATTCTCTCTACACAATGTGTACGCCTTGTCCTTAGACCCGAGATTGTCGCATGTAATTGAGATGTGAATCGACCTACTTAGGGGCTATCAAACGCTACTCGTGAATCGGGTAGTTATAAAGGTAGCTTTGGTTTGTCATGAAGCATGCTGCAAGGCATGGTCGATTGAGATGGGATTTGCCCTCTCTACCGAGAGATATCTCTGGGCCTCGAGTGATCGGATCCGAAATGCATGGCCATGCTACTTAAGGTTAAGAGTTAACCTAGTAAGGGATTTCAATCACAGATCGAGAAAGAGTGGTCAGCTTGGAGCTCAACCGAATATCGTGAGACAAAAGGATTGGCATGTACATAACGTTGTGATGGTTCGTCCGATATGATCTTTATGTGCGTTTAGGAGTTGGTACGCCTTGCTAGAGGTCGCTACCAACTATTGACCGAGTAGGTGTACTCGCCATGTCTAAACATACGTGAACCTATAGGGTCACACACTTAAGGGTGAAGCCTAATTCGGATTGGATCCGAGTTGGATCGGGCATTGAGTCCTAATGGGCCTCTATTCGTAAAAGCCCATTGTAAGGACGCCTATAAAAGGAGGGCAGGCGCACAGGTTTGAGAGAGAGTTTTTCGTGACATCCTCAAACCCCGGCCGCCACCCTCCCATGCCCTTGTCGCCGCGCGGATCTAGTAATCCGGCGCGCGCGCGCTTCCTCCCGCACGTGTGGATACCTTTGGCGGCGCTGCATCTGTAGCGTTTGGACGAACCGCAAACAAGGAAGTAGTACGACTACTCAGCCCCGACGTGCTGCATCATCTTCCGCACCTGCGCGTCTAGTGGTAAGATCGTGATCTATAACTGCAGTGATCTTGGTTTACGGGTAGAAATTTTTAATATGCGCTAGTGTAGCCTACCCGTAGTCCTTCACAATTCACCACTTTAGTTTGCCCATCAATCGATGAATGAGAAGTTGTGGAGAACAACAACTTTATGCCCACAATGTCTTCCAAAAGTAGCTCATGAACTTGATGTCACGATCAGAAATAATAGTCTTTGGTAATCCCAAAATAAAATCCATACTAATGTCTCCCTAAGGAATTGTAGGAACCAAAAGAGGAGTATACAAACCATGTGGATTTAGTTTTGATTTAATTTTGTGACATGTCACACACTGCTGTATGTACTGTTCAATGTCATGTCTCATCTTCAGCCAGAAGAAGTGATCGGCCAGCATGCACAACGTCTTCACCGCTCGAAATGTGCCATCAATCCCCCACAATGTGATTTCTGCAAAGTTTGTTAGCACGAAATAAGAACTCATCGTGAATATAAAATTTGTCCCATTCTTTCCCATGTGAACAGCGAGCAAAGGGTTCAGCAAAATCACAACCAGCAACATATAACTCTTTTAAACTCTCTAAACCAAGCATCTTAATATCTAATAGAGTTAAAAGAATACTCTTCGAGATAAAGCATCTGGAGCAATATTATCTTTGCTCTTCTTATACTTAACAACATATGAAAAAGTTTCTATGAATTCTATCCACTTAGCACGTCTACAGTTCAACTTAGATTGGCCTTTCAAGTACTTGAGAGATTCATGATCAGAATATATGACAAAAGCATTAATCTATAAGTAATATTGCCAAATTTCAAGAACACGTACCAGTGCATAAAGCTCCTTATCATAAATAGGATAATTCAGCTGAGCTCCATTCAATTTTTTAGAAAAATAAGCAATTGGCTTACCTTCTTGTATAAGATCACCACCAATACATATTCCACTAGTATTGCATTCAATCTCAAAAGTTTTAGTAAAATCAGGTAGAGCAAGCAGTGGCACCTCTGTGGGCTTTATTTTTAGAGTATCAAAAGCTCCTTGTTGTGCTACCCCCACACAAAAGGCATTCCATTTTTTTCAATTCATTTAACGGTACAGTAATAGTACTGAATTCTCTCACAAATCAACGATAAAAGCCAGTAAGACCATGAAAACTACACACTTAACTCATATTAATAGGAACAAGTCAATTCTTAATTGCATCAATTTTAGAGTCATCAACTTCAATTACATGTCCAGAAATAACAAACCTAAGAAACACTACTTTATCAGTGCAAAACATACATTTTGCAAAATTAGCGAATAGTTTCTAAGTTCTAGCACATCAAGCACTTTTTTCAAATGATCTAAGTGTTTAGCCATAGTTTTGCTATGTATTAGAATATCATCAAAGTAGACTACCACAAAGCTACTAATGAAAGCTTTTAAAACATGATTCATCAAGCGCATGAATTACTAGATGTATTAATTAAACCAAAAGACATGACTAACCACTCATATAATCGAAACTTTGTTTTAAAATCAGTTTTCCATTCATCTCCTAGTTTCATGCGAATTTGGTGGTATCTACTTTTTAGATCAATTTTTGAGAAAACGTCCGCTCCACTAAGCTCATCTAGCATACCTTCGAGCCTAGGTATGGGATGATGATATCTAACAATAATATTATTGATAGTACGACAATCGACACATATTCTCCACGCACCATCTTCTTAAGAATAAGAATAATAGGGACAACACAAGGAGAAAGGCTCTCATGTACATACCCTTTATCCAAAAGCTCTTGCACTTTCCATTATATTTTCTTGGTTTCAGTTGGATTGGTGCAATACGGTGGTCAGTTCGGCAGCGAGGCACCCGACATGAAGTCAATCTGGGGCTCAATCCCATGAAGTGGTGGAAGTCTGGGTGGCACCTCCTTAGGAAAAATGTCATCGTATGCCTGCAACAACGACTGGACAACACTAGGTAGTCTTTAGATCATTAGTTGTAAGCATAACCTTAGTGTCTTTATAAACAAAAACAAAGTGCATAACGCTAGAATTATTGCTCACCTCTTTCAGACCTTTTTTCTTCACAATCAGGACCTTTTGAGTGCATACCTTTGCTTTACCTTACTGAACAATGAACTGTGACTTCTCCTGGCGTTTCTGTTCACTGGCTTGCATTTGAGAAGGAGTAAGCGGTAGTAAAACTCTGTTCTTATACTCCCACTTGAAGCTATAAGTATTGGCTCGTCCATCATGTTTACATTGCGATCAAAAACCATGGACAGCCCAACAGTAAATGACATACAGTCATGGGCATAATATCGCATAAAACAGTATATTCATATCTATTAACTTTGAAAGGAACTTTCACACGGTGCTGAATTTTAACTTTACTTCCCTCTCAAAATAATTGCACACAATATAGATCAGGATGTTTAAGCAATTTTTGGTTAAGCTTTTCACACATCTCAACACTAGCATGATTTTGGCATGAACCACTATCAATGATCATTTTAACATTAGTATCTTTCACTTTAGCACTATTCATGAATAAATTATAACGTTAATATTGGTTGTCTTCTTTAATAAGCATGGATAAATATGGCAAAACAACCAAAGCAAATTCACCTTCACCAGGGCATTGATCATCAAAATCAGATTCATTCTTGATGTTATTATCATCACATGGAATAGGTTACATTTTAGAATTAGAAGTAGAATCATAACCAGTCTCAGTGACAATCATAACCTTAGCATTAGGGCAATCACAAGAATAATGACCACGTCCTTGACAATACCAACATTGAATTACACTTGTTTTAGTGTTAGAACGAATACGTATCTCTTGCTTCATTGCTTCCCATATTGTGATAGGAGGGTGACTGTTCTTCCTGCGGTCATTTGTACTTTCTCCAACCATATCAGTGCATAATCCTTAGTGATAGGATCCTCCTTGTGTGGTACTGGAACACGTCCAGCACGATCGCGGTGATGGCCATGATCTATTGATGCCCAGTTGGTATCGTAGTCCTCCTCGAAGGTATCAGCATAGAGCTCATCATTATCATCGGATCCGGGCCCGTAGTGACCAAGTCCTCCTCCCGGGTGCCACCATGTGCTGCGGCTCGCCCATATGCAGCTTCTGGTGGAAGAAGACGTACATCCTGTGGTGCATTAGGTAGATGTGCTTTTCATGCTCGCTCTCCATGCTGGTGTTGATGAGAAAGATGCGCATCTTCTTCACACCTGCAAACTGCTTCTTCTTCCTCTCAATGAACTAGGCAGCCATCTCTTCATCGATTTCATCGAGTCCATGCTCCACCATTGTGTTTTCACCTATAACAGGGTTAGTTACAAAATTGTTGCGCCATTCTCTTAGGTCTTGCAAGTTAGCATGAATCTCCTCAAGCACTTTATTAAACCCCTCCACAATTCGCTTGCATCATCTATGTTAGCAAAGCGATCCCCTGATGGATGCTCCTTAGCTAATCCATCCCCTGACATGGTTAACACAGTAAGCAAATAATAGAAATGATGTATACTATGCAAAGAAACATCTAATGCTACTACCAGCCATATATCTTGTCAATTCCCACAAATAGTAATATCACGTACTTGGACGGTGAGAGACATGTAAGAGATGTCACTAGCTGAAAACCGATCACAGGAGTTATACTCACCAAGTTTATGTGCAGCTAGGATAGGGTTAATGTATAATCCTACCTCAATTCAAATGCTCAAGATATTGTAAAACTAGTAAACAATCCACAAAGTTATCAAAAGCCTAGTTGTAATGTCGAAGATATAAGTGATGCACACACACGTAATAATTAATGTGGCTTGATATAAGCAAAGAAAATTCTAACATCAAGTTCTAGAAGAGATGCTAGCCTACAACTCAAACTTTCATCTAGGGCACAAGATTGTTCACACGATGTAAAACACAAAAGACAATATAACAGTGCAATGTAAATAGCCCTCTAGTTTAAGCAGAAAACAATAGCTAGTCTCAAAAGATAAAGTAGCAAAGTTTTATATGGCTTATATATGCTCGTTTGAAATATTTTGATGAGATCTACAACTTTACAGTTGAGGCAAACTCTAAATTCCGAAAGGAAGATCAAATTTTTTTGGCAAAACAGAATCCAAAAATTTGTGACACAAATTCGGGGCTGAAGATGGCCAATTTTGGAGCTCTCGAACAAATGAAAAAGAAGGTGGAGCAGATTTGTATGACCAAGGATCTGACCAGCAAAATACATTTGAAACAGAAGCTTTATTCCCATAAGATGACAGAGGGAATCTCATTATTGAACAACCTGACAGCTTTCAAGGAAGTTGTTGCTAACCTTAAGTCTATGGAGGTAAAATATAATAATGAAGATTTAGGTTTTATCTTACTATGCTTACTCTCATACTCTACTTTTAGAGATACTATTATATATAGCCACGATACTCTTACTCTCAGTGAAGTTTATGAAGCACTGTATGCTAAGCAAAAGATGAAACTTATGGTTTCTGGTGAAAGTTCAAGTACACATGCAAAAGATTTGTCTGTTCGCGGCAAACAATACAACAAGGATTCAAACGACCATTCAAGAGGCAAAAGCAAAAGCAGAGGCAGAGGCAAATGTAAATCTAGGAATAAAAAGTTATGCAGTTATAGTTATGCAAGTATTGCAAGAAGGATGGTCATGACATATCTGAGTGCTGAAAGTTGCAGAACAAGGAGAAAAGGAATAACAACTTTAAGAAGGATCAACAAGAGGATGAACCTATAGCCATCGTTGTTACCAAAGAAGATTCTGATGGAGATATTCTCATTGTCTTTACTAATAATTGCAAAACCAATGATGAATAGATTCTTGATTCAACCTGTATTTTCCACATGAGCCCGAACTATGAGTGGTTCGTTACCTATGAAGCTACGCCAAGTAGATTCATGTTGTTGGGTGATAATACACCATACAAGGTTGCAGGCATTAGTTCTATCTATATTAAGATATTTGATGGCACAATCAAAACTTTATTAGATGTTTGTCATATTTCAAATTTGAACAAAAATCTTATCTCTTTGAGTGCTCGTGATGTTAAAGGGTACAAGTATTCAGATGGAGGTGCAGTTTTGAAGTTTTGTGAATATTGTATTTTTGGCAAGTAAAAGAGGATGAAATTTAGTACTGTGAATCACTCTACAAAAGACATATTGGATTATGTACACTCCGATTTGTGGGGAGAATCTCGCATTCCATCACTTGGAGGTGGAAGATACATGTTGACTATTATTGATAATTATTCAAAAAGAGTTTGGGCATACTTCGTCAAGCATAAATCGGATGTATTCAAGATATTCAAGGAGTGAAAGATTATGATTGAGAGACAGACTGGCAAGCATGTCAAAAAGCTTCGTACCGACAATGGTTTGGAGTTTTGTTCAGGAGAATTTGAAGTTTTATGCAAGTCAGAAGGTATTGTGAGACATTATATTGTTCTAGGCACTTCTCAACAAAACGGTATGGCCGAACACATGAACAGAACCTTCATGGAGAAGGTATATTGCATGTTATCAAACTCTGGATTATCTAAGAGTTATTGTGTTGAAGCCACTTCCACTGCTTGTTATTTTATTAATCGGTCACCTAATTTAGCAATTGATAAGAAGACTTCAATTAAGGTATGAACTGGCTCTCTACCAGATTATTCAAACTTAAGAATATTTGGTTGTCCTACTTATACTCATGTTAATAACGGTAAATTAGAACCTAGAGCAATTACGAGCATTTTCCTTGGTTATAAACATGGTGTGAAAGGATATAGATTGTGGAATCCTGAAACTAGAAAGATGGTTATTAGCATAGATGCTACTTTTGATGAGTCTGCTATGTTGCACGATAAAACATTTATTGATGTTCCTGTTGAGAAGCAATCAAGCGTGCAAGTGTAGCATATTATTAATTCAAGATCTACACTAGAAATCAACAAAAAAATATTTCAGAAGTTCCAATTATTGCACCATGTGATGCCCTAAATGTCATTACGGCGTCCCTGGGAAGGTTTAGCGAATCAGTCTAAGAGGGAGGCAACGTGGGAACTTGAGGATCAAATGCGAAAGAAGTACCCCGGACTCTTCGAGGCTGGTGAGTAATCGTAGTTGTGGGTTTCCTTTGTTTGCACTTGTCTTTGTTGTTCCCTTGCTTTGTGGTTTGAGGAGTTAGATTCGAGGACGAATCCTTTTTAGGTGGGGAGAATGTAATACCCTGAATGTCGTTATGGAGTCCCTGGAAGGTTTAGCGAAATCGCGGAGTTTTCGGGTGTTTCGGTAAATCGCCGAAAGGGAAAATAAAATTGCAGAATAGTTTAACATAAAAATGAATTTAATTAAATAAAAACAGTTGGTGGGCTATCTAGAGGGGTGGGCTAGCCACTTTGGGCTAGCCAGCCCAAAGTGAAGCCTCCCCCCTAACCCAAGTCGCCGCCCATAGAAACCCCTTCCCCCCCCCCCCCTTGGCTGCCTCCCCCACACCTCTCCCTGCGCTTCCACCACCCCCCAAGCTGCCGCCCTATCAATTGGTGCAAAGGAGGGATCAAGGAAAAGAAGGGAGAAGAGAAGGAAGAGAAGGAAGGGAGAAAGCGGAAGAGGAGAAGAGAAGAGGGGTGATCTTGAGGGATCACCTAGGTCATTTTTCTCCATTATAATTCTCTCTGTTTTAGGTGTAATTAGGGTTCTTAGCACGGGATTAGTAGGGGATTAGCAAAGTAATTAACCGATTAGGGTTTCCTGCTATCACGTAGGCTGATTCATATAGTGCGGATGTTTGTATAGATTAGAGTATTAAAACGATTTTTTCTGTGGGTCTTGCCAAAATGAAATTTGTAGGGGATGATGAGACCTAGCTTCTGTAATGTTTTTAGATTTTTTAGCCACGGGGTTTGGGCACAACAGAGTTGGGAACTTCGCTGTGTAGAAGAGGGATAATCTGAAACAAGTTGCTGTTTGGGTGTAGTTTCAGAGTGGTAGATGATTTTTATAATTTTGGCCACAATTATGAAAGTTGTAGGAAATCTTGTAACCTAGCCACTGTATAAAAATCATGAATTTTAGAGCATTTTACAGAATGTGGGGGTTCATTAGAAGAATACTAGCCAGATTGCCGAAATAGAGTCTGTCCTCTATTTTGCGCGATATATTATACCCTTTTAGCAGCAAAATAAAAATAAGTTATCTACATAAAAATTGTAGGTATTTCACTGTAGTTTTCAAAAATATCTCTTTTGCTGTGATTGGCCTAGTAGTTTTAAAGATACAAAAATAACAAGTAGCGTTGCAGTGAGTTGAGAGTAGGATCATTGAGCGGAGAGGGTATTGTCGGGTTTGGGCTATAGCGGCATTTTTATTTTCTTAAGTTGAGAATTCCTTGTGGTAGCCTTGTGCTGAGAGGTAATTTTGGATAGTTGTCTTCGCTCCTGACCTTGCATAAGGCCAAACCGATTAGTAATCCTTTAACTGCACATTTTAGACTTTCTTCAGTGTCATGTCCACAATTTAATGATGAAGTTGGGTACATATCTAAAGTTCCATTTGCGAGTGCAGTTGGTTCGCTTATGTATGCCATGGTAAGTTCTCGTCCTGATTTATCTCAATCATTAAGTGTAATTAGTAGATACATAGCTAATACTAGAAAAAAGCATTGGAAAGCAATTCGATGAATTTTTAGATATTTGCGGATCACATCTAATGCTTGTTTATAATTTGAGAAGAGTAGAGATGGACTTATTGGTTATGTGGATTCTAGTTTTGCTAGAGATTTAGATAAAAGAAGATCTCTCATAAGTTATGTGTTCACTATTGGAGAGTGTGCCATTAGCTAGAAAGCAAGTTTGCAAGCTACTGTTGCCTTGTCTACTACAGAAGCTGAGTATATGGCTATTTCTGAAGCTTGCAAAGAATCCATGTGGCTAAGTGGTTTATTTATTGAGCTTTATGGAAGTACATCTTGCACTATAATATTTTGTGATAGTCAAAGTGCTATTTACCTTACAAAAGATCAAATGTTCTATGAGAGAAAAAAACACATTACTATCAGGTATCACTGCATTCTAGGTGTCATTATTCAATGTGATATTAAAGTCTACAAGATAATTACTCATAATAATCTAGTTGATATATTGATAAAGCTAGTTCCTAGATCTAAGTTTGAGTTTTGCTCAAATTTAGTTGGTATTACTCACTAGTCCTTTGGATTTTTGGTGCTTAAGGTGTACATGCTAATTTTATTTGAGGAGTTTATCACATTTTTTGACTACTGAAGGGAATTAGGCTTAAGGTGGAGATTGTTGAAAAGCTGATCTGAATTCGTACCGTGTTTGTATAGGACACTTCATCGCGTCATGCCAGTCATAGCATGATAGGTGTATGCATAGGTTGTATCAAACGTAGTATCACTCTGTAGCAACCGACTCTGATTCGATTTTCTCTCCATGTGGGACTCGGTTCCCTCACCCTATATATATACCCCCAATAATCCATAGGAAGAAGTGCTCCATTGTAATCTCTCATCATTATAGTGATTTTTCTTCAAGCGCATGTGGTTTTTTTCCTACAGGAGTTATTCATGTAAAAGTTTGTATCTCTCGTCTCTATTTTTCTATACATTATTTGTAACAGTACACAATTTGGAAAAGATACAATTGGTCAAGAAGAAACTTTCTCATCCTCGACCAACCTTTTCTTCTTGTTTCTCCTCAACCACCACTCTTGCTATTGGCTTTGAATAGGTGATTGGGAAAGTATCAATGACAGCTTTCACAGCTTTAAAATCTATAGTCTTTACTAGACACTATCTCTTTAGAGCATAAAGAACAATATCTTCCTCCTCCCCTTGATCAGGCTCCTTGGATCAACCAGTTGGAGCTCATCCAGCCAAGATATTCTACAAAAATTCATAACCAGTTACAATCCAAACAACATATATGGTTGTATGTAATTTACATTACAATTCCAATCAAATAAACTTCTTTGACTAAGCAAAATCCAGTCAAAAGATATACTGCTCATAAACATTATTTATGACCAGTAAAAATATTGACTCCAGTAAGCCTTTTTTCATGCAAACCCAACCAAAGATGATTCTATCCAGTTCATTCTGGTTAAGAAAACTGGTTGTAAGCCACATTATGCAACTTGAAACCCTCTATACTATAGGCAAATCACTTTGCTTAGAATTGGAGGGTTAGTTGACGGGGATAGAATATCCTATGTAATTATCTTTTCCAACAAGTCGCATGGGAAACAAATATACCTAGAGCATATTCCTAAGATATATTCAACATCTAATTCTTAATCTATTATAAAGACATATTCTCTACTTAATCCACAAGCTTACCATGGGCCTACACATGCAGAATTAAAAGGTATGTGGATAACTTCCTCTTGTATCTCTCTAACAACAACTGCTTGGCCAACTGCGATAAGAGATCTGACAGCAACCACCACCACGCGCACCGCCTCTGGGATCTACAAGACACCTCTCCAGTCGGTGCCACCATCATGTGCACTACTTTTAGGATTTGTGGGACGTCTTCTCCCACATCGCTAACCGCCACCTCTTCGTCAACTATATAAAGGCTAGTCGATTAGTCGATCGAGAGACATATAACATTGTAATCCACATCCCGCTCTTGGCCGATAAAGTCCATGGAGCATCCTCTGTAATTCCTTCTAGCAAATGAACTGAATACTAATAAACCGATTGCAGCTTCAAAAAGTCTGTCCCGATAAGTTGCTCCAAAATGGCGATAGAGAAGTTGCCCCATTTATTTATTTGGGGAAAGCCATAAGCTAAAAAGAATAGAGAATATAATACTTCCTCTTTTGGCTCATCAGTTGACTCCAACTCTTTTTCATCCTCACTGCTATATTGCTATCCATAGCCGACTATACTACTTCCTATTTTGACTCATCAGTTACCTCCAACTCTGACATCCTCACCATCAATGATTAATACCAACTCTAAAGCTATAATTATACATGACACCATACTTAGGGAGCATTCATATTGGATTTTGCTGATGTCTTTTGATTGTGGCTTATAACTTTTGACTGAAAATGAATAGTAATGGCTTTTAGAAAAAGGGAGCGAGTGGTGGAAGGGATGGGAGTGGGGTGCATGATGTACCTGTAACCCCCTACCTTATCCTCACAATAAGATGGTAGCGAGAGAAATGAAGAAGTCGCTTCGAGAAGCTAAGTGTTTGTATTGGTTTTTCTAAGCAGAAGCCAATATGAATAATGCCTATACAATTATAAGAGGAGCAGAAAGCCAATTAGACATGAGAGCATGAATCTTGAAGCCATATGAAAGGTAAGAAGTGATATTTGACATGGGCACATAAAATCTGTTAGGCGGACATGACCCCCCCCCCACTAGGCAACTCTCATTGTCCTAGGTCACATCTCCTAATGTGATCTTGGCATGGGAGCCATGTCTCATGTTCATTATTTTGATGGAGTTCTGAAAAACCATCATAATATGCAAAACCAAAATAGACGTCCCACTAATGCGAGCACTCATTCAATGCGTGCCCCGTTCAAAATGGTTTTTGTTGATGGCTTTTAGCTGTGGTTGTTAGCTTTTAATTGACACGAGCACTATAATGGCTCCTAGCTTTTGGTTGGGGCATTCAATTAAACAAAAATAAAGAAAAATGAAAAAAAAACCTGTTATATCTCTACAGATAATGCAAAGGGGAAAAACTTATTAAGAAACCAATATGTTCAAAACAATTTTTGCCTTCTGCAAACTAGAAGCCAGAAGCCATTTTAAACAACCCCCATCGACAATAAGGCAACTCTCCATGTCCCTAAGGCACAGCTCCTAAGGTAGTGTTGGCTTGGTGAAAGTATCTAGGACTCTAAAAATTATTTTAGTAATTAATGACAATATGTGAATATGGGAGTAATGTGTTTGCTGAGTATCATATAGGTTTATTCTCTAATGATGAACGTGACAAAACAGAAATATATGATAAAGATCAACACGAGGATCAAGATGGTTCAAGACAAAGGTATAAGTAGTCTAGGATCCCTTTTGTTTTTACTGGTCTTGGGAGGAAGATTGGAAGACCATATTGTAAGTTAATCATCGTACTATTAAGAGGGATCATAAAAAATAACTTGAAAGTATGTTCTTATGCCATTTGGATCAATATAGGATCATGCATACACTTAGAACTAAATTTAAAAGCCAACTGTGCTCTGTCAGAAAAAATTGGAAGTACCTGAGTGTGTTTAGCGGAACTACCGGACTCCAAAAGTACTGGCGTGTACACAGCAGTACTACCGAAACACGGAAGCACCGGTACTTTGAGCGGTACGTTTTTTCTAGAGAGCACCCACCTAAACACTTAGTCTCCCTGATAGCGATAGTAACTACCACAAAGCGGTACGAACACACTCTAAAATGGAACTATCGGACCTCAAAAGTACAAAACATTTGGGTGGTATGTTTTTCCAAAGAGGATCAACTTTTGGTCTCAAAGAAATCAGAAGTACCGCACCATAAATCAGAACTACCGTGATTTCAACGGCAGTAGTACCATGTCGACTTTTAAATGGCTAGTTCTAACGCTCTAACATAGCCATTACTGCTTGCTATAGTACAATGTGGTAGTTCTGCAATTTACACAGCGGTACTACTGATTTTCCTGATTTTTTAGGATTATTTTATACAACAGCTATATTTGGTTGGTGGGAGTATAAATACTCCCTCACCAGCTCAAGAACTTGAGGAGAGACTTCATTGAACATCCTTGAGCATTCTTCTCACACCTCAATTTCTTATTGTGCATTCATTTGAGGCAAAAATTATGATAATTAGATTTAGAAGGTAAGTATTTTCATAACATCCTATTCATCCCCCTCTAGTCGATTATCCTTGATCTTATACTTGGGAGCCATATCCCATATTCAAGATGTTTTACTAAAAATTGAGCATTCTCTTAATATCTCAAACCGAAATAAAAGTGACGCTTTTAGAGTATGTACAATAGTGTGACGTCAACTATATATAAGCCTTACCATATAAGACATGAGATGATGTGAAGGAGAGAGAGAACATATAGAATTGACATGTCTCTCATGCAACAATTAACTGTAATATGAGAAACAAGGCACATTACGTCATGGATAAACTGTTTATAAAAACATGTAAAAATACAACCCATTATAAGAGCAATCTTTAATATCGTCTATAGATAATATAAATGATATTATAGACAACAATTGCTTATACTAGTGTACATGCATGCCTTAGGGGCATTCATATTGACTTTTGATGATGGCTTTTGACTTTAGCTTATGAATAGAAAAGCTTGTAGAGAGAAAGGCACTTACACGCAATTTTGGTCGATATAAATAAAATCACTATAGTGTGTACTACAATTGACTAGTAGACCCTATTTTGAAAAGATACTTGATTTGAAAACTACATATCCAAGAAAAGTTATTTATGGGAGAAACTAAAGCAAACACCCCTTACGATCATAATCATTTACTATAGAAGTCCAAGTGGAAATCACGGCCATTTTGGCCCCCTCCAGCATGGCAATGCCGCATTTGGCATCCTCCCACACGTAATGCCATATTTGGCCCCCTCGCGCAGTCGGTGATGAGGGCATCCCTAACACTTATACATCTCCTCCTATTGGTGGTCATGCACTTACTGAGATGGACACCATAAGTGAAGCTACAAGTAATACAAGTGCAGAAGTACATGTTGGTCCATTGACTAGAGCCAGAGCTAAACTTCTAAATCAACAGGTGCTTTTGTTTCTTAATGACTCTATTATTATTGATGAGAATTGGGTACTACCTCATGCAAGTGTTTTGTGCATTCTCAGGTTTGAACATTGTGAAGCATTTGGAACCGCGAGGGTGGAGAATGAGGCTGGAGCCAAAGGGTGGGAGGAGAAGCTCACATGGGTCAAGCAAGAAGAGAAAAGCCCAGGAATTCAAGCCCAATTCGTGCCTCCCACAAGGTCAATTGGATTCAAACTCGGATTCAACTCAGAATTCAATTCGGATTCGGTTCGGACAGCCTGACAGGCAGTTACTAAAAAGGTCATAACTTTCACAAACGGAGTCCGATTCAGGCGTTCTTGAACTTGTTGGAAAGATAATTTCAAGGGCTACGCAATGGATCCAGCCCCAGTATCAAATTCGACACGGATCAAAAGTTATGACCGAAACAATATGACGGCTGTAAAATCTAGTTTCCTTTTTTAAGAGTTCGTATCTAAAACCATATAGGGTTGAGTTGTAGTAGGTTTGGAGGACTCTATGCACGTCCCAAGAGGCTATATAAGCCCTGTATTGGCATCCTTAGAAGGGGACCAAGTTTTATGCATCAGATTGAAACATAGCTATTGCTTGTTCTTTCAACACCAGAGTTCATGCGAGGACTTTGAGAGAGAATTAGGTGATCCATTATTCGTTCTGCAACTCAAGGTCAAGCCGTCGTTCCATTGGAAATTGGGGACTTGGCGTTCGTCGCTTGTGGTCGCGCGACGACAACTATCCGGTGTGTTTTGGGCGTTTTCCGAAGAGTTGAGGGTTCGTGCATGGGCACGAGTGTTCAGCTAGCGACATCGTCTACTTCACATCAACTATCCATGGTTCCTCATCGAGAAGATCGGGACCCATCCCGTATCATATGGTATCGATTCTAGGTTTACTCGGTGAGAACTTCTTTACCCGTAGTTAGATTCATTTTCTGTCCTATCTTCCATTAAACCGAAAATTGCAATACCAAAAACCGTAGTTTAATCTGTTTAGTTCTTATGCGTTTTGTTAAGTTTTCGTCCATTAGAGTTTTGTTTTCGTGCTGATCCGTATGTTTCCTTCGCGTAGCTTGATCTTTGTGTCCACATAAACCCTACAAAATTGTTGATTGAATTCCTCAATTAGCAACAAAAAAGTAAATTGCATTTACTTTTGAATCCTAAATTCCTTCTTTGTCCACATTGCTCTCGAGAGATCCATCCAAATTCTCTTTGGGGGAGAGTTTGAGATAGTATTCACTTCCTTCAAAACCGAAAGTTTGCTGCGGTTTGGCTTGAAAGAAACAAATCACTACTTGTGCCAAACCCTAGCTGACCGAAAAGAAAGAATTGCTACAGTTGAGCTTCACTTATATCTTTTCATCAATTGAGACTAGCTTTTGATATTCTTTGTTAGGTCTGTTCTTGAGTATTATTTACACTTGCTGAATTCTTGAATTTGTGCGAAGGGAAGAAAACAATGAGTTTGGCCAAAAAAAGAGAAAAGAAAACAAAAGAAGAAAGCTGAAAGTTTCTGCGATTTGATCAAGAAACAGTGAAAATAGAAAGTGTTGGCCAAAACTCGTAAAAAGAACCCTAGTTCATATTTTCAGCTTGTGCACTTATTCTCATAGAGCAATCTTGTGCCCTTACATTCATAACTATTGCAATTGGCTAGCGTCTCTCCTTGTACTTAGTGCAAAACGAGCTACTTATTCATCTCAATTTCAGATTGCCTCTTTCTAGCTCATTTCCTTTGTTTGCATTAGTCCCATTTATCGTTGCGTGTGCGTTCATACTTTTCGCTTTAACCAATTGGATCAGCACATAGGCAAATACTCTAGCTTGGATCATTACTTAGCTTTACAATACCTTGAATATCAGATCGCCTAGGTTCTCCACATACCTGTCCAAGCTCCACCTACACCTGTTTGTGTACTCCCTTGCTCTTGGTTACGCTCATACATTACCGAGTTGAGGTCGTTCGCTATCACAGGTGTCGATTCGCTGTCCTTGATTCACTTTGGAACAGTAAGCTTGCCTTGTTTTCAGGACAGTTAGTTGTAGACATAGAGAGAGTTTTTGTTTTACTAACCCAGATATAACTACGTTTCTTGGTTGTGAGTTGTTTCCATGTCAGGTCACGAGGAGGATCCACCTAATCCGGACGCCCCGGTTACATGGATCGAGTACACTCGGTTGCGCGAGATGCTCCAAAAACAACTTCATGATGGTGACAATGGCGTGCGCGATGAGCTTGGGGAAGTTCAGACTGGACTGAACAACCTTGGAGAGGAAGTCACACAATTGCGTGCGAGCATGAACAATAACTTTCTGGAGCTGCGTGCCATGTTCACACACCACAATCTACGTGGGGATGCACCCGCTGATGCCACAAGTGTGCACGGTCCTCCGACCATTTTGCACAATGAGACTGAGGAGGAACGTGCTATTCGTCTGGATGAGGAGCGACGTCAACACCAGGCGCGTCGCATGGCAGTACCGCCACACATCGGGATGGCGGCCGCAGCACGCCCTCAAGCACGTGGGCCGGCCCGAGGCAATGGCGGTCAGGGTGGAGTTATACCACAGGGTGCCCACGGCGGAGGTGTGCCTTGTGCTGATGCGGACGAGCGCTGGAATGATGATTTTCCCATCGACGACTACGATGAACGACGACGCCATCACCGCAACAACGTGCGGCGTCCTCGCCACGATGACGCCGAGGATCTTGTTGCTAAGCCCAAATTTACTCTTCCTATATTTTCAGGTGGTACGGATGTGGAACAATACCTCACTTGGGAGCTGAAAGTTGATAAGTTGTTTCGATGAACAACTACTCCAATGAGAAAAAGTCGTTGCTTGCATCCAATGGCTTGGATGATTACGCCACACATTGGTGGGAGCAGTTCATCCGTAAGCGCATGAAGCGCCATGAGTTGCCAATTATAACCTGGGAGCAAATGAAGCAGCATTTGTGGGCACGCTTTGTACCGCGCCACTACAAGCGCTCACTTTTGAGAAGTTGATGAGGTGCGACAAGGTATGAAATCAATTGATGAATATCATAAGGAAATGGAGACTATCATGATACATGCGGATGTTCGCGAATGAAGAATGACCATGGCAAGATTTCTAGCCGACATGAATCATGCTGTCAAGCGCATTGTCAATCACCATCCATATAATGATATGATTGAGTTGCTGCACCAAGCACGCGAAGCCGAGCGACAAGTGATTGAAGACGCCCGGTTCGCTGCTCGGTCACGTTCGTCAGCCAGTCCGGGACAAACATATAACAACAGCCAACCAAACAAGAGCACTTCGGCTGCAAGCAATTCGGCAATGCGCAGTTCCGCAAGTAAGAAGCTGGAGAGTACACCATCACCGGTGCGTCGACCTATGGCGCCCGCGGCTAGTGTGACCTCGTCTATGGGGTCGACAGGACATTCACGTGACATTATTTGCCACAAGTGCAAGGGCGTTGGCCATTTTCAGAGGGACTGCCCAAATGTCAGAACTATGCTTGTCACAGAGGATGGCGGTTATGTTTCAGCTAGTGATGATGAGTCGCCCGATGCACAGGCAGTCTTGCACACTGATGACATAGAACAATGTGAGTGTGATCCTGAGTTCCCTACCACTGAGCAGTACTCCATTGTTTGCACGCCCAAGGTGCTTAGTGTCATGCCATCACCATCACTCGAACAATGGTGCAATTTGTTTCAGACTTGGGCCAAGCTTGATATGGGTAAGGTATGCAAAGTGATCATTGATGGCGGCAGTTGTCACAATCTGGCTAGCAAGGATATGTGTCACAAGTTGGGTTTGAAGTATTTGCCACATCCGCGTCCTTATCATGTGCAATGGCTGAGCGACAAGGAGGAAGTGAAGGTGAACTATATGGTGCATGTGACATTTGCTATTGGGAAGTACACCGATACTGTGGACTGCGATGTTGTGCCTATGACGGTGTGTCACTTGCTCTTGGGACGGCCATGGCAATATGACCGCTCCGCTCTTCATGATGGGCGACAAATCGCTACACATTTCGATGGAACAATATGGATATCATCTTGAAGCCGCTTACACCGCAACAAATTGTCAATTCCTCCATGCCGAAAATTGAGATGCATGTTGAGAGTGCACAAGCGCGAGAGAACCATCTGAGTGGTAACAAGAAACAAGAGGGAGCAAAGAATTTAGTGATGTTAGCCACCAAATCGAGATGAGGATTTCTGCGCGATCCTAATTTGGTGCACGTTGTCTTCTTTGTACAAAGATGCATTGCTTTCGACTAATGACTTAACTTCTCTTCCTAGTGGTGTTGTTTCTGTTTTACAGGATTTCAGCGACGTCTTTCCAGAAGAAGTACCAGCAGGGCTCCCACCACTTCGGGGGATAGAACATAAGATCGACTTGATTCCAGGAGCGTCGCTGCCAAACCGACCACCGTACCACACCAATCCCGAGGAAACAATGGAAATTCAGAAACAAGTACAAGAGCTTCTCTCCAAAGGGTATGTACGCGAAAGCTTAAGCCCTTGTGTTGTTCCTGTTATTTTAGTTCCTAAGAAAGATAGTTCATGGCGTATGTGCGTAGATTGTCGAGCGATTAATAATATCACAATTCGATATCGTCATCCTATACCTCGCTTAGATGATATGCTAGACGAATTGAGTGGTGCTGTTATTTTCTCTAAGATAGATTTGCGCAGTGGTTACCATCAAATCAGAATGCATGAAGGGGATG
Source organism: Melocanna baccifera (assembly GCA_036346265.1). Lineage (NCBI taxonomy): Eukaryota > Viridiplantae > Streptophyta > Magnoliopsida > Poales > Poaceae > Melocanna > Melocanna baccifera. Next base: position 19,757,693 of record CM070683.1, on the reverse strand, counting down.
AGTGGAAAATAGCCTTTAAAACGAAATTTGGGTTGTACGAGTGGTTAGTCATGCCTTTTGGTTTAACTAATGCACCTAGTACATTCATGCGCTTAATGAATCATGTTTTAAGGCATTTCATTGGTAAATTTGTGGTTGTGTATTTTGATGATATTCGATTTACATGCATGTGAATCTGAACACATAGACCATCTTAGACAAGTTCTACAAGTTTTGCGTGAGAATAAGTTATTTGGTAACTTAGAGAAGTGTACTTTTGCAAAGATCATGTCATCTTTTGGGCTATGTTGTTTCGCACAGGGAGTTGAAGTAGATGAGTCTAAAATTGAAGCTATTAAAATTGGCCTACTCCTATGAACGTCACCAAATTAGGAGTTTTCATGGTCTTGCTTTGGTTTTTATCGGCGTTTCGTGAAGGATTTTAGCACCATCGCTGCCCCTTTGAATGAACTTACTAAAAGGGTGTTGAATTTGTGTGGGGGTAGCGCAAGAAAATGCTTTTTCGAACTTAAGAGACGCTTGACTGAAGCACCGTTGCTTGTTTTACTTCGATTTCACTAAAAATTTTGAAATTGAGTGTGATGCTAGTGGATTGGGTATTGGTGGTGTTTTAATGCAAGAGGGTAGACCGGTCGCTTATTTTAGTGAGAAACTGAATGGTGCTCAATTGAATTATCCGGTCTATGACAAAGAGCTTTATGCGTTAGTGCGCACGTTAGAAACTTGGCAACACTATTTATGGCCTAAAGAGTTTATTATTCATTCGGATCACGAGGCTTTGAAGTATTTAAAAGGCCAAGCAAACCTGAACCGTAGACATGCCAAATGGGTCGAATTCATTGAGTCGTTTCCTTACATTGTGAAATATAAGAAGGAAAGGAAAATGTGGTAGCCGATGCTCTTTCTAGGAAAAGTGTGCTTTTAACTCACTTAGGAGTGCACGTCCTCGGTTTAGCGAGTTTGCGTGAGTTATATGCTTATGACCATGAATTTTCTGTCCCTTATGCACATTGCAAAGAGGAAAAGGCTGGGATAAATTTCACATCCATGATGGGTTTTGTTTCGCACTAACAAATTATGTGTTCCGTAATCCTCCGTGCGTTTGCTATTACTGCAGGAATCACATGCGGGTGGATTGATGGGACATTTTGGCCGTGAGAAGACGTTGTCTATGCCGAGCAATCACTTTTATTGGCCTAAGATGAGGCGAGATGTGGAGAGGTATGTGCAACGATGCATTACTTGCCACAAAGCAAAATCGACGATGCATCCACACGGTTTGTATACCCTTTACCTGCTCCCAATGCCCCATGGGAGGATATTAGTATGGATTTTGTTTTAGGACCGCCTAGAACTAAGAGGGGACGCGATTCTGTTTTTGTCGCTGTGGATCGTTTTTGAAGATGGCACACTTTATTCGTGCCACAAGAGCGACAATGCGTCGCATATTGCTGACTTGTTTTTCAGGGAGATTGTGAGGCTACATGGCGTGCCGCGTACTATTGTATCAGATCGCGACGTTTCATGAGCTACTTCTGGAAGACACTTTGGGGTAAACTGGGGACGAAGTTGTTATTCAGCACAACTTGTCATCCCCAAACTGATGGTCAAACAGAGGTGGTGAACCGCACACTTTCGATGCTACTCCGGACCATGATCAAGAAGAATCTGCGCGAGTGGGAGGATTGTTTGCCGCACGTGGAATTCGCTTATGATCGGGCCGTGCATTCCACTACGCAGATGTGTCCATTTGAGGTAGTTTATGGTTTCAAGCCCTTTACACCGCTTGATTTGTTGCCACTTCCCAGTCAACAACATACTCATATGGAGGCGTCCAAGCGAGCTAAATATGTGAAGAAGTTGCATCTCAAGACAAAAGAAGTGATAGAGCGTAAGGTCAAGTATTATGATGACAAGGCGAACAAGAAAAGGAAGCAGATGGTTTTTCAACCAGGTGATTTGGTTTGGGTACATTACCGTAAGGATCGTTTTCCAGACCGTCGCAAGTCTAAGTTACTACCGCGTGGTGATGGGCCTTTCAAGGTACTTGCGAAAATCAATGACAATGCCTACAAGATAGAGCTTCCCGGCGATGACTATGGCGTGAGCTCTACGTTCAATGTCGCTGATTTATCACCTTTCTTTGGTGGTGACGATCCAGCGTCGAGGACGACGCCTTTTCAAGAGGGGGAGGATGATGAGGGCATCCCTAACACTTATACATCTCCTCCTATTGGTGGTCATGCACTTACTGAGATGGACACCATAAGTGAAGCTACAAGTAATACAAGTGCAGAAGTACATGTTGGTCCATTGACTAGAGCCAGAGCTAAACTTCTAAATCAACAGGTGCTTTTGTTTCTTAATGACTCTATTATTATTGATGAGAATTGGGTACTACCTCATGCAAGTGTTTTGTGCATTCTCAGGTTTGAACATTGTGAAGCATTTGGAACCGCGAGGGTGGAGAATGAGGTCGGAGCCAAAGGGTGGGAGGAGAAGCTCACATGAGTCAAGCAAGAAGAGAAAAGCCCAGGAATTCAAGCCCAATTCGTGCCTCCCACAAGGTCAATTGGATTCAAACTCGGATTCAACTCAGAATTCAATTCGGATTCGGTTCGGACAGCCTGACAGGCAGTTACTAAAAAGGTCATAACTTTCACAAACGGAGTCCGATTCAGGCGTTCTTGGACTTGTTGGAAAGATAATTTCAAGGGCTACCCAATGGATCTGGCCCCAGCATCAAATTCAACACGGATCAAAAGTTATGACCGAAACAATATGATGGCTGTAAAATCTAGTTTTCTTTTTTAAGAGTTCGTATCTAAAACCATATAGGGTTGAGTTGTAGTAGGTTTGGAGGACTCTATGCACGTCCCAAGAGGCTATATAAGCCCTGTATTGGCATCCTTAGAAGGGGACCAAGTTTTATGCATCAGATTGAAACATAGCTATTGCTTGTTCTTTCAACACCAGAGTTCATGCGAGGACTTTGAGAGAGAATTAGGTGATCCATTGTTCGTTCGCAACTCAAGGTCAAGCCGCTGCTCCATTGGGAATTGGGGACTTGGCGTTAAGCCGCTTGTGGTCGCGCGACGACAACTATCCGGTGTGTTTTGGGCGTTTTCCGAAGAGTTGAGGGTTCGTGCATGGGCACGAGTGTTCAGCTAGCGACATCGTCTACTTCACATCAACTATCCACGGTTCCTCACTGAAAAGATCGGGACCCATCCCCGTATCAGTCGGGGAGCATGAGAGGGGAGGTGGCATGGTGGGTGACCACACAAGGGGAGGTGGCGCTGTCGGGGAGCGCATGAGGGAGGTGGCATGGTCGTGATGCGCGCTAGGGGGGTGGCGGTGGCATCCCCTGTTTGCCTCATCTTTGTCAGCTTCATCGTCCACACGCTCGTCGTCATGTGGCTTCGGCAGCCTCCTCGTGTGGCCTCGTACCGCACCACCTCTCTCATGCGCGCCCCGGCCGTGCCACCTCCCCTCACGTGCTCCCCGACCATGCCACTCCCCTCGTGCGGTCGCCGACTGTGCCACCTCCTCTTGCCCGGCCGCTTGAGGGGGTCAATTTTGGCATTATGCATGGAAGAAGGCCAAATATGGTATTGCCATATGGGAGAGGACCAAAATGACCAATAATTTGTCAATGCGAACACCCCTCAGGATGATACTCGCATTATACTTCTCCTTAACTGCAGAATCCACTACGCCACCACCGACCATCAGACAACAGCTCCTAGGTAACATGGTCCTGGCTCGGAAGGCGAGGACGAGCTCTCTCCTAGAGGTGGCCAATGGGTCAGGCCTTAGCGTGCCGGCCACGGCCTGACACTATTGGCCCAGCCCAAGCACGACATGGCCCGTTTAGATTGTGGGTTGTGCCAGCATGGCCCAGTGGACCATGCCGTGCCTAGGCCGAGCGGGCAGCACGCCGAGCCGGCACGGCACGGCCCGATAATGGTCATGGGCCATGTCGACACGGCATGGCATGGTACGGTGCCAACGGGTGTAAATGGGCCGTGCTGGCACGACACGGCCTAGTGTAGTGAAAAATAGCCATTTTTACCCTTTTTGACCGTTGGGGTGTAAAAAAATCAAAAAAATAGCAAATACTTCAAAAAAATAAAAAATTTTCCTATAAATAGGGGGCATCCGGCCTCCTTTCTCCATGCCTCAAACCTGACTCTCATCTCTCTATTTAGCTGTGAAAAATTTGGTAGTGTTTGCGCAAATTTGGCAAAATTAGTAAGATATTCATGTGAAATTTAGAAAATTCAAAAAACTTCAAAGAATTTTCGGAGAGCTACAGAAGAGGTAATAGTGTTTCCTTATTTCAATTTTTTTTCCTATTATTTGTTGATTCAATAGTACTTTACTATTTCAGTTTACAGTTGATTCAATGGAGAACTACGATTTCAACTCTCTGAATTCGGCTTCACGGCGAAGGATATGCAATCCTTTCAAGAAAGATATCCATCCTTGAAAGGTTCACATCCACAACAAACTGTAGAGCCAGAAGAAGCGACTGGTCCAGCAACGTAGGGTCCAATCGATCCATCTTTTGTTGGCTCAACGAGTGCATCCACAACCCAGAGCATGAGTGCAAAAAGAACAAGAGCTACTACATCAGGAGTTTGGAACGATTTCGACAAGATGTTCAGGACCAACGATGATGGGAATTCAGATTTAAATTAATTAATGCTTCACATACTGCTAAAATATTGCAGAATGCATTATTTAAGTTGTAGAAGATTTTGGCCTCACAGATAAGATTTTTCTATAACTTTAGATAATGCAGCTGCAAATACTAAGGCTATCAAAATTCTTAGTCCTTTGTTTAATACTAATGCACAAACTTTCTTACTGCATCAACGTTGTGCTTGTTATATTATTAATCTTATTATTAAATCTGGTTTTAAAAGATTAAATGCTTGTATTGATTTATTTAGGGATGCAATTTCATATATTAATTATTCTAACCAACGAATAGTCGTATATAAGAACTTTTGCGTAGCAATGAATGTCCACCCTAGAAAATTTGGTTTAGACATATCTGTTAGATGGAACTCTACTTACCTTATACTTAAATATATACTGCTATACAAGAACACATTATATGTTTTCCTTACACCAAACTTCATCAATCTCATAGCTCTCCCAAGTTAGAGACGTGAACTTACTGAGAATGATTGGGTTGTTGGTGAAAAAATATTTTCTTTTTTAGAATTTTTTCATAAAGCTATACTTTGTCTTTCTGAAGTATACTACACAATCTCTCCTCTAATTGTTCATAACATTCTTAAAATTGCCACTCACCTAAAGGATTTTGAAAATGATTTTGTACTACAGGATGCTGTAGTTGCCATGAAACCTAAGTTTCAAAATATTGAAGAGAAATTCCTATTTTATATGTATTCGCCTTTATTTTGGATTCTAGGGCCAAATTCCAAGGATTTATAAATGTATTACAACTTTTAAGTGATGCTACTATTTTATATTATTGTACATATTATAGAGTAGTTAAGAATAAATTATATGAGGTATATGAGAAATACAAAAATAAGTTTGGGTCCATGCTTTTAGAAAGACCCCAAGTAACTCCTAGTACCTCTATGGGGATTATGCAATAGGGCAAGATTTTTTGTTCTTCCTCTAGAGATTCTCGTGTAGGTACACATCAGTCAGGAAGAGCAAGGCGGCAAAACACCAGAGATCTATCAAACTATCTCAACAGTGATAGTGTCAGCTTCAAGCAAAATTTGAATATCCTCTCATGGTGGCAAATCCAAAAAATAACAAATCCAGTGCTATCCATATTAGCACAGGATGTGTTGACAGTTCCTGTCTCTACGGTCTTCTTGGGGTAAGTCTTTAGCCTATCTGAAAGAATAATTGAGGAGCGACGAACAAGTCTCTCAAATGATATGGTCGAAATCCTTCTCACCGTCAAAGACTGAGAACAAATTGAATCAAGACTCCAACATACTGCAAAAAATATAGACTTAGAAGAATCTTTTGACAATTTGTATCTAAATAGCAATGAATAAGATTTCTAATATTTTTTTCTTCAGATGTAGTCACTAGTGAGTTTTATAGGCTGTACTCTTTTTTCTTTACCAATGTTTTCTTAAGTTGAGTTTTTACTTGGTAAAGTTTATAACGAGACAGCCATGCAATGTAATTTAACAAGTTAATAAAACTCATTATGTCATTGATAATAATTATCTTGATGACTAACAATATCTACGAATTTTCTACAATTATTCCTTAATTTTTCATTATTTTCTCATTTTCCTAGCTAAACGGACTAACCGTGTCGGCACGCACGACCCATTAAGACCTAACCGTGCCCATACTGACATGACATTGTCATGAGTCATGCCTGAGTTCGGTCCTCGACATATAGACCAGCATGACACAACCTATTTATTTACTATATCTAAATGAATTATATCTAAATATGTCATATCTGAGCTGGGAAACTTCGTCATATACCCTCCTCACATTTGAGAGTTTCAGGATTTACCCTCCCGAGTCACTGACACGTGGGGTCGGGATGAGTCACTGACATGTGGGCCGGAGGGTAAATTCTGAATTTCAATCTAAGAGAAGGGTATATGATGAATAATTCCATCTGAGCTAGGTCTGTATCATACCGGGGCCACTGGCCACCTCTGCTCTCTCCCTTCCCATCCTGTCGCGCAGATGCGCTTGGTCGCTGGCCCGCCCCATATTTGACCCACCGATCCCTCCCTGCTCCCATCTCCCTCCCGAGAGTCACCTCCTCCTCGTCTCCTAGCTTGCTTCTCCTCTCCAAGACTCGCTAGTTCTTGATGTTCGTGGAGTCCTATGATCCGTCCTCGCTACCCTCCTTTGGCTTCTTGATCCATTCTTGGCCCAAGAAATCGGAGCCCCTGATCGAGATTTGAAGATTCTTGCGCGTCCTTGGGAGATTCGGCGGAGTGGTTGGTTCCTTGGTTTCTGGTAAGAAATTGATTTCTCATGGCTTGGTTACTCTTTTTATGTCTTTCCGTTCCTTTTTCTATTTCAGCGTAGACAATGGAGATGCTCTTCTTTGCAGGTGTTAGGGGGCATTTCCGGCTCGGGGGAATTCCTGGAGATGTCCGGGTTGCAGGAGCAGTTCGAGATCAAGTTCCGGCTGCCGGACGGCACCGACATCGGGCCCAAGCGGTTCCCGGCGGCGTCCACCGTCGCCACGCTGAAGGAGGCCATCATTGCCCAGTGGCCCAAAGGTTCGCTCATAGCTTCCCCACGCTCCTTGCCATTATTGCTCATTTTAGTCGTGGCGGCGAGTGACGATAAAGATTGGTTCTTAGCAATGGTGAGTGGCTCTAGAGTTGTGTGATTTGTATTGGAGCGGCGGTCGCTTTACCGGATTCTCTCTTCTGTGGAACGGCCACCTTTTAGTTTGGAATCTTAAGATGGACACCGTAGTGGCGTCGCCATCAGAGGCCAATAGGTCAGGAGGAGAACCAATAATTGGGGCTCGACCAACTGGAAATTCCATGTGGAGCAGTATTCTTTGATTAGTTCAATATGTTGAGATTGCTGTCAGTCAGATTGGTTTGGAGCTATGGCTGCTAGCTTTTTCAGAGGTTGAATTGATGAATCAATGTACTGCAATGGTCACAGACAAATGAACTTTTTCAAGGGATATGTATATATTTTATGTATCAGTATGGCCGACGTAAGCTAATAATTCTCGAGGGAGTGTGACAGGAACATTGCAGATGGAAAAGTTAGATCTACAGAGCAGGTAGGAAAGTAGAGGAGGGGCTTACAGTTCAAGGGCTGAGAGGAATTCCTATGAAGTGAAGCCATGTGGCTAGGAAAGCAGTTTTCTGTGAGGAGTATCCTATGGAGCAGCTGAGCAAGTAGTGTGGCTGCAGAAAGTACTGCTCTTTACTGAAGTTATTACTGTGTTTTTTACTGGTAAGCTGTTCAGGAGATCGCTGTCATGATAAATTAAGTGTTTTTGGGTGTAATATACCATGCTCAAACTACTAGATTCGAAATTCCCACCTCTTATCTTATTCACCTATTACCTACTGTTTGTTTTCGAAACTTTTCTTTTGATCCTGGTCTTGACAATTGGTACTAGAGCTCTAGTGCTCTACAATCTTGGACATGGTGAATGTGATAGCGAAATAATATGCATGGGAAGCTGTTATTGATTGGATTCAAAGTTTAATCAGATGAATTATATGGTTTCAATGTAGGATAAAACGTGGAGAATGGGTAGTGTGTCATGTGACGGGCAAATAGCAGCAAAGGAAAAGAGCTTGTAAAATGCAGTTTCATGGACTCTATTCCCCTCATAGCAGGTGTCCAACATTTCCCTGAAATATCACAGCTAAACCTCAACAGTGAATACATCAACACAGCCTGGGAGAAGGATAGTGCCAAACCAGTTTGCATTGATGGCAACTTCTGCACGAGCAATGTACTTTGAAAAAAAAAAAGAGTGGTTGTGCTTGAGGCTAGGCGCTAGATTGCCTGTTTGAGTAGTTTGATGCGTTTGGGTCAGTTGCAAAGAACTGCACTGCAATAATGAGAGGTGCTTGAAGTTGCTTCTCTTGATGGCTTGAGCTCTAGCTGTTCAGGGGCCAACTGTTTTCTAAGGATTTTATTTAGGAAAAAATGGTAATAATACCGTGCATAGTAATTAAGGAGGCAGAAGTACAAGAGCCTCTCCTCACTTCCAGCGATCACTGCTGAGATTACCCCAAACATATACAGACTTGCAGCAATTAAGAGCTGCATAAATCACTCCTTGTAAATGGCTTCCGTTCCCATGGAAGGATAACATACATAGACAGCAGTAGACAACTAGCAACTACTCTTTTTTTAGTGTTTCCAACCACAGTAAAAAAAAGACTGGCACACTTTAGACTAGTACTTTCTTGATGGTCCATTAGAGCATTTGAGCTTTAGGTAGACTAAACTGCTACTGTGACACCGAGAGTAGGTTTGTACATGTTACTTACAGTTATATTCTCTCATAATTTATTTATTCAGAAATTTGAGGCATATCATTGTCAAAAATGGATTACGTATTGAGCCAGCAAGACAAAACTGGTGTCTGGTAATTTAACTGGATATTACTGTTTGTATACATGTGTAATTGTGTATGATATGAAATACCTAATTTAAGACATATGTCCACTCAATTTGTGGTTTCCATGAGATATGCAGCCAACTATTTCTAGCATGTACGGCAATGGAGTATACAGAAGGTATTTTACATGTAAGCTCGGTACAGTATGTATGACCAGTTGTCCAGTTCTGCAAAAACCTGTTGGCGGTTGCAGACCAATTTCTATATTATAACAGATGATGTCCTGCTTGATGCCAGCTAGAAGTGGTGCTTGACTATTCAGTGGTTAAATTTGACTGGATGATTTTTTACCCAACACTAAGCTGAAAGCCTGGAACTCATCTGGGAACTAGCTGGTTTTCTCAGGAGACCAGTCCAAAAACTTGTTCCATTTTTTACATTTATTGCTAAATCATGCATTTAGTTGCTCTAATGATAGTCAAATTTGGTTGTTGGTAGTTCCCATTGAGCTTGAACACCATTGTTCAAACACGGTCATTAGATCATAATTTGTAGTACTTAGTATATCATTTGGTGATATAGATCTTATATCATTTGGTGATATAGATCTCTTCTGAAGGCCTACTTATTTTCCCGCTCTCTGAATGTCTCTACTCTTTATGTCTGGGATAACCTCATGTTGTCATATTTTAATTTTAATAAATCATTTATGGTATATTTTCATCTATAGCACTAAAAAGTTACAACACCAAAAATCGATACAATAATACCATTAGCTGTGATGTGAGCCTGTGACACCGACAAATTCTACCAAGGGTTGACCAGTGAGGACAAATTAATCTTGTATCAACTTTGTTGGGGCATCCTTTGGTTTTTTTTTTTTTTTTACCATACATAACGTCATAGATCATAGAAAGTGTGAACTTGATAAAATTCCATAATTTGAATTGAGTAATGATGTATAATAATGGATCATGCAGCGAGTCTGCTAATCGGAGAATGCTTTTGAGCTATCATTACATCATTGAGACAGTAGCAGGAAGGGAACAGCCCTCATGGTCTTGTCGTGTCCTTTGGCCCTTCCAACCTGAGTATAGCCGATCAAGCGCTGGTTTGCTAATGTGCCGACAATCATTTGACTGGCTTTTGATGAATATTGCTTTTGGTATCTTATTCAAGTTTTCATTTCCAACAGATAAGGAAAAAGGCCCAAGGACTGTGAACGACCTCAAGCTTATTAATGCTGGGAAGATATTGGAGAACAACAGAACCCTGTCAGAATGCAAAAGCCCAATTTGTGACTTCTCTGGAATGACAACTATGCATGTAGTAATTCGTGCTCCGACTTCAGAGAAACAGTCTGGTAAATGTTCTATCCTTCGCAAGGTGATGTGGTTTTGTCGAATACTATATAAATTAATTTGTTTTTGAACTGGTAACAGATAAAAGAGCAGCCAAGAAGGCAAAAGATTTCAGGTGCGGTTGTGCCATCATGTGACAGCTCTGTGAATAGTAGCACTGAGATGAGGATGTTGGCTACTTAAGTCCTCCCTTTTTTTGGCTCTTGCTAGAGTGTTGTACGATGTTTGAGGCGCTTTCTCCTCCTGTTTTCTTTCGCTGTATGAGGGCAGTTGGTTGCCCATAATCTTGAGTTGCATCAAGTACATAATTTGAAGACACTATTAGTGTCCCAACATACTAAAATTCCGTCTTATCCAACTTTGTGTCCTACAGAGTCTCTTCTATATGCCTCACGGTCACGTGTGTTTGATGCAAGTCTGTTACTACTTCAGATGAACTTTTCGAAACGGCCTAGCACCAAAATCAGTTTCCACTGTTTTAGTCAGTTGCGATTTGCGAACAGGCATTACTGCAGTACGTTAATATTGTTGCTCAGCTGTATCGGTAACCGTCATATGTGATAATATTTGGGTTTAAGATTCTACTTTGTTGATTTTATTTTTTTCTGGTTTTTTTGGATTTTTTTTGTATTTTATTTTTTTCTTTATTTTTATATTGTCTGTAATAATATAATATTTTTTATTTTAAAAAATTAAATACAATGAAAAGCTACAGTACCAGAAAAGTTAGAACCTTTAGCCTAAATGAGTAGCCCCTAAATTCAGTCATTGCCTCCTGACGCCGTTTGTGGTAAACTGGTAATATTGTTCCACGTCAGCACCAGAAAAAAGGTCGAGTCAGCGGGAAGAAGGCGTCACGGGGCATCTCAAACAACAATGCAGTTATAGTGGCATGTGTCATAAATATACTACACATAAAAATACTTGTTGGGAGATAAATCAAACTTCTGCCGACTTTTGGAAGGTGTTTGCAATTTTCCCTACCATTTAAGGAGGCATTTCAATTTGTCTACAGAGAGAGGGTCATAGTCCTCTTTGGCCGTAAAAAAAAAAAGCTTCGCCTGTGCCTAGGATGGAGAGCGGGAGACCGAGGAAGAGGGGAGAATGTGCCACTCCTTGCAACGCCGATTTCAGGTTCATAGCATCCGCCTGAACGATTATGCGCTGCGCCCCATTCCCAAATCAGAGGCAAAGCGAATTGCTTGCAGGAATGCCTCCGTTTCAGCCTGGAATGCATCCTGCAAGTTTTGTAGTCTGCCCGAACCAGCACCTTGCACTTGTCCATCAGCACCCTGGATAAAGTTGCAGAGCTAGAATTTTGACGATAGAAGTGCAAACTTAAAACATATCCATTCTAACACAAGTTCAAATATAACAAATTAAATATTCACACTACAACCAACATCACAAAACAGTTTTAGAAAACTACAACTTGATATGGCGGTCCTTCATGCTTTGAAAACGATTGATGACAACATCATCAAAAACTTGTAGAAAAAAACTCACGCTTAATGTATATAACTAAACAATCATTCAAGTATTGTTTATCCATACTATTTCTTAGCTTATTCTTCACATGATTTATTGCCGAAAATACCCTCTCTACACTTGCAGTTGCCACAGGAATGATCAATACCAATTTCAGTAGCAAATAAACAAGTTTATAGCGATCATGCTTCTTTGTCTCAACAAGTTTAATAGAGAGCTCACTAAGATTCTTCACTTCTCGAAACCTTGTATCTTGGTGCATGTCAGTGATAAACATATTAAGTTGCAAAGAAAGTTGGACTAAATCTGTGTTCGAGAAATCTTTAGGATAAAACTTAGCAAGCTTAAGAACTTTATCGTTGTCATACGAAGCAAATGAATTAGCAGGATGCAAAGATGCCATACAAAGAATTAGCTCTATATTAACTTCATCAAACCTATCGTAAGAAGCAAATGTATTAGTAAGAAGCAAAGATGCATTGGAATTTAGAAATAAGCAATTGTAACAAAATTAATCAACCTGCTATTGAGCTCTTGAAGTTGCATATCAATAATACTTAAAAACATTTCAACATAGAAGCGATGAAAATTTTTTACTTTCCAAAGAAGCGCTTTGGTCTCCCCACAGGCACATAGAAACCATCCATATCAGGAACTTTGATACGATGCTTAACACAAAAAGAAGTGACATACTTGAGAAAAATTTACTCATCCATCATCCCCTCGCAACAATTGCAACTGAAGCTTAGTCATGTATACAAGCTCAACAGTATTAACAATATCTTAATCCCTCTTTTGCAAAGCATGACATAGTTCATCTGAGTATCCAAATATGGTTAGCAATAAATAAGCATTATCCTTTTAAACTCTAAAGTATGAAATACTCGGCCTCCTTCCGATGAGAAGTTTATTGGAAGTCTTTTTCAAAAGATGATGTAAATAAAGTCGATTTATGGCATAACAAACGGTATTAATAGTTTCTGCCCAAAAGATATCGAAAGTATTATATCTATCAAGCATTGTTCTAACCATTTCAATTAATATTCGATTTTTTTTCTACAACTCCATTTTGCTCCGGAGTGTAGGTAGTGGAAAGCTCATGTATTATTCCAAGTTCATTCCAAAAATCTTCAATTTTAGTATTTTTGAACTCGGAACTATTGTTACTTCTAATTTTCTTTATTTTAAAGTCAAACTCATTTTGTGCCCTTTTTGCAAAATTTCTGAAAATTTCGAAGGGTTCACCTTTGTCATTTAAAAAAAATACTCATGTATATCTAAAGTAATCATCTACAATGACTAAACAATAACTATTGCCCCCGATGTTCTTATAGGTTGTTGACCCAAATAAATTCATGTGTAAGAGTTCCAATAGTCTAGAAGTTGACATAATACTTTTAGAAGGATGAGAGTTGGCCACTTGTTTCCCGGCTTGGCAAGCGCTATATAATTTATTTTTCTCAAACTTCACATCTTTCAAGCCAATTATTAAATCATGTTTGAAAAGCTTTTTAAGTTGAATCATACCAACATGACATATCCTTCTATGCCATAACCAACCTAAATAAGTTTTTGCTAATAAACAATTTTTCGAACCCAAATCACTAGAGGAGAAATCTACTAAATAAATATTTTCAAATCTAAAGCCTTTAGAAACAAGTTCTTTTTTCTTTTCTTTTGAAATAGTAACATCACTTTTAAAGAAGGAGCATATTAATCCTAGATTACACAATTGAGCAACAGATAGCAAGTTAAAGTTTAAAGTTTCTACTAGAGAAACATTTGAAATAGAAAGGTCATTTGAAATAGGAATTTTATTCAATCCTAGTACCTTTCTTTTGCTATTGTTACCAAATGTGATCTTCTCATTGCTTCCATTTTCAAATGTGGAGAACATCTTCTAGTCTCCGGTTATGTATTGAGTGCACCTACTATCAAGCAGCCAATGTCTTCCACCAGTTTTATAGTTCACCTACTATCGAGACCCGAATATACAAATTCGGACTCTCTGTGTAAACTGCACTAGTCCAGGATCACGCTAGTGCATATAGTCAAATATAGATGTAATCACAACCATACGTACGGTAATTAAAGGAAAAACTCAAATGTTGATAAATCTCAAAGGTACGACCTTATAGTCAAGCTTACAATATCTCTAACCGGAAGGGCTTAAAAACTAACAGCAGAAATCCAAAATAAAGTGTAGCGGTCAATCGACAAGCCCACAGGCTATCGAGTGGAGAATGAAGACTAATCTGTGAAGTCGTCGAAGTACTCTCCTTTTGGAACCTCCTGCTGATAATACTCCTCCTCCTCAACTGAGCAACATAGGCGTAAAGCCGTGAGTACATTGGTACTCAGCAAGTCGTTTGTAGCAAATGAATGCAATATAGTATGCAAGGCTTACTAAAGAAAGGCTAAAAGGTTAATTTGCATAAAAGACAGTTCGAAGTAAATATAATAAATCGATTGAAAGCGAACTTTAACGGAAAACAATAATAATAAATATCAATGGAATTGAAGTAAACCACTTGTGAACATCCCATCCACAAGATAAACTAACAGTGAACTACCATGTCCACTTCCAATATAAACCACCAAGTTTAACTGAAAATACTACTCCTCGTGTGAAATCACTGAGCACTGTCCATGACCAAGGATGCGGCTATTCGAATAGTTTTACACTCTGCAGAGGTTGCACAACTATACCCACACGATGTGATTAGCCTCGATCTCAGGAAATCACAACACGGCCTTTACAAAATTTAATCCCAACCTAATCCCGCCCGCTAGGGTTTCGCATCACACCCCCCTTACACCACATGAAAATCAGCAACCATGTTCATCACAATAGCGAGATTAAAGTTGAAACATCCTAAATGAATCAGCTAGATCTATCCTATACTAGACATGTAGTTTGCACAAAAAAGCTCAGATCAATGGTGCACAAAGTTAAGTCCTTAAGTCTACCCGGGTGAGGCTACCACATCCCACGAAGTGAACCTGCACTTCTCCCTTTATTACACGATCACTCGCTCGAGTGCAAAACCAATTTTGTATAACCACGTTAGTGACACACCAATGTCATGACACAAATTTTAATAAACGTAGCACCAACCATAGTTTCATATCTCATTAAGTCAAATTAATGATTTACATATGATGATAAATAAATCGTAAATTAAGCAAGGCTAAGTATACTAATCGTACAACCCATACGACTTCTAACATAGCATCACTAGTAAATTTCCCAACCTACGGTGACAATGGCATCATGGTATTCCAAATTATCAAGGAGGGGAATAATCGAATAGGATAATAACTACCAGGTACAAAGGTTGTAATAAAGTAGCGATGTAGAATACTTTAAAATAAAATAATTAAATAATAGATTGAGAACTGGGTTCAACATGATCAAAGGATACGACTTGCCTTGGTTATGCTCAGCGAGGTACTCTTGATCTTCTAGCGTCGCTCCTGCTCCTCCAGAATCAGAATCTAACGAGGGAGAAAACGATCAAAACAACAAAAATACATAAAATGATGAGCAAATAAACTCCACAAATCATGAAACTAGAGCCAAAAGTTACAGCTCAATTTTAGATGAATTTAGAAAAAAAACGGGGTCAATCGGAGCTAAGACGGAGGAGAACGAGCTCTCGAAAAATAAACCCTAAAGAAAAATCCAGAAAATCAGAAGTTGTACTGTGCTGTGGACCCGACGCACGGAAGAACACATCTACTGTGGACCCGGTACATGAAATAGTACGCGTGGGCGGGGCGGTACTGACGCAGTGGCATAGGGCTGACGTGGATAGCCGAGGGGGTGACACGTGGCATTTCCTGACGTGGCGGATGACGTGGCATCCAGGGCTCAGACTTTGCTGATGTGGCCTGACACGTGGCATGCATGTGGACGCGACGGCAACGTGGATAGGATGGCTCGTGAGGCGACGCATGGCACAATCGGATCCGTCCGTTCGGATCTGGGTGTGCGGCGGGGATTGAGCGGTGCGTTGGCTGGATTGCCGACGCGTGGCGTACGCTTCGCGAAGCATCACACGGCGGACGCAAGGCGGGTGCGTCCGGTGCGGCGCGGCGACCGAGGGGCGAAGCGCGCTAGCACGAGCGAGGCGACGCGGCGACGGGCTCTCGGTGAGGGGGAAGAGGAGATGCGGCGTGGGTTCGGGCGGCGGGGTGCTCACCGGCGATGGCGGGGGCGACGCCTGGAGACGACGGCGGCGGGAGAGGGGCAGCTGGGAGGAGACGACATGGGCACGGGCGGAACTCAGGCGGGACACGTGGACGGGCGAGATGAGACGCGGGGAGATCGGGTGCCTTTTGCCATAAGGCATGTCGGAGATAAAAAGAGGGATGAAGATTCCTTGATAGCAATGCCAACAGTTCCTTCTTCTTGAGGACTTCTCTTCATCAGAGTTGAAGTCCGTGTACTCCTCATCGAAATTCCACTCTCTAATGTGGGTTTCATTCTTACCCTCTTTGTGAAACTTTTTGAAAAGTTTCTTCTTACCATTGAAGTCCTTCTTCTTGGATGTCTTGCCCTTGTCATTATTCTTTGTGAGGCATTGAGAGGCAATGTGCCCTTCTCATCGCACTCATAGCAATGAATATTGCTATAGCACTTGTTGTCATAGGATCGCCCTTTCTTGCTCTTCTCATGGCTAGCATTGTGATATGGATGTCTCTTCATGAATTTCTTCATCTTCTTTACAAGGAGAGCCAACTCTTCGGAGTCCTCATCATCTTCAGACTCATCATTTAATACCATTTTGGCTTTGAAAGCAGTTATCTTCTTCCCCTTGGAAGATGATTGCTCCACGAGCTCCTCTTTATCCTTCTTGTACAACTCATTTGTGATGAGATTTCTCAAGAGTTGTGTTGACATCATTCTAACCAACTCGAAAGAGTTGAGAAAAAGTGTCACCAATATCTCATACTTCTCCCATAGCGTCCTAAGTATCTTTCTTACAATATCTCACTCTTGAATTCATCCGTGTTTAAAACGCCAAATAAAACATTCATGGCTTGAGCATCTAAATAAGCGTTACGCTCCTCTTGCTCCGTGGGATGTAGTGGATCAAGAGGCATGACATAACTCTCATTTATAATTTTTCAAATGCTCGAACTCATGACCTTAAAATAGATAGACATTCTAATTTTTCAATAAGGGTAATTTGAGCCATAAAAAAGGTGCCTTTCCTATAGCAATTATCTCACTAGCCATCATTTTCTCTCCAGACGGTTAAGTCTAATAAATAAAAGACTAAGCTCTGATACCATTTGTAAGATCAAAAATAACCGACTAGAGGAGGGTGAATAAGAGATAAGAAAAATCTTACAAGGTAAAGCTAATTTGACACAACTTGAAGCAATGCAAGATTTAGAGCAAATTAAACCTACATAATTCTAGTAAACCTAAAGCACCACGAGTACTAGTAGCTACAAATATCTCTATCACAAGCAATTACACAATCTCAAATAACACAATAGTCTAGAAATACAAGTGCTAAAGAGAGACAAATAAATAACCGATTTGACACACAATATTTTACCGTGGTAATCGAAAACTTGCCGGTTTCCCATAATCCATGTTGAGGAAAGTCCAAGTGATTTGGACCAGCTCCACGAATTAAGCCTCAACCCCTCAATCCACTATTGGTTGTCTTTTCTCTGTTCCGGAGTTGGTGGACACCAAACCACTCACAAATTTGACGCCGGGCCTCTTCATAATCTTCTTGAAGAGATCACCTCATAATCTTTCATCAAGCCGTCTAGGTGTCGGCAAGCACCAAGAGTAACAGATCATAGCTTCGCTTAACGGCGATCAAGTGCCAAATGATTAATCTAAAATGAAATGCACTTGATATGGCTCAACATTCTCAAATGAATGCACAATGTGAAACTGAAGTGTGGAAAGGATGCTCAATTCTCAATAATATTCAATGAAGTCTCTTCTTACGTTCTTGAGCTGGTGAGGAAGTATTTACACTCCCACCAAGCAAATATAGCTGTTGCATAAAACAATCATGAAAAATCAAGGAAATCGGTAGTACCACTGTGTAATTTACGGAACTACTGCATTGTACTGTAGCAACGTATAACGGTTACGTCAGAACGTCAGAACTAGCCGTTTCAAAGTCGGCATGGTACTACTGCCATAGAAATTGCGGTAGTTCCGATTTTCGGTAGTTCCAATTTCTAGCATGGTACTACCGTTTGCTTTAAGGCCAAAAGTTGGTCCTTTCTGAAAAACATACCACTCAATTTTTGGAGCTTCCAAGTTCCAGTAATTCCAATTTGGAGTGTGGTCATATGAAAGCATCTAGGCCCCTAAGTTAGTGTTTTGGTAATTAATGACAAATTACGAATATGGGACTAACATGTGTGTTGAGTTCGTATAGCAAAAGTCTCACATGTATGCAAAGGTGAAGAACAAGCTACAAATGAGATTTGAAGCCCAAGAATTATCAAGAATGAGGTACATAAAATTTAGGATCTCTTTTTCGGTTTACCGGTCTTAGGAGAAAAGTTAGAAGACCGGATTATAGGTTAGATGCCGTACTATTAAGAGAGATCGTTGAAAATAGCTTGATAGCATGTTTGAGTGCACACTGGATCAATCTAGGATCATGCATGCATTTGAAAATGTGTTTGAAAACTCACTGGGTTCTCTCAGGAAAATCGGTATGACCGCACCTTCCTGCGGTACTACCACAGTGCGGTAGTACCGGCATATAAACGGCGGTACTACCGCCTCATGGTAGTACCGATTTATTTGCGGTACGATTTTTCCAGAGAGCACCCACTTGGGGACTTCACCTCTTAGAAATTGGTAGTACCGGATTTTGAACGGCGGTAGTACCGCAGTGCGGTAGTACCGCATGGTAAAGCGGTAGTACCGATTGTCGGAACGATTTTTCCAGAAGATTCCCCAAAAATACCTTAGCCTCTCAGAAATCGGTAGTACCGATATTTGTACAGCGGTACAACCGGAGTGCGGTAGTACCGCACCTCCCTGCGGTAGTACTGCACTTTGAACGGCGGTAGTACCGCACTAAAATCCAACGGCTAGTTCTGACCGCCTGACATAGCCGTTACTATTTGCTACAGTAAAAATCGGTAGTACCGCACTTACAATGACGGTAGTACCGATTTCCCTGATTTTTCAGGAGAAATTTGATGCAACGGCTAGTTTTGGTTGGTGAGGCTATAAATACTTCTCCACCTGCACTTGGGCATGCTGCTGAAGTTTACTGAACTCATTTGAGCCCTAGTGCATTAACTCCACACTCTTTTTCACCCTTGAGCATTCAATTGAGCTAGTGGAGTGATTTTCGAGTGCATTCATTTCTAGTTGATCCATTGTGCACTTGAGCGCCGTCAAGTGGATTCGAGGTCTATTCTCTTGGTGCTTGCCGACACCTAGACGGCGGGAAGATCGATCGCCGATGACTTCTTCAAGGAAGTTTGTGAAGAAGCCCGTGCAAGGTTGTGAGTGGTTTGGAGCTCGCCATCTCCGGAGCGGAGGAAGAGCTACCGATAGTGATCGAGGTGTTTCGGCTTAATTCGTGGAGCCGGTCTGATTCGTCCGGGCTAACCTCAACGTGGATTAGTGGAAACCGGCAAGTTTCCAATACCACGGTAAAAACATCAAGTGTCATTGTGATTGTCTCTTGCTCTTTATTGCTTATTGTCAATTGTCTAGAATTATTGTCTTTGTGTGGAATTGCTTATCACTTATTTGATTGCTTATTGATTAGCTAGACCATAATTGTTTAATTTAGTTAAGAATTTTAAAACCTCCTATTCACCCCCCTTCTAGTCGGTCATCCTTGATCCTACAAGTGGTATCAGAGCCTGGTCTCTCATTCATTAGACTTAACCGTCTAGAGAGCAAAGGATGGCTAACGAGGGAATTGCAATAGGCAAGGCACCGCAATTTGATGGCTCAAATTATGCTTATTGGAAAATTAGAATATCTATTTACTTAAGAGCTATGAGCCCAAGTGTTTGGAAAATAGTAAATGAGGGTTATGTTATGCCACTTGATCCACTACACTCCACGGAACAAGATACACATAACTCTCATTTAGATGCCCAAGCAATGAATGCATTATTTGGAGCATTGAACGCGGATGAGTTCAATAGGGTGAGCAACCTCGAAACCGCTCATGCTATTTGGACAACCCTCTCGGAAATCCATGAGGGTACATCCACGGTCAAGGAAGCCAAATTGCATCGACTTAGGATAAAATATGAGACATTTATAATGTTGCCCCATGAGGATATCAATGAGATGTACTCACGGCTCAACAACATTGTGAATGAGCTCAAAAGTCTTGGTACTAATCTTTCCGATATTGATATTGTGAGGAAGATGTTTAGGGCCTTGCCGGAGAAATATGAAGTGTTAGTGACCCTCCTCCTCAACTCACCCGATTTGCCAAGAATGACGCCAACGCAACTCTTGGGTAATTTAATTACCAATGAGTTGTACAAAAAGGACAAGGAGGAGCTTTTGGAGCAATCCTCCTCCAAGGGTAAGAAGGTCACCGCTTTCAAGGCCAAAGCGGCATCAAGTGAAGAATCCGAGGACGAAGAAGATGACTCCGAGGAGGAAATGGCTCTCCTTATGAGGAGAATGAAGAGATTCATGAGAAGATACCCACATCGAAGTGGAGAACAAGGATCAAGCAAAAGGGAACGATCCTTCGACAACAAGAAGCGATATAGCAACATTCGTTGCTATGAGTGCAATGAGAAGGGACACATCGCTTCTTAATGCCCTACAAAGAAGGACGACAAGGGCAAATCATTCAAGAAGAAGGAGTTCAATCCAAAGAAGAAGTTTTTTCAAAAGGCTTCACAAAGATGGCAAAAATGAGGCTCACATTGGAGAATGGAACTCCGATGAAGACTATTCGGATTCCGACTCCGATGAAGAAGAATCTTCCAAGAAGAAAGGACTTGTCGGCATAGCCATCAAGGAAGCACCATCACTATTCTCCACTCCCATATACCTCATGGCCAAGAGAGAAAAGGTAAAACTTTGTGATGATGATGATGAGCCTTCATATGATGAGTTAATAGATATGCTTATTGATTTGAATGAATTTCTTGGAAAAGAGAAGGCTAAATTCAAAAAGCTCAAGAAAGAACATGAATCTCTTAAAGAATTGCATGAGGAGTTAATTGAATCTCATGCCTTGCTTATTCAAGAAACATCAAGCAAATCTAATTCTAGCATTTCTTGTGATATTATGAATGATGTGCCTAGACTAGAAAATGCTAAAATCAATACTTCTACTTAATGTGATGATTTAAATGCTATGTCTTGTAGTTCAAGTATCAATAACTTTGTTAATTTATGTGATGAAGAACTTGTTGCTGAAAATTGCAAATTAAAAGATCAAGTAAATCAATTGAACAAAAGTTTAGAGAGATGCTTCAAAGGTAAGGCCACCCTTGACAAATTATTAAGTGAGCAAAGATGCTCATTCAACAAGGAGAGATTTGGGTATGTGCCCAAGAAAAGCAAGAAGCCCTCAAAACCGGTCACAAGGTTTGTGAGGCTAATTGGTAAGCAAAACCAAGAAATAAAAACTGCATCTACTCATTTATTTGATTCTTGCTATTTGCTAAAGAAATCTACTAATGGGAAGATCATTGACAAATTCATTGGCACTTCAATTTTAGACGCCAAAAAGAATGCTATTTGGGTGTCCAAAGCCTTGGTTACTAACCTCCAAGGACCCAAACAAATTTGGGTACCTAAAAGAAATTGATTTTATTTTGTAGGTGAACTACAAGACCGGTGGTCGACATTGGGTACTAGATAGCGGGTGCACTCAACACATGACCGGAGACCGGAAGATGTTTACTACATTTGAGAATGGAAGCAATGAAAAGATCACCTTTGGCGATAATAGCAAAGGAAAGGTATTAGGTTTGGGTAAGATTGCAATCTCAAATGACCTTTCCATTTCTAATGTCTCCTTGGTAGAAACATTAAATTTTAATTTGCTATCTATTAGGGGTGGCAATTCCCCCCGCGGGGAATATCCCCGTGGGGGGCGGGGCCGGGGGGTAATATCCCCCCGTAGGGGAAACGGGGCGGGGTCCCGCGAAGCTAGCGGGCGGGACGGGGTCATCTCTCCATGGGCCCCACGGGGACCCGATAAAAAATAAAAATAAATATATTTAATAATATATTATTATTTTTAATATAAGAGATTGTATTCTTTTCTTGTATATTTAGACTAAAACTTGAATTTATATGTTAGAATATATATTTTGAAGTTATATTTTTAAAAATAATATGCTTAAGTAATTATAAATTAATAAATAAAATCAAAAATTTATTTTTAAATAATAAATTTAATTTTTAATCCCATGGGACCCCGTGAAGTCGGGTCCCAGGGGATCGGGACGGGGCAATCTCCCGCGAGGCTAAACGGGGCGGGGCGGGGGCGGGGTCGGGTTCGCGGGGGGCGGGGCGGGGCCGCGGAGGCTTCCCCCGCCCCGCCCCGTTTACACCTCTGCTATCTATTGCTCAATTATGTGATCTAGGCTTAATTTACACATTCTCAAAAGATGGTGTATCAATTTCAAAAGAAAAAGATAATGAAATTGTTTTCAAAGGCTTTCGTTTTGGAAATATTTATTTAGTAGATTTTAGCTCAAATGTTTCCGGTTTGAAAACTTATCTTTTAGCTAAAACGTCTTTGGGTTGGTTATGGTATCGAAGGTTGGGTCATGTGGGCATGATTCAACTCAAAAAGCTTTTCAAAAATGATTTAGTTGTTGGCTTGAAGGATGTGAAGTTTGAGAAAAACAAGCTTTGTAGTGCTTATCAAGCCGGAAAGCAAGTGGCTAATTCTCATCCATCTAAAAGTATCATGTCAACATCTAGATCATTAGAGCTCTTACATATGGATTTGTTTGGGCCAACAACCTACAAGAGCTTAGGGGGTAACAACTATTGTTTAGTCATTGTGGATGATTATTCCCGATATACGTGGGTCTTCTTCCTAAATGACAAGAGTGATGTCCCCATGATTTTCAAAAGTTTTGCTAAAAGGGCTCAAAATGAATTTGATTTTAAAATTAAGAAAGTTAGAAGTGACAATGGTTCCGAGTTCAAGAACGCAAAAATTGAGGATTTTTGTGATGAACTTGGAATAAAGCACGAATTTTCTTCAACTTACACTCCGGAGCAAAATGGAGTTGTTGAGGGGAAAAATCGTACATTAATTGAAATGACTAGGACAATGCTTGATGAATATAACACTTCCGACATCTTTTGGGCGGAAGCAATCAACACCGCATGTCATGCCATAAATCGCCTTTATTTACATCGTCTCTTGAAAAAGACTTCTTTTGAACTTCTCATGGGAAGAAGGCCAAACATCTCTTATTTTAGAGTATTTGGATGCAAATACTTTATTCTAAGAAAAGGTGTTCGGCTCTCAAAATTTCAAAGTCGATGTGATGAAGGTTTTCTTTTAGGTTATTCATCTAATAGTAAAGCATATAGAATATTCAACAAAAATATCGGCATAATTGTAGAATCTTGTGATGTTCAATTTGATGAAACTAATGGCTCTCAAGAAGAGCAAGAAAATTTGGATGATGTAGGTGAGGAGGGATTAAGAAAAGCTATGGAAAATATGCAAATTGGGAGCATCAAACCAAAAGAGGACTCAAATGATCCATCTTCATCAATTCAAGTCCATCCTCCTACTTCTTCTACTTCAAGTACTATTCAAGTTCAAGAGGAGGAAAAAGATGAACAACCCCAACCATTGAGAATTCACAATGCATTATCTAGAGATCATCCAATAGATCAAATATTGGGTGATGTGGGTAAGGGTGTTCAAACTCGTTCTAGATTAGTTTCATTTTGCGAATATTACTCGTTTGTCTTCTCTATTGAACCAAAGGTGGTAGATGATGCATTAGAAGACCCCAATTGGGTTAATGCCATGCACGAGGAGCTAAACAACTTCGCAAGAAATGAAGTATGGAGTTTAGTGGAGAGACCCGTGGAACAAAATGGGTCTTCCGCAACAAACAAGATGAAAACGGAATTGTGGTATGAAACAAGGCAAGGTTAGTTGCTCAAGATTATACTCAAGTCGAGGGATTAGATTATGATGAAACTTTTGCTCCCGTAGCTAGACTTGAGTCAATAAGAATCTTGCTTGCTTTTGCATCATACTTTGATATTAAACTTTATCAAATGGATGTTAAAAGTGTGTTTCTAAATGGAAAAATAACCGAACTTGTGTTTGTTGAGCAACCTCCCGGATTTGAGGATCCTAATAACCCAAATCATGTTTATAAACTCTCAAAGGCGCTATACGGACTTAAACAAGCCTCTAGGGCATGGTATGAGCGTCTTTGAGATTTTCTAATCTCAAAAGGGTTCAAAATCGGGAAGGTTGATACAACATTATTTCCTAAAATTATTGATGATGAATTCTTTGTGTGTCAAATTTATGTTGATGATATTATATTTGGTTCTACTAACCAAGATTTTTGCAAAGAATTCGGTGATATAATGTCTAGGGAGTTTGAGATGTCAATGATAGGAGAATTGAGTTATTTCCTTGGACTTCAAATCAAACAACTCAAGAATGGGACTTTTATTAGCCAAACCAAGTATGCAAGAGACTTACTCAAAAAGTTTGGCATGGAGGATGCGAAGCCCATCAAGACTCCCATGGCAACCAATGGGCATTTGGACTTAAATGAAGGAGGTAAGTCGATAGATTTAAAGCTTTATAAATCCATGATTGGTAGTTTACTTTATCTTACCGTATCTAGGCCCGACATTATGTTTAGTGTGTGCATGTGTGCAAGGTTTCAAGCATCTCCAAAAGAATGCCATTTAGTGGCCGTAAAGAGAATTCTAAGATATTTAAAACATTCCTCTAGTATAGGCTTGTGGTTTCCAAAAGGTGCAAAATTTGATCTAATTGGATATTCGGATTCTGATTATGCGGGTTGCAAAGTGGATAGAAAGAGCACCTCTGGGAGTTGTCAATTGTTAGGAAGATCCGTAGTTTCTTGGTCATCAAAGAAACAAAACTCCGTAGCTCTTTCAACCGCCGAAGCCGAGTATATCTCCGCCGGAAGTTGTTGTGCACAATTGTTGTGGATGAGGCAAACTTTAATGGATTATGGAATAACAATTAATAAGACGCCTCTTTTATGTGACAATGAAAGTGCGGTGAAAATAGCCAATAACCCTGTCCAACACTCAAGAACCGAGCATATAGATATTAGACATCATTTCTTGAGAGATCATATTAGTAAAGGGGATATTGAGATTAGCCACATAAGAACCGAAGACCAATTAGCGGATATTTTCACCAAACCATTAGATGAAAGCCGCTTTTGCAAGTTGAGGAATGAATTAAATGTATTAGACTTCTTAAATATTGCTTGAACCCTTGTTGCATGTTTTTAAGTGATACTTTGGCCATTTGAGTATTTATGTGATGTTTTATCAAAAACCATTGCCAAAATCTCATACTTTCATAAAAACTATTTGATTAGATTTCAAATAGGTTCTTAAATGCATAATGATCCTGAATGATTCTTAATTGAGTGCAAAACTAGGGATCATTTGCAAAAATTCTCTTTTCAGCCTCAAAATCAGGAAGTCCCAGAAAAATCGGTACAACCGCAGTTCATTGTGCGGTACTACCGCTGCAAGTCGCGGTACTACCGCGGATAAGTGCGGTACTACCGGTTTTTCTTGAGGTGGTCGGTTACTTCCGGATTTTTCTCCCTTTCCTTTCAAGAACCGTTGCCTCTCTCCTCATTATTTCAATCTCTCGAAAACTTCCTCTCTCTCTCTCTCCTCTCTCACACCCCCAAGAACCCTCTCAATCCTCCACCCCGATCTCAAAATCCGGTGGAATTTTTGTGATTCTTGGACGTGCCTCTGCATCTCCAGTGTACTCCTCCTCCATTCCTTGAGGTATCTCGAATCAAACTCGAAGTTTCATCTCTTTTTGATATCTCTAATGAAATTAGGTTAATTTTTGAAATGTAGATGTTTTAATGCAATATTCTTGGACAAATTGTTAGGATTAGTGATGTTTGATGATTTAACATCTTTCTATTGGATCATATCCATGAAAAACATCACATAGAATCAGAGATTAATCTGCCCTAGAAAACTTCAGGAAAATCGGTAATACCGCTTGAGAGCGCGGTACTACCGCAGGGCGGTACTACCGCATCGACCCGGTACTACCAGCAGTGTCGTGTACTACCACACCCTGCACTACCGCATCCCGAATCAAGCAGTACTACCGATTTCCCTGAAAATTGCAGTAACTCAACTACAGTCAATTTCAACCCAATTTTCATTCTCTCCAGCACTTCTTGATTCTCTATTTTCTCTTGTTTATCTCTAGATGGCTTCCAAGACTAGAAATGCTGTCCGAAAGGTCGTCGAGGGCAGAAATGCAGTGAGAAAGATTTATGGGAGAGGTGGGAGTGCAGGACAAGGATCCTCTCGTCCAGCTCCTGCCCATGTTCCTCCTCCTGCTGAGCCAGAGCATGAGGAGCAGCCAGAGCAGACCCAAGAGGACAGTGATGATGGAACTCAAAATGGTTCCGGTACAGAGTCTGATCGCTATGAGAATTCTTCAAATAGCGAGCGCCCTGATGCAGTTGACGAGGGGGATGAAGATGACGGTGAGGATGAGGATCAGGGTCCTATCATCAGTGACCGGAGAGATGACATTCGGAGTATGCACTGTGATGACTACGCCATTCTCAGATCTCGCAGGCAGTCTCTCCTCCCCAAGAACACGGCAAATCCAAAATTCCATACTCAGTTTCAGGAAGAAGTGTACGAAGAATTCTTTCTCCACACAAAGTTTCCCAATCACAGATATGTTGACTGGGAGCATATAGATGGTATTCTGGCATATGCTGGCATTTGGCGCATGTTTCAGGAATTCGGCATTCATCATCTTGTCACTTTCAAGTCTGACTATAATGAAGAGTTGATCAGGCAATTTTATGCAACTCTTTGGATTTCCCCCAACTACGAGCATATGGAATGGATGACCGGTGAACAGTATGTGAGCTCCAATAAGTCAGAATTTGAGGTAGCTCTAACCACCTTCTTTAGTTCTTATGTGAAGGTGTTTGATAGTCCGGCCATTGCCTTACACCAATGCTCACACTTTTATGATCAAAATCAGAGGTTTGTCCATGGCAAGGCGAATCATCTTCTGCCCATTCTTAGCCTAATCAACAAGATCATCAATCAGACTATCATGCCCAAGAGTGGAAACTTTGATGCTGTTAGAGGTCA
Source organism: Melocanna baccifera (assembly GCA_036346265.1). NCBI lineage: Eukaryota > Viridiplantae > Streptophyta > Magnoliopsida > Poales > Poaceae > Melocanna > Melocanna baccifera. The sequence continues at coordinate 19,730,392 of CM070683.1, read as the reverse complement.
TGTCTGGAACTTAATCCACTACATCACCTCCGGGACAAAGTTTGATGTTGTTGACTTGATGATTCGTGGGATGGACGAATCTAAGAATGATAGGTCTCGAAGGATAAATTATGCACCTTACATCATGAAGCTTATTATTCACAAGCTTGGTCCTTTCAGAGGTGGCAAGGGTGGAGTGCATAAGGCTTATAAGCCAAGAGAAATTCAGTTGCCTCCTCCCCCGAGTGGGCACCCTGGAGCTTCCTCCTCCTCTCAGCCTCAGGGGGCGCAAGGGTCACAAGGCGATGATGTGTCAATGGCTCAGCTTTATGCTGCTCTCATGGGGCTCAGTGGCAGCATGAACACCATGACAGATAACATGACCACGATGAATGGCAACATCTCTTCTCTCACCGAGCAGTTCTCTTCTCTCTCTGGAAATATATCATCTCTTTCCGGGCATGTTACCACTCTTGGGAACCGGATGACTACTCTTGAAAATGTTGTCGCGCCTCGTCACTACATTCGTAATCCCCGTCCTCGCCGTGGTCCCTCTCCTCCAGCACAAGACCCCGCTCCTGAAGAGTAATCCTTCTTTTGGTCCTTGATGCCAAAGGGGGAGAAGTAGCAGAAGTAAGAGAAGAAAAGAAACAGAAATATCAAGCTCAAGCCTCATCTTATCTATTTATGTAATAGTTTATGTTATGTGGTGTAATAACACTTGGAATGTTTATCTTTCATGTTTGTAATGAACTCGGTGTAATGAACTAAATGTTTCCGTTATTTATGTTATCTAAAATTTCAGCTCATTGATCTTCATTGTTGATGTTGAATGTTTACGCTAAGTGAAATTTAAATTTTATTACTCTCTCATTCTTCACTCTTGCAAAATCATATGCATACTTGTAGGGGGAGTGTTTCTTTTTCGACTCTAGAATAAAATTGAATCACTTTTATTCATTATACTAAATGAAAAAAAATCAATTCTACCTTCTTGAGTCAACAATTTGAGTATGCAACTTGTTCAAGCACAAGTAGCATGTTCAAACATCTCTTCTCTTATAAAATGAAAAGGTATTATCATCAATTACCAAAAAGGGGGAGATTGAAAGCATCTAGGCCCCTAAGTTAGTGTTTTGGTAATTAATGACAAATTACGAATATGGGACTAATATGTGTGTTGAGTTCGTATAGCAAAAGTCTCACATGTATGCAAAGGTGAAGAACAAGCTACAAATGAGATTTGAAGCCCAAGAATTATCAAGAATGAGGTACATAAAATTTAGGATCTCTTTTTCGGTTTACCGGTATTAGGAGAAAAGTTGGAAGACCAGATTATAGGTTAGATGCCGTACTATTAAGAGAGATCGTTGAAAATAGCTTGATAGCATGTTTGAGTGCACACTGGATCAATCTAGGATCATGCATGCATTTGAAAATGTGTTTGAAAACTCACTGGGTTCTCTCAGGAAAATCGGTATGACCGCACCTTCCTACGGTACTACCACAGTGCGGTAGTACCGGCATATAAACGACGGTACTACCGCACCACGGTAGTACCGATTTATTTGCGGTACGATTTTTCCAGAGAGCACCCACTTGGGGACTTCACCTCTTAGAAATTGGTAGTACCGGATTTTGAACGGCGGTAGTACCGCAGTGTGGTAGTACCGCATGGTAAAGCGGTAGTACCGATTGTCGGAACGATTTTTCCAGAAGGTTCCCCAAAAATAACTTAGCCTCTCAGAAATCGGTAGTACCGATATTTGTACAGCGGTACAACCGGAGTGCGGTAGTACCGCACCTCGCTGCGGTAGTACCGCAATGCGGTAGTACCGCACTTTGAACGGCGGTAGTACCGCACTAAAATCCAACGGCTAGTTCTGACCGCCTGACATAACCGTTACTATTTGCTACAGTAAAAAATCGGTAGTACCGCACTTACAATGACGGTAGTACCGATTTCCCTGATTTTTCAGGAGAAATTTGATGCAACTGCTAGTTTTGGTTGGTGAGGCTATAAATACTTCTCCACCTGCACTTGGGCATGCTGCTGAAGTTTACTGAACTCATTTGAGCCCTAGTGCATTAACTCCACACTCTTTTTCACCCTTGAGCATTCAATTGAGCTAGTGGAGTGATTTTCGAGTGCATTCATTTCTAGCTGATCCATTGTGCACTTGAGCGCCGTCAAGTGGATTCGAGGTCTATTCTCTTGGTGCTTGCCGGCACCTAGACGGCGGGAAGATCGATCGCCAGTGACTTCTTCAAGGAAGTTTGTGAAGAAGCCCGTGCAAGGTTGTGAGTGGTTTGGAGCTCGCCATCTCCGGAGCGGAGGAAGAGCTACCGATAGTGATCGAGGTGTTTCGGCTTAATTCGTGGAGCCGGTCCGATTCGTCCGGGCTAACCTCAACGTGGATTAGTGGAAACCAGCAAGTTTCCGATACCACGGTAAAATCATCAAGTGTCATTGTGATTGTCTCTTGCTCTTTATTGCTTATTGTCAATTGTCTAGAATCATTGTCTTTGTGTAGAATTGCTTATCACTTATTTGATTGCTTAGTGATTAGCTAGACCATAATTGTTTAATTTAGTTAAGAATTTTAAAACCTCCTATTCACCTCCCTCTAGTCGGTCATCTTTGATCCTACATCATATCGCTTTACGGTAGTTCCACCATTCATTTTTCGGTATTATCGATATCAAAGAGCCTAAGTGTTCAAGTGGGTACTCTCTGAAAAAACATACCGCTCAAAGTGCCGGTGCTTCCGAGTTCCAATAGTACCGTTGTGTACACATTGGTACTTCCAAGAAATTGGTAATTCCGTAAGACATACTCCGGTACTTCTGATTTTTTTTCTGACAGTGTACAGTTGGCTTTCAAAATTAATTTTAAGTGCATGCATGATTCTAAATTGATCCAAATGGTACAAAAACATACTTTCAAATTATTTTCTATGATCCCTCTTAATAGTATGGTAATTAAGCTATAATCTAGTCTTTCAACTTTTTTTTAAGACTAGCAAAAATTAAAAGAATTCCTATACTACTAGTACTTTTATCTTGAACCATCTTGATCCTCATTTTGACTTTTAGTATACACTTCGAGTTTGACATGCTCAATTAGAGACTGAACCTATATAATACTCAGCAAATACATTAGTCTTATATTCACATATTGTCATTAATTATCAAAACTATTTTTAGGGGTCTACATACTTTCACCACATCGAGAAGAGCAATCAAAAGCACAAGAAGAAGCTGGCAGTAGAGGAGGGTGATGGTGCGGCCTCGTCGTCATTCAGCTGGAATCTATGTAACTCAAGCGTCGGCGCGGACTACATCCCGTGCCTAGACAACATGGCTGCCATCAAGAATCTCAAGACCAACAAGCACTACGAGCACCGGGAGCGGCACTGCCCCGCAGACCCACCGACGTGCCTCGTCCCAGATCCGGCAACGTACAAGGAGGCGATTTGGTGACCGCTCAGCCGCGACAAGATCCAGAACTGGGTGAAGGTCTCGGGCAAGCACCTCACATTTCTTGGCGGCGGCACTCAGTTGGGATGACGATGGGGAGGAAATGAGGATGGGGAACTGGGGAATTTAGGGTTGAGTTTGAGCCACCGATCAGCTCCATCGATTGGCATGGAACTAGGCTTGGGCTGGGAGTGCGGAGTGGCCTTGTGGGCCAGCTTCTCTGCAGGGGGTTTCCTAGTTCGGCGCCCAATTCAAATACACCTGATTTTTTTTGACCGAATGATAGTATTTTCGGTAGGCAACGAAAGGAACGAAAAAAAAAACAAAATTTCACCAAAATTTCGGTGAAATTGTTAACCCTGCTCACAACTCACACATGACTTACTCTTATTAAACTCTTATCAAACTCTACATTATTACCATGACATCCAATGTTAGTTCACAATGCATACTAAATATGGACGAAGAAGGTGGAACAGCTGATTCGGCCTATGAGAATATAAAGAGGGTGATGGATGCTGCAAGATCTGTATTCCGTCCAGAGTTCATGAATCGTATAGATGAGTACATTGTTTTCAAGCCTCTTGAGGGGGAACCGATAAACGGCGTTGTCAAATTACAGGTAACATTTCTTGCTTACAAGATTGATATTAGTGTATAAGACGTCAACATTAATGCGAATGTCTGTGCAATAATGTACACTCACAATGCTACCAATCTTAACAAAATATTCTTTCAATTTTCCTGTTATATAGCTGGCAAGAGTACAAAAAGAGGATTGCTGACCGCAAGATCAAACTGGAAGTGTCACCTGGAGCAGTTGAATTCCTGGGAAGCCTTGGGTACGACCCGAACTACGGTGCCAGGCCGGTCAAGTTGATTCAACAGTATGTAAAGAACGAACTGGCAAAGGGTTTCCTCAGACGTGAGTTCAAGGATGAGGACAGCATCATGGTAGACACACAGGTCACGGTGCCGTCTAACGGTCAGCTTCCGCAGCAAAAGCTGGTTTTCAGGAAGATGGGTGAAGAATCAAAACCTGCTGCTGAAAACGAGTAGTTCTTGCCGACTGCCTGATACTGATAGCCTGTTTTAGCAGATGAGGAATAAGATGTAACTATATGGGTGACGAACTGGTAGTGGATCTATTTGGGCATAGCAGAGTAATAGTCATAATTCCCTCATTAGTTCAACACTACATTGAGCACAATTCGGTGTTGAGCAATGGAATTTTTGTATTGATTTCTGACCTTTCCAGTGAAGTGTATCACATGTCCTTTTCAGCTTCCATCTCAGTTATATCCTGGCTTCCTGATAAAGCAAAACTAATAACATGGCATGATCGTAGTAGTAACCGTACTGAGATGATTCTTGCTTTGCAGTTCTGGAGGTCGTCAGTCATTTACTATCAGTTCAGTCTGGTTATATAGCTCTTAGATTCTGTAGTTCCTGAATGAGTTCCCGATGGATCAATAGATTTCAACCAAAGAGGCTGTGCAAGTGAACACAATCAACGCGAACACAAAACAGAAGTTCAGCATAACAGAACAGACAGTAGATGCCAATGTGAACACAAGAACAGACCAAGCTGTATTGCATACAAGCAAAATTTGTACAGCTCAAAGTCACTCCAACCTACATGCCTTGTCACAATACTGCAAACATGTAAATACAATGCAAGATACCGTTAAATAAGGAAGAGAGGATGCAAAAAGCCTTTTCTACTGGTACAAAGCACCACCACGGGGAACAACATTGCAGTTAAATACAACGGTGACAATGGATTGTCGCGCTGCTCACTCCCTAGTCGAAAGCAAGGTCCAACATTGTACAATATTCATTGACTGTTGGCTTCGATAAGGCAGTAACCTGTCAGCAAGAAAGACCAAATTCAAACATATTTTAATACATGATAGAAACTTCCTATTCTAGAGAAACATGTATAAAGGGGCCATGCAGGAGCGCCGGCGTGCGCACTCAAAAAAAAAAGAATGTTCGACTAGCCTTATGCAATTTTGCTCTTTCCCACAAGAACTGACTATTCTTATATTTATTTTTACCATTACAGTAAATAGGTTTGGAGTAATTAATTGGTTGCAGCTATTTTGCTTACTCCCATTGCTAGTTTTCAGTCAATACTTCACATGATACCAAAAAAACCCATCAAATTGAACAAAACAAAGAGCGGCACGGTTTTGACATTTACAATCTTTAAGATCGTCAGTTATATTACTAAATAATGTGGATAACAATTGCAAAACATCTAACAAGTACTATCATGCTAACACTTTTGATTAGCGCATCAAATCAACTCAAAAAAATTCTAAAAATAAATAAACAAATAAAGATGCTCCTCAATGTGATTTACGATCCTATTAAATGTCATTTCCAAACTCAACCGGTCCTAAAAGAAACAAAAAGGAGTTTACTTTGAATAGTAACCTTTTGCCTTTCCCTTTTCTTTTTATTTGTAATTTATCAGATGTTTCACTATTTTATTTGTCGTAGGAGTCATAGCACCCTTTGAGTTTGGAATTTTATATGATAACAAAAGCAAGGTTAGGTCACAAAGAGCTCATTTGCAAAAATCAGCAGGAACCATATCAAACCAATTGTGCAAAGAACATCTGAAAGACACTAGTGTATGCCAAGCATTTAGCACTCCATGGCTCAAAAGCATAAGTGCATAACATTATCCATGTTAAGTTTGTCCAGCAAATGATCATTGTCACTGAAATACAAGGTAACTCAGACCATTTTTTCTATCAGGTTACTGCTGTATACTTAAGGGCTTATTTGGATGGAGCCAGGATCCCAGCCCATTCCAGTCCATCCAAACGAGCTTATTTGGATGGAGCCAGGATCCCAGCCCATTCCAATCCATCCAAACGAAACCTGAACAGATCGTAAGACACAATGATAAGGCACGTTCAACAATCTGGAGGTTCAGGAATCCAGAAAGCACTTCAATGCACTGTGAATCCTTTTTTATTATTATTATCATTAAATGTGCCACAGATTCAATATGGGAATTCAACCAAATAGCATTTCAAATGCAAATGTGATGCAACTTGGGCAACAAAAGTACTTAAGGAGTAAAAATGATGATTATCTGCTACTTCTACTATACAGCAGTAACCTGATAGACTTCAACACCATCTTCAACATGTCAAATACATCCCCGAACAGCAAGGTATCACCCAAAGTGCTAAAGGTTGTCCACCAAAAATTTAACTTTTTTTGTCAATTCCAGAAATTAACAACTAGGGATCAAGCCCTAACACAAAAAGGGAAGGTTCCTAAAATCGAGAACCCTATTGTAGGAAAACATGAGTACCACTAGCGTCCTAAAGGAAAACATGAGTACCACTTGGCTCCTAAAGGGAAACGTAAGTTTTGCTAGTTTCAAGTACAATATTCCCATCAAGTGTTCAGTAGAGAGGAAACACTATAAATTGGCCCAGAGGGCCCAAAGCCCCAAACTGTACAAATGAAGGACAATACATGAAGATTTGAGTCACAGCAACCCTAAAAGCAAGCACACTGTTCATTTCATATGCATTCAAATACTTTGGTCAACATACTCTAAGTCTGCATATCGACTCAGGAATTTATATACTGATGTGAAATATAAGGAAAATGCGGTAAAGGTATTTTTCAGTTATTCATCCTTTTAGTTGCTCTTCGAAAGGAAGTGGGCCCATTTTCATTAACAAGCAATGCTTAGTTAAGTGAGAGACCATGTGAGAAGATCCAGATTAATGTTGTGATGAACCATTACAAGTTTTATGGAATGGTTAAGTGATTTTGCAAAGATCGCACTTTGTTTCAAACTGTTTCAGAAGTTTTTAGAAAAATCGATAATACCGCCATTGTGTCAACGGTCATACCGCAGTACGGTAGAACCGTAGTGAGAGCACGGTCATACTGCAAAAATGGTAGTTCCGATTTCTAGTTAGCGGTAACTAATTTCTAGAGAGATACAATGCGAGCTGCGAAGGTGCGGTAGTACCGGCATGTTGCGCGTGGTACTACCAGATTTCGTAGAAAAATAGGATTTTGGGAAATTGAGTCATGGATTGAGTTGGTTTGACTAAGGTCAATGGATATATGATGCATTAAGCATGTTTTGGCTAACGTGGGTCAAGTTGTGAAGAACTTGTGTTTAGAAACAATTTCTTTGTTTTTAAATGTGCAGGGTCGTGCGAAATCAATCATAGTCAACGGTGAGGATCGGGGCTTTGCTTATGGAGGAGCTGAGGCCCAGAACGATTGAGGATACTGGGTAAGATGGTGAGCTCAAGCATGGCACGAGAAAGACGGGAAATATTAAAAGCGAGTTCTAAAGGCATAATTACTGTTGTGGACGCATATTGGGGGCTGCACTATGCGATACGGTCTGCAAGACGGCAAGTAGAGTAGCAGGATTTGGTCGCTGTACTAGACAATGGCCTGCAGCAGCAACCGCCTGATGGCCTACAGCCAAAGCCTTCCTATGGCCGAAAGTGACTAGGTTTCGGAAGAAGATAGTTTCCTTGTGGATGGAGGAAGAGATCGGTAAGGAAGTAGGAGATAGAAATTGGTATGAGTTGGTTAAGAGATTGATTTCCGGATTTGCTTAACAGAGTCGGTTACTTAGTAGTATTTGAGTCGGACTTGTACTGTCCTATATAAAGGATGTGACGTGTATCCTTTGAAGGTAGGCAGTAAGAAACAATTTCGTCCTTGAGTCCAGAGTGGCTAACCTGGTCGGCGAAAATCCTGGGCGGGCGCCTACTTCCCGTTACCCTTCGCGTTCCAATCCCACTTCGCAGCTCCATCTACTTCCACCCCTCACCAGAAACCGAAACCCTACACAGAGTTTTACCCAAATCAATTACACAATGTGGCTTGAACGATTCAAATGAGCCATGGTTTGTGGAGTCGGGACGGAAGAGACTTGACGACACGTGGCAAACTAGTGGTACACCTACACGTGGCAGGTATAGCAATTGCTTGCAATGGGAGATGAAGACCGGGTCAACGAGGGGTATTTTGATAGTTTGGCCAAAATACCAGAAACCACCTTGGACCAAAACTGCGGCGCATTAGTGACGCTTGGGAGAACGATTTAAGTCAAGGTGGAGCTAGTTTGATCAAGATGGATCAAGGCTAAGAATTTAGCGGAGGGCTTATGCGCTTTGAAAAACGTGTATAAGTGAACATGTGTAAGTAAAATACGTGCGTACGAGGTTAACGGGTCTCTCTAATTGTACTAAGTGGATAGTATCCATTTAGGGATGGATGTGGCTGATTAGCCCATCTATAAAAGGAGAAAATTGCTATTATAGGACACGAAACAATGGGTTTCGCTATTATAGGACTCCAATCGTTGACTTCGCTAAAACGACCTTTGAAGCGTTGGCACTTTGTTATACATGACATTTGGTCCTTTTAATCACTTTTCTCATCTAAAGTACATGTATTTTGCCATGGGATGACCGTATTGCCCTTCTGCCTCATTCACGTTCGTACGTTTCGTTTCCTTCGTTTCCTTCGTGACCTTTCGTTTCCTTCGTCTCTCTCGTTCGTCTCCGCCCCCAAAACCCCGACATGGAGCCCCAGCCCGGCAATCCACCGTATTTTCAACTCCGCTCAGAATCAACTTTTTGAAGGCAAGGTTTCCATATGGTCAGAACCTTGGTGTCCAATATGGCTCAATATCCATGATCACCTACAGCCTCAGGATTCTAATTTTTAAATGCCAGAACGTTGCTGCCCACTGCTGGAAAAGATGAACTACAGTAGTGCTTCCCTCGCGCAATGCTCGCGCGCGTATGTATATCTTGATATACATGTGTATGAGCTAGTTTCCGCTTTTAAAGTGAGACGAATCACTGGAAAAGATTGGAATATGGAAGCGTTATAGTTGAATTTGCCAGAAATTTCCGTATAAGGTTAAACAACTATAGTTCGGTGGCATTTTGATTTGGTTCCACCCTTCCACTGTAATTTTGCAAAGCGATGGGGTGATTACGCTTGGTGGACTATGTATGACATTTGATGCGTCGAACTAGACATGAAGTTATGCTTTATTAGTATGACTTTCATCGAGAAAATTGCTATTATAGGACACGAAACAACGAAGGAAACGAAGGTCACGAAGGAAACGCGAACGCATCTAACGTGAATGAGGCAGAAGGGCAATACGGTCATCCCATGGCAAAATACATGTACTTTAGATGAGAAAAGTGATTAAAAGGACCAAATGTCATGTATAACAAAGTGCCAACGCTTCAAAGGTCGTTTTAGCGAAGTCAACGATTGGAGTCCTATAATAGCGAAGCCCATTGTTTCGTGTCCTATAATAGCAATTTTCTCCTATAAAAAGGGGTTGGGATGGAGACATATGGTTAACCATCCAACTCATCTCTCTTATGCTTTCATATCTAGGGTTAGGGTTTGAGAGTTGAGAGCTGTGTGTGCTCTTTGTCCTCCAAGGTAGAGTGGCTATAAAATCTACCTTCTTAAGTAAGCAATACATTAATTGTTGTGCGTCTCTTTGAGTCTTATGTTTTGATTGATGTGCTCTTGCTTTGGTTGATTTTGATCTCTCCTCTTCCCTCCTCTTGATCTTGTTATGCCAAGGATGTGTAAAAGATGAAGAAAATTTTTAGAAATCTATCTCCACCCATCTAGCCACTTTGATAGTAAGTTCATAAGGAAACCCGTTTTTGCTTAACATTGGTCTCCGAGCGATTTCATGATCCGATGGTTTTTGGCTTGATTTATTTTGTGTTCTAACTTGCTGTGATATGTGGAATACATCTAGACCTATCTTGGTCATTATCTACCTACGAGCAAGTTGTATTCACCGATTTTGGTTTTGGCTTGATTTTGGTGCACTCTTCCTTCAAACTGAAAAAGTCTCAACTTTGGCCATGATTTTCATGATCGTTTGTTGAAATAGGTTCATAATACCCTAGAGAAGATCTCTGCAAAATTTCATATCATTTGAATCTACATATCAAAAGTTCCACTAATTTTAGTTTTTGAAATCATACTGAATTCACTGTTCGCCTTGATTTTACTATAGCAACGGTAATACCGCAATTACTGTAGTAGTAGTATCACGGTTATTGTAGCAAGCGGTAGTACCACAAGTATAGTGGCGGTAGTTCCGTTTTTTATGATTTTTCTTGGGATTTCAATGTCTCCGGTCACTAATTTTTGTGATAGCCTTCCATCATAATCTTCATAACTTGTAACTATTGAAATGAAGGATTGATGAATACTTAGGAAAAAATATTGAGGCACTATTCACCCCCCTCTGTTGCTATCTTCGGTCTTATCAGTGGTATTAGAGTCCGGTTAGCTCTTTTCATAGATCTTAACCGATCTTAGAAGCCATAGCAATAGACAAATATTCAGGCTCAAGGCTATGCAATTTGGAAAAAGATTAAGACTCATTTTGTTATTCCTGTCGACGAGAACATCACGGCTCTGAATACGCCGGATGTTGAGGCAAACGCTAAAGAACATCATTTAGAGTCTTAGCAGAAATGAGTTTGATTGTATCTCTCACCTCTCGTCGGCATACGACATCTGGGTGACTTTCGATGCATACCATGAGAGCACCACCCAGATCAAGACTGTTTGACAAGATCAGTACAAGAGGGAATACAACAAATTCGAGATGTTTGCTGGTGAGTCCTTGGATGAATACTTTGATAGATTTCACAAGATATTGAACAACCTCTGAGCTGTTGGTTTCACATACACAAACTCGGATAACGCTCACCAAATGCTTTTTGCCCTAGACCTCAGAATTTGGAAGGAAAAAGTGACCACCATCAAGGACACGACTAGTCGACCTTGAGTCAACGCATTGTACTCTCGTCTCAAGACTCATGAGATCGACATCGTCTCTCGCAAAATGAAGTCGCGGTCAATGGCCTTGGTCACTGATTCCACATCTGCTTCTGGACCATTTTTTGATGGTGTCTTCTGGTTTCTCTTTGGCTGCTTTGTGCAAGATGAGTGATGACTAGTTTGCGAAGTTTCTAGAGAGAGTTAGCCCTTTAAGCTAGAAAGTTCTCACATACATTCAAGACGGTTAGAAAGAGAAAAGATGTTCGGTCATCTGCTTCAAGTGTGTTGGCCCCAATTACATTCAAGCAAACTACCCTAAGCTGGAGAAGGGCAAGAACGACTACGGCAGTGCAGGCAAGAACGACTACACCAACAAGAACAGCAACAAGAAGCCGACAGCTCATGATCCAGGCAAGGTGAAGAAGTTTCGCAATTTCAGCAAGGCAAAGAAGCTCTGCCACGTCCTCACCGCCTTCAACAACTTCGACTTCAGCGACATGGAGGGCTAGAGCGATGATGATGGCGAGGATGATTCGCAAACGAACACCAAGGGCCGCAACAACTTCATGAGATCGAGAGGGAGAGGGAGCCGGGGAGGGAGGTGGAGCCGTCGGCTGGGTCGCCGCCGGGAGGGGGATGCCAGGAGAAGGGTGGAGGCCAGCCGAGAGGGGAAAGTTGAGAGGGAGAGGGAGCCGGGGAGGGAGGTGGAGCCGTCGGTCGGGTCGCCGTCGCCGGGATGGAGGGGGAGGCGGAGCCGTCGAGGAGTGATGCTTTGCGAGCGAGTCAGATGCGAGCGGGATGGAGGGAGTGAATGAGTGTGCTTGCACAGGTCTTTGCTTCGCCGCCGCTATTTATTTAGCTTCTGTGGCTGTGTTGCTCGCTACTGTGGATGCTACATGGGAGAACTTGCAAGGGGCCAGAGGGATGGATGCTACTCTCAGCAATTAGAATGGGAAGATAGGTACTACATAAGCTCAAGAATTTGCAACAACAAGGTACATATGTGCTGCTAAATGCTCATTTTATTTGCTGCCCTTTAGCGCCTTAGAATGTGTAAGGTGTCACCTCGCCTCATGCCTTACCGCTTAAAAGGTGTGAGGGGGGTGGGTCGTCTCATCTCGCCTTACCGCTTTAATAACCTTATAGTAAAGTTTTGCCTCCTACTGCTTCGACCTCTCAGAAGGTGAAATATCATTGCACTTTTTGTCAAAAAGATAGATAGTTAAGTTTTGCCTCAAGAATACCAAGATCGTGCGTCGAGACTATGTTCGCACCCACAGGGGTATTCAGGGTTAGCCCTAGATTCAAAGTGCTCCTAAGACCGATAGGAGGTCTAGAGTTGTAGGTAGCTCTCCTGACATGGTTTTAGGCAGCGTCGAGGACATGGTTTTCAGGCTTCTTCTAGTTTTGGTCCTCGAGTTGCTTCTAATAAGGATTTCCGCCGTCATGAGGATAAACCTCATTTTCTCCGTTGAGGTAGCTATCCACGACGTGATCAGTATACACCAGGCAAAGGTTTGAGTTCTGTTTCTAGACCTTCTCTTTCTATGAGGTGAATTGTGTATTGTCGCTAGAGGTAAGTCTTTTTCTTTGACTGGATTTTCTGCTCGTCGTGTGACTCAGTACTGGGTTCCTAGATCTGCTCTTATTTACCCTAGTACTAAGCCACCGACGTTTACTTCTCACTGATTCAGGTTTGTCGAGCTAAGAAGGAAGATGTTTGGCTTACTGACTTTGGTTGTTTTCGTCATATGACTGGAAATTCACGTTGGTTTTCTTCCCTAGTCCGAACACCGAGTGATGAAACGATCACCTTTGGAGACGCTTCGTCAAGTCAAGTCATCGCTAAAGGTACTGTGCACATTAATAATGCTTTCATTCTTAATGATGTTGTCTTAGTAAGCTGCGTTATAATTTGCTATCTGTTTCCCAACTTAGAGATGACGATTTTGAGGTAAGTTTTAAGAAAAATGCTTGTAAAATTCTTGATTCTTCAGAAAGTCTACTTTGCAGGATTTCTAGGTTTAGGAGGATCTTTCGTGTTGATTTTGTCAAGTCTTCTGTTGATTCTCTCAAGGGCTTAGTTGCTTCCGAGTCCTATGATCTTTCTTTTTGGCATAAAAGACTTGGTCACATTGATTTTGATCACTTGACCCGAGTTAGCGGCCATGACCTTGTTCATGGTCTGTCTAAGCTCAAAATGGTCAAAAGCTTAGTTTGTGCTTCTTGCCGGTATGGCAAGATGGTTGCTACTTCTTATCCTCCAGTCACTGTGACCATGATTAATGCACCAAGATAGCTTCATATGGACACTGTTGGTCCAACTAGAGTGCAATCAGTTGGTGAAAAGTACGATTTTGTTGTGGTTGATAACTTCTCAAGGTTCTCTTGGATGTTTTTCTTAGCTTCGAAGGAGACTTTCAGTTATTTTCGGGGTCTGTTTAATAGGTTGTCTGTTGAGCTCCCTGGTGTCTTACGAGCGATTCGTAGTGACAATGGCACGAAGTTCAAGAACTCCTAGTTGAGAGGTTATGTGATAAGACTAGTGTAGAACATCAGTTCTCTTCTCCATATATTCCTCAGCAAAATGGCGTTGTGGAGAGGAAGAATCATACATTAGTCAAGATGTCAATGATGATGCTAGATGAGTATGGTACACCTAGAAAGTTTTAGGCTAAGGCTATAGCTACTATTTGCCATGTTTCAAACAGAGTTTCTTATAGCACACTTGCATCGCACTTCTTATGAGCTGAGGTATGGGCGAAAGCCCAGTGTCTCACATTTTCATATTTTCGGTTGCAAGTGATCTATTCTGAAGTTTGGGAACCTAGATAAGTTCAAGTCACGCTCATCTGATGGTATCTTTCTGGGTTACTCGACTTCTTCGTGGAGTTATAGGGTCTGGAATTGTGACACGAGTAGGATAATAGACTTCTGAAGTTACTTTCGATGAGGCTAGTCCTGATACTAGGCCCGATATCTCAGGTCTAGTTATGCAGTCCGAAACCATCTTTGTAGATGTTATGCAGTCCGAAACCATCTTTGTAGATGATGAGGATGATAGAGACGAAGGTTCTTTACCTGATCTAGTCACATCTATCCCTGAGGTGCCTGCTTCTACCACTGCGCCTCAGGGAGATGAGCCCTTACCTTCTAGCTCTTCTGAAGCTTGTGGTTCTGATCCTATCTCCATAGCTTATTAGGTAGATGCCACTTTTTATCACATTCAGGACCTCTCCAACACATTCAGCGTCGTCAACCTTCTGAACAGATCATAGGTGATCTCTTTGAGCATCTCACGCGCTCAAAATCTGACTTATCTCATTTATGTCTACACTCTATCATTGTCGCCAAATTTGAGGCCAAACATGTGTCATGCTCTGTCTGATGAGTCTTGGGTCAATGCATGCATGATGAGTTAGAGAATTTTAAGAGGAATAAGGTTTGGTCGCTTGTTGAGCCCCTAATAGTCATAATGGCATAGAAATTAAGTGGGTCTTTAAGAACAAGCAGAGTATGGTGTAGTCATTCGAAACAAGACTAGACTGGTAACTCAGGGTTTCCCCAAGTTGGGGTTTTAGATTTTGAGACCTTCGCCCCTATAGCTAGGCTAAAGGCCATTAGGATTTTACTTGCGTTCGTAACGTCTAAGGGCTTCAAACTGTACCAGATAGATGTCAAGAGTGTATTCCTCAATGAGTATACTGAGGAAGAGGTCTATGTTAGACAGCCTAGTTTTGAGAACCCAAGTATTCAAACCAAGTCTTCAAGCTTTCCAAAGCCTTGTATGGATTTAAACAAGCCCCTAGAGCTTGATATGAGAGGCTTAAATCCTATCTTTTGAGTCATAGGTTTGAGATGGGTAAGAGGATAAGACCTTATTCATTCGTAGGTATAGCAATGACTTTCTAATCATCTAGATTTATGTGAATGATATTATCCTTCGTGGCTCCTCTCATATTCTTGTTTCCCAATTTTCTGATGTCATGAGCAAAGAGTTTGAGATAGGCATGATGGGCAAGTTGAGCTTCTTCCTCGGCTTCCAGATTAAGCAGATTCGGGAGGGTACCTTCTTGCATCAAGGCAAGTACACTTGAGACCTGAAACGCTTTTGACATGAGTGATGGCAAGCTGGTGTCAACTCCGATGGCTACCTCGACCACATTTGATCCTGATGAGGATGGCGAGCCTGTAGATCAAAAGGAGTACCGCGGCATGTTTGGCTCCCTCTTGTACCTCACAGCTTCAAGGTCGAACACACTTCGCAGTATGTCTGTGCACTCGATTTCAGGCTTCTCGTGCCTCTTACCGTTAGAAGGTGAAGCGTATCTTCAGGTACCTTCGAGCTACTCTAGATTATGGTATCTAGTATTCTTTTGCTTCCTGTATTTTTCTTAGAGCCTACTCCGACACTAACTTTGCTAGCTGTAGGATAGATAGGAAGAGCACTTCTGACACTTGTCAATTCATTGACACTTCTCTTGTTTTAAGGTCTTCTAGGAAGCAGTCCAGTATTGCATAGTCCACCGCAAAGGCCGAGTATGTTGCAGCCACTAGTTGCTGTAGTTAGGTGCTTTGGATGGTTTCGACCCTACGGGACTTTGAGTTAGCTATATATAGTGTTTCACTTTTCTATGATAACACTTCTGCCATTAACATGGCCAAGAACCCAGTCCAGCACTCTACGACTAAACACATAGATATTCAGTATCATTTCCTTAGAGACCATACGATTAAGCACATAGATATTCGGTATCATTTCCTTAGAGACCATGTGGAGAAGGGTGACATAGTGCTTCAGTTCGTGGAGAGTGACCACCAGTTAGCTAATATTTTCACGAAGCCATCAGATAGCTTGAGGTTCATGGCTTTGCAGGGAGAGCTTGGGGTGGTTTGTCCTTATGGCATAATCTGAGGGGGAGCATCATGCACTTTCTGTATCATATGTTCATTTACTGTTCTGCACCTTGCTTTTGAGTGCTTTTGGGTTAGTCTTCCTAGCATAGACCAGGATTGGTATCTACTATGTTGTTTAAATTTTTTTCCTTTCATTTTGTGACTTTAGGATGCTGCCTTTTCTCACTAGATTGAGTTCACTTATTTCTTTTAGATCTAGTAGGGTTTGCACCACTGGGTAGACAGGGAACGTATTTACTCTCTTGTGTTTAGGCGATTAGCTAATAGTTCTGGAATCATATGGAATAGATGAGTGCGAGTCTGATCCATAGTGATCCTACTATCTTGTCTATGCTTTAAGGACTATTGTTTCTTTGTGTTTCCAAATTTCTTCTCTCTTGCTTATTGCTTTGGTTCAGGGAGTTCATTTGAATTTTCTTGAGATTTATGCTGACATAACTCAACTTGAACCAAAATGTTTTTGAAATTGACTCACTTGCTGAGGGGAGTTGGGATGTTTATTGCATCATGTTGCATTTCAAATTCAACAATATGTATTGTAACATAAATATATAGAACCTTGATTATTATCCTTGTGTGACATGATATCTTGCTTTTATATCTTGTCATGGTTTGTGTTAGTTTGCTAGATTTATTATGTCATTCTATGTGTAGCTTAGCTTTTACCATGCTAACTCTATTAAATATGAAAAACTTGAATTAAATCATGTTTTGTTTGATCCTGTAACTAGTTTTACTCTAGTGATCTTATTATTATTCATGTCATGTCAAATAAATTAAGTTGAGTCTTAAACCTACGTTAAGTTTTAGATTGAGCTATACTAGTTTTTTATTAAAGTATGAGTTAGTATTAGTTCTTTGTTCTTGAACTAAGTCAAGAAAATATAAAATGATCTCTTTTGTGCAAAAAAACTGATCTCACCAATTCTTTTTCATAAGACAATTTGCAATTACACTAGGCATGAACTCAGAAAGAGTTTTCAATGACCAAGACCACTTCTTTAAATCTCTTGCTTGGAGTGGTCGCATAAAGCTTGAGATCTAGCACATGACTAAGAAAATTAAAAAATTGTGAAAAATAAATTTCAGAGAAATGCCAAATGTGCTAAATTTGCTCAATTACTAGTGGTGTCAAGTGCTTGCATAAAATGATTCAACATTGAACTTATAGCACTCTAAATTGACTCAATTGTACCTTTTTGGTTCCATTTAGTATATTGACATGGCTTAGCTCATTTAGATTTCCTGACTTTATTAGTGGATATAATGTTTTTTTGTGAAAAATTGTCATTTTCAGTAGCTTCTATCTATTTCTGCCTTATACGGTCATTTTCAGTCATTGCATTACTCTTGTGACCATTTTGAGCCTCTTTGCAAAATTTTTCCTGTTTGTTTAAAACCACCTCCTATTTGTATTTTTTGACGACTTGCCAGTGGATTCGGCAAGGGAAAGATTGAGAGACTATATGAGAAGGTCTAGATTAATGTTGTGATGGACCATTGCAAGTTTCGTAGAGTGATTAAGTGATTTTGCAAAGATCACATTTTGTTTGGATCTATTTTTGAATTTTTCAGGGAAATCGGTAATACCGTCGTTGTGTCAGCGGTCATACCGCAGTGCGGTAGTACCGCAATGAGAGCGCGGTCATACTGCAAAACAGTAGTTCTGATTTCTAGTTGGCAGTAGTTAATTTCCTGAGAGGTCCAGTGCGAGGTGCGAAAGTGTGGTAGTACCGGTTTGGGGAGCGGTAGTACTTGCATGTTGCGCGCGATACTACCGGATTTCGCAAAAAAAAAACAGGATTTTGGGAAATTGAATCATGGATTGAGTTGGCTTGTCCAAGATCAGTGGATATACAGTGCATGAAGCATGTTTTGGCTAACGTGGGTCAGGTTGTGAAGAACTTGTGCCTGGAAATAATTTCTTTGTCTTTGGATATACAGTGTTATTTGGACTCAACCATGGTCAACGGTGAGGATCAGAGCTATGCTCATGAAGGAGCTGAGGCTTAAAACAATCTAGTATGTCAGATGAGATAGTGAGCTCAAGTATAGCACGAGAAAGGCATAAAATGTTGAAGACGAATTTGAATGGCAGGATTGCACCATATGGCCTGGACAGTCCGAGTCATGGTTTGTGGAACCGGAACGGGAGGGACTTGGCGATGCGTGGCAAGCTAGTGATGCACCGACAAGTGGTAACCATGGCAATTGCTTGCAATGGAAGATGAAGACCGGATCAACGAGGGTTATTTTGATAGTTTGGCCAAAATACCGGAAACCACCTTGGACCAAAACCAAGGCACATTAGTGGCGCTTGGGAGAGCGGTTTAGGTCAAGGTAGAGCTGGTTTGATCAAAATAAATCAAAACTATGGATTTAGCGGATATAGACTTATGCGTTTTGAAAAGCGTGCATAAGTGAATATGTGTGAGTAAAACCCGTGTGAGGGGTTAACGAGTTTACCCAATTATGCTAAGTAGATAGTATCCATTTAAAGATATATGTGGCTAGCTAGCCCCTCTATAAAAGAGGGTTGGGATGGAACATGTGGTTAACCATCCAACCCATCTCTTTTGTATTTTCATGTCTAGGATTAAGGTTTAGAATTGAGTGTTTTGTGTGCTCTTTGTCCTCCAAGGTGGAGTAACTGTAAAACATACATTCTCAAGTAAACAATACATCAATTGTTGTGCATCTCTTTGAGTCTCTCGTGTTTTGATTGATGTGCTCTTGCTTTGGTTGATTTTGATCTCTACTCTTCCCTCATAATCTTATTGTGTCAAGGACGTGTAAGAGATGAAGATAATCTCTAAGAATCTATCTCCACCTATCTAGGCACTTTAATAGCAAGTTCATGATGAAGCCTACTTTTACTTGACTTTAGCATCTTCGAGCGATTTCATGATCCGAGAGTTTTCGACTTAATTTATTTGGTGTTCTAACTTGCTGCGACATGTGAGAATACATTTAGACTTATCTTGGTCATCATCCGTCTACGAGCAAGTTGTATTCACCGATTTTAGTTTTGGCTTGGTTTTAGTGCACTCATCTTTGAAACTAAAAAGGTCTCAATATTGGCCATGATTTTCATGATCGTTTGCTGAAATAGGTTTATGATACCCTAGAGAAGATTCCTGCAAAATTTCATGTCATTTGGATACACGGATCAAAAATTCTATCGATTTTAGTTTTTGAAATCGTGCTTTACTGTGGCAGAGGTAGTAATGCGATTACTGTAGCGGTAGTACCATAGTTACTGTAGCAAGTGGTAGAACCGCAAGCATATTGGCGGTAGTTCTGTTTTCACTGATTTTTCTTGGGATTTCAGTGTCTCGGGTCGCTAGTTTTTGTGGTAGTTTTCCATCCTAATCTTCGTAGCTTTGTAGCTATTAAAGTGAAAGATTGCTGAATATTTGGGGGAAAATATTAAGACACCATTCATCCCCCTCTGTTGTCATCTTTGGTCCTTCAGTAAGACATTCATTCTCATGGAAAGTGGAAATGAGTTCAGTATACAGTAAGGGTAAACTTTTAGTTTATGCTATGCAAAGTGAATTGAAATTGCCAACAAGGGAAAACATCGGTAGAGTAGAAAAAAGCTGGAAAAAAAACATAAACAACGTATACCTGATTCAAGTCTTGATAATTACTCTTCTTTTGCATCCTCAGAATCCGAAAGAGGCATCAGAGTGCATAAACCATGGACGTGTCCGTTAAGGCATATATAATACTCAACAGAATCATCATAAGCATCCAACCTTATGGAAGCACCTCTGGGTATCATATTTGCTTGCAGCAAATTCCATAGCTTTGCTTTACAATAAGGACACACCTCCTTCGGATGGAATTTTGCTTGCTTCTCAATCAGCATCTTCTTGAACTTTGAAGCAGCAAACGACTTGAAGATGCCCCGGAAAAAACCCAAGTCACCTTCCTCACCCTGGTCAAGATGCTCGCAAGGATCTGAAACATACAACACATCCGTCTTGCACTGCGGAGGCAAGAAGCTCTTTCCGGAAGTCCTCGAGAAACGGGTCCTAAAAACAAAGTGCCCTGGGACATGGGTGTTACCAAACAGGCCCCCCTTGGTGCACCCTGAGCAATGGATAAGAAGCTTCCCCAACGCCTTCCAGTTGCCATCGACAATATGGCTGCCACTAGAGTGCAAATCCTGCATCATATTCGGTGCCCTGGCATGGCAGAACTCCTTCCACAGCACCCGCTTGGCGATGTCGTCAAACCACTTGCATGTGCAGGAGAAGATGGCGATCATCCTCGGGTTCCAGTTCATGCGAAGGAAAACAAGGAAGAGGGCATCCTCACTGATGTGTCCCTTGAGGCAAACACAGCTTGAGGAATGCGTGCAGCGGTACTGCCTCACCACCAACACCATTTCCAGCAGTCAAGCCACTCGGACACTCTCTGCACACCACCTCAATCCTGCATTAGTTTAATTCCATAGTTCAGATGCCATTAATAACTATTCATCAAAGATTAACCAATCACCAAAATTTCTTGAAAATAAACTTCCATTAGTAGTATTAGTTCAGGGCAATAGATTAGAAAACCAAATACAATGTATACTTGGACATGGGCTGGATGCACCCGCACCTTGGATGGTCCTATGGGATGGGGTCAACTGAGATAGAACAATCCATGGATTGATGGGTAGTAGGGTTACCACGCAGCAAAGAAATCCGTCCGCAACTAACCGGTCGGAGAGAAACTCAAAAGATTTGGATTCGATTGCTCACAGCAAAGAAAAGGTCCCGCAGAACAAAACTCAATTCTTGTGGGGGGTGGGGGGGGGGGGGGAGAACAACAATAGAAGCAAGCTAGGGCTTCCTTACCAACAAAAGGGAAAGGGGTGGAATCACTGCAAGTCCAGCGAGAGAAGAGCTCCTTCGCTTCGAGGCGACAGGCGTGCTTCGGTGGAAGGAGGACGACCTTGGTACGAACGGGGGGAGCAGCCAAGGGGTGCCGGTGGGAACGAGAGGCTTCTGCTTGGGACTAAGGGAGGAGCCGGCTGCCGGCGAGGTGGTGGAGGTCGGAATCGCACAGCCGGTGGGGTGAATTCGTGGTGTTGTAGGCAAGACAAAAAAGAGGTGGATCCGTGGATGAGAGCCCAACCCAAGCGGTCGGATGGGAATCATGGGATTCAGATTTCAGTGGCTTAGACCACCGCGGCTGGTAAGCCAGTCCTCGGTTTGGCACTATATGATTTACTGCTCCACCGGCTGTAATTGATAATTTGCCACTATATGTCTACTCCCTCTATTTAGCTATATATATACGTATGTTCATAACCCACTGTACGCACAGACTAATCAAGCACTAAATTTAAGAAATAGTTAATAAGGAATGACAATACATATCTCTATTAAATAGCACACCGTAATTTTCTAGTTTCTTTTAAATCATTTAAATAGAGATAGTGAGTAGAGAAAAATGCAATAATTATCTCAATATATTGAAAACAAATCCTCCCGAGACCATAGACAAATATAGCGAAACAGATGAAGTAATCCTCTAGGATTTGCTACTATGGACGATTTTGTCCATTCCTCTTCTTCCTCCAACTCTTCTTCCTCCCTTGTCGGACATGCCACACCACCACCATCCTTCTTCACCAGCAATGACCTTACCTTGCTTCACCTACCATCCCCCTCCTCTCTCGCACGCACCCCAATGGCTAACTCTGCCTTCCTTCGTCTCATCCCCTCCCTACGCTTCATCTGCCACACATGTGCGCTCCACCCCAGCCTTATTGTTGACCTATCCTGCCAGAGCAGCGGATGCGAAAGTGGTGGGATTGGCGGACCTCATGAGGGTGAATTCAGTTGGATCTAGGGCCTAGGTGCGGTAGTCTACGCGGCGACGCTTGCAAGGTGCAAATGAGGTAGAGACAGATGTGGAGATGAGTGGTGAGGAGGATTAAGTGAGGAAGATGGTGTTGTCGAACTCAGGGGCATAGATATTGTCGTCATAGGTGGCGCAAAAGAGCTCAACACGGTTGACGTCGACGGTGATCTGGTGACTGCATGGGAGGCAACGTCGACCCACCCCGTGTTGTTGCTGCTACCATCGCAGAACATATGTCGTAATTGTCATGGCGATAGGGAGTAGATGGGAGGAGGAAAAAAGAGGGTAAATTGGTCAATCAATGCCCAAAAGTGACAAATCCTAAAGAATTAGACAAATCTAGTAGCAAATTATGAATTATGATGGAAGATGCCAAAGTGCGAAGTGGCATATGATCAATTTTCACTTCCCATTCACGTCTCCCTCCCTAGACGTTCTCAGTTTTATTCCCGTCCATGGCTGGTATATAGCTCTTTCCTTCCATCGATTACTCATTGTCAATCGTGAAGTATCTTTGTAAAGGATAAGCTAAAGGATCAGTCAATGAACAGATATTTTCACGTGATGGCCTGTTGAATCCAGATTTAGCCAATTCAAAATTCTCTATGAAATCATTATACTATTCTTTGGATCAGTAGATAGTACTCATAGATACATTACTGAATCATTTCATACATAACGTAAACTGTATCATTCTTTAATATTACAAATCAGAGTTTAAATAGATCACATCGACTCAAGTTTGCAATAAGGCCGATCAGACCAAATAGATACATTATATAAAGCGAAAGTGGAAGCAAAGCAAAAGGAGAAGATACATGTGTGACCAATATTAACCAAGAGCCCGAATAATATTGGTGCACGCAAACACCAACTTAGTCAGCATGACTAGGGTAAGATCTAAACTACTAGAGACTATCATAATCTCTTCCATCTTCTCCATCAATTCCTAGGGCGTCATAGTATACGTAGTGTCCTTGTCCCATAGGTTTTGAGAGATTTAGTGAAAAAGGATAAGCACAAACAACCGTGCTCCGTAAGTCAACACACAGAATGCAATAGTATATATCAAGGTTTAACAAAAGAAGGCTTGGGTTCTTATATTTGCTAAGGCATTATTTGAAAACTATAATAATTAGAAATTCCTATGATAGCATTTTAACCAAACTATGTTTTTATTAAATAGAATAGAAGTGTGCAATATTTATAACAGTACAGATTTCATCCAACTGTTGCATGATTCTATCCACTATATGCCAGTTTATGTTACTAGGGTTATATCCACCCAGGGCAAACCGAAATCAGGGTTACATCTATCCGATAAGTTTTCATCCTACCCATAGGTTTTAGAATTAGAAACTAATTCGAGTAAGTTCCTATGCCCGACCTTGACCATGGACATGGCTGTTTAAATAGTTTACACTCTGTAGAGATTGTACACTTTACCTATAAGAGATAATCAACTTGCTATGTTTCATATATTTTCTTGGACATGTTAATCAAGAAGATCACCATAACGCATTTACAATGCATCATCCAGTGTAAGTTACACTCGCTAAGGTTTCATCTTAGTGAAGTTACATCCACCGCACCAAGACCCCCTCTTACACCATACAATAGCTTAAATCTAGCGATATGACTCATGTCCATATTGGCTTAAACACACACGACACGTTCCATGGGTCACTCCAATGGTGCAACTTGCATAGGTAGATGCAAATTATTTAGTTAGATCGTACCTATTATAGACTTGTAGCTATACTGTTTTATATTGGGTGGTCATCACAGGATTTAGCCCTTAAAATTATTTGGGCGGCGCTACCACAAACTATAATTTCTCATGCCACATCAACACCAACCTTCATACCATCATCCAAATATAGTAACAACAAGTTTTAGGGTTTTGAGGAGCATAAAACTAAGTTATCTCAACATACCAGTCATCTCCCTCTAATGATTGTTCGAAACTAGTTTCATGGTTTAAAATAATGATAGAGCAATTGAATGCCTTGGTATTTAAGCAAGACTAGCATGACGCTTAAGCACAACTTATAGTTAGTAGGTTACCATTATAGTTTTTAGGGTGATAAGAATTATGTGATTCAAGCGTCCGAAGGATGGTGTAATAATGATACAATGTTGAGTATGCATGAATCTATAACCTTAAATCGAATATATATTTACATAACAAATAATAGCATATAATTTGATAATTTAAACAAATATAAATTTGTATAAAATGTAGATTCCATATAATCAAAGTATTGAACTGCAGCTCTTTCGTGTCCTTGTGCTCCACTCGGACGGTCACATGAGAGAGCAAATAAACACACAAGCAAAACAAATAAATTCAAGTGAAAATTCAAATGAACTCCAATTAGAAAATTCCACTGTCATTAGATAGATCTTAAATTTTGATGAATTTATAAATAAATTTCATTAAAGTTGGAGTTAAAATGAGTGAGAACAGACTCTCCAAAGTTTAATTAGGATTAAATACAAAAATAAACATAGGAGAGAGAGAGAGTACTCTCTCTGACAAGTGGGGTCCACCAAAATTAATTTCTTTTTTGAATTATTTCTTAATTGGAAATGGTTACAGAGACTGAAAGGTGGGATCCTTAGGTTTTAATTTTATTTTGAATTATTTTCTTAAAGGAGAAGGCTTGAGGGGCTGATATGTGTGACCATGCACTATTCAGCATAGTAAACCGAGCCCACTTCTCAGTGGCTCTTTCCAATGAGCCAGCTTTTAAAAGGATTTTTAACCAGATGGGGACCCACTTGACATAGAGTTAAGGGCTTAATGAAATGGGCCCGCACATCAGCAAGGATTAACTAATGCTAACTATGGTCATTAATGATTAACTAAAGATTTAAACTAACCTACGCACTATAGTTCTTCTCTCGCACGAGAGGTGCAAAGCTCGTCGTCGGTGAGAGGGACCACGACAGTCGGTGAGGAGGGCCAAAATGGATTGCTCTCCTCAGTCTGCATCTCTAGACAAGGTAGCAGAGCTCAATTTGGCTCTCGGGATGGTCGACGGTGAGGTAAGTAGTG
Organism: Melocanna baccifera; assembly: GCA_036346265.1. NCBI lineage: Eukaryota > Viridiplantae > Streptophyta > Magnoliopsida > Poales > Poaceae > Melocanna > Melocanna baccifera. The sequence goes on along the minus strand of CM070683.1, from coordinate 19,705,239 downwards.
GTAAGGCACGAGCGTATGGCACCATAGCGCCCAGTGGCACCAAAACCAAATGAAAAGGCAAGGGGAGCTTCACGGGACAGAGGGGAACTCATCTGAGGTGAAGATGAAGCTCGGGGAAGTGAGGAGTAAGCTGGCAATGAGGGGCCAAGGCAGCGGAGGAAAGGAACACGGCACCGGCAGCGAGAGGGCAATGGCAGTCCAATCCAGCAATGGGGTTCGATGGAGGAGGTCACGAGGTAGCTCCTGGTGGAAGGAATTGGTTGGTAGGGGGATGAAGTGATGGCCCGACTAGGCACCAGAGTTGGAGAAGAAGGGGGGCTCTGGTGCGCTGCAAAGTCTGAGGGATCGATTAAGCATGGTGAGAGAATGAGGGATGTACGGTGATCACAACAACATGCTTGTCGAGGCACAAGGCTCACGAGAGGGGGCTGTCCACGGTGTGGTCCGAGCAGAGGCAAGAGGAGGTGACAACAAGCTCAGGGGAACTTGGCGCGGCAAAGGTGAGGGGAGAGAGTGCAATGGCAAGGTTGGTGGAGGCTCAGGAGACCAAGGAGAGGGCTTAAGTAGCCGAGGGGAAGGAAGTGGCAGTTGGGGTGGTGTTAAAGCCATGCGGAAGCCAAGGGTGGTGGAGCTCGGCAATCGGTGCAACACAAAGCAAAGAGGGTAGAGTCGGTGCATAGCACGGGAATTAAGGCACGTGGAAAGGATGCAACAGTCGAGTGTAGAGGTTACGAGCATGCGGCGCAAATACGGTGGGGTAGTAGCGGGCGCGGACGTGACGTGGCGTGGAAAGGAGGTGGAAATAGGGGTTCCAGGAATGGCGAGGTCGGCGTAGCAGAAGGTGCATAGGGATGGGAGGTGACACACTATTGTGGCACAGGAGCGAGAGCGGCGCTGTTAGGCACGGGTTGGGCATGCATGGCACTGTTAGCGTGCGTCCACGGTGTGCAAGGTGTAGAGAGAGGGTGGCATGGGCCACATGGGCTGGGCCAGAGGCCAAGTGGGCTGAGAAGGAGGGGGAATAGAGCTGAGATGAAGGGGAAACAGTCTGGGCTTGGCCCAAGGGAGGTTTTGGGCTTTTGAGAATTTAAAAAACTGGTTTGAAAATCAAGTTTGAATTTTGATTTAAATTCAAGTTGCAAAAATTTATTCAAGCACTTTTGGAGCTTCCCAAAATGTGATGTTACAGATCATATCCCCTTAAACAAAATCTTGACCCCAATATTCCACTACTCAGAGAATAGATACAAGTAGTCTAACTTTAGCTGATCTTCACGCTCCCAGGTGGCTTCTCTCTTCATATGGTTGCTCCATTGAACTTTCCAGAGATGAATGATCTAGCTCCTTGTTTGCTTTTCTATGATGTCAAGAATCTTGACCGGACACTCTGGATAAGTCAGGTATTTCTAGAGCTTGATGGTCTCCACCAGGGCTTAGTCTTCAGGCACACTAAGATATTTATTGAGTTGTGAGATGTGGAACATGTTGTGGATGTCTGCCATACTTTTGGGTAACTCTAGCTAGTTGGCTACTTCTCCACACTTGGCGGTGACCGCGAATGGGCCTATATATCTTGGTGCGAGCTTGCCTTTAACTTTAAGCCTCCAAATTCCTTGAAGTGGCGACACCTTGAGATAAACATGGTCTCTATAACTTCAAAAGTTAGCACCCTACGACGATTGTTGGTATAGCTCTTCTGTCTGGATTAGGTAGCTTGTAGTCGGTCTCTAATAAAGCGAACTGTCTCTTCTACCTGCTTTAGGGTATTTGGCCCAAATACATACCCTTCTCCTACTTCTGACTAATGTAGAGGGGTTCTGCCTTCCTACCGTAGAGTGCTTCGAATGAGGACATCTTCAGACTAGACTAATAGCTGTTGTTATAGAAGAATTCCGCCTACAATAGGCATTTTTTTCCAATCTATGGTAAACTCCAAAGCACAAAACTGAAGCATGTCTTCAAGGATTTGGTTCACCCTTTCTGTTTGTCCATCAATCTAAGAGTGGTATGTTGTACTGAAAGCTAGGTGGGTTCCAAGTGCGTCATGGAGTCTAGCCCAAAAGTGCAAGGTGAATTGAGAACCTCGATCTGAGACTATTTTCTTGAGTACTCTATGTAAACACACGATGCATGCAATATGTAACTCGGCCAATCTGTCTCCCTTGTAGGTGGTCTTCATAGGAATAAAATGGGTGATATTTGTCAATATTTCTACTATGACCCATATGGAATCATATATGAACTTGGTTCATGGCAGGCTAGTGTAAAATCTATTCCAAATTCCTCCCCCTTCCATTGAGGGATTTGTAGTGGTTGAAGTCGACCTACAGGTCTCTGGTGCTCGGCTTTGATCCGTTGGTATACGTCACAACAAGCTACAAACTAGATAATGTCTCTCTTCATGCGAGGCCACCGATACATGGTCTTTATATCCTAATACATCTTGGTACTCTATGGGTACAGGGAATATATTGAGTTGTGGGCCTCCTAGAGTATTAGCTCCTTGACCCTTCCGGTGGGGAGCAAAGAGATGTTTCCTGTCCCATAGGATTCCTTGTTGATCTTCAATCATTTTAGGGGCTTTTTCCTTAGCTATGAGACCCTTGAATCTCTAGACACCAGGATATCCTTCTTGAGCAACCTTGATCTATTCTTCTAGGGTTGGGTGTATCTCCATAGCTGCTATAATGCCTTGCTCTACTATCTCTAGATTGAGTACTTCTAATTCCTTGTAGAGCTCAAGTTAAAATTCTTGAACCATGACATTGCTGCAGTAGGACTAGTAGCTCAATTTATCGGCCACTACATTAACCTTTTTCAGGATGATAATGGATGTCTAGATCATAACCCTGATTGGGTAAAGATATACTTAAAACTCTTGTGGTTAGTGTATATGTTGTAGTGGTTTCCTATTAAGTAATGCCGTCAAATTTTTAGAGCATACACTACTAAGACTAATTCTAGGTCATGAGTTGGATAGTGGTCTTCATGAGGACGGAGGTGTCTTAACGCATAAGCCATGAACTTTCCTCCCTGTAGGAGTACGCAGCCAAGACCTTGGCCTGAGGCATCACAGTAAACTTCAAAGTCCTTGTGTATGTCTGGCAAAACTAATACAGGAGTAGTGATTAGCTTCTTCTTCAACTCTTGAAAACTCTTTTCATAAGCTTCTGTCCATCATTCTTCTTTTCCTTCTTGAGTAGATGGATTAACAATTTGGAAAGTTTTGAAAACCCTTCAATGAATCGTCTATAGTATCCGGGCAATATGAGAAAACTACGCACTTCCGTCATGGAGGTGGGTTGCTTCCATTCTAAAATAGCCTCTAATTTAGCTGGGTAGACTACTACTCCTCTAACAGACACAATATGTCCTATGAAACTAATTTCATGGAGCCAGAACTTGCACTTGCTTTATTTGGATACAATTGGTGCTCCTTAAGCTTCTCTAGTACCAATCGCAAGTGTTCAACATGTTCTTAAGTAGTATTAGAGTAAATCAGGATGTCATCAATAAACACAACCATAAATTTATTCAAGTATTACATAAATAATTTATTTATGAGATTCATGAAATAGGTTGGCACATTGGTTAAGCCAAACGACATGATAGTGAGCTCATGCAGGCCATACCAGGTGGTGAATGCCATTTTGGGAATATCCTTAGCCCTGATCTTGAGTTGATGATACCCTAACCTCAAGTCTATTTTAGAGAACACTACGGTTCCTAAGAATTGGTCAAACAAGTCATTGATGCGGGTTAAGTGATACTTGTTTTTGATGATCACATCATTCAAGGTTCTATAATCCACACACATTCTTGCGGTGCCATCCTTTTTCCTTACAAAAAGCACTCGCAAACCCCCAAGGATGATGAGCTAGGTCTGATAAATCTTTTCTCTTGCAATTCCTTAATCTGCTTCTTCAATTCTTCAAGCTCATCAACAGCCATCCTATAATGTCTTTTAGCGATTGGGGTGGTCCCTAGTTTTTAGTTAATGATAGACTCTATATCTCTATTTGGCGACATGCTAGGCGATTCTTTTGGAAATGCTTCAGAGTAGTCTTGAACTACTGGCATTCCTTCTAAAGACACATTTTCAAGGTAATGGATTGCACCCCAACAATATGGACAGTCTACATTAACCTTTATTGCTAATCTGAGGTACTTGTTAAGCACTACCTTTCTATTGGCACAGTTTATCATTCCTTGGTATCTGGACAACCAATCCATTCCCAAGGATGATGTCCAGTGTTTGGGATTGTAGCACCATGAGGTCTACTAAGAACTCAAAATCTTCCATGGCAATTTCTACCCAGGACTTACTAATGTAACAGTTAAGGTCTCCTAGGTGAGCTAAGTACCACGAGTTTCTTCAACTTATAAATTGGCAACTTGAGCTTTTCAACAAACTTCCTTGATATGAATGAATGAGAAGACCCATAATCAAAGATAACATGTACAGGTACTGACATAATAGAAAACGTATCCATTAGAACTCCAATAGCTTCATGTGCTTCTTTTGTCGTGACATGCTTCACACAACCCTAATTCAATGTCGATGCAGCTCTGGATGCTTGTGGTGTCTGGTAGCCCTTGCCAGGTATTGATGCTTGGCCTCGAGCTAGAGTGGTTTTCAAGTCGAACTTCACTGGTGAAACTTGGTAGTTCAGGCAATGGTTGGCAAAATGTTCTTTCTCTCTATAGCTAAAATAATGGAGATGGGCTTTAGGATTGGTTGTAGTGGGTTAGCTTATGGGATGAGGGGTGCAAAGTACATTGCAACTGAGATGTAGAGCTAGAGCTTTAGGTGGTGGAGCTGCAACTTGCCTGTATGAAGGGTTTTTGTAGTATGTTGGCCTCTGGGGATATCTTCCTTGTGGCTTCTGGGCTGCCATCGTGCGCTTGTGCTATGCCTCCATCATCCTTATCTTATTTTTCAGAATAAAAGCTTTGTTGACCAAGTGGTGGAAACTAGGAAAGTCCTAAATAATTAGCTAAACTCTCATCTTTTCATGCATGCCTTCTAACAAGGTCAATCTTTTCTTCCTTATCTGCTATGTCTCCTAGAGCGTAATGAGCCAATTGGTTGAACCAGGTAAGATATTCACTGATGGACATGTTGCCCTGCTTGATATCAGCAAGTGCAAAGTTAGTTCTAAAGCCAGCCTTGAACTCAGTCTAAGGGACAACATGCCTTGTTGGTTTGGCTTCCTCTTCTGCTTGCTCTTCAACATTTTTCTTCCTCTGCTTGTCCTTACTATCCTTCAGCTCCTTTTGTTTGTCTTGGCTGTCCTTCAGCTTCTTCTGTTTCTTCCTCAGATTCTTTATGGGCTATTGGGCTTTCTCCTTTGCAAGCAACTTGGTAGTTCTCCCACTATGTAGATACAGTTCCCTTGAGTTGATGAGTGGCAAAGTCCACTATGTATTCCTCTGCACATCGTGCAAGTAGGAGTTTATTCTCTGTGTCACAGAGCCAGTCTTTTACCTCTAAGGGTTCATTGGTGGAAGAGAAGGTCAAAAGTTGAGTCCTCAAGAAATATGCTAGCTTGGAGTTGTGACTAGCTGCTCCTGCCTGCTGACCTGTGAGCATGGCTTGAAGAATATGAGTTTCTTGAGTCATTACTTGAGCCATGGTTAGGTGAACTGGGGGTGGTGGAGGTAGATTTAGTCCACAGCCATAGCCTTTTCCTTAGCCTGTGGTGTTAGCAGCTTGGCAAGTGGTAACACCATGTCCTCGAGCAGTGGCTCCCTTATGGGCCATCTAAGACAACAACCTAATTTAGAACTAAGATCTATATATATATGTGGGTTCACTAGGCCTCTAAGAGCACAATAAGAAAACCAACCAAACAACAGAAATGATGAAATACGATACAGGGCCTAAGGTTGCCACATAACACTAAAAATAAGGGTTAAGTGTTACGTGACCACTAGTATATAGCATATAGGTCATGCTAAGCCATAACAACACACTAGGATACAAACCACAATGTCTACTCAACTGATACAAGGGAGAAAGGAGAAGTGTTTGCAACCCAAAAGACTACCCTAGCAAGCACTGTTAGCTAACCTGAACTTAAACCCTAAACTGGCCTACTCCTCCATGAGGGTATGTCCACAACACGCTATGCATTCATCCGAAGAGCAGGAATGGGAGTGGCTGTGGTTGTAGGTAGGCAACCAGGAGCAGAAGCAAGAATGGGAGAGGCTACATCCTCTGCTAGTCTTTGATGTGGATGATGATAAGTGGACTGGGTGTAGAGACCCGAACATGTAAATCCAGACTCTCTGTATATGCCGCACTAGTCTAGAATTATGTTAGTGCACACAGTAAATATAGATGAAATATCGACCATATACATGATTAATAAACTAAATAGAGACTCAAATATTAATAATTATCATAGTACGATCTTATAGCCAAGCTTACAACTTACTATCCTGAAGGACTTAAGAAACTAGCAATGAAAAACAGAAATAAGCATGGTGCCATTCGACAAGCTATAGGCAATCGACTGGGAGCGAAGTTCTAATTCGTGATGTTGTCGAAGTATCCTTCTTCAGATACCTACTGCTGATATAGTTCCTCATATTCAACTGAGCAATAGTAGGTATAAAGCCATGAGTACATTAGTACTCAACAAATCATTTGTAACAAAGATGCAATATAATATGCAAGGCTTACCAAATGATAGTTGAAAGGTTACTTTGCAGAAAGCAAAAATTTGAAGTAAATACAATAAATAGATTGAAGGTAAACTTTAAAGAAAATGATATTAAATGAATAATCTAGGGAATTGAATAAACCACTCGTGAACTAACTATTCATAAATTGAACTACCAATGAACTAATTATTCACTTTCCAAAGTTAATCCCAACCAAGTTTTATGAAATATCTACCCTTCATGTATTATCCACAACCAGGGACACGACTATTTGAATAATTTTATACTCCACAAAGGTTGCACAACTTTACCCATGATGTGATCATCCTCACGTTAAAAAAATCACAACAAGCTTTTACAATGTTCAATCACAACCCAATTCCATCCGCTAAGATTTCGCATCACACCCCCTCTTGCGCCTTATGAAAATCAGCAACCATGTTCATCATAATGGTGAAACCGAAATTAAAATATCATAAATTAATTAGCCTAGTCTATCCCATACTTGACATACGGTTGCACAGTAAGACTCAGATCAATGGTGCACGAAGTTAAATCCTTAAACATTACCTAAGCGAGACATCCATATTCCTCGAAGTAAATCCACACTTCCCCTTTTACTACATGATTACTCGCCCAAGTGGAAACCAATTTTGTATAACCAACACTAATAACACATCAATATCATAACACATAAATTTTATAATTATGGCTACAACCACGAATCAATATCTTATTAAGTCAGATTAATTAATTGATCACACATGATGAGGAACCTAACGAAACTATAAGCATGGCTAAGCGTTTTAATCATACAACCCATGTGATAACTAGTATTGTATCACTAAAATAATTTTCTATCCTATGGTGATAATAACATCATGGTATTCAATTTATCAAGTGAGGGATTAATCCAATTTGGACAATAACTATCAGGTATAAGGGTTTGTAGTAAAATAGCAATGCATGATAATTTAAAATAAAATAATAAATAAATAGATTTAAAACTAGGTTTAATATGATCAAAGGATACGACTTGCTTTGGCCTTGCTTAGTTAATTTCTCTTGATCTTCAAATCTTGCTTCAGCTCCATCAAAGACACGATCTAACGAGAGAGAATGAAAAATAAAACACAAAATAAATTTAAATAAAATATAAATCAACTCTAAAAACTTCAAAACTAGAACCAATAGATAGAGCTCAATTTTAGATGAATTTAGAAAAAAAACAGGGTCAATCGGAGCTACGACGAAGAAGAACGTGCTTTTAAAAAATTTAATCTTAAGAAAAATACTGAAAAATCGGAAATTCTATTGTGTTGTGTACTTGGTGCACGAAATAGTCAGTCTATGGTGGACTTGGCTCACAGAATAGTGCACGGTGTGACTAGGAACTGACGTGGTGAATTAGGGTTGATGTGGCTGACAAGTGGCAAGGTAGGCTGATGTGGTAGGTGACATGGCACGACATGTGGCAGATGACATGGCATGCTGATGTGGCACTTGGGATGGCTAGGGTGCTGATGTGGCATCCACATGGAATCTAGGGCTTGCGTGACGACCGAGGTGGCAAGGCTGACTCAGCGGGTCAACAGAATAGTGCTTTCTAGCAAGTGGGGCCCGACTTTCAGTGAGATGGTGCATGGTGAATTGCGTCTGCGTACAAGGTGAACTATCGACCGGTGCGGGCGCAGTCGACGGGAACTCACCGGTGTAATAGCGGTGATGAGGTTTGGCCGACGGCTGGGTGGCAGTTGGCAGAGAGACAGCGGAGGGACGGCGGCTTTCTAGCAGAGGGTCAATAGCGTCAGATGGAGACAAAGATGAAGATAGCGGTGCTTGGAATGGACGTCAACGGTAGTGGCTGTGAAGGCGTCGGTGCTGGGATGAACTGCAATGGCACTTAGCTGTGGGAGATGCGGAACATGAGGGGCGGCGCGGCTATATATGCACGAACATCGAGGAGTCCCACTTAGAGACAACAACGGAGGAGTTCGGCTCGAGCACGAAAACTGAACAGTAATGGGCATGGACAGAAGGGAATCGGACGGCTGAGGCTAAATGAGCCAGATGAACAGTAATGGGCTTAGCCAATTACTGTTTTAGGATTTTTGGAGATTTTTTATTTTCAAAAATTGAAATAAAATCAAATGGGCTCTAGAAAATAGCAAATAAAACTAGAAAAATTTCAAAAAATTCCTTGTGACACAAGAAACCCAAATATAATATTTTTAGCAAATTGTAATGTTTATTTTAGTCATATTAAATCCTTTTAATTTATAAAAATTCAATTTAATATTATATTAAATCTAGAAAAATCCAGATGGTGTATTTTCTTTTAAAAGCTTCAAATAAACTTTGAAAAATAAGATATTATACTAAGTCATTGCATGCTATTGCATGCAGTGACCCTCAGGTGGGGTCCCAGAGGTTGAGTCGGTGCTAGGTTGCTGGGGACGACGAGTGGTCTAAGATGTGTTGGGGCATAGATAGTTGCTGCTACCACTGTGCACTCAAGCTCAGCAACTGCTGCTATCCTCTCACCCTCCATAACAGCTAAGGTCCTCTTGCACTTGTTGAGATGGATGCGAAGAGAGCCGAAGTGAGCATAACTAGCAGCATGGAGCATACGGAGTTGGGCGATCTCCAACAACCAACTAGTGTAGGTGGCCTCCATATCTCTGGTGAGTTAGACCTGATGCATCAGTAGAATGTCATCCTCCATGGTGATGTACATCTCACAGTAATGCTCACCTCCCGGAGAGACGGGTAGAATGGAACAGAGAGGTACGAAGAGCCGCCTCGTGGATCTCGCAGAAGCGAGTCAAGGCCAGGCAGGCTACGTCTTGGAGAGCGTCTAAAGAAGAGCTCCTGGGTGCTCAATCCTGAAGGTACAAGGCTCAAACTCGCCTCTTCTCTTGTAGAGGACAATCCCCATTATCCAAGACTCATGGTCTAGGATCTGGGTCTTCTGGCCCTGAAAAATGGGTCGATGACGATAGGCCAAGTACTGCATAAGCTTACAAAGGACATCCACAAACTCACCATCATCCTCACCACAGGAGAAAAAGTCCCACAGACCCAAGTCAGACGATCCGGCCATCTACAATTTTGAACAAGACAAAAGTCAGTAACAGAGTAAAGATATAAAGAATTTAAAAGATATTCCAAGAACTAGGAGTGATGAGTAAAAGCAATAATATGCTATAATTTGTCAAAGTTTTTCTTAACTTTTAAAAGTAAGGCTATTTAGACTACAGTTGTATGCTTTGATACTAGCTTTGTCGGACCTAGATTTAATCAATCCAGAATCCTCTATGAAACTACTGTACTATTCCATGGATCAGTAAAGAGTGCTCACAGACATATCACTAAATCATTTCATACATGACGTAAACCCTGCTATTCTTTAATATTATAAATCATAATTTAAATAGACAGCATCGAATCAAATTTACAACAAGGCCGATCAGGCCAAATGAATGCATTACATAAAGCAAAAGCAGAAACAAAAGCAAAAGGGAAAGGCACATCTCACCACAGGTAAGCAACTGGGGGAGAACGTGTGTGACCGAATTAACCAAGGGCCTTAATAATATTGGTGCACACAAACACCAACTTAGTCAGCATGACTGGGGGTAAGATCTAGACTACTAGAGACTGTCCTAATCTCCTCCATCTTTTTCTCCATCAGCTCCTAGTGTCCTTGGTCCATAGGTTCTGAAGGATTTAGTGAGAGAGGATGAGCACAAACAACCATGTTGTATGAGCCAACACACTGAATACAATAGTATACATGCAAGGTTCAACAAAGGAAGGCTTGGGTTCTTTTATGTGCTAAAGGCATTATTTGAAAACTATAATAATTAGAAATTCCAATGACTTAGCATTTTAACTAAATCATATTTTTATTAAAGAGAGTAGAAATGTGCAATATTTATAATAGTGCAAGTTTCATCTACATGTTACATGGTTCCATCAATCATAAGCTAGTTTTTGCTACTAGGGCCACATCCACCCATTATCATCACTGGGTTATATCCACCCAGGACAAACCGAAATCATGGTTACATCCACCCGACAAGTTTTCATCCCACCGACAAAGTTTTAGAAATAGATACTAAGTCGAGTAAGTTCCCATGCGTGCCCTTGACCATGGGCTTGACTATTCAAACAGTTTACACTCTGTAGAGATTATACACTTTACCCTAAGAGATAATCAACTTGTTATGTTTCACACATTTTGTTGGATATGTGAATCAGGAAGATCATCACAAGGCTTTTACATTGCATTACGTAGTGTAAGTCACACCCGTTAAGGTTTCATATTAGTGAGGTTACGTCCATTATACCAAGACCCCCTCTTACGCCACATGACGGCTTAAATCCAGAGATATGGCTCATGTCCATGGCAATTTAAAACCAGTAACATGTTCCTGGATCATTCCAATGGTGCAACCATCACAAGTGGATGCAAATTATTTAGTCAGATTATACCCATTATAGACTCATGGCTGTATTGTTTTACATTTAGAGGTCACACAGGACTCAGTCGTTAGAATTATATGAACGGTGCTATCACAAACCATATTTTCTTGTGCTACATCCGCACCAACTTCATACCATCCACCAGATATAGTAACATTAAGTTTTAGGGTTTTGAGAAGTATAAAACTAAGTTATATCAACATACTAGTCATCTCCCTCCAATGACTGCCCAAAACTAGTTTTATGATTTAAAGGTGATGATAGGGTAATTTAATGCCCGGTACTTAAGCAAGGCTATCATGATGCTTAAGTACAACTTACAGCTAGTAAGGTCACCTTTATAGTTTCTAGGGTGACAAGGATTATGAGATTCAAGTGTCCAAAGGATGGTGTAATAATAATACAATATTGAGTAGGCATGTATCTATAACTTTAAATTGAACCTATATTTGCATAACAAATAATAGCATGTAATTTGATAATTTAAAAAAAATAAATTTACATAAAATGTAGGTTCAAATGATCAAAGCACAGACTTACCTGGCTCACAAGTGGGTTGGTCTTGAAACTCTTGAGTTGTCTCGATATGCAACTCTTCCGTGCCATCGTACTCTATTCAGACGATTGCATTGGAAAGCAAATAAACACACATGCAAAATAAATAAATTCAAACAAAAATTCAAATGAACTCTAAATTGCATAATTCTAGTACCATTAGATAGATCTTGAATTCAGATGAATTTAGAAATAAATTTATTAAATTTAGATTTAAAATGAGTTAGAACAGGCTCTCCAAAGTTTAAGTTAGGATTAAACCCAAAAATAAACAGAGGAGAGAGGGCACTCTCACACTAACAGATGGGGTCCACTAAAATTAATTTGTTTTTTGAATTATTTCTTAATTGAAAAAGGTTATAGAGACTAACAGGTGGGACCCTCCGATTTTAATTTTATTTTGAATTGTTATCTTAAAAGAAAAAGGTAGAGGAGCTGATATGTGGGACAATGCACTAATTAGCATAGTGAAAGAGCCACTTGTCAGTGGCTCTTTCCAATGAACCGGGTTTTAAAAGGATTTTTAACTGGATGGGAGCCCACTTGTTAAAGAGTCAAGGGCTTAACTTAACGAAATAGGGCACGCACATCAATGAGGATTAACTAATGCTAATTACAGTCATTAGGGGAGCAATCGGAGCGGATATAGGTGGATATTGCTCATCATGTATCCTATTCCATATTTTTTTCTCAAAGTTAGAGTTAGACACAGATAGTACCGAATACCCATTTAACACAGGACATTAAAGTAGGGATGTAATCAAAGTGAAAATGGAGAGACTAATTTCTGAGATGTTGAAAGAGGAGCACTTAGTATTCCCCACCTGTTTAGTACAATAATTTGTCTATCTATTATCTTGTTTCTAAGTGAAGTCACAACATTTTTAATTGTATCACTTGACATGCGGATATATATGGATGAATATCACTCATCTTGAATTCTATTCCATATTTTTTCTCGAAGTCGGAGTCAAACATGGATAGTGTTGAATACCCATTTACTCCTTCTGTATTCACTCTGTAAGCCTTCAGTTGGTCCGTCAAATGGAAATTATCTGCTCCATTTGCACGCCTAACGGTCATTAACACTTAAATAAAGATTTAAACTAACCTATGCACTATAGTTCTTCTCCTACCGAGAGGAACAAAGCTCATCACCAGTGAGAGGGACCACAGCGGCTGGCGAAGAGGGCCAAAATGGATTGCTCTCCTTGGTCCGTACGTCTAGATGAGGCGACGGAGCTCAATTGGGCACACGAGGTGGTCAGTGGTGAGCTAAGTGGAAGCGAGGTATAGGCGCATGGCACCACGACGGCTCGTAGCACCAAAACCAAATTAAAGGCTAGGGGAGCTTCACGGGACATAGGGGAACTCAACCAAAGTGAAGGTGTAGCTCGAAGAAGCGAGGAGTGAGCTGGCGATGAGAAGCTAAGGTGACGAAGGGGAGGAGCACGACACCGGCCGCGAGGGGACGATGGTGGTCCAATCTGACAGGGTCTAACGGAGGAGGTCACGAGGTAGCCCCTGGAGGAATGAATTGGCTGGCGGGGCGATGAAGCAATGGCTCAAGCGAATGACAGCCTTGGAGAAGAAGGGGGACTCTAGCGAGCTACAAAGGCTGAAGCGTCGATTAAGCATGGTGAGAGAATGAGGGAAGTATGGTGATCACAACGGCATAATTGTCAGGGCACGGGGCTGACTAGAGGGGGCTATCCATAGCGAGGTCTAAGCGGAGGTAGACGGAGGCAATGGCAAGCTTAGGAGAGCTTGTCATTGCCAAGGTGAGGGGAGAGGGAGCAATGGCATGGTGGGTGCATGCTCGGGTGACTAAGGTGGGGGATTAAGTAGCTGAGGGGAAGGAAGTGGCCATTGGGGTGGCGTTAAAGACGTGCGGAAGCCAAGGTCAATGAAGCTCGATGCGACACAAAGCAAGGAGGGCGAAGTTAGCACACAACATGGGAGTTAAAGCATGAAGAGAGGATGCAACGGTCAAGCGTGGAGGTTATGGGCACACGATGTAACCATGGTGCAGGAGTGGTGGGCATGGAGAGTAGGGAGGAAAGAGGGGGGGGGGTCCTAGCATGACGAGGTCACCGTAGCATGAGGCTTTCACGAGATGCATAGGAATGGGAGGCGGCACACTATTGCAGCACAGGAGTGGGAGCGACGCTGTCAGTCATGCATGGTGCGGCCGGCATGCGTCCTGGCCGCGCACGACGCAAGGAAAGGGTGGCATGGGCCACATGGACTGAGCTAGAGGCTAGGTGGGCCGAGGAGGAGGAATGGGCTGGGCTTGGCCCAGGGGAGGTTTTGGGCTTTGGAAGAATTTTGAAAACTGATTTGAAAATTGAGTTGAATTTTGATTTGAATTCAAGTTGCAAATTTTATTCAAGCACTTTTTGGGCTTCCCATAAATGGGATGATACATGTCCCACGATGATCAAAGATCTAAGAACCACCTCCTAATGTATGATAGAGTTGTGGTAGTATGACTCTTCCTAGAGTTTACTAATATCCACCTTCACGCATGAATGAGTGCACCTTAGTTCAAAACCATGGGACTACGCTCAACAAAATGGCATCTCATCAACATAACATCTCGACAGCCAAAATGGCGACAAGGTAGATAGAAGAAATGATGCACAGCCTTTTCTGAATTATTCTTCGATCCTATGATATATATATATATATATATATATATATATATATATATATATATATATATATATATATATATATATATATATATATAAAAAGTCTTTGTGTTTCAAATGATTGCCATCTCATCCTTAAAAAAAAGACTACCATCTGGTAGCCCTAACACACGCACTCTTAGATAGATGTGCATACGTGCAGAGAGAATGAGATGAGAGATGGATGGTTGACTATGACAAAAGCATAGACATTCACCTTCAAGAAGGGAAGTGGTTGATCATTCAAATCTTCATGGGTTCATGGGGACCTGTCTATTCATGGATGTCTCATCATAAACGGTTCATGGGGAACCATCTATGCTGTAATTATCATAGACGGTTTTACAAGCGTGACTGTATACTGTCTGTGATACATAACTATCATAGACGGTTCTTAGTAATAACCATTTGTAATAGTCCACAGACGGTTATTAATACAAACTGTATGTGATAATTATAGATATCATAGACGGTTTTTAATTAGAACCATATACGATAGCTCATAGACGGTTATTAATATGAACCATCTGTGATAGTTACATATTACAAACAGCTTGTGATTGGAACCATCTGTGATATGTGTTTGTAACATAAATATTGGCGCTTTGTCTCCCCAATGCATGCCTCTTCAATTGTTTCGGCTCCCTGATGCGTCTCGATCTTTGTCTCACATGCAATGTATTCCTTGTTGTATAAAAATAACCGTCTGCCACTTGAGATTAATCCCCACATTGCTGATCCTGTTCGAGCACCTCACCGGCCGACTATCTTCCTTGTCTTAATTCCTTGTCTCTCAAGCACAAATAAATGGCTCCTGGGCTGATCCTGTTCGAGCACATCGTTGGCCAGCTATCTTCCTTGTCTTAATTCCTTATCTTTCAAGCACAAATAAAAGGCTGCCAGTAGCCCAAAGGTTATTTTATGCATAAGAAAGCAACCAAGTCCAGCACACAACATGATGAGCGTGCAGTTCAAAAAACTATCTGTGGAGTATTCATACGTTAATCCAAACCGACTCCACAAACTTTGGTAACTCCAACTTCAACTTCTATTTTATAATAACTACTTATGAGACCTTTTTTGGCGGGTAGTAGGAATCGAACCCATAACCCCAAGGTTATGAGCCTTGTGAGCTACCAAACAACTCTATCCTCTTAAACTAAAGAGCGGGGAAATAGTGATGACTCATTTAGGAATAACCAATTCATGGGGTGGTTGGAGTATTTTAGGAGGAACTATAACGAATCTAGGTATTTGGAGTTATGAAGGTGTGGCAGGTAAAAGATAGATAAAGCACCTAAACTATAAGACAAATAAGCTTCTCCAAACCATACAAATGCATGGCGAGCCCATGCGAAGGGTTTGGTTAAGAAATGCCAAATTCTGCCAAATACACAAGTGAAACCCAACCATACATGTCCCCCAATTATATCATCTAAATCATCCACACTAACAATCCACCCTTCCCCCTGAAATGCTTTCATAAAAATTCTCATAGAATCGATAATGAAGTTTTCATGCTGTACATGCCAAATCATGAATTAGTAACTGCATCCAATCTCCGAAAAGTCCTGATTGTTTCGATGCGAATCGGGCTTTAATGAGTTCTAATATGCAGCGCCAAGCAGTTCCGCTTTCTCGGTCCGCGGCCATAACCAACTTCATAAAACTTGAGACACTAGTGTGTGTCATTAGCTTCATACAAGAGTGTTGCAAAGAGACCTTGAGCAATAGTATACATCACCGAATGTTTTTATTTCTTAATAGTGGTCCTATGTAATTCATTTTGTTTATGCTCATAGCTCATTGTAATTACTTTTTCTTCTAAGAGAGATGATGTCTGTACAGTCGTCGTCGTCATCGACATTGCCAAATGGGTCTAATGCTCTGAAGATCATGGTAACTAAGCGTTGTAGAGGAGTATCGAAAAGGCCAGAGGACCGAATGACCATCATGGTGGTCTCTCTGGATAGGATCCCTCTGCAACTAAAGAGCAACGACAACATTCTAGACTACTTGCGGGATAATTGAAAGGCAACGAGTCTCCATCACAGTAGCAAACGAAAAAGATTTAACAAAGGTTTAGAAAAATCAGCTGTGAGTGGAAATTTCAAACTTGTTCGAGATCCAAGCAAAAGTCCAAGGACTTGAGCAACGGCTGGTGCTCCTCACTATGGGAAAAGCATGGAAGACCTTCAAGAGCATACTTGTCATACAGTACATGACTAAGGATCACACGCCCTTCACGAGGTATCCTTTCATGTCATCGAAAATATGGGAGGCCTTTCTGCAGATGAAGACGACGATCGAATTTCAATAACAAAGTGTGACGCACAAGGCTCTCCAGGTATAAAACACTCACCCCCACAAACTCAGCACCACTAGGTATGTGGGTAAAATCCCGCAATGGAGGATGCAAAACGAGGTTGCAATATGATCAAAGGCCACTCTGCCATTTGCCGGGATCACAAACGAGCGCACCTGAAACTGGTTAAGAGCGAGATCATCAACCACGTCTTCAGGTGTCTCCTCTTTCAAAAGCCCTATAGATAAGGAAGTGTCCCAACGCCTAGTAAGATATGTTAAACTACCTAGTTGTTAATAGGTCCATGACTTCACGAGGTCTAAAATAACATGATTGCCTCTTGCAGTAAGCATTGACTACTGAATCTTCCCATGGCTCTTTTTGAAGCAAGTAGAGAGAGGGATATACTATCTACGGCCCTGAGAAACAAGAAGCAGCCAAGTCACATATGAGGCCAAGGGTTTATGTACCTTGGAAGTATAGATTCCCAAACGATTCCGAAGCGTAAAGGAGTAGGAAGAGATCCAAGGCCCATCATGAGAAACAACTAAAATAGGTGCTTTGTGCACAACTTGAAGAAGAGTTGTATGCCTTACTTTGAGAGAAGGTAACTACCTCACTTCGAAGAGAGATAGATTCATTAAGGGATGAAAAGAGAGAAGTCTACAACCAATCGCAAGCCACCCCCATTATTGTAGTACCCAGTCCTCCACAACATTGAAGTAGCTGTGTGTCCACGCTAATTTCTAAACATAGTGATGTTGTGACATCGCAAATTTTCTTTTAACTATTTAGAATTTATTTGGGTTTTTTGGAATTTAATTTATTCTTTTTAATTAGGCCTAGAGCAAAACTTATTAATTCATTTGTGTAATTGTGGTCAAATCAAGCTTATTTTATTTAGGTTCCTTACATTTTTTTTAGAATTTTTAGGAATTTTTTGGGATTTATTTAGATTTTTTGCTATTTTCTAAGTCTTTATTCTTTTTCCAGGGATTTCTGAAAATCAAAAACAAAAATTAAAATTTTGAAAACTCCCCGCCTCACCCTGGGCTGACGCGTGGACAGCCCAGATCCACCCACATTGTTAGCTGACCTATCTTCCCCGTCCACCCTTCTCCCCCTCTCTCGTCCTGTTCCCCTCTCACCGCCAGGTGGTCCCGCCCCCGTCTCCTTCCTCCCACGCCCCCTCCTTCTCCCCTTGCACGCCGCCGCCTCACTGCCTTCGCCGTTTGGCCACCTCTGCCATTCCTGGTGCCTGTTCCTATCCCCGTTCGGCCACCTCTCTCTCCCCCCTCCCTTATCTCTCCCCAAACCCATGTGCACCCGGCCTTCTCGTGCCCATCCCAGCCTTATCCGCCAGCACCAGTCGTCACCGCCATTATCACGCAGCAGTTAGCTCGCAGTGCGCTACCTCCACCCCCTATAAAACCCCCCCACCAAGCACCCCTCTCCTCACTTACCTTATCCCCGCCCCCAATTCCTCCTACCGCCCACTCAAGCTCATCCACGCCGTCTCCCCTCTCTTTATACTAGCAACCATCTCTGGTGAGAAATTTCTGACACGCTGGTGCCGCTCAAACCCTGCCGATCCTGTCTTCGGCATCACCGAGCCTCTACTGACCTTGGCCACCCCTTCGAAAAGCCCTAACTCCGCCAGAAGCCCCTCTTCGCTAGAGCTCCAATCTGTGCCGCCGCCTTCCTCGTCACCAACTAACCTCCGACCACCCTTGATAATGTTCGCTTGCACCATTGCAGTCCCCTCGCCCTCCACTCTCTTATGCCCTGTACGCCGGTGACCCTCAGGCCCAGAGCACCGCTCGACGCCGGCGTCGCCACATCAGTTGCTTAACCCATGTGGCCATGACGCTCCATCTCAGCATCCACTCGCCACACAGGCACCACGCAATGACCCGTCTGCCACACCAACGCACGCGCCCATGTGGGTTGCCCAGTGGCATGCCACCTAATGGCACAAGTCCACGTGGATGCCATGTGTCAGCCTTGTGGCATGCCATGTCAGCACCGAGCCACCCATAAGTCGTGTCAGCACCACGTGTAAGCCAGTTGGCAGCCACGTCAGCAAAAAGTGCCATGTAAGCAA
The DNA here is from genome assembly GCA_036346265.1 of Melocanna baccifera. NCBI lineage: Eukaryota > Viridiplantae > Streptophyta > Magnoliopsida > Poales > Poaceae > Melocanna > Melocanna baccifera. The sequence goes on along the minus strand of CM070683.1, from coordinate 19,686,425 downwards.
AAATTTCCTTTAGAAAAATAATTTTCCAAAAATAAAAAATTCTTTGCTGATGTCATTAATGTCTTTTTCTTTATAAAAATAATTCTAAAAATTCCTTTTATTCAATTTCTTTAGGATTTAAACTTCTATAAGCATGTTCTCCTTCATCCTAACTCCGATTAAACCCGTTCAAATTTCTAAATTTATCTAAAATCAAGATCTATCTAAATTTGCAATGATTTCAAATTTTGGAGTTTATTTGAATTTGATGAGTTATTTCCACGTGTAGACTGCGATGATTCACGAAAGTACTACCTCGACGACTCGTATCAAACTGCAAAGCATGGCAAGTCACACATCTTTGACCATGTTGATCCCAATTTGTAAATAAAACTATCTTGCATTAAAATTCCATTGCATGCATAATTCATGTTAATGCCCATTTGTTATGACTTATTTGATATTGCAAATTCTTATACCTTGTTGCCCAATATTAAAACTCTTGTTAGTATACTAGTATGGCTAGAGAATTTTTGTAACAATGCTTAGACCTACATAGTTATAAATTTAGATTAGGATGATACTTTTTCACATTAAATGATAGGCTTTTAAAATCTATTCTTGATTTCAGTGAGTCAAGAAGGTCTATGGAATATTTCAAAATAAAATATAAAAACTTGATATAGACTTAGGCAAATGGCTAAGTGGTGGGTACTTGCTAGCATATGTTGTTGCTCGGTAACTCAACGTGGATGCTAGGCACGACGGGTATGTGGTTAGTGCCTAAGTCAATTAAGGACCAGTCTGTGAGCTACTGCTATAAAGCCCTTTTGCACTACCACAAACAGGTATGAGACAGTCCTGGCTGACTAACTAGCGAATCCCAACCTGAGTCTCGCTATAGACTGAATGTGAGCGTGACGTTGTCCATGGAAAGTCTCACATGGCACAAGAGGGGGCTTGATCTAGTAAATTCCTTATTGGGGTGAAGCATTAGTGGAGACATGACTAGGTTGATGGCTTAGCTTTGTAAAAGCCTTATTATGATTACTCAGTCGTACGTCTACGAAAGCATGCAGTAGCCGATAATATGAGTTAATCATATCTTATAGGTAAAGTTGTATAACCTCTACAGAGTATATAAACTATCCTGGATAACCATGCCCACGGTTATGAGTATGTTAAGTAAAGTTTTTCACATATTAGACTTTATTTTTTTTTACAAAATGGTTTTGGTTAGAAATGAGGTATCCTGTTCGAGAATGAAGGACCGAGTGGGATACCCATGGGTAGGTTAGTGCTAAGTTAGTACCTGCATTAACGGTACTATTTGTTTAAATTATAATTTTACTTATAGTATTAAATTCAGTAATTTTAATCTATTTACTATATTTTAAAACTATTATTTTATACTCAAATAACCCTATAAGTCTTTCTTTGTTGCCTTTATCATTATATTGTATTCTCACATGTGACTTACGGAGTTCAAATTTGTACTCACATTTGCTATCTCATCTCAGAGGAGGAGGACTTCGACTTCAATGAGGACCAGGATGAGTATGCCACATCTTACTGTCATCTTCCTATGGGTAGGCTTTAGGCTTTGCTTTTTTTTAGTCTGTTTCTATTGTTATTCCCTTTATTACTTTGCCAATAAGCATTGATGTAAACTTTGACTACAAAGTCATACTCTTTTATTTAATAAAGTTTGTCATTATGCTTGATATGTATCTCTGTTACCGCTATGTGCACTAGCTGGTCCTAGACTAATGTGCTTTGCACAGATGATCTGGAGTCATCGCTCCGGGGTCCGACAGAGATGGTATTAGAGCCGTGATTACTCTAAGACATGATCGTAGATAGGATAGAACCCATTCTCCCTTAAGAATCTAATTCATAAAAAATAATTTTAGAAGTTTTCGTAACCCTTGTCTATTCTTTTCTTGTACTCAGCCACCATTTCACTTGTTTTCTAACTCCTCTTCTTTTCAAAATTGTAGATGGACGAGACTCCCACCCAAGTTACCCATGGCATCCAAGCTGGTCACTTAGCCTCATGTCTTTGGAGTCTCCTGCAAGAGATAGGCTTCTAGATACACCTTATCTACCAGGAATACCTACAGACCATTGGAGAGCAAGAGTGTTGACGTGTGGAGGTGCTGATCTACGCAAATGTAGGAGATGAAGCCACTTTTCACATCTTCGACGCTCCTCAGAGGTGAGACACCTTCTTCACCGGTATCTAGGATACCACCCAAGAAGCAATCCACCAGTTGAGGGAAATATATGCCATGGAACTTAGAGGCACTGCATTTCGATATTTTCCCAACAAATACCTTGCGAGTGCGAGTACATCTTTGCATCCACAGAGACAAAAGGTGATCCACAGCTCAAGCAGCAGGTGGAACTCACCCAGGCCCTGGACTATGTGTATCAGGCAACTCTGGATGAGCTGAGCTTCACTGCCTACAAACTCAAGAGAGTATAAGAAGAACTGGCTATGCTACGTGGATTGGACGATTGCTCCTCCTTAGTCACCAATGACAACTTCGAGTCCCCAACAAAGAGACGTCACACCGGTGATAAGAATAAATATTTAGCTCAATTCAAACCAGCCCAATAGGATATTTATCCAGATTTAGGCATTATGCTAAATTAGAGTGCACTTGTGAGTTGTCATTCCTTTGTTAATAGCCACAAGATTATCATAATAAAATAAGTAATAAAGTTGATTTTTACTTGCTAAAACTTGTTTTCATTTGGTTGTTTTCCTTGTGTTTGTGAGTAGGATGGATCAAGTGAGACCCCCCCTTAGTTCCCTCTGTCTCCTCTTTTCTAACCCTTGGAAGTGCCAAGCAGATGGTCAACACAAGGAGCAACAGTAATGTTAATGGCAATAACAACCACGTTGGAGGCCAGAATGCTCTAATTCCTCCACCACCACCTGCCAACAGACCTAATTGGGCCCAGATGATGGCCAATCAGAACCATCTGATACAGCTACTAGTTTAGACCATCAGTAATACTACCCCATCTGTTCATCATTTACAGCCAGCTCACGCTCCTTAGTCTCAACTGTTAGAATTCATGAGGTTGCAACCACTAACCTATTCAAGTAGATCTGAGCCTATGGATGCTGATGACTGGCTCTGAGCCATCAAAAAGAAGCTGGATATCCTATAGTGCAGCGATTAGGAGCAAGTCCTCTTCGCTTTCCATCAGTTGCACGAACCCGTTTATGAGTGGTGAGATACTTTTACCTCTCACCCCAGTGCTCAGGCCATTTCATGTGTAGAGTTTGTGCAGCACTTTCGCAAGACCCACATTCCAGTTGGCATCATCACTCTGAAGAAAAAGGAATTCTAAGTCTTGCACCAGGGAGGATGTCGGGACCCGGAACAACAACTCCGAGTCCCTCTGTGTAAATCGCACTATCCCAGGAAAAGCTAGTGCACACAGGTTTAACAGCAATGTATATCATGCAAAAATAACCACGAGATATTATTAAACGAAAATACGGCCTTAAGGCCAAGTCTTACAATAAGGCACCGAGCCAACAAAATAAACAAAAACAATGGAAAGAAAGTAAAGGTGGCAAGACAGCCCATCCAACCTCCCACAGCGAATGATCAGAAGACGATCCTACTCATTGAAGTAGTCCTCACCGTCGTAGTCGCCTCGAAGTCCGGCAACAGATTTAGCAAGGTGAGTACTGTATACTCCCAAGGTAAGCAAGTAAATGCTTACGCAAGTTACACCAGGAAATATAACAGAGTTGATGCATGCATAAGGGATTTCAAAGGAAGCTTAATAGGGTAATGTGCGGAAAGCAATACTTGAATTTAAATACAATAACGTGAATACGACAAGCTGAATTTAAATACAGTATATGAAACATTGTTTTTAACAAGTAATACCGTTAGTGTAGGCTCCAACCCACACTAACCTATCCACGGGAATCCACCCGGACCATTACCAAATCCAACGTTTGTTTGCCAAAACCAAGTTTTATGAAAATTCAAGTCTAATCTGTGAAGACTCTACTCAGCATGTCCATGACCGTGAACACGGCTATCCAGATAGTTTGTTACTCTGCAGAGGTGTACAGCTTTACCCACAAGACATTCCCTCTCACTTGAGCCACGCGATCAACACACTGCCTTAGGTGTGCGGCGGAGAGTTCATGACAAGGCTGTTCCGATGTTTCATAGCCAACATAATCACGCCGCCACTAAGGTTTCACCACAACTCGAATCCACGAGTTGGAGCCCCCTCTGGTGCCATATGAGACTTCCCACAGCCTACGCCGCGCTCACATTCAGCCTATAGCGAGACTATAGTTGGAACTTCACAAATTACTTAGCCAGGTCCGTCTCATACCGGACTTGTGGTAGTACGAAGTGACTTCGTAAAATAATTCACAGAAACGGTCCTTAAGTTGATTTAGGCTCAACCACACACCCCCGTGCACGATAATCGACCAAGTGTCACCAAACACGAGGCATACCGGCACCCACCACCTAACCATTAGCCTAAGTCCAAAACAAGTTTTCTATTTCCATTTTTAAATAATTTCCGTAAACCCACCCTTGACTCACCGAAGTCAAGATATCAATTTTCAAAGTCCGTCATTTCATGTGAAAGATTGATCCCACCTAAAATTATACTAAGCCAGGCTAAGCATTGCTACAAAAATTTCTAGCTAATACTATAGTACTAACTAGTTTTCAGCTAGGGTGACAAGGTATATGAATTCAAGATTCAAATTGGCCATATACAAAGGATCATGGGTATATCTAAAATTCAAATCAAATTTGAATTACATTTGAATAAAGATACGCATGCATATACAGTAAAACAATATAAATAATTTAAAATATTAGGTTCAACATGGTCAAAGGTGTAACTTGCTTTGATCGAAGTCCTGCTGCTATTCGTCGAATTCAAACTCTCCGGAATCGTCAATATCTAACGAAAAATCAATTCAAAGCAAATTCAAAACAAAAATTCAAACGAAATCCAAATAACTTCCAAAAATTATAAAATAAACTGGGAGGCAGAATTTTGAATTTTGGATGTGGGTCAACAATTTTTAAAAAGGAATTGAGGCTTTTAAAAGAAGTTGGAAGTTTTAATTTAAATTTAAACCTTGGAATTACAAAATATATTTAAATCAAATTTAAATAAATTTCAAAATTTCAAAATTATTCCAGAAATGGATAGATCATGATTTTAGAAAAATTTAGAAATTTGAATGGGTCAATTTGGAGTTAAAATGCAAAAGTTATAGCCTTCCAAAGTTTGAATTCAAAATAAAAGAAAAAGGGTATTTTCTGGATTTATTTTCAAACCGAAAAGGATTTATGATGTCAGCACGAATTATTTTTCTAAAGGAAATTATAGATTATGACGTCAGCCCTAGGATTAATATAATCGGGCGGGTCGACAGTGGGGCCCGGTGTCATGGACCGAGTCCATGGACCCGGAAGGGTGAGTGGCAGGCGGGCGCGGGGTGGCGCTGACATGGCGCCACGGGCTGCCGCGTGGTCGCCGCGTGGCTGCCACGTCACGGCTTTATGCCGACGTGGCTGCGCACGCGCGAGGTGGCGGGGGAGGCGCCAAGGTGGCGCTCGCGTGGCGCCCGACTGGCGGCCACGCCTGCTGCCACCTCGGCCGGCGATCGACGGGCGGCGGCGGCGGTGGCGCCACGGGGATCGATGGTCGCCGGCGCTCGTGAGCGGCGGCACGCGGTGGTACCAAAATGAAGAGGGGGACGCGGGGAGCACTCGGGTACCTCCGGTGACGCAGCAGCTCGGGAAAGTGGTCGCCGAGGATCGCCTGGGCACTAGCAAGGTCGGGGAGGCACCAGCGAGGAGCGGGGAAGCTCGAGGCGGCGGCGATTGCTCGCCGGAGTTGCTGGTGGCCGGCGGGGAGAAACAAGCGCAGGGGGGGCTCCGAAGCTCAATTTCGCGAATGGAGGCACGAGGGTGGCGGTGTGGGCGAGGAACCTCGGGTGCGGGTTTTATAGGCCGGGAGGAGGTAACGGCCACGCCACGACCCCCGGTTTTGAAACGGCCGGGAGGATGAATGCGCCGGGAAGGGGCGAATTGGGGACTTTATGCCTGCAACGGATCGGGAGGGGTTAATTTGAATCTGCGGTGATGTGGGGGAATGAATTGGCAAGAAACCGAAGCTTTCAAAGCTTCGGTTTTCAATCAATTGCGGCGGCAGCGGCGGCGATCGCACGAGGAAGAAAGGAAAGGGGCGGGGACGAAGGGCCTGACAGGTGGGGCCCGCACGTCAGCGAGAGAAGAAAAACGGCAAGGACGGGGGGCGATGGTCGGATGAGCGGCAGTGGCAAAGGGAGGGGCGCGGTCGTTGGATCCGAGCGAACCGTGAAGTGGGAGGAAGGCCATGATTCAATCCGGCAATGGGGGAAACATCTGGGCCGCTGGGTCTTGGGCGAGGGATTAAGTGACTGCGGACGGGCGGGATGTCATCCGACAACGGCGAACGGCCCCGATCAAACCACGTGGCGGCAGGAGCGGAGAGGGGAGTGGTGAAGCGGTAAGTCGCGGAAGCGGCGGGATTGAACCGGCGGAGGTGGACGGCCCGATGCTTGCCACGCGTCGATCCGCGGATGGGGAAAGCGGATTGAACCGGTAAGTGACGACGGCGGCGAGATTAGATCCGGCGGGGTGGAGGTGGCTCGATGGTCGACACGCGTCGCCGCGGGAGGGGTTTGGGATTTGTTTTCTTTTGATTTCGGAAATGCTAATAGGCTTTAGAAAACTCGGAAAAATACCAAATAAATCTTGAAAAATCCAGAAAAATTCAGAGAACTATCTGGAGCTATTCTAGACTTAATAAAAATATGTCCCACTCATTTTAACAAGTATAATTTGCAAAGGTACAATTTGATTTTAAAGGGAAGGTTTTAATTCCTCCTAAAAATCTAGAAAAATTTATATAATCTCATAATTGACTTAAGGAAGCTGAATTACATTTGTTTTGGCTTTTAGTAATGCAATAAATTTATTTTTGACTTTTATAAATTAAAGCTTTTAATTTTTCTCAAATCAGGACTTTAACATAACTCCAGAAAATCCAATAAACTCCAGATTAAATTTTCAATAAAGGAACAAAATTTTGGGATGTTACAGAGGACGTACCATGAGCGAGTACCTTCAGAAGTTCAATTAGCTTGCCTTGTATGCACCAGAGAATGTTGCCACGGATGAAGCTAAGTAGGAGAGGTTCTTGGGGGGCACTTTGCCAAGTCCTGCCCCAACAAACTGCAAGCCATCGCCAATGTGGGATCCTCGGAAGGACAGAGCTCTAGGCCAGCCTTCAAGAAGCCTCAAAACTTTGTCAAGGGACATGTGGATCACATCAAAGCAAAGGAAGCTCAGGCCACACCAGACATCGTATTGGGTAAGTTCCTAGTAAACTCAATACTAGTATCAATTTTGCTTGATTCCTGAGCTTCTCATTCATTCATTATCAAAGCTTTTGTGGTTCAAAATGGGTTGGGTTCAGTTTCTCTTAGCAACATCATGTTAGTTCAATCCCCTAGAGCAGAAATGAGAGCCAGGACCCTGTGTCCAAAAATGGAGTTACTCATAGAAGGAGTACCTTTCCTAGCTAAGTTAATCGTCTTAGACTCTCAAGGGTTGGATGTTATTCATGGCATAAACTGGTGGTCTAAGTATAGAGGCCAAATAGACTGTGCTACCTGATCCATCACCCTCACCAATAGCCAAGGAGTGGAAGTGACCTTTGTACCTAGGATTCCTAATATGAAAAAGTGTGTTCCCAATCACCTCCAAGTCCTAGAAGAAGTATCAATTATGCGGAAATACCCAGATGCATTTCTAGAGGACTTACCCAAAATGCCACTAGATAGGGACATCGAGTTCATGATTGACATTGTCCCTGGTATAGCTCCCATCTCTAAGAGGCCATACCAAATGTCTGCTAATGAGTTAGCCAAGCTGAAGAAGCAAATCCAAGAACCAAAAGATAAAGACTATGTCTGACCAAGCTTGTTACCGTGGGATGCACCGGTTCTGTTCGTCAAGAAGAAAGATGCTACCATGAGAATGTGTGTCAATTACAGAGCACTTAATAATGCCGCCATCAAGAACAAGTATCCATTACCTAGGATTGATGATCTCTTCGATCAGCTGAAAGGAGCAAGTGTCTTCTCTAAGATAAATTTGAGAACCATGTACCATCAGCTAAAAATTAGGGAAGAGAATATACCCAACACTACCTTCACAACTCGTTATGGTCAGTACGAGTTCACAGTCATGTCATTCAGACTGACAAATGCACCAACCTACTTTATGAGTATGATGAACAAAGTGTTCATGGAGTATTTAGACAAATTTATGGTGATCTTCATTGATGATATCCTCATCTACTCCAAGAACGAGAAAGAGCATACAGATCATCTCAGAATAATCCTGAAGAGACTTAGAGAGCACCAACTTTATGCTAAATTCAGCAAGTGTGAGTTTTGGCTATAGCTTTCCTTGATCACATTGTAACGGCTGAAGGAATTGTAGTAGACCCTCCCAAGGTTGAGGTAGTAATGGACTAGAGCAACCAACATTAGTGATAGAAATCAGGAGCTTCCTTGAACTTGCTGGTTATTATCGTCACTTCATAGTGGAATTATCTGAGATAGCTATCTCTGAGATAGCCAAACCCATGACTCAACTCCTAAAGAAGGAAAAGTAGTTTGACTGGACGTAGGCTTATGAATAGAGTTTCTAGACCCTCAAGAAGAGGCTAGTGTCAGCCCTAGTGGTGGTGTTGCCGGATATCCGTAACGACTTTGAGGTATTCTACGACGTCTCCTAACAAGGGCTTGGTTGTGTGCTGATGCAGCAAGGCAAGGTGGTAGCCTATACGTCATGCCAACTGAGGCCTTATGAGTGCAATTATCCCACTTATGACTTGGAGTTAGCCACAGTGGTACATGCATTGAAAATCTGGCGGCACTATCTCATTGAAAACCATTGTGAAGTTTACATGGTCATAAGAGTTTGAAGTACATCTTCACCCAGGCAAAGTTTAACCTAAGGCAGCGAAGATGGTTAGAATTGATCAAGGATTACAACCTTGTGATTCATTACCATCTAGGTAAGGTCAATGTTGTAATAGATGCATTGAGCAAAAAGTCATATGCAAACTACGCTTTAGTAGAAGAGGTTTAGACACAACTTTAGGAGGGACTTGCCCGTCTTTGCCTAGCACCAGGGAACCAGAGTATCCTATCCACTTTGAAAATCAAGCCTACTTTGCCTAACCAGATCAAAGAAGCTCAGAAAGTGGATGAGGATATCCAAGAAATAAAGTAGAACATGAGAAGGGGGAATGCCATCGATTTCAGTGAGGATGAGTATGGAACTATCTAGTTTGAGAACGTATCTGTGTGCCCAATAATAAAGAGATCAAGGATATGATTCTGTAAGAAGCCCATAACACCTCTTACTCTATACAGCCAGGTCATACCAAGATGTACCACGACATTAGGGAAATGTATTGGTGGGTTAGTATGAAGAGAGAAATTGCCTAGTATATTGACGCATGTGACACTTGTCAGAAGGTCAAGGCAGAACACTAGAGACTTGCCGAACTTCTACAGCCATTGCCAATTTCTAATTGAAAGTGGAAAGAAATTGGCATAGATTTCATTACCGAACTTCCCAGGACGTAGCCTGGTTATGATTCCATTTGGGTAGTGATAGACCGTTTGACCAAGGTGACCCATTTCATACCGATCAAGACTACCTATTTTGGAGGTAAGTTGGCTGAGCTATATATGTCTAAGACAGTGTGCCTTCGTGGAGTTCCTAAGAAGATTGAGTCATATCGAAGGAGCCAGTTTACCTCTCAGTTCTGGCAAAAACTTCACGAAGAGTTAGGAAGTAAACTCAACTTCAGCACTGCTTATCATCCTCAGACGGATGGTCAGACCGAGCAAGACAATTAGGCATTTGAGGACATGTTGAGAGCCTGTGCTTTGGACTTTGGAGATAGTTGGAATCATGCTTTATCCTACGTTGAGTTCTCCTACAACAACAGTTATCAAGTCAGCCTCTAGATACACCCTTTGAATCCCTTTACAGGAGAGTGTAGAACGTAGTTGTTGTGGGACTGAGTAGAAAAATCCCAAGACCCCAGACCTAATCTACTCCAAGATGTTGAAGAGAAGGTCCAGAAGATCAAGAATAGAATAAAGATAGCCCAGTCCTGACCGAAGAGCTATGCTGATAATCATTGGTGAGACTTGTGCTTCGAAGTGGGTGACTTTGTCTACCTTAGGGTGTCCCCACTCAGTGGAGTCAAGAGATTCCAAACCAAGGGAAAGCTTGCACCGAGGTTCATGGGACCATTCAAGGTATTGAGTCATAGAGGTGAAGTTGCATACTAATTGGAGTTGCCACCAACCATGACTGGGGTACACGACGTCTTCCATGTATCATAGTTGAAGAAGTGCCTTCGTGTAACAATAGAGCAAAAATCACTCGAGACTCTCAATCTTTAGGAGGACCTTACCTATAGAGAGCAGCCAATCAAAATCCTCAAGACAGCAGAACAGCAAACGAGAAGGAAGACCATCCGTTTCTACAGAGTGCAATAGAGCAACCATACAGAGGATGAATTCACTTGGAAAAGTGACGACGATCTAAAAGCCAACCATCCCTACCTCTTTTGCTAACCTGTCCAAATCTCGAGGTTGAGATTTTTCTTAAGCGGAGTAGGTTTGTGACATCACAAATTTTCTTTTATTTATTTAGAATTTATTTGGGATTTTTTGGAATTTAATATTCACTTTTGAATTAGGCCTAAAGCAAAAGTTGTTAATTTGCTTATGTAATTATGGTCAAATCAAACTTATTTTATTTTATTTGGGTTCGTTGCATTTTCTAGAACTTTTAGGAATTTTTGAAATTTATTTGAATTTTTTGCTATTTTCTAAGCCTTTATTTATTCTTTCCCTAAGATTTCCAAAAATCAAAAACAAAAATTAAAATTTTGAAAACTCCCAGCCTCACCTTGGGCCAACGCGTGGATGGCCTAGATCCATCCATGTTGTCGATCGACCCATCTTCTCCATTCGCCTTTCTCCCTCCCTCTCTCTCTCTCTCAACTCCCCTTCCCCTCTCACCACCAGGTGGGCCTGCCCTTGTCTCCCTCCTCTCGTGCCCCACTCTTCTCCCCTTGCGTGCCGCTGCCCCACTACCTTGGCCGTTTGGCCACCTCCGCCCTTCTCAGTCCCCATTCCTATCCCCGTTCGGCCTCCTCTCTCTCTCCCCTTATCTCTCCCTGAACCCATGTGTGCCCGGCCTTCTCGCGCCCATCCCAACCTTATTTACCCACAACGGCCACCGCCACCGCCATTATCAAGTGGTAGTTAGCTTGCCATGTGCCACCTCCACACACTATAAAACCCCCGACCAAGCTCCCCTCTCCTCACTCACCTCATCCCTGCCCCCAATTCCTCCTCCCACCACTCAAGCTCATCCATGCCACCTCCCCTCTATTTGCACTGGCAACTGTCTCCAATGAGGAATTTTCGATGTGCCAGTGCCTCTCAAGCTCCATCGAGCCCATCTTCGGCATCACAAGCCTCCGCCAACCCCGGCTACCCCTTCGCCGAGCCCAAGCTCCAATCTGCGCTGCCGTCTTCCTCGTCGTCGACCATCCTTTGGCCACCCTCGGTAACATTCGCGTGCACCATTGCATTCCCCTCGCCCTCCTCTCTCTTCTACGTCGTTCGTCAGTTGACGTTGCTCGTCATAGCGCCAGCGACCCTCGAGCTCGGAGTGCCGCTCGACAAGAGCGCTGGCATGTCAGTTGCCGAAACCATGTGACTGCCATATGGTGCCACATGGCGCTCCACCTCAACGTCCACCTGCCACACAAGCGCCACACCAGCGCACACGCCCATGTGGCTGCCTAGTGGCATGTCACCCAATGGCATAAGTCAACGTGGACGCCATGTGTCAGCCACAAGGCATGCCACATTAGCACCGAGCCACCCCCAGGCCACGTCAGCATCACATTTCAGCTAGGTGGCAACCACATCAGCAAAAAGCATGATGTCATAAATTAAAATTTTCTATAAAAATTTAATTCGGCCAAAAATTAAATTCTCTGCTGACGTCACAATTCCTAAGTTCCCTTTAAAAAAATAATTTTTGAAAAATTAGAAATTCTCTGCTGACATTATTAATGCCTTTTTCTTTAGAAAAATAATTCTAGAAATTCCTTTTATTCAATTTCTTTAGGATTTAAACTTCCAGAAGCCCGTTTTCCTTCATCCTAACTACGACTTAATTTGTTCAAATGATAAATTCATCTAAAATCAATATTTATCTAAATCTGCAATGATTTTAAATTTTAGAGTTTATTTGAATTTGGTGGGTTATTTTCACGTGTAGACTGCGATGATTTAGGAAAGTACCACTTCAATGACTCACATCAAACTACAGAGCAAGGCAAGTCACACATCTTTGACTATGTTGATCCTTGTTTATAAATAAAACTATCTTGTTTTAAAATTACATTGCATGCTTAATTTATATTCACAGTATTTCAATTCCTGTTTTACTCTAGTTAATGCCTATTTGTTATGACCCTTTGATATTGCAAATTATCGTACTTTGTTGCCCCAAATTAAACTCTTGTTAGGACACTAATATGGCTAGAGAATTTTTGTAGCAATGCTTAGACCTGCATAGTATAACTGTAGGTTGGGATGACACTTTTTCACATAAAATGATAAGTTTTTAAAATGCATTCTTGACTTCGGTGAGTCAAGAAGGTCTATAAAATATTTTAAAATAAAATATAAAAACTAGGTTTAGACTTAGGCAAATGGCTAGATGGTGGGTGCTTACTAGCATACGTTGTTGCTCGGTGGCTCAATGTGGATGCTAAGCACGAGGGGTATGTGATTAGTGCCTATGTCAATTTAGAACCGGTCTGTGAGCTACTGCTACAAAGCCCTTTCGTATTATCACAAGACTGGTATGGAACAGTCCTGGCTGACAATTAACGGGTTCCTACCTGAGTCTTCCTACAGGGTGAATGTGAGCATGGCATAGATCATAGAAAGTCTCACAAGCACAAGAGGGGGCCCCAATCTGGTGGATTCCTTATTGAGGTGAAACCTTAGTAGAGGCGTGGCCAAATTGATGGCTTAGCTTTGTAAAGGCCTTATTATGATTACTTAGTCGCACATCCATGAAAGCGTATAGTGGCCAACAACATAAGTTAATCATATCTTGTTGGTAAAGTTATACAACCTCTGCAAAGTGTATAAACTATCCTAAGTAGCCGTGCCCACGGTCATGGGCGTGCTAAGTAAAGTTTTTCACAGATTAGACTTTGTTTTTTATAAACTGGTTTTGGTTGGAAATGAGGTATCTTGTTGGAGAAAGATGGACCAGGTGAGATACCCATGGGTAGGTTAGTGCTAGGTCGATGCCTGCACTAACGGTACTATTTGTTTAAATTACAACTTTACTTATAATATTAATTTAGGAATTTTAATCTATTTACTATATTTCTTAAACTGTTATTTTATGCTCAAATAACTATATAAGCCTTTCTTTGTTGCATTTATCATTATATTACATTCTCTCATGTGACTTGCGGAGTACAAGTTCGTACTCACTCTTGCTATCTCATCTCAGAGAAGGATGACTTTGACTCGGTGAGGATCAGGATGAGTAGGTCGTATCTTATTGTCGTCTGCCCATAGGTAGGCTTTGGACTTCAATTTTTTAGTCCATTTCTATTGTTATTGCCTTTAGTACTTTCCCAATGAGTATGATGTAAACTTTGACTATAAGACCGTACTCTTTTATTTAATAAAATTTGCCATTGTGCTTGATATGTATCCCTGTTACCGCTGTGTGCACTAGCTGATCCTGGACTAGTACGATTTGCACAGAGGATCTAGAGTCATCGCTCTAAGGTTCGACAGATGTCCACTTACCTATCGACAACATACAGGTAATGTACCTCTCTAGAATGCTACATAGATAGATCCGGTGGATGCCTTAGCTCATAGTGTATCGTTATATAGGAGCCCATGCCGTGCATCCTCAGAGTCAATCTCGTTAGCTCCATTCCTGTTAATGCTTGGGCGGGGGATGGCGTATCTATGCCTACCAGGGACGCTGGTGCACGGTGCCTAGTTAGGGACCGATTTTGTGAAGGTTTAGGTAGACATAATTAATGATATTTTCAGGACCATCCCACTTGAGAAACCCCCAAATGAAGAGATCATGACACTAGGAGATACCATCCATACATTCATCCAGTGGCCCAATAGGGACATCTCCTTAGACCCTTCCATGCCGCGATCTCCACACAACCATCCCTGTCAAACAGAACTCTCTATGACTCCACCTCAAGCTCTGCTTCAGAAGGCCATTGCATCGGCTCCTATGGAGACGACGTGGAAGATGTATCACATGTGAGACGCTAAGACTCACACTAATGCCCAACCGAAGAAGAGTAAGACGCCTCCCAGGCCCTAAAAGTACAATCTCGGAGTGTCATTAGTCTCCAAGTCACAATTATCTAACCTTATACTAGATGGTAGGACTTTGCATCCCTGGTATATGCAGATGTCCAACAGGAAGCCAAACCGGCAAAGTGGATTCACCATAACATACACGGAGGCGCATTTCCTCTATAATTTGGGCTACTTCGTCGTAACCTTCGAGACTTATTCTTACTATTCACCCTTGACAAACTCAACATCTCACTTCCATGATGTTGGACACTATAATTGAACGATACAATTAAGTTCTACATTCATGTAATACCGATAAATGTCATAACTCATTACTTACGTATAAATCCGTGATCCACAAAGTCCAGCGACGATGACAACCGGCGGGTTTCCCTATCCCACACTTAATCTCTAAGCAATGCATCAAGGACGATGCATCCTTCATTGAAAATTATATAATGAAGGGATTGCTTGCTCAGAGTGACAAGGACTACATCATGGTACCCTTCAACTAGGGGTAAGTTTCTCATACAAGTTTTATTTGTACTTTATACGCAATATGAACTTATGATTAATCACTATTATGACATACATGACTAGGTCTCACTAGATTCTGATCATGATTGTACTAAAGTGGAGAAAGGTAATATACCTTAATTTCTTACTTGGGAGTAACCACGACTTCACCATTTTGTAACAAGCAATTGATAGGTAAACTCATTTCCTCCATACATAACTCTATTGTACTCTATCCTTCGTTTGCAACAGCCGAAACTAACTTTTCAGAATCATGTAGGTCGTTCAACACTTACATTGCCCAGTAAGGGAGACACAAGGAATCCAGTACCACACTGCGACACAGAATAAAATTTTTGGTACCTGCTATAGCACAACAATCCTATATCACACTTCGTAATAATGTCTTTAGAATAGACAATACCTATGTATGTAATTCTATTTTTACAGTGTCACCAATAGCTATAGGGTAACGTATGTAGATTCTACGTTTGCAAACATATGCAGGAAATCGTTGGCACAAAGACGAAAGATCCAGAGGTTTGTCAACCTGCCAATATTTATTTCATGATTATCAATTCCTATATATGTATATATATGCTGATGACTTTAACACTCCTAGCGACAGGGCATAGAATTCGACTCAAATGCATATGATCTTGACAACCTCGCTGAATTCTTGATAGCAGAGGTCATTCAACAGAATAGAGAGTTCAACCCTGGCGAAGATGATTAGATGTTCAAACATATGATTCAATTGTAATTCACTCAGTTATGCTTAATCAAACAATTAATTCAATTGTACTTCATTCAATTGTTTAATTCATTTGTGATATTTGTGTAATGGTTGTCATATGCTATATATGTGATCTGTTGGTGTTGTTTAATTTATTTGTGAGATTTATGTAATGATTGTCATGTGAAATATGTGATCTGTTTGCTTGTTTTCAGAGGGCATGGGTAGCATTTCCTGATGTTAGCCAAAAGAATTAACTTTTCAAATAGCTATCACAGACAGTTTGTAACACCAAACCATATGTGATATGTCCAATATCATAGACGTTATTACTATCAGCTGTTGATAATATGTAAGATATCACAGAGAGCTACGTTTAAGAATCGTCTGTGATATGTATTTTTGGTATTAGCCGTCTGTGATACATAAGATATCATAGACAATTATTTTTAAGAACCGTCTGTGATATCTTATATATCACATACGATTTTTGGTATTAGCTATTTGTGATATCTTAAATATCACAGATGATTATTAGTGTTAGCCGTCTGTGATATGTAAGATATCACAGACAGCTATTTTTAAGAGGCATTTGTGATATCAAGCATATCACAAACGATTGTTTTGAAAAATCGTCAATGTTGTAACTTATCACAGACGGTTTGAAAGTTGTCTGTAATAACCACATGTTATCACAGACACATAAATTCAGATGGTTAAAAAACCGTCTGTGGTGATGGTTTTGAATCGTCTGTGATGATCTTTTTTGTAATAGTATCATTTTCTTGGTATCCATGTGCCTAGTTTAAATATAGCAGTACATTATAATTTGAAACCGAAGAAGTGGCTTTTAAAATATTATCCCCGCTCAACTCAGCTTTTTTTTAGTTTCAGTTTCTAGCTTTAGCTTTTTTTCACTATTCAGTAATTCGTCTTTTTCTAATTTTTTTAGATATTTTGGGTTTTTTTGTTTTTTTCCGTATTCCTTTACATTGTCCGTGATGGGCTAACATATTTTTTTTCTATTTTTCTATTTTTAAAATTTAATTATGCCCAAAAAAACAACTCAGTTACAGTAAAAAAAAAGCCAGCTACAGTGAAATTTCAGCCAGAAGCCATCGCTATTCCGAACATCCCCGAATTCTACAAATTCAATTGCTACTTTAAGTTTAATTTTTGCTGTGGTACCTAATATATCAACAAAACTACATTGGAACACTCAGGGCAACAAACAGAAAACGTGATATCTAAACTTGTGTGCACCCTGTACGAAATTCAAACTTACAGGCAATTTAGAAGTTGCGTTGGATGGATCCGTACACTGCCAGAGTAGCTAGTTGTAGGGATACATCATCGTAATGATCAAATATAACCCGTGATTTATGGTGCGATGATGCTGTTGAGGCGAAGGCAAAATTGTTAATAGTGCATAGCGTGATGCTGAAGATTAATTAGTGCAATCTTGGGTTGACCATTCAAACCCAACTCGATGTCGTCTGGGTTAAAATACTCCCTTCAGTTCAAAAACAAATTGTTTTGTACATCGACTTGGTCTTTAAAATGTAACTTGACTATTAATTATTATTATAATATATTTATAAAAACCTATCAAAATTATAATATTACGAAAATATTTTTCAGGATGAATCTACACATATGATTTTCACGTATTCAGGAAAAAACTATTTTGTTTTGCAATTTATTTCGGAGAGTAACGAAATGGGCGAAATGACCAAATTTCTAAAAATTCAGTGAAATTTCATCAAAATTGTGAACTATGCATGTATCTAATCTAAATATCCGAAGTCCAAAGTGTGAACCGGGGGAGTAACCAGGTTAGCTAGTCTTAATCCAGTTGGGTTGGCTGGTTAGGCTAACTCAAATTTTGTGTTTGGCAACCAACTTTGTTAATTTAAATTACTATTTTGCTAGATTAGATGGGTTAGAACTTAGGAGGGTTAGTTTATTCCACCAATTTACCATGTTAACTTAACTAGTAAGGTGGTCGTGCATTGCAACAGTGTCTCAAAAAAGGGCTGATAGATATAACTAAACGTAACATTGTGGATTTGTCTCCGGCCTCATGCTATGTGAAAGTATTTTCTCAATATAATGTTTTGTGAAACTCAAGACAATTTACCTTGTGTTAAGTGGTTTAATAAAAAAAATTAAAACTAAGGTTTCTTTTGGATTTTCTAATTTCTACAATAATATTTGAACTATTTCTTACAGCACTCCTATGTTTCAAATAAGTCTTAAAACAGTTGACATACCCGGCCTACACTATCTTCGATAGGTCACATCTCATTCTCATGCAATAGAATCTTTTCAGGTTTGTTTGAAAGGGTGTTTACACTAAAAAGTTTTAGTATTTAGGCCATGTTTTTAATGGGAGAATTCCAAAGGAATATCATAGGACTTATACTACTTCATGTGAAATTCCTGCATTTCAAATGAAATCTTATAATTCAAATAAAGATTAAAAACCGCATCCTGTCCAATGCTTTAATGGCCCCCAACATCAACTCCCTGGGTGACACACAATAGCAATTCAGGAAAGAGAATGGCATGATGATCATACGGATGACTCGGCCTAGGCGTCGAGCAGAAGCGGCAAATTCCTACTCATCAGGTGGTTGAACACCTATTGGCTACACCTCATGCCCTGGTGTCATCCATAGCTTTGTGCCCTCACCATGCCCGCGGTAGACATGCGCCACCCCACGCTTCCTTATCCATAGCATTTGCGATGCCGCCATCGAGATCACATGTATCGAGCTTGGCCAGTTAAATGGTTCGTGCGCACAATTTGGACCCTACCTCGTGACCTCCTTATGCTCACCCACGCCATCATTGTTCTCACGCTAACTACTGAGGGGGACATAGCCTCTATCTCCGCACACCTCGACACCAACGTTGCCAGCCTCCACCAAATCCGCTGCCGCCACCATGGCTCTTGCCTTTACCCTAACTTCCAGGTGGGGCTTAGCTAGGCCGCTGCGCGGATGGCGTCTAGAGTTGTTGCGCCGCACTTGCCTGAGGTCGTCGCCACAATCATTCGAGGCAGAGGTGTGGAAGGTGGTGAGGTCAGCTACTGGCATAACAAGTTATGCAGTGGTGGCCCTTGGTTGGGGAGTATTGCGAGGTGGAGGAGAGAAGTAGAGAACAAGAGAGATTTGGGGAGGAAGGGTCACCTGATCCGAGAAGGAGAGAATAGCTGGAGGAAGGATAAGGGAAGGTCATGGGGGGCAATTGCCATTGGTTGCAGTCTGCAGAGAGTTGGGAAGTGATTTATGGAGGGTTTTCTTGCTTTTCTTTTGAGTTTTTTAGCCGATTTTTTTAGGTTAAAGGACAGCATGAGAGGACGATAGTGAGAGAATTCAATGGTTTCATGGAGGCATGAAGGAGAGAGTGAATGGACAACTCTCTTTTTATAAATTTATCCACTTTTCTCTGAAAGCCAATGACCTTCGCCACGTAGATGGTGGGCATAGTGGCTGCTATGGTGCTTCTGGCCCTAGTAGATGGGCAAACCCTTTTGGTTTAAGCACCAAATTAGCATGAAAAATTTCCAAAAAGACAAATTGTAGACATAGTTTATGGAGCCTTACAAGACCCTTTAAAAATTTTAACTTTAAACTCAAAATGTGTTTCAATAAACAAAAAGAGAAATTTGTTGTGAATAGTAACTTTCTTTTTTTTTCTGTATTTTCTCTTTCTTTTTCCTTTGAGTTATCATTTGTCACATTTTTTACTCTTAATATATTAAAATTTACTTGAACTTTTACATGTGTATAGAGTAAATTGTGAAGTACATCACCATTTTTCCAGAAATTTTTATGTTGATTGGTGCATATACCAAAGAAATTTTCATGTATCCACCTAAACTTGAGTATCTAATAGATATTTCCCGTATCAATACCCTTGTTATCCCATAAACTGAATATTCTTTTTGCGAGGGATAAATTGAATATGTATTTATGCTCTTATAGGATTTTGAACAATTAGTGTGAGTCAAGTAGTCAGGAAATGCATGTGATTCAGGTCCCGCTTATTTTGGTTTGAGCTTCTGAATTCTGGCTTATTTTTCACTATTCTAAAATTTCATCTTTTTCTGTTTTTTCGGGTTTTTTGAGCTTTTTTGCTGGGTTTTTTCTCGTACTTATTTGCATTATACATGATAGGTTAACTTGTTTTTTCTATTTGTAAATTTTTTAAATGTAATTATGCTAAATAAACCAACATCGGTTATAGTGAAAATAAACCAACTATAATACAAATTCAGCCATAAACCACTATTTTTCAGCCCAAATGAGCGCTCTCTTAATACTGCAGTTCCGATCATATTTCCTAATAAATCGGGTTTAAAAAGCAAAAGTAAATAATAAAAGAAGTAGCCATATTAGTTCGTGACCAAGTAACCATATGGAATGCATCGTGACAAAGTAACCAAATGGAATGCATGAACACCACTTGATTTATATCATATATCCACATACGCGAGTGTCCAACTAGGATGGAAGTGCATTCTGCCTACTCGAGAAAAAATAATAAATAAATTACTTTTGAGTATAAAGAGAAAAAAGATATACACCAGTTGAAATTAAAGAAAGCTCAGCCTGAAGACTAACAGCAATGACACGTGCCGTAACTTTCCAAATGGCGGAGCTGTCAAGAACAGGCAACTGAACATGAGTGGACAATCTTCCCCCTCTCTCTCTCTCTCTCTCTCTCTCTCTCTCTCTCTCTTACATCGATCTTTACTGCGTTCGTGTACGTCGAGATCACCAAATGGTGAACCGAAGACGACCAGATAGACGCGAGCTCGATTGCGTACGCTTGTTGGAATAGAATTAGATAGAAGAGAGTACGCTTTGGAAGATACCCATGCCGGCCAAGTTGGTTCACTTGCAGCTATCACCTCATCTCAGCCAAGCAACGGTCCACTTGGCTTTGCAGCTTGCCAAGTTGCGCACGCGTAACAACGTCACAGATCAAACGCTTGCCCTTAGTTCGCTTTCATGGACACTTGGACAGCGTTGGTGCTTAGCACGCGCGCCTCTTGTGATGCCGACGTTTACAGGCGTAAAGTCCTCCATCCGCTCGTAGGTTTTCCGGAGCGGGAGCAATTGGCCAGTGTTGTAGTATTAAGTAGTTACATGCTTTATGTGACCCATCTAGATGTCTTAAAATGCATTTTTTGTCAAAGACTTGCCAGAACTTGTGACCAGAGGGAGTAAGTCGATCGATGGTTATTTCCAAACCGGTTGGTTGCTCTTTGTTCCAAGGATCATTGACAGAACAGTGCCATCCGACAAGATTTTAGAGACGGCAGTCTGGCACACAAATTCGATGGTTATTCCACATTTTCTTCCTCTTGAATAGTATAAATAGTCACCGAATTATATGGAAATTCAAATAGAAAGAACGATAATGCCTCTGCGCGTCTAGTCGCGCTTTAGCGAGAGATCGCGCGACCAAACCACCTCGCGCGTCGTCGTGACTCTTGATATAGGCACTTGAGAGGAGAGGAGATATCTGCAACAGGTCAAGTGAACAAATGCATACAGATAGAAGTTTGCATATACGTGTTCAACGATTTCTCTTTGAATGATCGTATCACTTGAATCGAGTGTCCGATTTGTGTTGTCTGAACCATTGTGACCAAACGATAAGTTTAACAAAACAATATCTATAGTGAATATGTTTTGAAGATATATTAATAAATAAACTGCTACATGCCACTTACTACTTTAGTTACTAACTCTACATACTACTAGTTGTGATCACCTAGCTAATGAGACATATAATTGGTACATACGGAGAATTACAGACTACTAGCACCTAGAGTTGCTAGTAGCAACATATAGAATTGCTAGCTAAGAAACAATATTATCACTGTGTCTCTAAAATATATTCAATATAGATTTTATTTGGTTAATTTCGCCATATGAATCATAATGGCTGAGACAGATACCTAGTTCAAGAGATACATCATTCAAAGAGAAAACGATCACGAGTCACGATGGTCGCGCGATCTCGCTAAAACGCGACTAGGCGCGCAGAAGCATTATCGCTAAGAAAACATGGATAGCGCTCATAGTTTTTTCTGAGAGAAAACAGCTTATCAGCTAGTCATACTGCTTCACCTTCGACATGTTCTATACTTAGTTTTAAATTTGATTCGCTTCTATATTTTTGAGTTACGTTGATGTTTATGTCCTCTCGAATGGCATATCATACATTTTTGTGCTATTTTGGAATTGTAGCATTTGGTTACTGTCACAGCAATAGCATATGTCATAAAGAGTCCAGGTATTGTCAAGCTGATAAGTCCAAATATACTTTGAATTTCAGCTTCAAACACATGACTGTACAATGAAGCACATCTCTACTAGCATAGAGCACAATGATGATTTGCACCACAAAAGAGAAATATTTCCACGGATACTCAAGTCAAACACATGACATATAGCAAAAGCCAAAAGGAGTTATAAAACATTCGTGCTTACATAGACAAGAAATGCTAGAAAAGTTTAGTTATAAAACATTCGTGCTTACATAGACAAGAAATGCTAGAAAAGTTTAGTTCAGTTACATAGATCCAACAACAGCACAGAGATTTTGCCTTGTGCTATATAAAGGAAATCTCAAGCAAAGATTTCTCTAACAAGCCAGTCTAGGCTAGGATAAGCAAAATATAGTATCAAGAAGGAAGGCAGCGCAAACAACACTGTGATAAGGATGTACAATAGCAAGACAGCTGCGCTGGCAGGGATCGCATAGAGAACTATGAGGAGGAAAATGAACACCAGAGGAAACTTACCAGTCAGGTGAAACAAGAACGACAATGACTTGCGCAACCAAGCCTGTATCCTCTCTGCATTCAAGAGGGGGACTCCACGATTGGCATGGTTCACACTGGAGGATGGTGTTTCAACCCGTGCAGGGAGTGGACATCTAATGGGATTCGAATAACCTGAATTTCCACTTGCCCTACTGCCACTGGAGAGCCATGTAGTATGTTGCTCACTATGAATAGAAGACCGTGATCTGGTCCGCTCACCATTCATTCCTTCAACCATCCAAAGGAGGAAATAGTTCTTGCGTGGAAATGCAAGATTCCCTTTGTAAAGTATGCGCAGTGACAGGAGGTTGCACCAGGGACAGCATATGAAGAATGGCAGCTGGATTGGTACTGTTGGAACTTTGATAACAGCCCACTGTAGACCGAGAATGCAGTTCTTGCACATGGTGTGGCCACACCATAGTACATAGGGCACATTCTCCACTATGTTGAAAGACTCGCAACAGATGGGACATTCAAAGCCTTCTTCCCTGCTTGTGCACGAAGATGCCTCATCGTCTGAAAAATCAGCATTGGAAGTGGTGCAATTTGGAGGTCTCTTCTTCCCCAAACCAGATGCCCAAGCGTTTGACGCAAAACTCCACATTTGTGTAGTGCAGAGAGTAAACTATCTTGAAGACCCTGACTTTGCTCACGTCAAAATTCTACTTGGGGATAGACCTGAAATAACCAAGAAAACCATGTGAGGACAATGATACTACAAAGGGAAGTCAAGACACAGAAAAAAAAATGAATTTGGTTGACATTAGCATTTATCAAAAAGAAAGTAGAAGACAGGAAGCTCTAAAGAGGATGCAAGTAAATGCAAGAGCAAAGCAGAACACCAAGTATATGATCATCTAAGGGTTTCACAACAAGGGCAAAACAACACAAAGTGTGGAAATTGGATCATTTGAAATATTAGCATTCTTAACAACGGAAGTAGGCAAATGACACAGTAATAAGAAAAATAAAATACATAGCACAAGCAGATTTTAAGCTGATGCCAAACAACTAAATAGAAAATATACTATTACACTGATGGAGTGATTCAAAGAGAGTAAGAAACACGAAGTCACTAGTCAATGGTCACACACGGCATAAGGGTTAATGACCAATTTGGTCCCTCAAGTTCACAAAAGGGTGACTTAGGTCCCTCAAGTTTCAAAAGGACCAAATAGGTTCCTCAAATTTGCATTTTGGGTTTGCAGAGCCAGAATTCAGTCACTTACCCATCTTAGTTAGCATAGGTGAAGTGTCCTTTTTTACCACAATAGACAAGGGTGAAGTCCCCTTTCCCACTTAGTAACTTGTCGAGCAAGCCCCTAAAGATCCCTTGTACAGCCACCATGTCCTTTGTGAGAGCACTCCTATGACATGTTTACAGTCACATTATTCCCTTGTATTGAGCATGTGTGTACCGAATGGGGGTAATGAATGTCTGCAGGTTTATAAAAGCGACACAACACTAGCTCAACTACACTAAACCGAAGGAGGTAAATAAGCGAAATTAAGCCAAGTTCTTTGCACCCAAATCAGCTCAATCCTACTCTAACTAGGCACCTGCAAGGCTGCAACCACACTGAATCAAGAAAAGGCCAGAAAAGCCCAAAACAGCACCGAATTAACTAAACCGGTTTAATTGAACTACAAATTACCCTCAAATCTAAAATACTCAAACGAACCCAATAAAAAACCACATCTTGGATTCCCAAAAGCATGAAAAAATCAGTTTAAACTGGCCAAGCTCGGAGCAATCTCACACAATTTGGGAAGAGGCTTTCAGCCTCCTTCTTGCTCGATGGGACGAAGGTGAGGGCCTTGTGGTGGCAGCCGCTGCCTTGGGGCACCGGCCAGACGAAGTCATCGCCCAATGTGGACCCAAGGCCCCGGTCAGGTCAAAGGAAAAAAAGCATTTCTCAACAGTTGAGTTAGCAAATAAGATGGTTAGGAGACTAGTTGCTGAATAAGCGATGGTTAGGAGACTAGTTGCTGAATAAGCAAGCTCGCGTGGTGCAACATGTCACCACCCGAAAATGCAAATTTGAAGAAGCTATTTGGCCTTTTAATACTTGAGAAGCCAAAGTTGACCTTTTGTGAAATTTCATGGACCAAATGGGTCATTAACGCAAAATGTTCTCACAAAGTTCCAAACTATCCTTTCAGTCCCAATCTGGAACATGGGAATTTCGTAGGAATTTCACAAGAAAGGAAATATCCACTCATTGGATGTGGAATTACCTACGAAATTCCTATGGAAATCCTATGTTCCAAATGTAGCCTCAGAAAAACAATCACAGCATAGAGTCATAGTCACAAGTTTACTTGTTCATCAATAAGCAAATTTGACTAGAGTTAAAGCATGTGCGCACATGATTCTCCCCTGAACATAGTACAAAAGAAATTGTGTGCTCTTCAGAAAAGTATGAGATTCATGGAAACTTGGTAAAGTGAAACTTTATATACAGTAAGTTAAGATATAGATGCACATTTCTTCCCGTTTCAAATTAGAAAACACGAATGAACAAGTGAAAAACATTCAAACCAAGTCCCATAAAAAACACTTATGACGTCTCAGGATCTTAGTTAACAATTTAACATGAAAGCCAATATCATTTGGATGGGGATGACAACTGTGTTCTGTTCCGTATCCCTCACTAAATGTAACCTTGTTACAGAAATTATAGTTATGTTTTGTTACAAAAAAATTGTGCAGCTGATTTAAAATTAACTATAACTACAAGTCTAAAGGTACAACTACTGCTTACCACTCATGCATAACCTAACTCTAGTGCTATGAAAAAATCCTTGAAAAGCAATATGTAGACCACAAAAGGTCAGTGTGAAAGAAAGTCGTCTCTTTTCTTGAAAATCAAATAAAACCACCAAGAAAATCTATTTGAAAAATCATCCTAAGAGTGGGGGTTTTAAAGCTGTGTTTCTGTTCATTACACCACCGCAAAACAGCCACATGTGTTTGAAAGTGCTACTGAACATAAGCACATTATCATGCAACTGCAAAGTATATGGCAAATTGCTCCATGCAAATGCCAAAGCGCATCAACATTAACAGGTGGCACTAGCAACTTCTTTTCTTTTACATCATATAAAAGGTGAGTACCGTAAGTAAAATCTGTTGGTTTGAATTGAATAGCAAAATTACTAACAAAAAAATCACACCACAGTTCAAATAGACCAATACAACTTGAGTACTTTACATGTATAACACTAGTATCTTTATTTCGACTTTTGTGAAATAATAGAATTTTTACAATCTGTGGAAGTTCTTAAAGTCCAAAATATACTTTAGGAACTGATTTAACCTACTTGGCTGGAAGAGTTTCACCACACTGCATCAAATGAAAACTCATTTCCCCCTGTACTGATGTTTTGTGACAAGCCAGTTATGCACATTCCACAGTGAGTAGAATAAATGCCATATTTGAAATGATTAGAATGTGCTGATGCACGGAAAATGTTCATAAAAACACAAGGACCTACAAAGCTGTAGACAAAATTGAATTATTTAATTGATTGACCAATTAATAATTTCCTGTTTTATTCTTGCTATCTGGAGGACGATGGTTAATTTTTTCCCTTCAATAAAAAATGGCGCAATGCATGTTAGGAAATGGAATGTACTGTGACATGCTTGAAGCCCATCTTACCCACATATATGACAAAACAGAGGCATTTTATCTGATAGCCTCATTTGAAATGCACCTCAAGCTAGTAGCTGGAAAAAGTGTCTGGCCCATGACTGTATTTTCCCAACATGCTTCATGAAACACTGGAGGAACTATACCCTTTAGGAACCTGCAACTTTCCCAAGGGTAAACCTATTTTTCTTGCATTCACCTAAATTCATCTTATTAAGAGTGGCATGCATCCAAAAATGCCCAAATGACCTCCCGTAAAATTTCTCTCATTGAAGCAACCTGGTGGTAAGCAAGCAACCCAACGAATGAGTGCCCGCGCTAGCACTCTCTTCTAGAAAATCAGCCTCCTATATCACTACTCGCCTCCTAGGCCTGCCAATGCTTTCACACTCCGAGGCAGCAAACACCTGAGTCTAGCAGCAAAGACCCTAATTCACCTACATATTCCAGGGGCAGACCTAACGTGGTGCATGGATTCTCCGTTGAACCCCAAAAAATTTTGGGAAATAAACTGCTATTAGTACTCCACGCAGCGAACAAATCCGCAACAAACTGCATGGATTGGGATATCCATCCCAAAAAGAGCGATTTGGATGAGATTGGCCACAGCAAAGAAAAGATCCCGCACCAGGTTGTTGACCGGGGTCTCCGGCTGGAGCTCACCGCGCCGGCGATCTGGTTGGGTGAAGCAACAAGGACGAGGGGCGCCATGGCTGCAACGACCGCTCGACGCCAGGGGGCTCGGCGGTGGAGCTCGCCGGAGTCAGCGTGTGGACGGCCAGCTACGTAGGCGCCGTCGGGAGCGGTGGTAATCTGTAGAGGATTTGGGGAAAGCAAGTGCGTGGAAGAGAGGAGCAATGGGGGAGAAGGCGATGCGGATGGCACAGGGGAGGGAGACGAACGGTAGATGGCCCGTATCGGTACATGATGAGTGTATCATTATGCTAACGGGCCGAAATCCAATCCAAATCTAAATAATAAATAAAATAGTGAAGAATCTGAGCCAAACTTGATTCAAATTATGTAGGTCCAAATCTGATCCAAATCCAAAAATAAATCTAGACCTCAGCCTGACCGAGCGTAATCCCCGACAACACTTGCATCTATTCTTCCTCTATGAATGCCGCCCACGAGCTAAGTGACGGGACAAAATTCATCGGCGTCAGCGACGGAGAGGTTGACCTCTCAACCCTAGAGGCTTCCGGCAGCGCCGATGTCCAGGAGGTGCTCAATCTCCGAGCGACGAAGTGCCCACTGCTAGGCTTCGAGTGACTTCTGCGTGATAGCTTGGAGGTGTGCATGAAGCGCCCCGATGACCCCCCACTCGCTTTGTCGACTCTGAGATTGCTTTTTCACACTGAGACTGAGTGCCTCTACCTCCTCACCGGTGCCTAGCCCCATCATCCTCAGCTTCCTTGTCGTCACACCACCGCTCCAAAGGCCATGCTTCATTTTTTGACAATTGGGCATCAAGGGAGGAGGCATCGCTGGCGGCATGGGAAAGGTTAAGGGGGCAGCCGCATTGCCCAGGATGGAGAGTGGGCAAGGCGTTAGGAAGTATGGCCTTTGTTGTGCTGCCGGTGGTGGCGATGAAGTATTTTAGGATGGAGAGCGAACTCTCAATCAAGAGAGACAACAGGGTGAATCGCTACCTCCTACTTCTAGTACAAATAACACAGTCTATGGACTAGCCTAAGCTTGGCTTGGATCTAGCCCAAAGAGATGTAAGCCCAAATTGGTCTAGCCTGTTTGAAATCCAGTTAGGCCTGGTCCAAAAAATCTAGACCTATTCAAGCCCATTAGTACCCCTAGAATGATAGTGTCTATCGAAACGGCTTTGCTATACATCACTCGACTAAATTTTTTTACAAAATTAGTAAAATTACTAACATTTGGATTGGTTTGGAGATTCATGCTCTAGTGAGTACGTCCTCCTCTTTCGTGCCACCGTATCCAACGATTGTCGAATGAGGGCTAGGTTCCCAGTCAGGGTTAGGGTTCACTAGAGCTCCAAACTTAGAGAGAGGAGAGGCTGCCTCAGCCACAGGATGAAGGAGGTGGTGGGAGCGCCCATGAGAGGGGCAACCAGATCCGCAAGGTAGTTAGGATGCAGCAGTCGACGACGATGGCGACACCGGCGCCGATCGAGGTAGTGGCAGGAGGTGGGGGAGCACTGGCGATCATCGCAGGGGAAGAAGACACAACGAGAAGACAAGATGGCAGTGTGGGGGAGGATGGGGAGGAAATGGGGGGGCCACGGTTAAGGTAGGTAGAAGGGGATTAGGTTAGGGTGGAGGGAAGAATGAATAAATATATGAGAGAGGCAAGTGAGATTTTAATCCAAGGGCCAAAAATTTGACTGATCTTGATGGGGAAAAAAGCTCAAAGGTTGTATAGATACTCCCTATCAAAATACCTTTTTTAAGGCAAAATGCCATAATGGCCTAAGAACTGATTTCATTCCTATAGGTAATAGAATACGAACCCCATTGTACACGAGCATCAAAAGGCAAAGAACAGAGTTACAATTGATTTTCACCACCAAGTGCCTCTTGCGTGCTTGCCAATTGATGACCTACCAGCGGTTGTTGAGGCTCGATATGCAAATTCAGACTCTCTATGTATAACGCACTAGTCTAGGATCACGCTAGTGTACATAGGGTAAACATAGATGAAATATCGACCATATATATAAATAATAAAAAAATACTTAAATATTAATAATTATAATAGTACAACTTTATGGCTAAGCTTACAATTTACTAGCCTGAAGGGCTTTAAGAAAACTAGCAGCGAAAAACAAAATTAAGTATGGTAGCCATTCAACATGCTCACATGCAATCGACTGGGAAGCGAAGTCCTAATTCGTGTAGTCATCAAAGTATCATCCTTCTGGCACCTCCTGCTGATATAGTTCTTCTTCTTCAACTGAATAACAGTAGGTGAAAGGTCATTTATAACAAAGATGCAATATAATATGCAAGACTTATCAAGTGATAACTAAAAGGTCATTTTGCATAAATCAATAATTTAAAGTAAATACAATAAATAGATTGAAAGCAAACTTTAAAGAAAATAATAATAAATAACTAATTCAAAGGAATTGAATAAACCACATTGAACCACTCGTTAACTAACCATTCACGAATTCAACCATCAGTGAATTAACCATTCACTTTTCTAAGGTTAATCTCAACCAAGTTTTCTGAAATATCTACCTTTGTGTGAAATCATCGAACATTATCTATAACTGGGGACACGTCTATTCAAATAGTTTTACACTCTGCAGAGGTTATACAATTTTGCCCACACGATGTGATCATCCTCACGTTAAAGAAAATTACAACAAGGCTTTTATAATGCTCAACCTTAACTCAATTTTGTTCACCAGGGTTTCGCATCACACTTCGCTTGCGTCTCATGGAAATCAGCATCCATGTTCATCACAATGGCGAAAGCGAAATTGAATTATCATAAATTAATCAGTCAGGTCTATCCCATATTAAATATGTGGTTGTACAGTATGGCTCAGACCAATGATATACAAAGTTAAATCCCTATACATTACCCAAGCAAGACATCCACATCTCTCGAAGTGAATCCACACTTTACTGCTTTACTGCACAATACTCGCCCAAATAAAAAATAAGTTTGTATCACCAACACCAATAACACACCAATGTCATGGTACATAAATTTTATAACTGTGGTTACAACCACAATTCAATATCTCATTAAGTAAAATTAATTAATTGATCATATGTGATGAAAAACCCAACATGACTATAAGCATAGCTAAGTATATTAATTGTACAACCCAAGTAACAACTAATATAGCATCACGAAATAATTTTCTATCCTATTGTGACAATTGTATCATAGCATTCGATCATCATGTGAGGGATTAATCAATTTAGACAATAACTACCAAATACAAGAGTTTGTAATAAAATAGTAGTACATGATAATTTAAAATAAAATTAATAAATAATAGATTTAAAAACTAGGCTCAATATGATCAAAGGATATGATTTGTTTTGTACTTACTCAGTTAATTACTCTTGATCCTTAAATCTCACTTTAGCTCCGTTGAAAACACGATCTAATGAGAAAGAAAGCTTAGTCTACGGTAGATATTGAATAAAATCAAATAAACTTAAATAAAATTCAAATGAACTCTAAAAGCTTTAAAACTAGAACCAAAAGGTAGATATCAATTTTAGATGAATTTAGAAAAAAAGAGGTCAATCAGAGTTAGGACGAAGAAGAGCAAGCTCTTCAAAAATTTAATCTAAAGAAAATGCTGAAAATTAAAAAAAATAATGTGCTGTGGACTTGGCTCACGAAATACTTAGTGTACGGTGAACTTAGCTCACAGAACAAGTGTATTGGCGACTGGGCATGCTAATGTGGTGGATTAAGGCTGACGTGGCGGCTGACGTAGCAGGGTGACGTGGATAGACATGTAGCATGATGACGTGGCACTTGAGATGATCCAGCGGTCGAAAGCAAAGAATGCTTGGATGACCGCCATGTGGAAAAGAGGAGATCGGACGACTGAGGTTTAGTGGGCCGGAATGAACAGTAATGGGCTCAGCCCCTTACTGTTTTAGGATTTTTGGGGATTTTCTATTTTTAGAAATTCAAATAAAATCAAAAGAACTCTAAAAACAGTAAATAAATCCAAACAATTCACAAAAAATTTTAAAAAATTTCTTGAGACACAAGGAACCCAAGTAAAATACTTTTAGAAAATTTTAACATTTATTTTAGTCATATTAAGTCCTTTTAATTATTTAAAAATTAAATTTAAGCTTATATTAAATCCAAAAGTAACCTATCAACATACCCACAAGCAATCAACTGAGAAGAAAAGTCCTAATATGTGAAGTCAACGAAGTATCCTCCTTCTAATACCTCCTACTGATATAGTTCTTCTTCTTCAACTGAGCAACAATAGACGTAAAGCCGTAAGTACATTGGTAATCAACAAGTTGTTTATAACAAAAATATAACATAGTATGCAAGGCTTACCAAGTGATAGCTGAAAGGTTATTTTGCAGAAATTAATAATTTAAAGTAAATACAATAAATAGATTAAATGCGAACTTTTAAAAATAATAATAAATAACTAATTGAAAGGAATTGAATAAACCACATTGAACCACTCGTGAACTAACCATCCACAAATTCAACCACCAGTGAATTAACCATTCACTTTTCCAAGGTTAATCTCAACTAAATTTTATGAAATATTTACCTTTCGTATGAAATCACCGAGCATTATTTATAATCGGGGATATGGATATTCGAATAGTTTTACACTCTGTAAAGGTTGTAAAACTTTACCCAGACGATGTGATCATCCTCATGTTAAAGAAAATCATAATAAGACCTTTATAATGCTCAACCTTAACTCAATTTCGCCCCCTTGGATTTCGCATCACACCTCCCTTACGTCTCGTGCAAATCAGCATCCATGTTCATCATAATGGCAAAATTGAAATTAGATTATCATAAATTAATCAGTTGGGTCTATCCTATATTAGATATATGGTTGCACGGTAAAACTTAGATCAATAGTTTATAAAGTTAAGTCTTTAGATATTACCTAGGCATGACATCCATATCCCTTGAAGTGAATCCACATTTCCTCATTTACTGCACGATCACTGGCCCAAGTGAAAACTAATTTTGTATCACCAACACCAGTAACACACCAATATCATGGTACATAAATTTTATAACTGTGGCTACAACTATGATTCAATATTTCATTAAGTCAAATTAATTAATTGATCATATGTGATGATGAACTCAACGTGACTATAAGCATAGCTAAGCATATTAATCGTATGACTTATGTGATAACTAATATGGCATCACTACATAATTTTTCACCCTATGGTGACAATGGTATCATGACATTCAAATTATCAAGTGAATGATTAATCAATTTGGACAAATAACTACCAGGTAAAAGGGTTTGTGATAAAATAGTAAGACATGATAATTAAATAAATAAATAATAGATTTAAATCAAGGTTTAACATGATCAAAAAATAATACTTGTCTTGACTTTGCTCAGTTAATTGCTCATGATCTTCAAATCACGCTTCAGCTTCGTTGAAAACGCGATCTAACGAGAGAGAAAGCAAAATAAAGCATAAAATAAATTCAAATAAACTTCAAAAACTTTAAAACTAGAATCAAAAGGTAGAGCTTAATTTTAGATGAATTTAAAAAAAACGGGGTCAATCGGAGTTAGGACGGAGAAGAATGGGCTCTTCAAAAATTTAATATAATGGAAATATTGAAAATTGAAAAAGATTACTATACTATGAATTCAGCTCATGTAATAGTTAGTCTATGGTGAACTCAGCTCATAGAACAGTGCATTGACAATTGGGCGTGCTGATGTGGACGAACACGTAGCATGTTGACATGGCACTTGAGATGATCTGGCAGCCAAAAGTGGAGGATGCTTGGATAACCGCCGCGTGGCAAAGAGGAAATTGGACAGCTGAGGTTTAGTGGGCCAGGATGAATAGTAACATGCTCGATCTGTTACTGTTTTAGGATTTTTGGGTATTTCCTATTTTTAGAAATTTACATAAAATTAAAAGAGCTCTAGAAAATAACAAATAAATCCGAAAAATTCATAGAAAATTTCAAAAAAAATTTTAAGACACAAGGAACCGAATAAAATGCTTCTAACAAATATTAATATTTATTTTAGTCATATTAAATCCTTTTAATTATATAAAAATTTAAATTAAGTTTATATTAAATTTAGAAAATCCAAATGATGATTTTTTAAAAGTTTTAAATAAACTTTGAAAAATAAGTTTTACAGCTGTCCTCCGGACAGTCGTTCTGGCTTTAGCACTAGGGATAGTAGAAGTCGCAGCCGCAGACACGGACGAAGCTTCACGGGCATGCCGTCTTGAACTTCTTCC
Source organism: Melocanna baccifera (assembly GCA_036346265.1). Classification (NCBI taxonomy): domain Eukaryota; kingdom Viridiplantae; phylum Streptophyta; class Magnoliopsida; order Poales; family Poaceae; genus Melocanna; species Melocanna baccifera. Next base: position 19,653,184 of record CM070683.1, on the reverse strand, counting down.
CGTCGTGAATGGGTAGAAGCAACCTCTACCAAGGTAGTACGTCGAGCATCTTTTCATAATTCGAAGGTTGCATAATTTGAGAAGGGAAAAGGTAGTAGGTGAATACTATCAGTTGGACAAACATACAAATGTGAATAAACTAAAAGGCAGTACAACAATATGCATCATTTGCGCCATTCGAGAACCACACCTATGTATTAAGAGGCCACTCGGTTGAGCTAAGATTTGATGATTTGATTGAAATTGCACTGTAGCCGACGGTGACTTATTTGACATAATTAATTTTTAAAAAAATCTAAAAATAGAAAAAATAGGTTGGCCTATCACATATAATGTAAACGAATACGGGAAAAAAGAACCGGTAAAAAAGCTTTTAAAAATACTGAAAAGTAAAAAAAAACATAAATTATAAATAGTGAAAAATAAGCTAAAAGTCATAAGCTCAAGTCCAAATAAGTAAGACCTAAGTAGAGAAAAAACAGATTACATGCTAAGCGCACGCGAGCCACTTGAGTTAGAACCAAGAAAGAAGAACAACACGAACAATGGAACAACCAATCAAAGAAAAGAAGAAAAAAACAGTTTCTAGGGCGAGCGGCTACCAGAATCCCCTCCTCCCCAAGCTTCAACTAAATAACTTTTGCGGCACTTGTCAATAGTACATGTATCAATGGTAAAATACGAGTATCAAGCCAAGATAGATTGGACAAGCACTAGACAAAAAGTGAACAGTATCAGGCTAACTCATACAAGAGGTGTGGCAAAAATGAAACCTGATGCAAGAGGTGTTATGAATATGGAAACTCACCGAAGGAATGCCTTGAACCAAAGGAATCCTACTTTACTATAGAAGTGTCGGACCTGGATTTTCAATCCGGAATCCTCTGTGATTCCACTGCACTACTCTATGGATCAGTAGATAGTGCTCACAGTACATTGCTGAATCATATCATACATCGCATGATGATCATATAGTCTAGTATAATTTACATCAGAGTCTTGGAATAAGACACGTTGGGCAAATGTCGTACATAACGGGCCTCCCAGGCCAAATATTACAATCAAAAGATAAGCAGCGAACAATAATGCGATAACACGGTGGAACCATAAGCCACAAGCAGCGACTGGGGGTAAGTGTGTGCGTCTGTATTTCCCCAACCATGGGTCATATAGGCGAACACCCTTACGACAAGCCTACTGCTTAGGACTGAACATTTTAGAAACCCGCCCTACTTTTCATCATCGGCTCCACAGCTTGGCGCATCCTCATACTCGTAGTGATCCTGATTTCCTGCCTCTGGATTGATTATGCGAGTGTGAATACACTAACCACCGTGCTCAGCAAGCCAACACATAGAATGCAGCTATATATCGTGAATGGCTTGACAAAGATAGGCTCGGGTTATTTTATTTGTTGAAAACCACGTTTCAAAAGACTTAAGGTTAAGTGTAAGAAATTCCTAAAGTTAGCCTTTGGACCAAAATTTATAATACTTTTGATTAAAAGATTTTATAGAATAAGTACAGATCTCATCCCCCAATCCATGACTCTTATACCTCAAAACCAGTTTTCAGCGTCATAGCCACTTAACTTACTACTGGGACGACACCCAGGACAACACAAATCAGGGCCTTTCTCTACCCTCAACTTTACCTATTCCACCCGGTTTTTCAAATAGAACTATATCTAGTCAGGTTCCCATGTCCGTCCTTGACTGTGGGCACAGCTATTCAAATAGTTTTGACTTTACAGAGTTTTTACACTTTACCCACAAGAGATAGATCTGCCTGTTGCCCCACATGATTCCTTAGCCATGTGGTTGAGTAGATTATCACAAGACTGTTACAATGCATAATCCTACTTGTGGTTACGCCCGCTAAGGTCTATCTTCTGTAGGATGCGTACATCCCTCGAGAAGGGTCCCTCGTGAGCTATCACGGGCAAAGGCGGGGATGAGACCATCCGTCCCTTTGCTCGTGTTCACACCTTCACGTAACCACACTAGAGCTATGCAGATTAGTTAGCCCTGTCTACCTTTTGCCAGCTTGTGGTTGTACTGTTGTACCTTAGGTGGTCATCACGAGATTTGGTCCTTAGGGTTACCTGGGCAGTTCTACTACTAACTACTCTCTCATGCACCACTGCACCACACCCCCGGACCACCCGCCCAGATATTTAAGCAAGTTGGGGTTTTGGGAACATAAAAAAATCCTTGTCCAAATACACCAACCATTTTCACCCTGTCTCCCTAAACCAAGTTCTCATAGTTTAAAGTGATGCTGGGGACATTTTGGTGCTTCCGAGTATCTAAGCACAACTAAGCATAGTATATAATTATGGACTTATTTTCAAAAGAATACCATTATAGTTTTACTAGGGTGACAAGGCTCACATATTCGATAATTCTAAAAGAAGGGGTTACTAGCAAATTTATTAATTGGTAAGTAACTAGGGTATAGAAATCAGGCATATACTTTGCACATAAAATAATAGTATGCAGCTGATAATTTAAACAGAAATAAATTGCAGAAAATGTAGGTCCAATATGATCAAAGTATTGACTCGCCTGGTTCGTAGGGATCCTGGTCTGACTGATCCTGACTTGGGTTAGCTTCCGATTCTTCTTCCTGGGCCTCGTATGCTAATTTATCGTCGAACGTACATTTTTTTAAAAGAGATAAAGCAAATTAACACAACCAAGTAAAGCTTCATAAAAATTCAAACAAACTCAAAAACTCATAGTTTTAGTCCGAAAGGACAGATAATGAATTTATATAGATGCTGCAATTTTTCTTACTAACTTTAGAGTTGAAATGAATTAGTTATGAATTTTTGAAGTTTAAAACTATTTATTATAATCAATTAAATTTGTCTCAAATATGCTCAAAATTTCATGATGTTGGATTCTCTGGAGAGAGGATGAATTTAGACAAATTTAGCAAGTTTTCCCATTAAATTTGGAGTTAAAATAAATTTGTTATGAATTTATAAAGCCTTCAGTTTATTAAATAAAAAAATCAAATTTCATTTAAATATCCCAAGGAGAGAGGGTGTATTAGGCTGACAGGCGGAGTCCACTGGATATTATAATCTTTTCTTTGCAGCCGCTAACAGGTGGGACCCTCTGGCATGTACTATTTCTTTATTGCATTAGTGCCCAACACGTGGGGGTCCACGGGATTTAAATGACATGTGACGCTGACACATGGGGCCTAACAATGGTTTAAAAGTATACGGGCCCACATGTCAGCGAGTTTACTTGAGTTAACGATAGTTATTAACTGCTAATGACGCGCACGCTAATGAGATGACTCCGAGCTATAGTGCATCTTCAACCTCCCGATTCCAACAAGGCTTGCTGCCGGTGGAGGAGACAACGGCCACACGATTGAATTTGAAAAATGGAATCCCTGTGCTTGCGCCGGCGGTGAGTTAGTGTGGCGGCGGAATGGGGCATATATGGCTATGGCGAAATACTGCACTAAAACTCAATTAACTTCTCGTGGAGTACCTGGGGAATGTCACAATGTCAAATCCGAGGCCGGTGAAGCTCGGGGAGAGCTGGTGGAGGCTGGCGGCATGCGGCGGCGGGGTTCCAAGGTGGCGCTCAGTGAGGGGGCTTCTCGGGCGATGTGAGCTTCCAACGAGGAAGGAAGCAGCTTCGCCAAGAGTTGAGGATGCTCCTGGTGCAAGGAATTGGTCGGGGACGGCCTCTGTCGCCGAGGAGCCCGATGACCGGAGCTGTGGAAGAAGGCGACTCTGGCGAGCTACAGGGGATGAAAACCCGATTGCATTTGTGGAGAGCAAGAGGGAAGTGTGGGAAGTCTGCAGAAGGTCTTGGCGGGCTTTATAGGTGACGGCAATGAGCTGGCGTTGTAGAAGGGGGTATGGGCGGCAATGGTGGCTGACAGGGGCTATGGTGAGGACACAGAAGCCTAATCCTGGGATTGCACATCGCTAGGGGTCCGCGCTAGGACGCACAGGGCATGGCCAACTTACGGTAGGGTAGCCTTGGTGAATTGGCATTGGCGGGGCTGATGCGGTGGCGAACTCCTGGCGCACAGCTAGAATTCAGGTAGGGAAGGGGCGCTGCACAGTCATAATGGCCGTGTTATGGAGTAGAGGTGCATGCTAGTGTACAATGGTTCGATAGGGTGGCTGTCTGGGCAAAAGCTTGCGCGTGGGAAGAACTGGGCGCAAGGGAGTGCGAGCACGGTGCCAGGGGATTGGAGGCGGGCTAAGGATGACGTGGAATGAGTATGGGCGAGGGGAGATGCTCAGCTAACTGCTAGTCCGAAAGGGTGCTCAAAGCTCGGACCGGGTGAAGCGAGAGAGCGGGGTGGCTCGGCACGCGCGCAAGTGCAAGGGCAGAGTGCGGCGCTGAGACAGAGCCAGAGAGAAGAGGCATTCGGCAGCGAGAGGGAGAGGGCTGGCGGGCTAGCTAGTCGAAGGCCTGGCTGGCTGGCTGGTCAACTCTCTCATCCATTTTTTATTTTATTTCTTGTTTCATTCATTTTTTCTTAATTTCACACAATATACTTTGGGCATATGTGCGCATATATATATATATATACACATACACCTACATATTGCTAATCTAATTTCATAAGTTTTTAGGCAAGGTTTTAGATCATCTTTCCAGATTCATAAATTTTTATTTGAAAATTTTCCTTATTAGTCACTTATTCTTTCTTTTTGTCCTTCCATGCAATTCATGGACTTTACACTATATGTGTATACTAATTTTTGCTTTACATGGAACCTCACCCAAATTTTTTTGAAAATCCAGGAACTCAAAAGACCAATTAAGGCCAGAACTTCCAATTACCTCACAGAATACATTATTTAATATTTACCAAAAATGGGGATGTTACAAGTCTACCCCCCTTAAGAGAATCTCGACACCGAGATTCAGGCTAACCCGAGAATAAGTAGGGGTAATCCTTTCGCAGTCGATCTTCACGTTCCCAAGTAGCTTCCTTTTTAGTGTGATGGTTCCATTGCACCCTGCACATTTGGATGATTTGATTTCTTGTTTTCTTTTCCACCATGTCAAGGATTTTGAGAGGTCGCTCCTGGTAGGTCAGGTCCTTCTCGATCTCAATCTCTTGTATGGGAGTCTGGTCTTCTGGTACTCAAAGACACTTTTTAAGTTGAGATACATGAAATACATCATGTATATCTGCAAGGTTTGCAGGTAGATCCAACTGATAGGCTATCTCTCCTTTCTTAGCTTTGACTGGGAATGGCCCAACATACCGGGGAGCGAGTTTACCCCTAACTTTAAATCTTCTAACTCCCCTCAATGGTGACACTTTTAAATATATGCGGTCTCCAATCTCGAATTGTAAAGGCCTTCGTCTCTTGTCCGTGTAGCTCTTTTGTCGGGATTGAGCAGCTTGCCAACGATCCCTAATCAAACAGACTTTCTCTTCAGCTTGCTGCAGGGTTTCTGGACCAAAGATGGAATTCTCCCCTACTTCAGATCATGTAGAGGTGTTCTGCATTTTCTTCCATACAGGACTTCGAACGGAGACATCTTCAAGCTAGACAGATGGCTGTTGTTGTATGCAAACTCAGCATAGTGCAGACACTTGTCCCAATCCATAGCAAAATCCAGGGCACAGGCCCGAAGCATATCTTTAAGTATTTGATTTACTCTCTCTATCTGACCATCCGTTTGGGGGTGATATGCAGTACTGAAGTCTAAATGGGTACCTAGGGCTTCATGGAGGCTAGCCCAAAAATGCGAGGTAAACTGACTACCTCGATCCGAAACTATCCTCTTGGGCACACCGTGGAGGCACACGATGCGGGACATATACAACTCTGCTAGCTTGTCTCCCTTATACGTGGTTTTGACAGGAATGAAGTGGGCAACCTTAGTCAGTCTATCCATTATGACCCATATAGAGTCATATCCAACCTTAGTCCGGGGTAAACCCGTGATAAAATCCATTTCAACTTCTTCTCATTTCCATTGGGGTACTTGCAGGGGTTGTAGCAATCCGACTGGTTGTTGATGTTCAGCTTTCACTCTTTGACATACGTCACAACAGGCCATGTATTTAGCTATATCCCTTTTCATCCGTGGCCACCAATACCATTGCTTTAGATCTTGATACATCTTGGTACTTCCCGGGTGAAGGGAGTATGAAAAACAATGTGCTTCTTTTAGTATCAAGTTCTTTATATCCTCTTGGTGGGGAATAAAAAGGCGTGTTCCGTATCTCAGGACTCCATGTGAATCTTCAATCATCTTTGGAGCCTTTCCTTTTGCCATTTGACTTCTCATTCTCAAAGCTGTGGGGTTCTCCTTCTGGGCAGCTATAATTAATTCTTCCATACTAGGTTGGATCTCCATGGCTGCTATTGTGCCTTGCTCCACTAATTCTACGTTGAGTGCCACTAACTCCTTATGCAGGTCGGGTTGCTGTTCCTTGACCATAAAGTTACTACAGTAGGCCTTGCGACTTAGGGCATCCGCCACCACGTTGGCTTTACCAGGGTGGTAGTGAATGCCTAGGTCATAATCCTTGATCAATTCCAGCCACCTTCTTTGCCTAAGATTAAGGTCTAATTGCGTGAAGAAGTACTTGAGGCTCTTATGATCGGTGTATATGTCACAATGGTTACCGATCAAATAGTGCCGCCAGATCTTCAAGGCATGAATTACCGATGCCAATTCCAAATCGTGAGTGGGATAATTCACTTCGTGAGGGCGCAGCTACCTTGAGGCATACGCCACCACTTTTCCTCCTTGCATCAGTACACATCCGAGTCCCTGATGGGAGGCATCACAATACACCTCAAAATCCTTTCGGATGTCTGGCAAAACTAAGGACAGGGGTGGAGGTTAGTTTGGTCTTGAACTCCTGGAAGCTTTCTTCACAAGCCTTGGTCCATTTGAACTTCTGCTCCTTCTTGAGCAACTGGGTTAGCGGCTTGGCGATCTTGGAGAATCCTTCTGTAAACCTTCTGTAATATCCTGCTAATCCAAGGAAGCTTCTTACTTCAATGATGGTCATGGGCTGCTTCCACTCTACCACTACTTCAATCTTGGCAGGGTCCACAGATACTCCGCCAGCTGAGACTATGTGGCCCAGAAAGCTAATGTCGTTGAGCCAAAATTCGCACTTACTGTACTTGGCATATAGCCGATGTTCCTTTAACTTTTCCAAAACCATACGCAAGTGCTCGGCATGTTCTTCGGCATCTTTGGAGTAGATGAGGATATCATCTATGAATACCACCACAAACATGTCCAAATATTCCATAAATACTTTATTCATGAGATTCATGAAGTATGCCGGGGTATTTGTCAATCCAAAAGACATGACTGTAAATTCGTACAACCCATATCTAGTGGTGAATGCTGTCTTGGGGATATCCTCAGGTCTAATCTTCAGCTGGTGAAAGCCCGACCTCATATCAATCTTGGAGAACATAGTGGCTCCTCCTAACTGGTTGAATAAATCATCAATTCTAGGAAGAGGATACTTGTTTTTAATGGTCACTTCATTTAAGGCACGATAATCCACACACATCCGAACGGTGCCATCCTTCTTATTAACGAAGAGCACTGGGGATCCCAAAGGAGATGTACTGGGTCTAATGAAATCTTTCTCTTGCAATTCTTGGAGTTGCTTCTTGAGCTCTCCCAATTCATCGACAGTCATCCTATATGGCCACTTGGCAATTGGAGCAACTCCAGGCTTCAGGTTAATGACAAACTCTAGGTCTCTATCTGGTGGCATGCCTGGCAGCTCTTCTGGGAATACTTCAGGGTAATCTTGAACTACCAACATTCCTTCTAAGGGTACGTCTTTGAAATGATTAACCATACGCCCCCAGCGGTACGGTCGGTCCACCTTGACTATTATGGGTGCCCCTGGGTATACAGTTAACTGGACCTTCCTGGCGGCATAATCTATTATCCCCTGGTGTTTGGCTAGCCAATCCATCCCTAGAATAATGTCAAGAGTATGTGAGTTCAACACTATGAGATCTGCCAGAAAGTTGCACTCCCACATGGTGAGCTCAACCTTTGGGCATACTAAAGTGGCTGTGATGGTTCCAGCAGGTGAAGTAAAAACCACTGGCTTCTTTAATGGGTATGTAGGCAATCCCACCCTATTCATATATCTCCTTGCTATGCATGAATGCGAAGCCCCAGAATCAAAAAGAACATGCGCGGGGATAGTCTTGACAGAAAATGTACCCATCAGGACTCACGCTGCTTCTTCGGCTCCTCTGCGGTGATATGGTTCATCCGGCCACGGTTGGGGGTTGAGGCTGTCCTGTTATCTTGCGAGGTCTGGTACCCCTTGTGTGACACAGATGCTTGACCTCGGACTGGAGTGGTTCCCAAGTTGAACTTTACTGGGGTGATAGTCTTGTTCGGGCATCGGTAAGCAAAGTGTCCCTTTTCCCCACAACTGTATTAGCTAAGGTTAACTGCAGGATTTCCCCTGGTGCGTTGGCCACTGGATCTGGGGGCTTGGGGAGTGTTGCCACTGGTGCGGGAAGCCGTGTTAGATGTCTGCTGTCGATTGTGGGAAGGATTGTTGAAAAATCTTTGGATAAACCTTCCTTGTGGCCGCTGCACGACCTGTTTCCTCTTGCGGCTGGCCTCCAAATTCTTTCTCACATTTTCCAAAATGAGAGTCTTGTTCACCAGTTGGTGAAAACTGGTGATGTCCTGGATGATCAACTGTACCCCAACTCCATGTTCATACCTTCAAAGAACCTGTCTATCTTCTCTTCGTCGTCCGTCACATCTTTCGGGGCATATCGGGCGAGCTGGTTGAACTTGGTGAGGTACTCGCTTACTGTCGAGATCCGAATATTCAAATTCGGACTCTCTGTGTAAACTACACTAGTCCAGAATCACGCTAGTGCACACAGTTAAACATAGATGTAATCACAACCATACACATGCTAAAATAAAAGAAAATTCTCAAATAATAAATCTCAAAGGTACGACCTTATGGCCAAGCTTACAATATCTCTAGCCGGAAGGGCTTTTAAACTAGTAGCAAAAAATCTAAAATAAAGCGTAACGGCCAATCGACAAGCCTACAAGCTGTCGAGTGGAGAACGAAGCCTAATCCATGAAGTCATCGAAGTACTCTCCTTCTGGAACCTCCTGCTGATAATACTCCTACTCCTCAACTGAGAAACATAGGCGTAAAGCCGTGAGTACATTGGTACTCAGCAAGTCGTTTGTAACAAATGAATGCAATATAGTATGCAAGACTTACCAATGAAAGGTTGAAAGGTTAATTTGCATAAAACAGTATTTGAAGATAAATACAATAAATAGATTGAAGGCGTACTTTAAATAAGACAATAATGAATAAGTAATCAAAGGAATTGAAATAAACCACTTGTGAACCTTCCAACCACAAGCTAAACAATAGTAAACTACATGTCTACTTCCAACATAAACCACCAGGTTTAAAATGAAATCACTACCTCTCGTGTGAAATCACCGAGCATTGTCCATGACCAAGGACGCGGCTATTCGAATAGTTTTACCCACTGCAGAGGTTGCACAACTGTACCCACACGATGTGATTAGCCTCGATCTCAGGAAATCACAACAAGGCCTTTACAAAGTTCAATTCTAACCTAATCCTGCCCGCTAGGGTTTCGCATCACACCCCTCCTTGCGCCACATGGAAATCAGCAACCATGTTCATCTCAATGGCAAGATTAAAATTGAAACCTCCCAAATTAATCAGCTAGGTCCATCCCATACTAGACATGTGGTTTGCACGATAAAGCTCAGATCAATGGCGCATAAAGTTAAGTCACTAATTCTACCCAGGCGAGGCAACCACATCCCACAAAGTGAACCTGCACTTCCCCCTTTACTGCACGATCACTCGTCCGAGTGCAAAACCAAGTTTGTATAACCACACCAGTGACACACCAATGTCATGGCCTAAATTTTAATAAACGTGGAACCAACCACGGTTCCATATCTCATTAAGTCAAATTAATAATTCACATGTGATGATAAATCCTATCGTAAATAAAGCAAGCCTAAGCATACTAATCATGCAACCCATGTGACAAATGATATAGCATCACTAATATGTTTCCCATCCTATGGTGACAATGGCATCATGGCATTCAAGTTATCAAGGGGGAGGAATCAATTTGGACAATAGCTACCGTATTCAAACGTTTGTAATTAAATAGCGATGCAATGTAATTTAAATCAAAACAAATAAATAATAGATTACAAACTGGTTTCAACAAGATCAAAGGACATGACTTGCCTTAGTTATGCTCAGTGAGGTACTCTTCATCTTCGGGCGTAGCTCCTGCTCCTCCGGAATCGGAATGTAACGAGAGGGAAAACATCTAAAACAATAAAAACACATAAAATAACATGCAAATGAACTTCAAAAATCATGAAACTAGAACCTAAAGCTAGAGCTCGATTTTAGATGAATTTACAAAAAAGAACAGGGTCAATCGGAGCTAGGACGAAGGAGAACGGGCTCTCGAAAAATAAAATCTAAAGAAAAACTGGAAAATTAAAAAATGGTACTGTGCTGTGAACTCGGTCTACGGGAGAACAAGTCCACGGTGGGCCTGTTCCACGAAACAATGCGTTATGGCTGATGTGGCGGACGGAGGGGCTGACACGTGGCATGCTGACGTGGCACCCGGGCCGAACTTTTGCTGACGTGGCGCTAACGTGGCTGCCACATGGCGGGTTGTGCTGACGTGGCTGGCTGAGGTGGTAGGGCTAATGCGGCGGGTTACGCGGTTGTCGGCAGCGGCATATAGGATGGCTCGGGAACGCCCACGTGGCACGATCTGGGGCGTCGGCTTGGATCTGAATGAGCGGTTGGGATCGAGCGCGGGAGCGGGCCGATGGTCGACGCGTGGCCGCATGCCGTGCGAAGCGTTGCGGCGGGCGCAGGCACGCGGACGCGAGCGGGGTCTGGCGCGACGATCGAGGGAGCGACGCGGTGCGTCGGCGCGGTCGTGCACGGGGACCGAGGGGCGACGCGGGGCGACGGCCGGGGTGACACGAGCGAGGGAGGGGCTCACTGGTGGAGTTGGCGACGACGGGTGCGGCAGTGGCGGTGGCGCGGGCTCCGACGGCTTTGGGGACGTGGAGGCGGAGACAGAGGCAGTGCGGAACGGTGGCAGCGAGGAACAGTGACAGCGAGGAACGGTGGCGACGCTGGGTGGCATGCGAATCAAGGCGATGGAGGTGTTAAAAATGTTGGGAATAATGTAGATCGGTGAACGGTAATACAATCAACGAATCCAATCACCAGTGGGGACAATCAATCACACAATGAACACCGAGCACAAGAATAGTAAAATACCAGGAGGTAGCTTTCATTAATGATGGAGTCATCTTTACAATGGGGATTACCCCTCTACTTATACTAAAAATCTCCAGGATCAGTTTGGGTATTCGCCCATAACGAAACACTATAATTTCGTAACACTCCCCCTTGAGCGAATACCATGGTATACATATGCTTTATTAAAAACTCTTCCCAAAAACCCAGTGGGAAATAAGGGATAGAGAAAAGAGTACATTGCATCTGTTGCTTGTGTCACTTGTTGTCTCATTAAAAACCTTATGTGAGAAAACTTCAGAAAAAACTCACAAGGGAAAAAGAGTACAACATATTGATCTTCAAGATCATGTAAGTCTTCTGGTCTTACCTATGAGTTGTCGATTCAGGGATTTACTCCCCCTGAATCTTGCACCTCTCTAAGTCGCCTCATACCAATGCCTCGAACGTACTTACAAAAACTAGAGGCAGGTAGTGATTTTGTGAATAAATCTGCAAGATTATCACAAGACTTAGCCTTCAACACTTTTATCTCTTCATTCTTTTGAAGCTCATGGGGATAAAAGAATTTAGGAGCAATATGCTTCGTGATATTAATCTTAACATAACCCATTTGCATTTGTGTGACACAAGCGATATTATCTTCATAGATAATAGTGGGGTCAATAATGGTGCTCATGCCACATGACTTCTGAACGTGACTAACCATTCGCCTAAGTCAAACACATTCTCGTGAGGCTTCGTATAATGCGATTATTTCTGAGTGGTTTGTGGATGTGGCTACCAGGTCTGCTTAAATAACCACCAAGATATAGCTGTACCACCACAAAGAAATACAAATCATGTCTGATATTTCGCATTATGTGGGTCCGACAGATATCCAGCATCTGTATACCCAACTATACTCAAGTCTTTTGTTCTTCGGGTAATATAACCCAAGATCCTATGTACCCTGAAGATACCTGAGTAATATTTTAATGCCAGCCCAATGTCTTCAGGTTGGAGCTCCACTGCGTCTAGCTAGCAAGTTTACTGCAAAAGCAATATCTGGCCTCGTGCAGCTAGCTAGGTACATTAGTACTCCAATGGCACTTAAGTATGGGACTTCTAGCCCAAGCATTTCCTCATTTTCCAATCTTGGTCTAAAAGGATCTTTATCTGCTTCTAGGGATTGAACCACCATCGGTGTTTTCACTAGATATGATTTATCCATATTAAACTTCTCTAATACCTTATTGGTATAAGATGATTGATGTACTAAGATTCCTTCAAGGAGATGCTCAAGCTGCAGGCCTAAGCAAAACTTGGTTCGACCCAAGTCTTTCATTTCAAATTCTTTAACAAGATAGCAACTTTCTTCCTTTATGTCCTCTGTCGTCCTGATGATATTCAGATCATCGACATATACTGAAATAATACAAAATCCTTTCTGGGATTACTTTATGAATACGCAGGGACAATCTTCACTATTTGTGTATCCCTTCTTCAAAAGAAATTCACTAAGTCTATTGTAGCACATTCTGTTAGATTGTTTTAAACCATACAATGACCTTTCTAGCTTGACGCTGTACATCTTCTGATTTAATTTATGTTGGTCCAGAACCTTTACTCCTTCTGGGAGTCACATATAAATATCTGAATCAAGTGACCCATAAAGGTATGTGGTCACTACATCCATTAACTACATTTTTAAATTCATACCTGCTGCCATTGATATCAAATATCGGAACGTTATTCTACTCATAACAAGAGAATATGTTTCATCATAATCAATACCAGGTCTTTGCGTGAATCATTGTGCTACAAGTCTCGCTTTGTATCTCACCACCTCATTGTTTTCGTTTCTCTTTCGGACAAAAACCCATTTGCATCCTACAGGGAATACCTTAGGCGGTGTTCAGGCTATCGAGCTAAACACCTTTTTTTTGTTTAGCAAGAGCAATTCTGCCTTGATTGCTTCCTTCCATTTGCCCCAGTCTAAACGCTTCTGGCATTCAGCTAAAGTCTTTGGTTCTGGATCCAGCTCAAGGTTTTTAGCAATCTTTGAGGCGAAATGTTTGTCAACAACTGTAGTTTTCCTCTTATATAGTTCTCCTGACTCAACAAAATTTGTGTATATTTCATCCTTGATTTCATCCAGCTCCTCGTGATTTCCCAAAACGATGGAGTCTGGTTGTTCCGAAGTCCCAGTATTAGTTTGTGCGCGCGCGATTATACTGGGGTTACGATATTCGGGATCAATCCCTTCAGGGGTTCTCTCAACTTCAGGTTGAGCTTCTTCAACTGATATGGGAGATGTCTTATTTTTCATTTGCTTTCGATTTCTACGGACGTATCTACGGAATTGAGCTTTCGATTTCTACGGACGTATCTACGGAATTGAGGCCTCAAACTCTGGCACTCTCCCACTCTTCCTCACCTGAGGGATTGGAGTGGTTCGAATATCCTTCTGGGGTATTTCCACTCTCTGGAGCATTCGCTGCCGGTATGTAAGACTTTGTCACTCCCTTTTGATCAGTGAAGGTATCTGGCAAATTATTTGCAATCTGTTGCAGGTTTATTATGCGCTGAACTTCTATTTCAGATTCTATGGTGTGTGGATCCGAAGCCTGGATGCCTGAGACATTCCAATCTATTTCACGGTATTTTTCATCATTTAGGTACTTTTCTCCCCCTAATGCCGGAAAATTATCTTCATCAAAGATGCAATCGGTGTGTCTAGCTGTAAATAGGTATCCCGTGGTAGGCTCAAGATATTTGAGTATCGACGGGGACTCAAACCCAACATATATTCTCAACTTCCGGTGGGGACCCATGGCTGTCCGTTGTGGTGGTGAAATTGGCACATATACGGCACAGCCAAATTTACGCAGATGGGAAATACTTGGTTCTTGTCCACGCACTAATTGTAAGGGGGAAAACTCATGGTATGTAGTTGGTCTTAAGTTTATTAGTACTGCTGTATGCAACACTACATGTCTCCAACAGCTGGTGGGGAGCCTACTATTCTGTAGTAGGGGTCTAGCAATCAGCTTAATTCTTTTAATAAATGACTCTACAAGGCCATTTTGAGTATGAACATGTGATACAGAGTGCTCTACTTTAATACCTAATGCTAAACAATAGTCATTGAATGCCTTAGATGTAAACTCACTGGTATTGTCCATCCGAATGGACTTAATTCTTTCTTCTAGAATGTGTGCCTTCAATTTGATAATTTGAGCTATTAGTTTAGCAAAGACGTGGTTCCTAGTAGACAGCAGGCATACATTTGACCACCTAGTAGAAGCATCTATAACCACCATAAAGTATCGAAAAGGACCCGACAGGGGTTGAATAGGTCCACATATGTCACCTTGAATTCTTTCAAAAAAAATAGGTGATTCTGTGGCTACTTTCAGATAAGAAGGTCTGGTGATGAATTTTCCTGTGGCACAGGCTGGGCATAAGAAATCTTTAGGTTTAGGGAAGAATTGAGTTTTTAAGTTATGGCCCATAGAATTGGTCACTATTTTTCTCATCATACCTATCCCAGGGTGTCCTAATCTATCATGCCAGATTTTAAAAGGTTCTGAGGCTTTTACTCTATTTTCATTGCTACATATTCTTCAGGTTTTATGTAGGTGTAGTATAACCCAGAGGAGAAGGAGGGAAGTCTCTCAACCACTCTTTTCTGATTGTCATCAGTTTTGGTTAGAAGGAGGTATTATGTACCACCTTCCGTTTCAGTATCGATATGGATATCATTTAACCGAATATCCTTAAAACTCAAGAGGGTACATTTCGATTCAGGATACAAAAGAGCATCCTCGATTACTATTTTTGTACCCATAGGGAGAATAATTGTGGCTCTTCCGGTACCAACAATTAGAGCATCATTTCCGGCGATGGTCATAACATTTCCTGTTTTCCTTGTTAATGTATGGAAATATTTTGTTTCCCTGAGTATCGAGTTTGTGTTTCTGCTGTCTATCAGACAAATCTCTTCCTCCACCATCGGGTCTGTTGAGTGATTCGTACACCGTTGTAGAGTTGTGCTGATAACGTGTTGAGAATAATGTAGATCGGCGAATGGCAATACAATCAACGAATCCAATCACCAGTGGGGACAATCAATCACACAATGAACACCGAGCACAAAAATAGTAAAATATCAAGAGATAGCTTTCATTAATGATGGAGTCATCTTTACAGTGAGGATTACCCCTCTACTTATACTAAAAACCTCCAGGGGCAGTTTGGGTATTCCCCCATAATGAAACACTATAATTTTGTAACAAAAACGCGCGAATTGAGGCAATCCGGGGAGTAGACGGCGTGGGTGGAATCGGGACTCGGTCGGGGCACGCGGGGGCTCGGATCGGCGCCGCGTGGCAAGGCAGCCAATCGGACGGTGGGACGCGCGCGGGCGGGAGCGTGCGAGTGCGGCGCGGGGCGCTAGGGTTTGTGTGGGGGCCGAGCGACGTAGATCTAAAAGCTCTAGAAAATAGCAAATAAATTCCAAAAATTCACCAAAATACCAGAAAAAATCCTTGAGACCTGAGGAACTCAAATAAAATATTTTTAGCTTATGTTAAAGTTTATTTTACTCATATTAAATTAGTTTAAATTCTAAAAATTCTTTTTAAGCTTGAATTAATTCTAGAAAATTTCAGAAAATTTATTTTTGAAAATTGGGCTTTATAAACTCTAGAAAAACAGAATATTACAAACTTTACCCCCTTAAACGAGATCTCGACCCCGAGATCTAGGCTAACTAAGAGAATAGGTTCAGAAACTCGGCTTTGAGGTCCTCCTCGCGCTCCCAGGTGGCTTGCTCCTCTGAATGGTTGCTCCACTGAACTTTGCAAAAATGGACAACTTTATTCCGGGTGACTCGCTCTGACACTTCCAAAACTTTGACTGGGTGCTCTTTGTACGATATATCCTCGTGAAGATCAACAGCCTCAACTGGCATGACCTCCTCTAGCACATGCAGACACTTCTTCAGCTGGGACATATGGAAGACGTTATGTACCCCACTGAAGGATGCAGGTAGCTCCAACTGGTAGGCAACCTCCCCCTGCATTTCAAAATCTTGAACGGTCCAACATACCTTGGTGCTAACTTTCCTTTTAACTGAAACCTCTTCACACCTTTGAAGGGTGTGATCCTGAGATACACAAAATCATCTGGCTCAAAACTCAGCTCTCGACGTCTGTTATCTGCATAACTCTTCTGTCTGGCCTATGCAGTTTTTAATCTTTCCTGAATCAAGTGAACCTTGTCCTCAGCTTCTTTTAAACAGTCTGGACCAAAAACCTGACCTTCCCCCATCTCTTTCCAATTGAGAGGGGTACTGCATTTTTTGCCATACAATGCCTCAAATGGTGATATCTGCAAACTGGCCTGGTAACTGTTGTTGTACGAAAACTCTGTAAAAGGCAAACAACTGTCCCATTTGGCTCCATGATCTAGCACACATGATCTCAACATGTCCTCGAGAATCTGATTTATTCGTTCTGTCTAACTATCTGTCTGGGGGTGATATGCTGTACTGAAGTTCAGGTGGGTTCCCATAGCCTCATGGAAACTTCCTCAAAAACGAGAGGTGAACTGCGATCCACGATCTGACACTATTTTCTTTGGCACACCATGCAAACTGACAATCCTCGACATATACAGCTCTGCTAACCTGTCACCACTGTAGGTTGTCTTAACTGGATTGAAATGAGCAACATTGGTCAATCGATCCACGATGACCCAAATCAAATCATAGCCCTCCTAGGTTTTTGGCAGACCGACTATGAAATCCATACCAATTTTTTCCCACTTCCACTCTGGGATTTTTAAGGGCTATAGCAAACCTGCTGGCCTCTGATGTTCTGCCTTTACTCTTTGACATACATCACAAAGTGCTACATACTCAGCGATCTCACGCTTCATGCTTGGCCACCAATATTTATCCTTAACGTCCTAGTACATCTTGGTACTGCCGGGGTGAATTCAATACAAAGACTCGTGTGCCTCTTTTAACAACAAATCCTTTAACTTTTTCTTATTTGGCATACATAAACGCTGCTTGAACCACAGGGCTCCTTGGTCATCCTCTGTAAATCCTGACTCTTTCCATTTACTCACATTGACTCTGATCCGCTGAAATACCTCATCTTCTGACTGAGCCTGACGAATCTGACCATCCAAAGTTAGCTGCAATTCCATTGCTGCCAAAAATCCTTTCTCAACCAATTCCAAACTGAGCTTTTAGAATTCCTCATGCAAAACTGGCTGGCTCTTTTTTACCATCATTGAATTACAATAAACCTTCCTGCTCAAGGCATCTGCACCACATTGGCCTTTCTAGGATGATAATGTATACCAACATTATAATCCTTTATTAGCTCCAACCACCTCCTTTGCCTGAGGTTAATCTCGGACTGGGTAAAGATGTATTTCAGACTCTTATGATCCGTGTAAACCTCACATATATTACCCATTAGATAATGACGCCAAATTTTTAAAGTATGCACTACGGCTGCTAGCTCAAAATCATGAGTAGGGTAGTTCTCCTCATACGGTCTCAATTGGTGTGAGACATAAGCTACCACTCTCTTATCCTGCATCAACACACAACCTAATTCTTTGCGAGAGTGTAACATCCTGATTTTCTGGGATTTTTAAAATCTTGAATTTAAAAATAAATTTTTAAAATTTTTCTGAATTTTAATCAAGCTTAAATTGAATTTTTAGAATTTAAAAAGAATTAATTTAATTAAAATAAACTTCAAAATAAATTAAAAATATTTTAATCAGGTTTTTTGTGTTACAAGGAATTTTCTGGTATTTTTGGTGAATTTTTGGGTTTTATTTGCTATTTTCTAGAGCTAGTTTGGTTTTTTTCGAATTTGATTAAAAGAAATAGGGGGAAAATCCTTAAATCCTTTTCGGGCCGAACCCTAGCCGGCCCACTCTTCCTCCCGCTTGCCGCGTGTCTGCCGGGCCACCGCACTGCCGCCCCTCGGCCCGCCTCCGGCCCAACTCCTACAGCCGCCGCGCCCTCCCCCTCCTCGGCCGTCGGATCCATGCCCCGCCCACATGGCATCCATCCGGCCGACCGCCCCCGCGCGTGCCCTAGCCGCCCGCAGCACTCCCTTGCTCGCACCCCGCCCACGTCCAGCCGTCCAATCTCGCCTCTGACTCCACGTGTCGGTGTCACCACCTTCGTCTCGGAAGGGAGCGCCCGCGTCATCCCCGTCTCGTAGCCTACCTCGGATTGCGCTCTTTAAAAGTCACCACCTCCTCGGTTCGCGTGATTCACCCGAGCGCCACTGCTGTGAACCCCGCCGCCTCCACCTCTCTCCCATGCGCCGCCATTCCCCGCCTCACCTCGCGTCGCCGCCCACCCATGAGCCGCCACCAAGCACGGCCCGTCCTCTCCCGTGCACCGCAGCCGTCCATCTCCGTCGCCTCGGTCGTCCATCCCGTGCACCAGCGTCGTGCCCCACGTCGCCTCGATCGTCGTGCCCGAATTCGCGCCCGCTCCCGCCTCGCGTCCGCCAGCGTGATGCTTCGTGCGTCGTGCATGCCACGCGTCGCTAATCCGGCGATCCGGCCGCCCGATCTCAACCGCCCGTTCAAGATCCGAAGCAACGGCCTGGATGCGCCACGTGGCCGTTCCCGAACCGTCGGATCGAGCCACCGCCTTCTCACCCGACCGAGCCACATTAGCCCTAGCCACGTCAGCTGCCACGCCAGCCTTACCGCCATGTGGCAGCCACGTGTCACGCCACGTCAGCCGCAACCCGCTCCTGGTGCCACGTGAGCCTGCCACGTCAGCCGGTGACACGTGTCAGCCTCTCCGATAGCCACGTCATCCCTAGGCTGCCACGTCTGCACCCCCTCCCCGCGTGTACTGTTCCATGCACCGAGTCCACAGTAAACTCGATCCTCCGTGCACCGGGTTCACAACACAGTACCCTTTCTCATTTTTCCAGATTTCCTTTAGGGTTTATTTTTCGAGAGCCCGTTCTCCTCCGTCCTAGCTCTGAATGACCATGTTCTTTTTTCTAAATTCATCTAAAATCGAGCTCTAGCTTTTGGTTCTAGTTTCATGATTTTTGGAGTTCATTTGCTTATCATTTTATGTGTTTTTCTTGTTTAAGTCGTTTTCTCTCTCGTTAGATTCCGATTCCAGAGAAGCAGGAGCTACGCACGAAGACCAGGAGTACCTCGCTGAGCATAACCAAGGGAAGTCGTGTCCTTTGATCATGTTGAAACTAGTTTATAATCTATTATTTTATTTTAAATTATATTGCACCGCTATTTAAATACAAACCTTGTACTTGGTAGTTATTGCCCAGTTGATTAATCCCTCCTTGATACTTTGAGATGCCATGATACCATTGTCACCATAGGTTGGGAACACATACTAGTGATACTGTGCTAATTGTCACATGGGTTGTACGATTAGAATACTTGGCATTGCTTAATTTACGATCAAGTTTATCATCATATGTGAATTATTAATTTAACTTAATAAGATATGAAATAGTGGTTGGTACCACATTTATTAAAATTTGGGCCATGGCATTGGTGTGTCATTGGCATGATTATACAAAATTGGTTTTCACTCGGGCGAGTAATGTTAAGGACTTAACTTTGTGCGTCATTGATCTGAGCTTTCCCGTGCAAATCACATGTCTGGTATGGGATGGACCTGGCTGACTAATTTGGGATATTTCAATTTCAATCTCGCCATTGCGATGACTATGGTTGCTGATTCCCATGTGGTGCAAGGGGGGTGTGATGCGAAACCCTAGCGGGCGGGGTTAAGTTGAAACTGAACTTTGTAAAGGCCTTGTTGTGATTATCTTTAATGTGAGGATTATCACATCGTGTGGGTACAGTTGTGCAACCTTTACAGAGTGTAAAGGCCTCGGTCATGGACAATGCCCGGTGATTTCACACGAGGTATAGTTATTTAAGAAAACTTGTGGATTGTGGTTAGATAGTGAATAGTTAATTCGCTGTTGGTTTAGCTTATGGATGGGAGATCCATGAGCGATTGGTTTAACTTGTGGACGGGAGGTTCGCAAGTGGTTATTTTAATTCCCTTGATTATTTTAAAGTTCACCTTCAATCTATTTATTGTATTTGTCTTCAAATATTATTTTATGCAAATTAACCTTTCAGCCATCCTTTGGTAAGCCTTGCATACTATATTACATTCATCTGTTACAAACGACTTGCTGAGTACCAATGTACTCATAGTTTTATGCCCAATGTTGCTCAGTTGAGGATGAGGAGTACTACCAGCAGGAGGTTCCAGAAGGAGAGTACTTCGACGACTTCGCGAATTAGGCTTCATTCTCCACTCGATAGCCTGTGAGCTTGTCGATTGGCCGCTACCTTTATTTTGGATTTCCGCTGTTAGTTTTTGTTAAGCCCTTCTGGCTAGTCTATTGTAAGCTTGACCATAATGTCGTACTCTTGATGTTTTTCAATATTTGAGCTTTTCCTTTATTTTAACATGTATATGGTTGTGATTACATCTATGTTTGACTGTGTGCGTGATCCTGGGACTAGTGCAGTATACACAGAGAGTCCGGATTTACATATTCAGGTCTCGACAGAGATGGTATCAGAGCTGTATCGACTGTAGGACGAAGCCCTAGTTAGAATGGTCGTCCTAGCCAATTTGAAAATCTACTTTCTAAATCAAATCAACAAAATGAATATCTAGTGATTCTCTATTCTTATCTTATTCCTAGGATTCTTAATCTTTGCCTTCTCTGTGAATTTATTTTCAAAAGCTTAATTTGACTTCTCATCCCTATAATATCCTTAGATGTTCGAGTGTCCAATAATCAGAGAGGAGGTCGACCCAGAATTCTTCGAGCTCTACGGTGAAGATTGGATCAAGGAAGCACCCAATATGTTCCAAGACAAGATTGGAGGCTATCGTGAAGAGCCGTCAGATTAAAACCCTGTTATAGTTTTAGCATTGCGTGGACCGTTTTACTTTTTCTTGCTGTCATGTGTGATGTGAGCTGCAAATATTGCCCTTAAAAGCATTATATTGCAATCATATCAACTTTTTATTGGAGTTATTTTTTCCGGTTTTGTTGTTAGCCTTTTCGGCTAAGTGTTTGTTTAGCTTAGATTGCTATTAGAAAATCCCCCTTAGACGAATTTACCTCTTGTCTATGCTATTTCCCTTTCATCTTTAAAACCCGGCAAAGGCAGTCAGCAGTTGTTTCCCTTTTCAAAGCAGCAGCAAGATGGTTGGTACCAGACTCTGATGGCGAAACCGGGCAAACTAGGATCGAGAGAGCGATGCCGCGGCCCCGTTCCACTGAGCTTGGACCCCGCCCTCAGTCAATTTTTGGTGGCCCAGACCCAGATGATTTAGGCAATGATGCAGAACGTGAATGCTATGATGCAGCGTCAACACCAGGAGCCGGTACCACCTCCGGCAGCCCGTCAGCAGTCCAGTTATGCAGAGTTCATAAGGACGAGACCGCCTACCTTCTCCAGTTCTTCAGAGCCTTTGGAGGCAGATGATTGGATCCATTCAATTGAGAAGAAACTGAACTTAGCCTGGTGCACAGACAGGGAGAAGGTGATGTACGCAGCACACCAGCTTGAGGGAGTAGCAGCAGAGTGGTGAGAGAACTACTGTGCCGCTCACGAGGACCAGAGCAGTATCACTTCGGCAGAGTTCACAGCCGCCTTCCGTCACGCTCATATTCTGGATGGGGTGATCGAGATGAAGAAGGATGAATTCCGTGAATTGCAGCAGGGGAACATGTCAGTGAGTGAATAACTCAATAGATTCACTCAGCTAGCTCGCTATGCACTAGAGGACGTAGCCACAGATTCAGCTCATCAGAAGAGGTTCAAGAAGGGTTTGAACCCAGGATTGAAAGTGCAGGTCGTGGGCAACGACTATGCCAGTTTTCAGCACATGGTGGATAAGGCCATACTTATTGAAGAGTCCCACCGTGAGTTGGGAGAATTTCACAAGAGGAAGTTGAGCCAACAAGGAGTTCACTTACAGCAGTCTCAAAGAACAAGACTCAACACCTATCAGCCAGCTCGTGTACCACAACAGTCAGATTTCAAGACCCCAACTCCAGTGACCCGTCATGATAATTCGGGACCACACCCTATCAATGTCAGCAATCAACCCCAGAAGGGCGCAAACCCTGCAGGATCATCCAATTGTTTCAATTGCAAAGAGCCATGCCATTTTGCTCACAATTGCCCATAGAAACGTCAAGCCATCACACCAATTCTATTCAACCTTGGGAGTACGCCTGCCAAAACCCTTCCCCCAGGAGCAAGCCGTGGCAGCCAGCAATACCAGAGCGTTGCAAGAGGAAGCCTGAACCACATCAGCTCCGTCATCACACCCGGTAAACCTATTTGGGAGGTTTCAATTTTAATCTTGCCATTGAGATGAACATGGTTGCTGATTTCCATGAGGCGCAAAGGGGGTGTGATGCGAAACCCTAGCGGGTAGGATTTGGGTTGGAACTGAACTTTGTAAAGGCCTTGTTGTGATTATCTTTAACGTGAGGATTATCACATCGTGTAGGTACAATTGTGCAACCTCTGTAGAGTGTAAAACTATTCGAATAGCCACGTCCTCGGTCATGGACAATGCTCGGTGATTTCACACGAGGGGTAGTGATTTCTTTTAAACTGGTGGTTTATGTTGGAAGTGAACAGGTAGTTCACTGTTGGTCTGGCTTATGGATGGGAGGTCCATCAGCGGTTGGTTTAACTTGTGGACGGGAGGTCCGCAACTGGTTATGTCAATTTCTTTTATTATTGATTTATTATTGTTTTATATAAAATTCACTCTCAATATATTTACTGTATGTATCTTCAAATGTTATTTTATGCAAATTAACCCTTCAGCTTTCCATTGGTAAGCCTTGTATACTATATCGCATTTATTTGTTACAAACGGCTTGCTGAGTACCAACGCACTCACGGCTTTATGCCCATGTTGCTCAGTTGAGAAAGTGGAGTATCACCAACAGGAGGTTCCAGAAGGAGAGTACTTCGATGACTACACGGGTTAGGCTTCGTTCCCCACTCGATAGCCTGTGGGCTTATCGATTGGCCACTACACTTTATTTTGGATTTCCACTGCTAGTTTTTGTTAAGCCCTTCGGGCTAGTTCATTGTAAGCTTGGTCATAAGGTTGTACTTTTGAG
Source organism: Melocanna baccifera (assembly GCA_036346265.1). NCBI lineage: Eukaryota > Viridiplantae > Streptophyta > Magnoliopsida > Poales > Poaceae > Melocanna > Melocanna baccifera. The sequence goes on along the minus strand of CM070683.1, from coordinate 19,629,641 downwards.
ATTTATCGATATTTGAGTTTTCTCTTTATCTTAGCGTGTATATGGTTGTGATTACCTCTATGTTTGACTGTGTGCACTAGCGTGATCCTGGGACTAGTGCAGTATACACAGAGAGTCCAGATTTACATATTTGGGTCTCGATAGCTAACGGCAACCTAGACTAAACAAACACTTAGCCAACAGGCTAACAAGAAAACTGAGCAAAAAATAACTCCAATAAAAAGATTGACATGATCGCAATATAGTGCTTTTAAGGGCAAGATTTGCAGTTCACATCACACACAACTGCAAATAAAGTCCATCGTTCTACTTGCACTAACTAATCTAAAGTCTCCCACTCGGGTCTTGACAAATAGGGCTCGCTACTCTCATCCTCTGAATCGCTGTAGACGACCCACGAGTTGTGGACTGGCGGCGATTGTTCTTCGACTGGAGCAGGAATGAAGTGGCACAGGTACTCTCGTCGATCACTAGTGATGCGTCGTCTCTCCTCCGGGCTCGGCGGTGTAGGCGACGGTAGAGGTACTGGCGACTGCGGTCGGGGCTCCTCTCTGACTAGCTTTGGTAGACTGGGGGTAACTCCATACTGCTCCTTGAACTTTCGGATGAGTCTGGACATGTTGATCTTGTATAGCTTGCAAAGGCGTCGGATGGCTTTGTACGCAGCTCCTTATGCTGACTCATCTCTACATGCACCGGTATTCTTGAAGCCGTGATGTAGGACATGCTTGCCGACTCTGGTGGTGAAGTATAGTCTGGTAATGCTTCCGATACGTTGTCCTTTATTTGTCTCATCCTTGGTGAGGTAAACGGGCGATCTCTTCAATCCAAGGCTCCGCAACAAAACACGAAGAAGTCCTCTCCATCCTCCCATTGGGCTGAAAGAAGCTTTTGACATCTAATGCATTTATACAGAAAAGATCAGTTTATAGATTTATGAAAACAAATTTTGACAAGAGTGGGGCGAGAAACAAGAATCCTTAAGAAAGAGGTAAGAGGATAGAGATATTGCTAAGTATCCAATTTAGTTGGTTTGATTTAAGAAAATAAGTTTTTTAGGCTAAACGACCATTCTAGCTAGGGTTTCGTCCTACAGTTGATATAGCTCTGATACCATCTCTGTCTAAACCCGAATATGCAAATTCGGACTCTCTGTGTAAACTGCACTAGTCCAGGATCATGCTAGTGCACATAGTCAAACATAGATGTAATCACAACCATACACACGCTAAAATAAAGGAAAAACCTCAAATAATAAATCTCAAAAGTACAACCTTATGGCTAAGCTTACAATATCTCTAGCTGAAAGGGCTTTAAAACTAGCAGCGGAAAATTCAAAATAAAGTGTAACGGCCAATCGACAAGCCTACAGGCTATCGTGTGGAGAACGAAGCCTAATTTGTGAAATCGTCGAAGTACTCTCCTTCTGGAACATCCTGCTGATAATACTCCTCCTCCTCAACTGAACAACATAGGCGTAAAGCCGTGAGTACATTGGTACTTAGCAAGTCGTTTGTAACAAATAAATGCAATATAGTATGCAAAGCTTACCAATAGAAGGCTGAAAGGTTAATTTGCATAAAACAATATTTGAAGATAAATATAATAAATAAATTGAAGGCGTACTTTAAATAAGACAATATTGAATAAGTAATCAAAGGAATTGAAATAAACCACTTATGAACCTCCCACCCACAAGCTAAACAACAGTAAACTACCTATCCACTTCCAACATAAACCACCAGGTTGAAAATAAAATCACCACCTCTCATGTGAAATCACCGAGCATTATCCATGACCGAGGACACGGTTATTCGAATAGTTTTACCATCTGCAGAGGTTGCACAACTGTACCCACATGATGTGATTAGCCTCGATCTCAGGAAATCACAATAAGGCATTTACAAAGTTCAATTCTAACCTAATCCTGCCCGTTAGGGTTTCGCATCATACCCCCTTGTGCCACATGGAAATCAGCAACTATGTTCATCTGAACGGCAAGATTAAAATTGAAACCTCCCAAATTAATCAGCCAGATCCATCCCATACTAGATATGTGGTTTGCACGATAAAGCTCAAATCAATGGCGCACAAAGTTAAGTCATTAATTCTACCCAGGAGAGGCTACCACATCCCACGAAGTGAACCTGCACTTCCCCCTTTACTACACGATCACTCGCCCGAGTGCAAAACCAAGTTTGTATAACCACACCAGTGACACACCAATATCATAGCCCAAATTTTAATAAACGTGGTACCAACCATAGTTCTATATCTTATTAAGTTAAATTAATAATTCATATATGATGATAAACCCCCATCGTAAATTAAGCAAGGCTAAACATACTAATCGTACAACCCATGTGACAAATGACATAGCATCACCAATATATTTCGCATCCTATGGTGACAATGGCATCATGGCATTCAAGTTATCAAGGGGGAGGAATCAATTTGGATAATAGCTACAGTATTCAAAGGTTTGTAATTAAATAGCGATGCAATGTAATTTAAATTAAAATAAATAAATAATAGATTGCAAACTGGTTTCAACATGATCAAAGGACACGACTTGCCTTAGTTATGCTCAGCGAGGTACTCTTGGTCTTTTGGTGTAACTCCTGCTCCTCCGGAATCGGAATCTAACGAGAGGAAAAACGACCAAAATAATAAAAACACATAAAATGATAAGTAAATGAACTCCAAAAATCATGAAACTACAACCAAAAGCTAGAGCTCAATTTTATATGAAGTTAGAAAAAAGAACGGGGTCAACCAGAGGTAGGACGGAGGAGAACGGGCTCTCAAAAAATAAAATCTAAAGAAAAACTGAAAAATTGAAAAAAGGTATTGTGATGTGAACTCGGTCCACAGGAGAACATGTCCACGGTCGGCCTGGTCCACGAAACAGTGCGCTAGGGCTGACGTGGCGGACAGAGGGACTAACACGTGGCTTGCTAACGTGGCGCTGACGTGGCAACCGGGCCGTACTTTTGCTGATGTGGCACTGACGTGGTGACGACACTTGGCTGCGACATGGCAGGTTGTGCTGACGTGGCTTGCTGAGGTGGCAGGGCTGATGTGGCGGGTTGCGCGGTTGTCGGCGACAGCAGATTGGACGGCTCAGGAACGCCCATGTGGCGCGATCTGGGGCGTCGGCTTGGATCTGAATGAGTGGCTGGGATTCGGAGCGGGAGCGGGCCGATAGTCGACGTGTGGCCTAGGGAGGGGCTCACCGGTGGAGTTAGCGACAACGGGCACGGCAGCGGCGGTGACGCTGGCTCCGACGGCTTCGGGGACGTGGAGGCGAAGACAGAGGCGGCGCGGAACGGCGGCAGCAAGGAACGGCGACAGCAAGGAACGGTGGCGACGCTGGGTGGCATGCGAACCGAGGCAGCAGAGGGGTTAAAGACACGTGAACCAAGGCCATCCAGGGAGGAGACGGCGCAGGTGCAATCGGGACTCGGTTGGGGCACGCGGCGGCTCGGATCGGCGCCGCGTGGCAAGGAGGCCAATCAGACGGCGGGACGCGCACGGGCAGGAGCATGCGAGTGCGGCGCGGGGCGCTAGGGTTTGCGCGGGGGCCGAGCGACGCGGATGCGCGCCAGGTGGCGAGGCGGCACGATCGAACGGCGCGGGGCGAAGGTGGGATGCGGGGAGCGGGGCGAGGGCGCGGTGAGAGCCCGATGGGCGACGCGTGGACGACGGCGATGTAGACGACCGGGATGACTCGGGGTTTTTGGGGAAAGGTTTTCTTTTTCTTTTCTTTTTCTAGAAATTCAAATAAAGATCTAAAAGCTCTAGAAAATAGCAAATAAATCTAAAAAATTCACCAAAAATACCAAAAAAATCCTTGAGACCTGAGAAACTCAAATAAAATATTTTTATGTTAAAGTTTATTTTACTCATATTAAATCAGTTTAAATTCTAAAAATTCTTTTTAAGCTTGAATTAATTCCAGAAAATTTATTTTTGAAAATTGAGCTTTATAAACTCAAAAAAAACAGGACGTTACACTTACCGACATGTTCCCTTGCTTAAAAGTGCGGAACTCATTTTTCTTCATCCGCATGACACCGGCGGGAATGAAGTTGGCCTTGAAGGCAGTCTTGAATTCTGCCCACGTGATGGCTGCATGAGCATGCCGGGCTCATGCTTGGTGGGGTCCTGGTGGTCCTTGGCCTGCAGCTGCCTCCTCTTCTGAATCATCGCCGGTAGGCGCTACCTCTTGACCCCTGGCGGACATATAATTCTCCCACCAGGTAGCGGCAGCCCCCTTTAGTTGGTGGGCGGCAAAGATCACTTTGTCTTCATCATTGCACCTTGCCAGGCTAAGCTTCCTCTCAGTGTCCCGAAGCCAGTCCTCGGCTTCGAGAGGCTCATCAGCAAATGCGAAAGTCAAAGGTCTGGTCCTCAAAAAGTCCCCTAGCTTGGTGTTGTGGCTACCGACGTTATCCTGCTGTGTTTGTTGAGCCATAACTTGTGCCATCATGGGAAGTTCTGGCGGGGAGCAAATAACAATACAAGGCCTATTTGTGGCCACATCAATACATAAGGTTAAAAGTTCATACAACTCCATTCAGCACTTAGGCCGGGAGCAAATAAGTACATCTGCTATCTAGAGTCTGATACATCTTGCTTCTACAGGGGTGGTGCTCATCATCTGTCAAGCACTAAGCAAAAGTCCTTCTCCTCCTCCTAAGGCGGGTACTCACGAGGGGATGTATCCAGCGTCTCGGAATGAGAGCGGCTACCACTGAACTCGGAGGAGTCTGCGTAGGTACAGGAGCAGTCGTCAACGTAGATAGGCCCTCCTAGGGTGACAACGTCGCTCGGGCCCGGAAGTAGCACGCTCTTCCGTGCCATGAGCCGAGTGCGGCGTCCTGTAGTGCGAGGTTGTGAGGGAGAAGGGTCCAGATCGACGATGGGTGAGGCTGTAGGACCTAGGGCATGGATGGTTGCAACAACGGCGGTCCTCTGGAGCTCAACGAGGGCGGCGGCCTTCTCCTTCTCCGCCTCTGCTAACGCCTTCTCGCACTTGGCGAGCTGGTCCTGTAGCGCCTGCTCGCGGCCATGGCTGGCGAGCAGGAGCTGTCGTAGCTCTATGATCTCCTCCAAAGCGGCAGTGCAGGAGGCCCCCATGGCCCAGGTGAGGTGGACCTGGTAGGTCAGCCTGGGGTCATCTTCATGCTCGGGCATGTAGGTCGCACAGTAGATTGTCCCATCCTGGCACGAGGGATAGTAGAAGAACGACGAGGTCAACAAAGGTGGTCCATGTATGTCGCACAACCTAGCTACGGCTAGGCGGGCGGCATCCTGCAGAGCAGTGGTACAGGTACTCCTCCTGTGCATGCTCTGGAAGACGTGTGGCAGCTCAGTCTCGTCTAGTGCATAGAGAAATATCTCCATGACCCACGACTCGTAGGGCCCCTAGGTTGTCTTGCGGCCCCTGTAGATCGGCTGATCCTTGTAGCCCAAGTAGTGAAGTAGCTTGCGCAAGATACTCGCAAAGTCCCCCTCAGTCTGACCATGGGAGAAGTAGCCCCAACCTCCGTTTGTAGCTCCAACCATCTGTCCATTAGAACACTAATTAGTATCTTTTAAAATCAAAAGAACAGGAAGACAAGATCAGCTCTAGGGAGGATAAGAGCGGAAATAATACTTTATATTTTTGGAAACTTCTTTTTATAGGTTTATAAAATTTGAAGTCCTAGGTGTCCTTAACAGCCTTCCTAAGGTTTTACCCTACAGTCGTATGCTTTGATACCAGCTCTGTTGAACCTGGATTTTCAATCCGAAATCCTCTGTGATTCCACTGCACTACTCCCTGGATCAGTAGATAGTGCTCACAGTACATTGCTGAATCATACCATACATCACATGATGATCATATAGTCCAGTATAATTTACATCAGAGTCTTGGAATAAGCCACGTCGGGCAAATGTCGTACATAACGGGCCTCCCAGGCCAAATATTACAATAAAAAGATAAGCAGCGAACAATAATGCGATAACACGGTGGAACCATAAGCCACAAGCAGCGACTGGGGGTAAGTGTGTGCATCTATATTTCCCTAACCATGGGTCATATAGGCGAACACCCTTACGACAAGCCTACTGCCTAGGACTGAACATTTTAGAAACCCGCCTATTTTTCATCGTCAGCTCCACGGCTTAGCGCATCCTCGTACTCATAGTGATCCTGATTTCCTACCTCTGGATTGATTATGCGAGTGTGAGCACACTAACCATCGTGCTCAGCAAGCCAACACACAGAATGCAGCTATATAACATGAATGGCTTGACAAAGATAGGCTTGGGTTATTTTATTTGCCGAAAACCGCATTTCAAAAGACTTAAGGTTAAGTGTAAGAAATTCCTAGACTTAGCCTTTGGACAAAAATTTATAATACTTTTGATTAAAAGATTTTATAGAATAAGTACAAATCTCATCCCCCAATCCATGACTCTTATACCTCAAAACCAGTTTTCAGCGTTATAGTCACTTAACTTACTACTGGGACAACACCTAGGACAACACAAATCAGGGCATTTCTCTACCCTCAACTTTACCCATTCCACCAGGTTTTTGAAATAGAACTATATCTAGTCAGGTTCTAATGTCCACCCTTGACTATGGGCATGGCTATTCGAATAATTTTGACTCTACAGAGTTTGTACACTTCACCCACAAGAGATAGATCTGCCCGTTACCCCACATGATTCCTTAGCCATGTGGTTGAGTAGATTATTACAAGACTGTTACAATGCATAATCCTACTTATGGTTACGCTCGCTAAGGTCTATCTTCTGTAGGATACGTACATCCATCGAGAAGGGTCCCTCGTGAGCCATCACGGGCAAAGGCGGGGATGAGACCATCCATCCCTTTGCTCGTGTTCACACCTTCACGTAACCACACTAGAGCTATGCATATTAGTTAGCCCCGCCTACCTTTTGCCAGCTTGTGGTTGTACTGTTGTACCTTGGGTGGTCATCATGAGATTCAGTCCTTAGGGTTACCTGGGCGGTTCTATGTCGAGACCCGAATATGCAAATCCGGACTCCCTGTGTATTCTGCACTAGTCCCAGGATCATGCTAGTGCACACAGTTAAACATAGATGTCATCACAACCATATACACGATAAAATAAAGGAAAGCTTAAATATCGATAAATCTCAAAAGATACGACCTTATGGTCAAGCTTACAATAAACTGGCCCGAAGGCTTAACAAAAGTAGCAGCGGAAATCCAAAATAAAGCGTAGTGGCCAATCGACAAGCCCACAGGCTATCGAGTGAAGAACGAAGCCTAATCCGTGAAGTCATCGAAGTATTCTTCTTCTGGAACCTCCTGCTGGTGAAACTCCTCTTCCTCAACTGAGCAACATTGGGCATAAAGCCGTGAGCACATTGGTACTCAGTAAGTCGTTTGTAACAAATGAATGCAATATAGTATGCAAGGCTTACCAAAGGATGGCTGAAAGGTTAATTTGCATAAAAGACAGTTGAAATACAAATAATAGATCGAAGGCGAACTTTAAGTAAAACAATAATTAAGTAAATAATCAAAGGAATTGACATATCACTTGCGGACCTCCCATCCACAAGCTAACCATCCGCTTATGGACCTCCCATCCATAAACTAAACCAACCGCTTATGGACCTCCCATCCATAAGCTAAACCAATAATGAACACCTGTCCACTTCCATTCACAGTTTTCAGAAATAACTACCCCTTGTGTGAAATCACCAAGCATTGTCCATGACCGAGGACGCGGCTATTCGAATAGTTTTACACTCTGCAGATGTTGCGCAACCGTACCCACACGATGTGATAATCCTCACGTTAAAGGAAATCACAACAAGGTCTTTACAAAGTTCAGTTACAACTTAATCCGCCCGCTAGGGTTTCGCATCACACCCCCCCCTTACGCCACATGGAAATCAGCAACCATGTTCATCTCAATGGTAAGATTAAAGTTGAAACCTCCCAAATTAGTCAACCAGGTCCGTCCCATACCAGACATGTGGTTTGCACGGTAAAGCTCAGATCAATGGCGCACAAAGTTAAGTCCTTAACAATTCCCGGGCGAGGCTACCACATCCCTCGAAGTGCTCCAACACTTCCCCCTTTACTGCACGATCACTCGCCTGAGTGAAAAACCAGTTTGTTGAACCACCGCCGATGACGCACCAACGTCATGGCACAAATTTTAATATACGTGGCACCAACCACAGTTCCATATCTCATTAAGTCAAATTGATTAATCACATGTGATGATAACCCCATCGTAAACTTAAGCAAGTCTAAGCAATTCTATCGTACCAACCCATGTGACAAATAATCTAGCATCACTAGTAAATTTCCCAACCTATGGTGACAATGGCATCATGGTATTCCAAAATATCAAGGAGGGATAAACTCAATTGGGACGATAACTACCAGTACAAGTGTTTGAATAAAAATAGCGATGCAATATAATTTAAAACAAATTAATTAAATAATAGATTGCAAACTGGGTTCAACATGATCAAAGGACACGACTTGCCTTGGTTATGCTCAGCGAGGTACTCCTGGTCTTCGGGCGCGAAACCTGCTCCTCCGGAATCCGAATCAAGCGAGAGAGAAAACGACTGAAACCAAAGAAATACATAAAATGACAAGCAAATAAACTCCAAAATTCACAAAACCAGAACCAACAGCTAGAGCTCGATTTTAGATGAATTTAGAAAAAAAAACGGGGTCAATCGGAGCTAAGACGGAGGAGAACGGGCTCTCAGAAAATAAACCCTAAAGGAAATCAGAGAAAATGAAAAAATACACTGTGCTGTGAACCCGGTCCACGGGATACTCGGTCCACCGTAGACCCGGCGCACGGAACAGTGTACGCGGGAGAGAGGGTGCTGACGCGGCGAGGCGGCTGACGTGGCGCGCGCATATGCTGCCACGTGGCACGGGGGGGGTGATGTGGCAGCTGACGTGGCTACCACGTGGCTCGGGGGCGGGGTTTTTTCTGACGTGGCATGCCACGTCGGAGGCCACGTGGACTAGGGCTGACGTGCTAAGCCACGTGGTAGGGCTGAGCTAGCGCAGCTTGGATGCGCGGCGGCAGCGCGGATCGGACGGCTGGAGGGAGGCCACGTGGGCACATCCGAGCCGTCGGTTTTGGATCTGAGCGGGCAGCTGCGATCGCGCGGCGCGGGGGCGGGAAGCCACCGATGGCCGACGCGTGGCAGCGCGTTGCGCGAAGCATCGCGGACGCGACGTGAGCACGTGCGCGGAGCTGTGTGGCGCGGGGACCGAGGGCGGGACGCGTCCGGCGCGGGCGCGCGGGGGCACGCGGACCGAGGGACGGTGCTCCGCGGGTCCGGCAAGGGCGGTGCGACAGAGACGAAGGAGGTCCGGCGAGGGCGGTCTCCGATGACCTTCGAGCACGGCAGAGGGTCCAGCGGCGGCGGCGGGTTCGGGCGACGGTGAGGAGAAGATGGGAAGGGCTCCGGCGAGGGCTTACCGGCGGCGGGGTTCGGGCGGCGAGCTCTCCGGCGAGACGGAAAGGTACGGGGCGGCGAGCGCGCGCGGGACAGCGGCGAGGCCCTCGGTGGCGACGGAGGCGACGAAGCGGCGGAGGTGACGAAGACTCCGACGTCGGCGGCGGCGGGGCACGGCGGAGAGGGACGATGGGCGGTGGAGGCGACGGCGGGTGCACAAACCGAGGGTGGAGAGCACACGAACCGAGGTGGTGGCGGGTTAAATAGCACGCGAACCGAGGCGAGACCAGAACGGATACGACGACAGCTCTCGATCGGGGACGAAGGCATGAGCGGGCGACGCGTGGCGCAACGGACAGCTGGGATGAGACGGGACTCGGCTGGACGGGGCAGAGAGGCGGATGGGTGCCGCGTGGCGCGGATCCGACGTCGAGGGAGCGGGGTGAGGTTAGGGTTAGGGTTTCGCGCGGGCGCGGGGAGCGGACGGTGGGGATGAAGCCACGTCGCGGGGGCGGTCCGATCGGACGACGAGCGAACAGCGAGGGCGCGGGCACTAGCAGCGCGACGCGTGGCGTGGGGACGCGATCCAACGGCGGAGCGCGGGCGACGCTGAGGGCGGGCGCGCGAGGGATCGGGCAGTGGGGAACGCGACGCGTGGCGCGGGCGGAGATCCGGCGGGCTAGAGGGAGGCGGGGCGGACGCGCGGGAAAGAGTGGGAGGCCGACGCGTGGGCGGCGGGGATTGCCAACATGCGGAGGAGAGAGGATCAGACGGCTGGGAACATTTCCCGAATTAAATTATTTCCAGAAAATCCAAATAAAATGCTAGGAGCTCTAGAAAATAGCAAATAAATCCCAGAAATTCACCAAAAATACCAGAAACTTCCTTGAGATATGAAGAATCCAAATAAAATATTTTCAACTTATGTTAATATTTATTTTACTCAGATTAAATCATTTTTAAAATTCTAAAATTCATTTGGAGCTTAATTTAATTACAGAAAATTTCTTGTGACATAAGGAACTCAATTAAAATATTTTCAGCTAGTGTTGAAGTATAGTTTAATCATATTAAATTCTTTTAAATTTTTGAAAATTCTTTTAAGCTTGCTTTAAATTCAAATAAATTCCAGAAATTTATTTTTAAATTCAAGGTTTTAAAAATCCCCAAAAATCAGGATGTTACATTCTACCACTAACCACTCTCTCGTGCACCACTGCACCACACCCCCAGACCACCCGTCCAGATATTTAAGCAAGTTGGGGTTTTTTGGAACATAAAAAATATCCTTGTCCAAATACACCAACCATTTTCACCCTATCTCCCCAAACCAAGTTCTCATAGTTTAAAGTGATGCTGGGGACATTTTGGTGCCCCCGAGTATCTAAGCACAACTAAGCATGGTATATAATTACGAACTTATTTTCAAAAGAATACCATTATGGTATTGACTCTCTTGGTTCGTAGGGATCCTGGTCTGACTGATCCTGACTTGGGTTAGCTTCCGATTCTTCCTCCTGGGCCTCGTATGCTAATTTATCGTCGAACAAATATTTTTTTAAAAGAGATAAAGCAAATTAACACAACCAAGTAAAGCTTCATAAAAATTCAAACAAACTAAAAAAACTCATGGTTTTGGTCCCAAAGGACAGATATGAATTTATATGGATGCTGCAATTTTTCTTACTAAGTTTAGAGTTGAAATGAATTAGTTATGAATTTTTGAAGTTTAAAACTATTTAACATAATCAATTAAATTTGTCTCAAAAATGCTCAAAATTTCATGATGTTGGATTCTCTAGAGGGAGGATGAATTTAGACAAATTTAGCAATTAAAATGAATTCGTTATGAATTTATAAAGCCTTTAGTTTATTAAATAAAAAATCAAATTTCATTTAAATATCCCGAGGAGAGAGGGTGTATTAGGCTGACAGGTGGGTTCCACTGGATATTATAATCTTTTCTTTGCAGCCGCTAACAGGTGGGACCCTTTGGCATATACTATTTCTTTATTGCATTAGTGCCCGACACGTGGGGGTCCACCGGATTTAAATGACATGTAACGCCGACACATGGGGCCTAACAATGGTTTAAAAGTATACGGGCCCATATGTAAGCGAGTTTACTTGAGTTAACTATAGTTATTAACTGCTAAAGACGCGCGCGCTAATGAGATGACTTTGAGCTACAGTGCATCTTCAACCTCCCAATTCCAGCGAGGCTTGCTGCCGGTGGAGGAGACAACGGCCGCACGATTGAATTTGAGAAATGGAATCCCTGTGCCTGCGCCCACTACTGTGAGAGCTCTTGCCGGCCAATTTGGCCGGAGCCATGGCCGACGACGAGTCAGTGCGGCGGCGGAACGGGGCATCTATGGCTATGGCAAAATACTGCACTAAAACTCAATTAACTTCTCGTGGAGTACCTGGGGAATGTCACAATGTCAAATCCGAGGCCGGTGAAGCTCGGGGAGAGCTAGTGGAAGCTGGCGGCGTGCAGCGATGGGGTTCCAAGGTGGCGCTCAGTGAGGGGGCTGCTCGGGTGATGTGAGCTTCTGACGAGGAAGGAAGCAGCTTCGCCGAGAGTTGAGGATGCTCCTGGTGCAAGGAATTGGTCGGGGACAGCCTCTGTCGCCGAGGAGCCCGATGACCAGAGCTGTGGAAGGCAACTCCGACGAGCTACAGGGGATGAAAACCCGATTGCATTTGTGGAGAGCAAGAGGGAAGTGTGGGAAGTCTACAGAAGGTCTTAGCGTGCTTTATAGGCGACGGCAATGAGCTGGCGACGTGGAGGGGGTATGGGCGGCAACGGTGGCTGACGGGGGGCTATGGTGAGGACACAACAGCCTAATCCTGGGATTGCACATAGCTAGGGGTCAGCGCTAGGACACACAGGGCATGGCAACTTGCGGTAGGGTAGCCTTGGCGAATTGGCATTGGCGGGGCTGACACGGCGGTGAACTCCTGGCGCACAGATGTAATTTGGGCAGGGAAGGGGCGATACACAGTCAAAATGGCGGCGGTATGGAGTAGAGGCGCATGCTAGTATCCAATGGTTCGACAGGGTGGCGCATAGGCAAAAGCTTGCGCGCAGGAAGCATTGGGTGCAAGGGAGCACGAGCACGGCGCCAGGGGATTGGCGGCAGGCTAAGGATGATGTTGAACAAGTATGGGCGAGGGGAGACGCTCAGCTGACTGCCAGTCTGAAAGGGTGCTCATAGCTGTGACCGAGCGAAGCGAGAGAGTAAGGTGGCTCGGCGCGCGCACGAGCGCAGGGGCAGAGTGCGGTGTTGAGACAGAGCCAAAGAGAAGAGGCATTCTACAGCGAGAGGGAGAGGGCTGGCGGGCTAGCTAGCCGATGGCCTGGCTGGCTGGCCGGCTCTCTCATCCATTTTTTATTGTATTTCTTGTTTGATTCATTTTTTTCTTAATCTCACACGATATACTTTGGGTATATGTGCGCATATATATATACACATACACCTACATATTGCTAATCTAATTTCATAAGTTTTTAGGCAAGGTTTTAGATCATCTTTCCAGATTCATAATTTTTTATTTGAAAATTTTCCTTATTAGTCACTTATTCTTTCTTGTTGTCCTTCCATGCAATTCATGGACTTTACACTATATGTGTATACTAATTTTTGCTTTCCATGGAACCTCACCCAAAAAATTTTGAAAATCCAGGAACTCAAAAGACCAATTAAGGCCAGAACTTCCAATTACCTCACAGAATACATTGTTTAATATTTTCTAGAGCTTTTAGAAGTTTATTTGAATTTTTGGGATTTATTTGCTATTTTCTAGAGCTTTTAGAAGTTTATTTGAATTTCTAGAAAGAAAACAGAAATAAGAAAAACCCCCGAGCCACCTCAGCCGTCCGATCCCTCCCCGCGCCACGCGTCAAGATCGCGTCGGCCGAGCCCGCTACTCACCCGCCCCCGCCTACCTCGCTTCCGCGCCGTCCGATCGCCGCGCCCGCCACGCGTCGCCTCCCCACGGCAGCCGTACCCTTTCCCACCCTCGCTTCCCCGCCGCCCGATCAGCCCCGCGCCACACGTCGCGCATCCGCCGCGCCGCGCCCGCGTCCGCTCCCGCAAACCCTAACCCTAATCCCGCCGCCCGCGTGCCCGCATCCCCGCCGCTGATCAAGCCACGTGGTGGCACCAACACACTCGCGCCCGCCCGCACCCGATGCCGTCGGATCACGCCCCGTGGCTACATCCGAGCCGTTCAAACTAAATCGCTCCACGCCCGCGACCGTCTCCGGATCAAACTTCCTCGATTCGCGTGATAAAACCCGACGCCCCACCTCGGTTCGCGTGCCCGCTCGTCGCCGCCACCGAACCCTAGTCCCCGCTATCCCGCGCTGTCGCCTCCGTTCCCAGGCCGCGCCGCCGTCGCCTGTGCCTCCCCTGCCTTCCCCGCGGCCGCTGGAGTTGTCGCCGTCGCCGGAGTCCCGCCGGTGAGCCCCCTCCGCCGTTCTCTTCTCCGCGTCGCCCGTCGCCTTCTCCGTCGCCAGACCGCGCCGCTCACCTCGCCTCGGCCGTGCGCTCGCCCGCGTGCCCGCTCCCGCGACGCCTCGCGCTGCGCGCCCGCCACGCGTCGTCATCGCCTCCGCTCCCGCCCGCGCGCCACCGTATCTCGGCCGCCCGCTCAGATCTGAGCCAAGGGCTCAGATCTGGCCGCGCGCTCGCACCCCCGCCGTCGTATCCCCGCACCCGCGCCACGCTGTGCCGCGTCAGCCGAGCCACATCAGCCCTAGCTGACGTGGCATGCCACGTGGCCGTGCCACGTCAGCGCCACGTCACCCCTCCCTCCGTGCCACGTGGCAGCATATGCTGCTGCCTCGTCAGCCCTAGCGCGCGCGTCAGCCCGCCGCCCCGCGTGCAATGTTTCGTGGACCGAGTCCACGGTGGACCCGGTTTCCCGTGCGCCCGGTCCACAGCACAGTAACTTTTCCGAATTATCCCGATTTTCTTTATATTAAATTTTTCGAGAGCCCGTTCTCCTCCGTCCTAGCTCCGATTGACCCCGTTCTTTTTTCTAAATTCATATAAAATCAAGCTCTAGCTGTTGGTTCTGGTTTTGTGAATTTTGGAGTTCATTTGCTTATCATTTTATGTGTTTCATTTTTTTGGTCGTTTTCTCTCTCGTTAGATTCGGATTCCGGAGGAGCAAGTTTCGCGCCCGAAGACCAGGAGTACCCCGCTGAGCATAACCAAGGCAAGTCGTGTCCTTTGATCATGTTGGACCCAGTTTGCAATCTACTATTTATTTATTTTGTTTTAAATTACATTGCATCGCTATTTTTATTCAACCATTGTAACTGGTAGTTATCTTCCCATTTGAGTTTATCCCTCCTTGATATTTTGGAATGCCATGATGCCATTGTCACCATAGGTTGGGAAATTTACTAGTGATGTTAGATTATTTGTCACATCGGTTGGTACGATTAGACTGCTTAGCTGGCTTATATTTACGATTGATCTCATCAGCACATGTTAATTATTAATCTGACTTAATGACATATGGAACTGTGGTTGGTGCCACATGTATTAAAATTTGTGCCACGTCATTGGTGTGACGTTGGCTTGGTTATACAAATTGGTTTTGCACTCGGGCGAGTGATCGTGCAGTAAAGGGGGAGGTGCAGTTGCACTTCGGGGATGTGGTAGCCTCGCTCGGGTAATGTTAAGGACTTAACTTTGTGCGCCATTGATCTGAGCTTAATCGTGCAAACCACATGTCTATTATAGGATGGACCTGGTTGATTAATTTGTAATACCTCAATTCCAATTTTGCCAACGTGATGAACATGGTTGCTGATTTCCATATGGCGCAAGGGGGGTGTGATGCGAAACCCTAGCGGGCAGGATTGAGTTGAGGTAGAGCATTATAAAGACCTTGTTGTGATTACCTTAGGCCTAGGCTAATCACATCGTGTGGGTACAGTTGTGCAACCTCTGTAGACTGTAAAACTATTCGAATAGCCGCGTCCTCGGTCATGGACATTGCTCGGGGATTTCACACAAGGGTTAGTGTTTCACTTATAACTTGGTGGTTTATGTTGGAGGTGGGCAGGTAGTTCACAGTTGGTTTAGCTTGTGAATTGGTGTTCACAAGTGGTTCATGTTTAATCCTTTGATTATTCATTATTACTGTTTTCAGTTAACTTTCGCTTTCAAGTTATTTATTATATTTCATTGTGAAATGCCTTTATGCAAATTAACCATTCAGCTTTCCTTTGGTAAGCCTTGCATATTATATTGCATTCATTTGTTACAAACGACTTGCTGAGTACCAATGTACTCACGGCTTTACGCCTATGTTGCTCAGTTGAGGGAGAGGAGTACTATCAGCAGGAGGTTCGAAGGAGAGTACTACGGCGACTTCACGGATTAGGCCGTTCTCCACTCGATAGCCTGTGGCTTGTCGATTGGTCGCTACGCTTTATTTTGGATTTCCGCTGCTATTTTGTTAAGCCCTTCCGGCTAGAGATATTGTAAGCTTGGCCATAAGGTCGTACCTTTCATATTTTATCGATATTTGAGTTTTCCTTTATTATTGTCGTGTGTATGACTGTAATGACATCTATGTTTGACTGTGTGCACTAGCGTGATCCTAAACTAGTGCAGTTTACACAGAGAGACCGAATTTGCATATTCGGGTCTCAACAGAGATGGTATCAGAGCCATATCGACTGTAGGACGAAGCCCTAGTAGATTGGTCGTAGCCCAAAAATTTATTTTCTAAATCAAACCAACTAAACTTGATATTTAGTAATATCTCTATCTTCTTACCTCATTCTTAAGGATTCTTGTCTCTCGCCCCAACTCTTGCAAAATTTGTTTTCATAAGGTTATAAACTGATCTTTCCTTTATAAATACATTAGATGTCCCAAGCTTCTTACAGCCCGACAGGAGGATGGAGATCACTTCCACGCGTTCTGTTGCGGAGCCTCGGAATGAAGAGATTGCCTGTCTACCTCACCAAGGATGAGAAGCATAAAGGTCAACGCATTGGAAGCATCAGCAGGCTGTATTTCACCACCCGAGTCGGCAAGCAGGTGCTACACCACAGTTTCAAGAATGCGGTGCGGTGGAGAGATGTCGGCTGAGGAGTTGCGCACAAAGCCATCCGTCGCCTTTGCAAGCTATACAAGGTCAACATGGCGAGACTCGTCCGAAAGTTCAAGGAGTAGTGCGAGTCACCCTAGACTACGGAGCGATGCAGGAGGAGCCCGACCGCGATCGCGGTACCTCTACCGTCGCCTACACCACCGAGCCCGGAGCAGAGGCGTCGTATCACCGGAGATCGTCGAGCCTATCTCAGTCGGTTCACCCCAGCCCCAGTCAGAGAGCAGTCGCCACCGATCCGCAACTCGTGGGTTGTCTACAGCGATTCTGAGGACGATAGTAGTGTGCCCTATTTTTGAGGACCCGAGTGGGAGCCTTCAGAGTAGATAGTGCGAGTATACACGTTGGGTTTTATTTGCAGTTGTGTGTGATGTGAGCTGCAAATATTGCCTTAAAAGCATTATATTGCGATCATATCAATCTTTTAATAGAGTTTATTTTTGTTCAGTTTCTTTGTTAGCCTTTTTGGCTAAGTGTTTGTTTAGTTAGGTTTCCATTAAGCAAAACCCCCTTAGACGCATTTACCTCTTATCTATGCTTTTCCCTCTCGTCTTTTACCTTTGGTCGATCGTGATTGTTTTCTTTTGAGCAAGATGGTTGATACCGAGAACTCCTCGGCCGTGTCAGCGAACCAGACCAGAGAGCGATGCTGCGCGGCGGTGCCACCTACCTTGATCCCGCCCTCGATCGATTTTGGTGGCGGACTCGGATGATCACGAACCATGATGCGAGTATGCGAACTATGATGCGCAGCGGCACGAGAGCGATACCACCACGGCACCTCGTCGGCGGTCGGCTATCACGAGTTCATGAGGCGAGACCGCTGTTTTTCTCGATTCGTCCGAGCCTTTGGAGGCGGCGATTGGGTCCGTTCGATTGAGAAGAAACGAACTTGGCTCGATCTGCCGGCGAGAGAAGGTGTTATATGCGACACATCGGCTTGAGGGACCAGCGGCGTGGTGGGAGAACTCTTGTGCGCCCATGAGAACCGAACAACATCACTTGGAAGGAGTTCGCCAAGGCCTTCCATCTTGCCCATGTCATGGATGGAGTGGTCGAGATGAAGAAGGATGAGTTCGGGAATTCCAGGCGAGAGGAACACATCGGTGGTGAATATCTCAATAAATTCACTCGGTTGGCTCGCTTCTGCGCCCGAGGATGTAGCGTCGGATGCAGCTCGCGAAGAGGTTCAAGAAAGGCTTGAACCCGGCTTTGAAGGTGCAAGTCATGCACAGCGACTATGCGATTTCAGCGATTGGTGGATAAGGCCATTCTCATTAAGGAGAGTCGCGCGAGCTCGAGGAGTCTCGCAAGAGGAGGTTGATCGGCGAAGTCACGATCGCACGATCCCGAGGCCTCGTTTTGGTTCCTACCGGCTGCCGAGTGCCGCAGCGGCAGCGGCGATCGTCGGCTTTCAAGACCCGGCTCGGGCGCCACGTCGGTTCGGTCGGAGACGGCGTCCGTAGTTCGATGGTCGGCGGCGGCGAAGAGCAATAACTCGGCGGCATCATCACTTGCTTCAAGTGTCATGGTGGGACACTATGCTAGCAAGTGCCCTCGAGCGAGCCCGCGCCGATTCGCTTTGACTTAGGAGCCACACCGGTCGTACTCTTACCTAGGAGCGGGGCGAGGAGCACCCGGCATCGGGGCGAGCCAGCGGGGCGCGTCGGTGGTGAGAGGTCGGGTGAACCACGTCACGCGAGAGGATGCCCAGCAGCACGAGGCGTTGTGATCGATGCGTTCCTAGTACATTCGATTCTGCCACGATTTTATTTGATTACGGAGCTTCGCATTCGTTTGTTTCTCGGAGTTTTGCTTTAAAGCAACAATTGAAAATCGTTGCTCTTGGATCATTCTTTTAATCCAATCCCGGATCGAGTTGAGATCCAACCTAGGTTGTCGAGAGTTAGGATAACCATTCGAGGAGTTGAGTTGAGCCGACGATTTTGTTGGATATCTGATCCCTAGATATAATCTTGGGAATGGATTGGTTTCGAAGCGGCGGCGATGTTAGGCGTGGGAGCGAGCGGTGACCTTAACCAATTCAGATGGGGTTAAGGTGCGATTCGCGACGGCAGTGTCGGCGAGCGGTCATGGTTTGCGAGCAAGGTGATCTAGTTGGAGGATGTACGGTTGTCGGGAGTACCGGCGTGTTTCGAATGACCTTCGGTATGCGCCTAAGCGAGAGGTTGAGTTTTGATTGAGCTTGTGCGGTACGTTCCGATTTCCAAGAGACCCTATCGGATGCCAGCCAATGACTTAGCAGAGTTGAAGAAGCAAATTCAGGAGCTTTTGGATAAGAGTTACATCAGACCGAGTTCATCCCCGTGGGGAGCGCCAGTGTTGTTCGTCGAGAAGAAGGATGGTAGTCAGCGCATGTGTGTGGACTACAGAGCACTTAATGAGGTCACCATCAAGAATAAGTACCCTCTGCCTAGGATTGATGACCTGTTTGATCAGCTCAAGGGAGCAGGGGTGTTCTCCAAGATTGATTTGAGATCAGGATATCATCAGATGAGGATTGGCAAAGAGGATATACCCAAGACAGCCTTCTCGACTCGTTATGGTCTATACGAGTTCACAGTGATGTCATTTGGTTTGACCAATGCCCCAGCATATTTCATGTATTTGATGAATAAGGTGTTTATTGAATATTTGGACAAGTTTGTCGTTGTGTTCATTGACGACATTTTGATATGTTCCAAGGACGAGGAGGAACATCAGGAGCACTTGAGATTAGCGTTACAGAAATTGAGAGATAATCAGTTGTATGCGAAGTTCAGCAAATGTGAGTTTTGGATGAAGAAAGTCGCCTTTCTAGGGTATGTGTTGACAGCAGAAGGAGTCGCAGTTGACCTAGGAAAAGTGAGTGATGTTTTGGATTGGCAGACACCCACTTCAGTTACCTAGGTCAGGAGTTTTCTGGGTATGGCAGGATACTACCGTCGCTTTATTGAGGGATTTTTCAGTGTGGTCAGACTTCTCACGCAGTTGCTTAAAAGGAAAAGAAGTTCACTTGGGCACCAGAGTGCGAGAAACGTTTTCAAAAACTTAAGGAGAGTTTGACCACAGCCCCAGTGCTTGTGTTACCTGATATTAATAAGGATTTTGAGATATATTGCGATACCTCTCGCAAAGGTTTGGGTTGTGTCTTGATGCAAGACAAGAGAGTGGTAGCTTATGCCTCACGCCAGTTGAGACCGCATGAGGAGAACTACCCTACTCATGACTTGGAGCTAGCCGCCGTAGTGCATGCTTTAAAGATTTAGCGTCATTATCTGATGGGTAACAGATGTGAAGTTTACACGGATCATAAGAGTCTGAAATACATCTTTACCCAGTCCGAGCTTAACCTCAGGCAGAGGAGGTGGCTAGAGCTGATAAAGGATTATAATGTTGGCATACATTATCATCCTGGGAAAGCTAATGTTGTTGCGATGCCTTGAGCGAAAGGTATCTTGCAATTGGTGATGGTTCGAGAGAGTCGGCCCGACATTGCATGAAGAATTTGAAGCTTAGCCTTGAGTTGGTTGAGCGAGATTTTGGCGACTATGGAGTTGCGACCTACTTTGGATGGTCGATTCGTCGAGCTCGGTTAGATGATGAGGCATTTCAGTGGATCAGAAAGAACTTAAGTGAAGGTAAAGAGTCAGGATTTTCAGTGGATGACCAGGGAACCTTGTGGTTCAAGCAGCGTTTGTGTGTGCCCAGCAAGCAAGAGCTAAAAGATGTGTTGTTAAAAGAGGCTCATGAGTCGTTGTATTCGATTCATCCAGGCAGTACCAAGATGTACCAGGACATTAAGGATAAGTATTGGTGGCCAAGCATGAAGCGTGAGATCGTTGAGTATGTAGCCCTTTGTGATGTTTGTCAGAGAGTAAAGGCAGAGCATCAGAGACCTGCAGGGTTGCTACAGCCATTGAAAGTTCCCGAGTGGAAGTGGGAAGAAATCGGTATAGACTTCATAGTCGGTCTGCCTAAGACCAAAGAGGGCTATGATTCGATTTGCGTCATCGTGGACCGATTGACCAAGGTTGCTCATTTCATTCCCGTTAAGACAACCTATAGTGGTGACAGATTGGCAGAGCTATATATGTCCAGGATTGTCAGTTTGCATGGTGTGCCCAAGAAGATTGTATCAGATCGTGGATCGCAGTTCACCTCTCGTTTTTGGGGTAGTTTCCATAAGGCTATGGGAACTCACCTGAATTTCAGTACAGCGTATCACCCCTAGACAGATGGTCAGACAGAGCGAGTAAATCAGATTTTGGAGGACATGTTGAGAGCCTGTGTGCTTGATCATGGGTCCAAGTGGGACAGTTGTTTGCCTTTTGCAGAGTTCTCGTACAACAACAGTTATCAGGCCAGTTTGCAGATGTCACCGTTTGAGGCATTGTATGGTAGGAAATGCAGAACCCCTCTCAATTGGAAAGAGACGGGGAAGGTCGGGTTTTGGTCGGTGTTTGAAAGAAGCGAGGATAAGGTCCGCTTGATACGAGAAAGGTTAAAAGCGCCCGAGTCGGAGAAAAGCTATCCGGATACGGGCGTCGAGAGCGAGTTTTGAGCCAGTTGATTTTGTGTATCTCAGGATCACACCATTCAAGGGTGTGAAGAGGTTTCAGCTAAAAGGGAAGCTTGCACCGAGGTATGTTGGTCCTTTCAGGATTCTGAAACGCATGGGAGAGGTTGCTTATCAGTTGGAGCTTCCTGCGTCCTTCAATGGGGTACATGACGTCTTCCATGTGTCCCAGCTGAAGAAGTGCTTGTGTGTGCCAGAGGAGGTCGTGCCAGTTGAGGCCGTTGACCTGTAGGAGGATCTGTCGTACAAGGAGTATCCCGTCAAAATCCTGAAAGTGTCGGAGCGAGTCACCCGGAATAAAGTGGTCCGTTTTTGCAACGTGCAGTCGAGCAACCATTCCGAAGAGGAAGCCACCTAGGAGCGCGAGGAGGATCTCAGAGCGGAGTTCCCGAACCTATTCTCTTAGTTGGCCCAGATCTCGGGGTCGAGATCTCGTTTAAGGGGGTAAGGTTTGTAACATCCTGTTTTTTCTGATATTTTTTAAGTCAGGATTTTAAAAATGAATTTTTTGGAATTTTGTGAAATTAATTTAAGCTTCAAATGAATTTTTAGAAATTTTAAAATTTTAATATGATTAAAATAAACATTAACATAAGCTGGAAATATTTTATTTGGATTCTTCAGGTCTCAAGGAATTTTCTAGTATTTTTGGTGAATTTTTGGGATTTATTTGCTATTTTCTAGAGCTTTTAGAAGTTTATTTGAATTTCTGGAAAGAAAACAGAAATAAGAAAAAACCCCAAGCCACCTCAGCCGTCCGATCCCTCCCCGCACCATGCGTCAAGATCGCGTCGGCCCAGCCCGCCACTCACCCGCCCCCGCCTACCTCGCTTCCGCGCCGTCCGATCGCCGCGCCCGCCACGCGTCGCCTCCCTACGGCAGCCGTACCCTTTCCCACCATCGCTTCCCCGCCGCCCGATCAGCCCCGCGCCACGCGTCGCGCATCCGCCGCGCCGCGTCCGCTCCCGCAAACCCTAATCCTAATCCCACCGCCCGCGCGCCCGCATCCCCGCCGCTGATCAAGCCACGTGGCGGCACCAGCACACTCGCGCCCGCCCGCACCCGATGCCGTCGGATCACGCCCCGTGGCTACATCCGAGCCGTTCAAACTAAATCGCTCCGCGCACGCGACCGTCTCCGGATCAAACTTCCTCGGTTCGCGTGATAAAACCCGACTCCCCGCCTCGGTTCGCATGCCCGCTCGTCGCCGCCGCCGAACCCTAGTCCCCGCTCTCCCGTGCCATCGCCGCCGTACCCAGGCCGCGCCGCCGTCGCCTGTGCCTCCCCTGCCTTCCCCGCGGCCGCTGGAGTTGTCGCCGTCGCTGGAGTCCCGCCGGTGAGCCCCCTCCGCCGTTCTCTTCTCCGCGTCGCCCGTTGCCTTCTCCGTCGCCAGACCGCGCCGCTCACGTCGCCTCGGCGCGCCTTCGCCGCGCGCGCGCGCGCCATGCGCCTCGCGCCGCGCGCGCCGCCGCGTCGTCGATCCGCTCTCGCGCCCGGCCGCGCGTCGTCATCGCCTCGCTCTCGCCGCGCCGCCGCGCGCGCGCGACACGCCGCGCCACGCGTCAGCGATCCGCGCCGTCCCGCCCCCGCGCCGCCGTATCTCCGCCGCCCGCTCAGATCCGAGCCGAGGGCTCAGATCTGGCCGCGTGCCATTGATCTGAGCTTAATCGTGCAAACCACATGTCTATTATGGGATGAACCTGATTGATTAATTTGTAATACCTTAATTCCAATTTTGCCATCGTGATGAACATGGTTGCTGATTTCCATGTGGCGCAAGGGGGGGTGTGATGCGAAACCCTAGCGGGCAGGATTGAGTTGAGGTAGAGCATTGTAAAGACCTTGTTGTGATTACCTTAGGCCTAGGCTAATCACATCGTGTGGGTACAGTTGTGCAACCTCTGCAGAGTGTAAAACTATTCGAATAGCCGCGTCCTCGGTCATGGACATTGCTCGGGGATTTCACACAAGGGTTAGTGTTTCACTTATAACTTGGTGGTTTATGTTGGAGGTGGGCAGGTAGTTCACAGTTGGTTTAGCTTGTGAATTGGTGTTCACAAGTGGTTCATATTTAATCCTTTGATTATTCATTATTACTGTTTTCAGTTAACTTTCGCTTTTAAGTTATTTATTATATTTCATTGTGAAATGCCTTTATGCAAATTAACCATTCAGCCTTCCTTTGGTAAGCCTTGCATATTATATTGCATTCATTTGTTACAAACGACTTGCTGAGTACCAATGTACTCACGGCTTTACGCCTATGTTGCTAAGTTGAGGAGAGAGTACTATCGCGGGAGGTTCGGAAGGAGAGTACTCGACGACTTCACGGATTAGGCCGTTCTCCACTCGATGCTTTGTGGCTTGTCGATTGGTCGCTATGCTTTATTTTTGATTTCCGCTGCTATTTTATTAAGCCCTTCCGGCTAGAGATATTGTAAGCTTGGCCATAAGGTCGTACCTTTCATATTTTATCGATATTTGAGTTTTCCTTTATTATTGTTGTGTGTATGACTGTAATGATATCTATGTTTGACTGTGTGCACTAGCGTGATCCTGGACTAGTGCAGTTTACACAGAGAGACCAAATTTGCATATTCGGGTCTCGACAGCCTCTAAAACTATAGCCATCAGATCAATCTCAATTGAAATATCGACATGTGGATATTAATTAGTACTTAAGAGATGCTTTGAACGGGCAATTTTTTAGTTCAAAAGAAGGAAGTTTACGAAACCGTATGCATTGTTTCATAGAAAGACATTTATTTGGCATCCTTTGAAAATTATAAATAGTCTATAAATCTTTTAACAAGTATTGATAGTAGAAGTAAAAATCAGAAACTACAACAAAGCACAGGTGATATACTAGTGCTATCATAGTAGCATGCTAGACAGAGAAAAAGAGTACATGACACAGGACATGGCTAAATAATAATCTATCAACACTACTACAAAAAAAAAGTTTATATTAGACGCCTCATCACAGACGATTCATAAAAACTGCCTGTATTAAATACAATCACAGACGGTTCCAGATAAAAACCGTCTGTGATAGTATCACAAAAACCATCTGTAATATTGCGGAATATCACAGACGATTTTTAATTAAAAACCATATGTGATATTGGCATATCACAGACGGTTCTTAATTAAGAACCGTCTGTGATATGTTTCCCGCCTCACACACCCCTAAAATTTCATAATTTTTTGTCTGAGTTCGAGTAGAATTCCGTTCTGACACATCTTCAGTAAAACGGACATAACTTTTGCATACGGTATCCGTTTTTGATGTTCTTGTACTCGTTGGAAAGCTAACGACGAGCCCGATACAAAAAATGATTAGTTTATGTTAGTCGCCCTCGAAGACTCCAAAAATCGGCCATCTTTAGTCTCAAATTTGCATCGGAAGTTTTTTATTTCTATTTTTGCCAAAAATATTTGATCTTCCCTTCGAAATTTAGGGTTTGTTTCAACTGCAAAGTTGTAGATCTCGTCGAAACCTTTAAAATGAGTATATATAAGCCATACAGAACTACAGATCGTCCTACCTCTCCCTCCCATATAAATACTCATCTGAACACATCTCCTACCTTTTATGCACTCAAAATCTCCCTAACCTCCTTACTGTCTCCTCCTCAATCGATCTCTTTGTGGTTAGGGCTCTCTCCATTGTTTCTTTAGTATTTGATTCGGTAACTTTGTGTTGCTACTTTGTGGCATTTAGAGCTTCATCCCTCTATTGTTTCTTCTACTTACAGTGAGACGGCCACCAAGAAGGCCTACCCGAGCTGCATCAGGGACAAAAGGTATAGCTTATGATATTGTAATGGTGAATTGTAATCTTATGATATTGTAATGGTGGATTGTAATTTAAATAGAATGTTCTCTGCTATGTTTGCTATCGTATTTGTTTGTTTTCAAACGGTATAGCTAATATTTCCTAAGGCTAATTCAAAAATAAAAGAATTTTGGTATAGAATGAACTATCACAGACGGTTTGTAATACAAACCGTCTGTGAAGAACATCATAGACGGCTCTATATATAGAACCATCTGTGATACTCATACATCATAGACGGTTCTATATATAGAACTGTCTGTGATAGTGTTTTTCACAGACGATTCTAGTTATAAACTGTCTGTATTGTATTCATCACAGACGACTCATAAACCGTCTGTGATAACTTTCGATTATCACTGACCTATAAATTCATACGGTTTAAAAAATCGTCTATGATGACGTTTTTAAATCGTCTGTGATGATGATTTTTGTAGTAGTATAAGCAACAGGCAAAAACCTTAGTTGGCCTCAGACATCACAACTGTGTAGAAATGTTTGAACCCACCAGGCACGTTGGGCAAAACAGCCTCAGGGTGGCCACAACCATTCACAATACGCTAGTTAACCAGAGGCGACATCTTGAACCAATGTTTGCATCATCGTTGCTCTCGTGATGTGATTACTGGCCACGAAATAAAACATACTAACGTCTATTGAGCCGATTCCGCGCCTGCGAGTGAACCGCTTGGGCGACCAGTCACGGTTCACCGTTGGACCAGTTCACAGTTCACGGTCCGACTGTTGGACCGCAGCTCGCTAATAGGTTAGTTTAATATGTATCATCTTCTGTAGACAGCTAGTGGATGCATGCATCGTACTGGTGTCCTCCCGATGAGCGTGGGGTGTGTTAACCCTCGGCTGCTCCGTATTTAAAGTTTAATATTATTTTTGTTGGAACAACTGCTGAACCAGACTGGACCTGGCAGGTTCCAATTTTTACGATAGAACCGTCGGTCAGTACAAGAGCCTCCACGTTATATTAAATATTATTTTTGTTGAAACGATTGCTGAACCAGGCCACATCTCGCACTGCTTCCGTTTTTTCCCATCAACCGCCGGTCCATCATTAGGCCTGACCGAGCAGTGAAGGAGCCTCCACGTCGGGCCATGCCCCAGGGGCAAACTTGCACACGCCCCACCCACTTTGCCTAGCTGCTCAACTAGAAACCAAACAGGCCGCAAGTTGTAGAGGTGTAAACGAAGCGGATACAGATAGATATTACTTATTCCGTATCCGTTTTCATTTTTTTTTTGTCGGAGTCGGAATCGGACACGGATAATACCGGATACGAATACGGATATTCTCGGTTACGAATACGGAGCGAATACATGCCACTCCAAATAATGTTAGTCTCGGTTACGAATATTTAGTCAGATAATACGCGAAAACAAAAACCATATATATCACATGTGTAAGGATCAATCACCATACTACATATCCATAATGGAACTACATTAGTAGCATAATAAGCAAATTTCGCACGATGACAAAGACAAGTTAAGCAATTAGTAAATTCTAGTTAGCAAAATAGCAAGTAAATAACAGAGACTAGTTAAACAAGTAGTAGCTAACTAGCTACATGCCACACAGTTCAAAAGTAAGAATTATCCATAGCCAAGTAGTCAGGTACATCACTTGATACGTGGTTGTCTGATCTTCTCGACGTAGGATAGATACTCGTAGAAGTCTTGATGAATCGTAATGATCCTCCAATGTCAATGTAAGGGACGAACACTCTTTAATCCGTCAAAACACGCTCGCGTTGATTTCGTCGACCACCAAGCAAAGATCTATCGTATACTCAATTCTCAGCGAAAAGGCTAAACAATCTTGATTGAAGAACACTATTAATTCCATATGGAATTTCGGCAGCAATAATGAATTTGAACAAACTTTAGTAGATTGATTTTTGTCAAAGATAGTCTGAACCCTAAAAACTACGATTATAAGGTTTATATAGCTCATTGGGACGTCTATATGGTTCTCAAACTGAATACAACTCAACCTTATATTGCTTTAGATTCAAACTCACATAAAAGGAAACTAGATTTTACAGCTGTCATGTTATTTCGATCATAGCAAATGATTTGTTATGTATTTAAAGATGAGGGCTTATCCATTGCGTAGATCTTGAAATAAGCTTTCCAACGAGTACAAGAACAACCGAATCGGTCTTCGTTTGTGAAAGTTATGGCCTTTTTAGTAAGTATCTATTAGACTGTTCTGAACCGAATCCGAATTGAGTTCTGAGTTGAATCTGAGTTTGAATCCGGTAACTATCCGATAACTATCCAAAAAAATATCTGGATAGTTCCGTATCCGTCGGATAATATTTGTTCTGAATCCGTTTCCATATCCAGCAAAAAATATCCGAATCCGTATCTGTATCCAACAAAATCTCCGGATATCCGAAAATTTGCTCCGAATTCTATCCGAATTAAAACGGATGGACGGACGATCGAAAAATATCCGTTCCGTTTGCACCCCTAGCAAGCTGCATCCATTGATAATAGCTTTCGGCTTAACCTTCTCATTGTGGTTTTTAATTAAAATTATATTGTAACTTAACTTTTTTAGAAAAAATTGAGAAAAAAATAAAGAAACCCGTTGTATCGTTACGGATAATATAAAAGAATAAAGAAAAGTAAAGTAAAAAAACAAAATAAACGAAAATTAAAAGTTAATGTATTCCAAGTGACTTCTAACTTAAATAAACTGAAGCCAAATAAAAACTAAAAGCTAAAGCCATTTGAGCGAGACCGATAATGGTTGTTTGATCTTTCATGGTGGTGATTTTCGAATAGATATGTGGAGTATGAATTACAGATACAATTCATATTAGAATAGATAAAATCCCCACCCATGTACACCACAATACGTAAATGAGAGAGATATGATCAATTGATCCAACGGTTAAAAATCAACACCACAATCGAATTCCAAACGCCTAAACATGAACCCTATATGGATCCTCAAGAACTAGTACACAAATGATAATAGGGATAGACTCTCATGGCAATACGGCAAAAACTCAATTCATAATCTATACTCTGCTTACAAGGGACGCAATACATCGTAGGAATTCCTGCCCTCCCAGCGCATTTGTGCGCTCCGCTCGGTTCTTCTTCATTCGCCACGTGTAGCCTTCGTTGCTGTCCATTTGCTGCCCTTCGATGTGTCCTTCGCATCCACCCCTTGCTTGCTCGGCGTGACCTAGCTCACTGTGAGTGGCCCCGTCTGCACTGCTCAATGCGCCAACCCTTCGCGTCCATTCCCCTTGCCTGCTCGGCTCCCTCTACCTGCAATTCCTATTGCTTCCATCCGCGGTGCTCCGTCCCTCCCTAGGGTGCTCCTTTGTGCCGTGCATCTGGATCAGCACAACCCCGTACAGACCGCTGGTGTTCTCACCGCTGCTACTCGACGGTCTGCGCCTCTTCTTTCCTACCTCCTACGTCTAGCCTGTTGGTTTTTGGTTTCACTGCAATTGTGTCGGCCTCTTCGCCTATCTTGTTGGCCCGCCATAGATCCGTGCCGATTGGGCTTCGTCTGTGCAGACCGCACCTCCGGTTCAGCTCTGCGGTTTGTCTCGGTAGATTTGTGCATGCTCTTGCTGCGACAATTCCGGCCTGCGCTTTGTACTCACGTTTTTGGGGGCTGTTTTCCTCATTTCGAGGTTCGTCAGCGTTGCTCTTCAGTTTCGGTACGATTGTTTTGGGTCCTTGCTCTACCTTTGCGACCCATCTCGAATTCGCCTCAGTTTGGTTCTGATATTTGCTTTGTTTCCTTAATGCATGGCAATGCTTCCATCGTTTTGATATGGGTGTGAATTGAAGACAAAAAGGTAATTGAATGAGTTTTTGGCTAATTTGATATGTTCTTTGGTTTCTCTAAATTTGTAGGGTTTATAGAGGACTATTGGACTTTGTTTTTATAGGTTTTCTTGGTTGTTCAAGACCACTGATTGCATCAAGCAGATTTTTGCAGTTGGACAAATTTTTTTCTTCATTTTATTAGTGAGTGGCTAAGTGCTTTTGCATAGTGTTGCTTGAAAGAGACTCCCTCTGTTTTTTTATGTCACCCTAAAATGTTGTTATACAGAATTACCCTACTTGAAATCAATGCCCTATCTAAAAAAGATATGCAGGTTGGTGGTACAATGTGCCTTATTAGTATTAGACCATAGACAAAATGTCGATTGGGTGGTCCTTTTCACCTTGTGATGAAATCTGGGAGAAATACTCCTTCCCTTATCTTTGCCAAGTCGTTTATATATTATCTCTGCCTGTCCTATAGAGTTCTCAGCTTATCTGTTGCGAATGGAAAGTTAGATGCCATATTTTTGTGTTTGGGATGCATTATAACTTTTCACTGAGAGATCTCAGCTTGACGATTTTGTATAGTAGCCATACATCAGTACAAATAAGCTATGCATGTAGGATTCAAATCAGAATTACTATTGCTACTGAATTAATTCTGTTTCATGTGCATAAGCCTTTTGTCTTTTTTGGTGTAGAATTTGTTTTTCTTGCTTTACTAAGATTCTTCTCATAGTGGGAAGTCATGATTCATGCTCTATGGTAATGATGGTTGATGATAGCACCAGAGGTAGCTGCTACCTGAAGGATTATCTCCTCATCCTTCATTTCCTCTTTTGCAAAGCATTATTATTTCCTCACCCTGCTTTTTTTTCTTTTGCGATTACTCTGGTCTCCCAGCAATTTTATTTTGTTTGTAGAAGTGGTGATTAGACTTGGTTAATAAACCTCTGTAGAGTTGTGACTATAATCATTGTATTGGGAATTAGGCAAATAAGAAACCATTATATGCCGGATGGAGCTGCAAATGTAACTCTTCTATTCCCACATAACAATTAGTGAAGAAGGTCATGCGCATTATTGTAATTTCAATTTTCTTTGAATAGGTTTATCCTCCACCAACTAATTTGCTCTGAAGAGACTTCTCCTCCACCAACTATGTATTTCTTTAACTTGGTTCTCAGGGTTTATGCACCGCCTATGGCACGATTTATCTGGCAGTGAGGATTAGATCTCAAGATGTTAGTAACATGCCAAGAATATGGTTAGTCCACTTTGTCAAAACCACATTTCCACTATTTCTAAGTTTGGATAAACCATTAACTAGGTTTACGGTAGGCATACTATTCAGCTCTCCCTACCTCATGCTTGCAAAAAGCTAGCTAGCACTGTCTAATTTTATTCTTATGTTGCTCTCTCTAAACCCTTCTGTGATTGTCATCGCCGTTGTACAAAGCAACTCCTATTACTCTGTTAGTACCTTTTGGCACGATCTTTGAACGTATCTGATTTATTGTAAGGTCTGATAGAGGCAATGAAGGGAGGAAATCTCCCATCTGTCATAAATTAATTTAGGGTGCATCAATCACCTATACGGATTGTTGGCTTTCGAATAGTAATTGTACAATAGCGGGTGGTTTCTTGCAACATTGCCATTACTTCTATAAAACAATTGGTGAAAATGAAGGATGGATTCTGGAGGTACAATGAGCGAGGCGATAGGCAATCATTTTTTTTTGAAGGATAGTGTATTGATAAAGTTAATTTTAATGATATCTTCAGTCCTTTATCATGATGTTTTTAGAGTCATAATGTCACAACCAGTTTCCTTTCATTTTTTGATTCGCCAAGTGTTGAGCGACCACCAAAAAGCTTGGAGGAGCTACCCAAGATGGAGCTGCAGTCGCTTGACCAACCAGACAGGTCGAACCCCTTTGTTATGATGTGTTCGGTGTGTTGCATGTTAATCGGTTTCTATGGAGCTTTTACAGCCTGTTTCACAACTACTATCATTGTCGTGCAACGAATTTTGTCTCCAAATTCTCCCAGCGCTCTAGCCCCGCCAGCTAAAATGGCCAAGCATTCCACATCATGGCTGGCTTGAATACAAGTGAGAGGCAATTTTCAGTTGGAGATATGGTTTACTTGAAAATACAGCCATATAGGACTGCTGTATTTGGACTGAAGCAAGCTCTGAAGTTAGCTAGTAAATTTTGTGGGCCATTTAGAATTTTGCAGAAAGTGGGCAAAGTAGCTTACAGAATTCAGCTCCCCGAAAATGTGAACATCCACCCTCTATTTCATGTCAGTCAGCTTAAGAGACACTGGACCTAATGCCATACCCAGTCCAGGTTTACCTTTAGTTGGGAAAGATGGAAATATCAGAACCGAACCGGCTGCAGTATTAGGGACCCGAGCTCTGCCTAGAAATCAGAGTTTGGTAACTCAATGGTTAATTCAATTGGTCAATTTAGCCCTCCAAGATGCATCATGGGAGGATGTCGACTTTAATAAAAGTACTTTTCCTAAATTTTACTTGCAACTATCAAGTCTTGGTTCCCTAATTCAAACACTTGAGGGTAAGTGATCTGTTAGAGGAGGGGAGTGTCAGATCTGAAGAAAATGAGCTCTGGAGCTCAATACCTGTTCGGACCCGGCAAATCGCCTGTTCGGACTGGGCGAATCGTTAAGTGGCAGGGGACGGTCCAGATTGATCCATACTTCACCAAACGATCTACGGTCAATTTACTGCTAGTTATTAATGTTGATAACCCAAAACCTTGTCTTACGATTAACAGCCATACCACAAGGGATGAGCAGTCAGAACTGCTGTAATCTCTGTTTTACATTAAGACTAATTGTAAACACCCTTATTTATACCTTTCGGCTAATGAATGAGAGGCATGATGCCATTACACCGATTATCTAGATGTCTTAGCTGTAGCTGTAGTTCTTCTGTTCTTTCAAGTTTCCACCTTTTCCAAATCGCGTTCGATTCTTCCCCAAATTCGGATCCCAAATCGAGGAATCCAACAATTCGTTCTCTGTTTCTTGCGTTGTGGTGCACTTGGGAGAGAGAAGCAAACCAAGATTGGGGGCTGCAGCAATCAGGCCAATAACTTGTTTAATCCCTGCTGAAGTAATGGATTGAGTTGCTATTTTGGCCACTGTGATCGACTGCTGCTGCTGCTTTGATCGTGGTTGCTGTAACCGCTGGGTTGGAGAGAGACGTACTCCTGCTGTGATCGATTGAAGTGCTAGTCCTACTGCTGTAGATCAACAACTACGGCTGTCGTTGCTGTTCGGAGTAGGCAAAGCATACAAGAGCTTTTAATTTGTGCTGCTGCTATTTGGATATTGAGCATTGGTTGTCCCCTTACTGTGAATTGCTGCCGAATTCACAGAAGACACAACTATCGATCGTTTGTACGATGAAAGATCGAGCCATCGTATGCGTGTCTGTTAGTTTACTAGTTGGACTGTACCAACTGATCTTAATATTTTTTTTTGAAGTTTCTAGTTATCACTTAGATATTTTCTATTAAACAATTATCTAAATTTCTGACCGTTAGATTAAAGACCCAATGGCTCTTTTTTTAGAGGAATTTTTTTGGAGGGGGAAGGAATTCACGGCCGTTGGATCTCTAACCCAACAGTTAGAAATCTGGATGATAGTTTGAAAGAAAATATCCGAGTGATGTTTATCAACTCCCCTTTTTTTCTCATGAGATAGTTTGTCATTGCATTAGACATGAACTCAAAGGGAATTTTAGATTACTAAGACCACTCTTTTAAGCTTCTTACTTGGGATGATCATAGTAAGTCTTTATTAGTGATGTGCCCAAGAGGCAATCATAAATAATTCGGTTTTATAAGCTAAAAGAGATATTGATCCATATGGGATTAGGGTTCTAATGGGCCTACAACGTGGAAGCCCATTAGCATCCTCTATAAATATGTGGAGGCGGGGCTGCAGGTGCGTGATGCTATTATGCTGAAAACCCTGGTCGCGTATTTCATTACTTTTACCGATGACTTTAGTAGATATGGATACATCTACTTAATGAGGCACAAGTCTGAATCGTTTGAAAAGTTCAAACAATTTCAGAATGAAGTACAAAATCAGCTAGGCAAGACAATTAAAATTCTGCGATCTGATCGTGGAGTTAAATATTTGAGCCATAAATTTGGTAAACATTTAAAACAGTGTGGAATTGTTCCACAGCTGACTCCGCCTGGCACACCTCAATGGAACGGGGTATCTAAACGGAGGAACCGGACCTTATTAGACATGGTTCGGTCTGTAATGAGCTAATCTGATCTTCCATTGTCCTTCTGGGGATATGCTCTAGAAATTGTTGCGTTTACACTAAACAGAGTTCCATCTAATTCAGTGGAAAAGACACCATACGAGAAATGGACTAAGAAACATTCTGGATTATCTTTCCTTAAGATATGGGGTTGTGAGACTTATGTGAAACGTTTCACGTCTGATAAGCTCCATCCTAAATCTTATAAATGCTTCTTTGTTGGGTATTCTAAGGAAACCAAAGGATATTATTTTTACAATCGGGAAGAAGGTAAAGTGTTTGTTACTCGGAACGGTGTCTTTTTGGAAAAAGAGTTTCTTTCAAAGGGTGTTAGTGGGAGCAAGGTGCAGCTTGAAGAAATTCAGGAAACACCTGAAAATATTTCAGCTCCTATTAGACCTCAATAGGATGTACAAGATGTTGTATAATCGGTTATGGAGGCACCGCTCCCACGTAGGTCTACAAGGGCACGTCGCGCAACTGAAAAGTTCATACTCCTAACCACGGGACAACGCGACATATTGTTGTTGGACAATGATGAGCCCAAGAGCTACACGGAAGTAATGATGGGACCAGACTCTGAAAAATAGCTTGGGGCAATGAGGTCTGAAATAGAATCCATATATGATAATCAAGTTTGGAACTTGGTGGATCCACCTGATGGTGTAAAAGCTATTGAGTATAAATGGGTTTTTAAGAAAAAGATAGACATGGATGGAAATGTTTACATCTATAAGGCACGATTGGTGGCGAAAGGTTTTAAGCAAATTCAAGGTGTTAATTATGATGAAACGTTTTCGCCCGTCGCTATGCTAAAGTCTATTCAGATCCTCCTAGCGATTACTGCTTATTTCGACTACGAGATTTGGCAAATGGATGTTAAAACGGCTTTCCTAAATGGAAACCTAAGCGAGCATGTGTACATGACATAGCCTAAAAATTTTGTTGATTCGAAAAATACTGAGAGAATATGCAAGCTTCAGAAGTCCATTTATGGATTGAAGCAAGCACTCGGAGTTGGAATCTTCATTTTGATGAAGTAATCAAAGGGTTTGGCTTTATCAAGAATGAAGAAGAGCCTTGTGTTTACAAGAAGGCTAGTGGGAGCACACTTGTTTTTCTGGTCTTGTATGTAGATAACATATTATTAATCGGAAATGATATTCCAATGCTAGAAGCTGTGAAGTCTTCTTTGAGAAAAAGTTTCTCAATGAAAGATCTCGGAGAGCTAGCTTACATTTTGGGCATAAAGATCTATAGAGATAGATCGAAGAGGCTAATTGGATTAAGCCAAAGTACATACACTGACAAGGTATTGAAACGGTTCAATATGCAAGATTCCAAGAAAGGTTTCTTACCTATGTCACATGGCATTAGTCTTAGCAATACTCAGTGTGCTTCAACACTTGATGAGCAAGAGAAGATGAGTTCGATTTCGTATGCCTCAGCCATCGGATCCATTATGTATGCTATGCTTTGTACGCGCCCAGATGTTTCATATGCTCTAAGTGTTACGAGCAGGTACCAATCTAGCCCCGGTCTAGCTCACTGGGTGGCTGTAAAGAATATTCTTAAGTATTTTAGAAGGACTAAGGATATGTTCCTTATTTTTGGAGGTGAAGAAGAGCTCGTTGTAAAAAGTTACACCGATGCTAGCTTCCAAACTGATAAAGATAATAGCAGATCGCAGTCTGGTTTTGTGTTCTGCCTCAATGGAGAGGCAGTGAGCTGCAAAAGTTCCAAGCTAGAGACGGTAGCTGATTCGACAACCGAGACCGAGTATATTGCAGCTTCTGAAGCTGCAAAGGAAGCTATTTGGATCAGAAAATTTGTTTTTGAATTGGGTGTGATCCCTAGTATGTCCAGTCCAGTGAATCTCTATTGTGATAATAGTGGAGCCATTGCGCAAGCAAAGGAGCCTAGGTCACACCAAAAGTCCAAACATATACTTCGGCGCTATCACCTTATCCGTAAGATCATTGATAGAGGTGAAGTGAAGATTTGCAAGGTGCACACGGATTTGAATATTGCTGATCCGTTGACGAAGCCTCTCCCACAACCAAAGCATGGGGCACACACGAGTGCAATGGATATTAGATACTTACATGATTGACTCTAGTGTGAGTGGGAGATGATTGCATCAAGTCTATGTTTATGAAATTTTGAATAAGGTGTTATTTGGTTCCTTGAATAATTATTGTATGCATTGATTGGCAAGTATGTGACTTGTTCGTGAAACTCTTTGTTTTATTTAATGTTATTCTAAAGATCCCTAGTCTTATGTCATTACGTGGGACAACAATGATTTATAGACTAGCACATGTATTGATTGATGATCATGTTTCACGAATCATGGATATAGGAATATCAAATCAATAATGTGGACACATGTTAGAGAACATG
This sequence comes from Melocanna baccifera, assembly GCA_036346265.1. Lineage (NCBI taxonomy): Eukaryota > Viridiplantae > Streptophyta > Magnoliopsida > Poales > Poaceae > Melocanna > Melocanna baccifera. The sequence continues at coordinate 19,594,057 of CM070683.1, read as the reverse complement.
GTGTTGGATTGACCCACTCTGAGACGTTGCTGAGATTGTTATGTTAATATGTGCCATCAAGCGATCTCGAGTGGTATACCTACTGGATCCTTCGACCTGAAATCGTCATTGTTTTTCACTATGTGTAGTGGTGCGCTTTGGGGCTGCCAAACACTACTCCGTAACTGGGTAGCTATAAAAGTGGTCTTCAGGTGTATCATGAAACATGTAATGAGATGTGAGCGGATTAAGATGGAATTTGCCCCTCCTACATAACAGGAGAGATATCTCTGGGCCCTCGATGTGGTTGAATCAGGGAAGTGTATGGTCATGTTAAGGTGATTAAAGAGTTAATCATAATGTGACTAAAGAGTTAGTCATGAGTTGTAATCCACCACAAGATCAAGTGAATGGTTGAGCTATCACAAGGGTGGCACGAATCTCGCCTTAAGTTCGGCTGGTATCGTGTGGCAAAGGGATCCAAGTGTGTGTATATCAAGGTTTAGCCGATATGATCTTTATATGTATTCGGGAGTTAATATGCCCTGCTAGGTACCACTATTGACTTTTGGCTTGAAAAGGATTTTCGGGTCATGGCTGTCTACATATGAACCTAACGGGTCACACACTTAAGGGGTTGAAATTGGAAAACTTACATATATGATTGTCTCTAGTGCAAGTGGGAGATTATTAGTGATGTGCCCAAGAGGCAATCATAAATAATTCGGTTTTATAGACTAAAAGAGATATTGATCCATATGTGATTAGGGTTCTAATGGGCCTACAACGTGGAAGCCCATTAGCATCCTCTATAAATATGTGGAGGCGGGGCTGCAGGTGCGTGATGCTACTATGCTGAAAACCCTGGCCGCCACCTCCCCTCGGCCGTATCCCGAAACCCTAGCCGGGTGCGCGGTGCTAGCACACCAGCGCACGGCGTTCCATCCCGAACGTGTGGATTCCGTGGAGGCGCCACTGCTATTGCTGCTGTGCTGATCGGCGAAAAGCGCAAGGCTATTGCTATGACGCGATGAGGAGACGTTCAGTTCGTGAAACAATCGACTGCTTCTTCTTCTTCATCGACGTGCATCTACGTTGGACCGGGCTGCTCCAACTCTTCTTTCACTGCGCAGCGTATCTAGTGGTAACTATCCATGACTCCTTTACACGCTTGTTTTCTGGTTGAACACGGTAGAAAATCAAATGTTGTAGCTAGCGTAGCCTACCCGTTCTCCTTCAGTCTTGAGATACAACACATAGCTAGGAAACACAAAAATATAAAAAAAATGGTTGAAACTTAGCAAACAGTTGTAGATAGCTCTTAGTTCAGGATTTACTTTACTAAGGTAAGACAAAACTGTGTTTCAAAATTTACCAACTATGCTAATTATGCGAAAAATAAAATGCTTGGACAAAATAATTCAATTCTAAACTTGTAACACTCTAAATAGACTCAATTGTAGCTCCTTGTTTTCATTTAGTTATCGACATGACTTAGCTCATTTTTGGATACTTTTGCCTAAACTATAATCTTGAGTAACCTGACATGCTAAAAATCTATTTAATTTCAGATGATTGCTCATTTGATTTTAGCTTTATTTTTTATGGTTTGTAATGATCTAGATATCTCCTTCACATAATATGGCGTGGTGTAATACTTGTAGAGTTATTTTGGATAATTTTCATGGTTTTTAAAACTAAAAATGAATAAAATACAACCAATTCATTTCGTTCATACTCTATCTTCTTTTTATGCATATTGATGATTCCATTGTCAAAGGGGAGACATGTCGGTAAAAATAAATTTCTAAAGTATGATTTGGAGTTTTTGTATGAATTCTTACTAAGTTAGAGCTTTTATGTCTTCTTGTGATTCTCTTCTCATGATCTTTTGATCTGATGCGGATACGCACATGTCTTGTACTTTTCAGTTAAATATATTATTCAACTGGAAAGAGTTATTGAGCCGCATCAAACATTGCCAGGTGAACTTATTCCAAACTAAATATAATGTTATTATTCATAAGAATAAAATACTACCTCATGTCATTAAATGGTGTATTCTTAGGTTTGTCGATGGCAAAGCAATGGAGACGCAAAAGGAAGAGGATGACCACATTAGGTGTCAAAGACATGAAGGAAGAAAGCCCATTCAGTGGGAGAGCAAAAGGGAGAAGCCTAAGGACATAAACTACAAGTTTTGGATAAGATTTTCAAGTCCAATTCGTACCTCCCACAAGGCCAATTCGATTCAAACTCGGATTCAACTTAGAATTCAATTCGGATTCGGTTCAGGACAGCCTGACAGACACTTATTAAAAAGGTCATAACTTTCACAAACGGAGTCCGATTTGGGTGTTCTTGTACTCCTTGGAAAGATATTTTCAAGGGCTACGCAATGGATCTGGTCCCACCATCAAATTCATCACAGATCAAAAGTTATGGCCGAAACAATGTGACGGCTGTAAAATCTAGTTTCCTTTTTGTGAGAGTTCGTATCTAAAACCATATGGGGTTGAGTTGTAATAGGTTTGTAGACTCTATGGACGTCCCAAGGTCCTATATAAACCATGTATTGGCAGCCTAAGGGCTCAGACCACCTTTGAGAATAATCAATCTATTAAACTTTGTTCGAGTTTATCATTGCTGCTGAAATTCCGTGAGGGAATTAGAAGAGTTCTTCAATCAAGATCGTTCAACCTTTCCGCTGGGAATTGGGTGCACGATAGATCTTCGCTTGGTGGTCAGCGAAATCGACGCGAGTGTGTTTTGGCGGATTAAAGAGTGTTCGTCCCTTGCATTGGCATTGGAGGATAGCTACGATTCATCAAGACTCCCGCGAGTATCCATCCTACGTCGAGAAGATCGGGCGACCCCGTATCATGATCTCTTCTCACCATGATCAAGGTCAAATAGAATAATTGTTATTTCATATGGATCTAGGTTGGACTTTTCAATTTATTTGGTGGATTTGAAGCTTTTTATGGAAAACCTACTATTTTCAGTAGCGTCAATCCATTTCTGTTTTATATGGTTATTTTTAGTTTTTGCATTCCTCCTTTGGCTATTTTTAGCTTCTCTATGTAAAAGTATCTCTTTTACTTCTAAAATCACATCCTATTTGTATTTTTAAAGAGTTGTCAATGGGTTCATCAAGGAAAAAATTGAAGGACCATATGAAAAGGTCTAAGGTAGTGTCGTAATAAACCATTGCAAGTTTTGTGAAGTGAATATTTAATTTTACAAAGATTGTATTTTGTCTGAGTCGGTTTCAGAAATTTTCAAGCAAATCGGTCATACCGTTGGTATAGTGTCGGTCATACCATAGAGCAGTAGTACAGCGTCAGTCATACTGCAGAGTGGTAGTATGGCGGATTACTTGTCGTATGCTATTTTCTATGGAGGCCCAGTTGCAGGGAACAGTAGTACCGGCATATGGTGTGCGATAGTACTAGCCCAGGTGAAAATTCTTGAATATTCAAAAATTGAGTCATGGATTGATTTGTATTAATCTAGATCAGTGTATATGTGTTGCATGATGCAGTTACAACTAACTTTGGTCAAGTTGTGAAGAATTAGTGCCCACATGTAAGCTTGGAGTCTACCATGGAGGAACCAATATCAACCATGTGAGATGACTGAGCTCAAGCATGGCACAAAGAATGTGGAAAAATATTGAAAGAAAATTCGAGTGACGGTTGTACAATGTAGCTTGGACGGTCCAAGTAAGGCCGGTTCGGTGAAATCGGAATAGGAGAGATTTGTCAACCTGTGGTAAACTAGTGGTACACCTATATGTGGTAAGCATAGCAATTGTTTGGAAGCGAAGATGAAACCAGGTCGAGAAAAGGTATTTTGGTAAGTTAATCAAAATACTGAAAACTAATTTGGATCTAAACCACGGCACTTGAGTGATGATTGGGAAAATAGTTTAGGTCAAAGAGAAGTTGAGATAATCAAATGGATTAAAGGCTAAGTACTTAGTGGATTCAGACTTATGTACTTTTAAAAGAATGTATAAGTGTAGTGTGTGAGTAAAACCCGCGTTGCATGGGATTAATACGTTTTCCCTATATATGCTAAGTAAATAATATTTATTAGAGTTAGATAGGTGCTGGTTATATATCTATTTAACTGGTTATGATAGATGCTTATTAGTTAACCACCCAACCATTCTAGTTTTACTCAGTGAATCCAAGTGTTCTAAGGGTAGGATTTGAGAAGTGTGGGTGTTATGATGAGCACTATTGTCCTTCAGGTGGAGTAATTGTAAAACCTTAATTTTTCAAGTATCAATATATCAATTTTGTTCATCTCTCATGGATTTATGTTGTTTTGGTTGATTTGCTCTTGATTTGATTAGTTTTGATCTTCTCTATCCACTTCTGATCTTGCTAGATGCTAAGGACGTGTAAGTGATCGAGATGTCCAATAAAAATTAATCTCCATCCATCAAGGCATCAGTTTTAGCAAATTCTTGAAGTTACCTGGTTTTTGCTTGATTTGATCTCTCTGAGTGATTTTATTATGTAGTTGTTTTTTGTTCAATTTCTTGCGTGTTTTAATTTGCTATAATATGTTGGAATACATCTAGAACCATCTTGATCATTATTTACCCACAAGCAAATCATATTCATTATTTTTTTTGTTTTTGTCTAGCTTTGATGCAACATTATTTCAAATAGAGAAAGGTCGGAACTTTAACAATAATTTTTTTGATTGTTGATTGAAATAGGTTGCTAACATCCTGAAGAAGGTGTATACCAAATTTAAGTTAGTTGGATCTACAGATTAAAAGTTACTTAGATTGTTGATTTTGAAATAGTATATTTACTGTTCCCGTGCGATGTAGTGTAGTACGATTGGTGAACAGTAGCACTACTACCGATTCTACTATATGTACTATCGTTTTACTGTTTATTTATTAAATTTTTAGTTTTTTGATTTACTGATTTTATATTAGCTTTTTATTTTAAATTGTTGTATCTTTCTGGCTATCCAAACGAAGGATCGACGAATACGGAGAAAAAAGTTTAAACTCATCATTTACCCCGCTTCTACGGGAGCTAAACAGATCCTGGCAAGTGGTCAGTCGCATTCAATCGCCACACTGTTAACGCCCTTATCTTCTGACTGATCATTTAAAAATAGGTGGATTCTTTTGCTCGGCTTGGGTTTGTTTCGCTCGTGGAAGTCTGGTGGTGACAGGGACAGCATTTGTCCATTTCTTGCATGGCATTAGTACTACTGATTTGACGACAAGCAGTGAATTAATTGAACCAAGCCAATCAAACAATTGCGAACCGCCATGGATGAGCTCTCTTTCGGAAGCTTGTGTTTGGTTGCTCTAGCCACGTTTCTCCTCTCGCTGGTTATCAAGCAGGCTCTGGGTGCTAAGGACACTGGAACCAAGCTTCCCCCAGGTCCGTGGAACCTTCCCGTCATCGGCAGCCTCCACCACCTCGTTGGCGCGCTGCCGCACCGCGCCTTGCTCCGCCTGTCGCGCCGTCATGGCCCGCTGATGCTGCTCCGGCTCGGCGAGGTGCCCACCGTCATCGTATCCTCCCCGGAGGCAGCCATGGAGGTGATGAAGGCGAAGGACCCAGTCTTCGCCAGCCGGCCGCGGGGCACGACGCTCGACATCGTCAGCTGCGGCGGCAAGGGCCTCATCTTGGCGGCATACGGCGAGCACTGGCGGCAGGTGCGCAAGCTATGCGTCGTGGAGCTGCTTAGCGCCAGGCAGGTGCAGCGCATGGAGTCCATCAGGCAGGACGAGGTCGCGCGCCTGATCGATTCCATCGCCGCCTCGTCGGCTTCGCCGGCCGCTGCAGTGGTCAACCTCAGCCAGCGGGTGACGGCGCTTACGAACAACATAATCGGGACGGCGGTGTTCGGCTGCATGTGCCGGCAGCAGCAGGAGTACCTCCGGCAGCTCGACGTGGTCGTGACGCTGGTGGGAGGGTTCAACCTGGTGGACCTGTTCCCGTCGTCACACCTGGTGCGGTGGCTGAGCGGCCACGTGCGCGACCTGAGGAGGAGCCACTCCCGGATCCAGCGCATCCTGGACGACATCATCGAGGAGCGCAAAGAGAAGAAGGCAAGCGCCTCTGCCTGTGCTGGCGCAAAAGACGATGAGGACCTGCTCGACGTGCTGCTGAGGCTGCAGAAGGAAGACACCCTCACCTTCCGTCTCACGGCGGACATCATCGGCCCCGTCGTCTACGTAAGTGACAACTGAAATCACAGCAGCACAGCAATTAGCAAACACATCTCCATACAGGTTCTCCCTCTATGCAATCAACTAATCAAGATTGTACAGAAGGGTGGTCTAATTGGAGTTGTGCCATTTTTGTTGTAACCATCTTTATCGTCGAAACTCACATAGTAATGCAATTATGCTAATTGATTGCAGGATATATTTGGGGCTGCGACGGACACCACAGCTTCGACTCTAGACTGGGCAATGGCAGAGCTCATCAGGAATCCAGACGCAATGGCAAGGGTGAAGCTGGAAGTTCGGCAGAGGCTTGGCCAAGGAAGATCCATGATTACGAGCGCAGACCTTGGCGATCTCCACTACCTACGGATGGTCATCAAGGAGGCCTTAAGGCTACATCCTGCTGCCCCACTCATTCTCCGGGCGAGCCAAGAGGACTGCCGAGTCATGGGCTACGACATACCGAGGGGGACCGCCGTTTCGATAAACGCCTTCGCGGTCGCGAGGGACCCAAGGTACTGGGACGACGCGGAGGAGTTCAGGCCAGAGAGGTTCGAGAACAGCGGCGCGGATTACAAGGGGGCACACATGGAGTTCATCCCATTTGGAGCTGGTCGCAGGCAGTGCCCTGGAGCTCTATTCGCAACCACGACGATCGAGCTCGCGCTGGCGAACCTCCTGTATCACTTTGATTGGGCGCTTCCTGGTGGGGCGAGCCCGGAGACGCTAGACATGGGCGAGGTGTTTGGGATCACCGTGCACAGGAGGTCCAGCCTCTGTGTGCAGGCTGCCTTGCACATGCCTCGCTAATTAAGCCACTCATGTACACAACGACCTGGCATCATACAGGCTTAAAACATGTATATCTAGGGAATCAAGGACGGATATGCTCAGAATCATAAGTTCTCAAATGTCGGCTTAATGACAACAATAATAGAAATAGCAGTGGTAATGACAGCGAAGATGTTAAAACACTATTCAGAGTGAAGGCAGGGCGCAATGGCTTTCTACCAGTTATTGGTTGAGCTGGCAAGCAGTATGGCTGTCCATACCATCAATGTCTCTGAATCTGTACATCCATCAATTTTCTTGTACCCTTGGTTCAATTTAAGACTCTGGAAGTTATTGCTATACATAATCCATTTAAGATTGATAATCTGAATAAGCAGGAAAGACGATAATATGGGTAATGATAGGGGCCGTGCGTCGGACACAACGGAAAAAAATTGGACGCCTACTACATCCACCTGTCCCATACTATCCTACCATATATGTATACTATAGCTACCCATTTGCATCTCTCATGCTTTATTCTATTAACCTAGTTCATCCCTCTCTTCCCCTTCTCTCTCTCTCCCCCTCTCCTTCTCCAAGATGCTGCCATTCCAGCCCACACAAGGTTGCCATGGCTTAAGCTCACGGATTTCCCTTTCCATGGAGCAGCCAAAGGATTTGTCGCCATCGTAGTCCAAGTTAGCTAGATTTGGTGGTACCAAGGCCGGAGGAGTTGGGGCGATAGACATCAAGCAGAGGACACCGTGGTTGGGGCGAGGAGGCAGTGCAACCATGAAGGAGGTCACTGTAACTACAAGAGTTCGATCAAATCTAGTTTGTTGTGGTATTCACATGTTTTTGTTGCAGCCTTTTTATCAATTGTTTTAAGGAGTGTTTGAATTTGTTGACGCATGTAATCTCAAAAATGTTGTAGTAAGTCTATTTTTTCTTACAATCCAGGTCATGATTTGCAGCACCGGAATCATTTTTTGTGCAATAATTTGTGGTTTTGTTGTTGCTTTTTTGTCTCCATGAATTGTTGTAATTGTATTTTTCGTTGCAAGCTTTATTAATATTTGTTGTAACTGGATGTTTCTTTTGTTGCAAGTTTTATTAATCTTTTTTGTAGCAAGATTTTTGTTTGTGATTGGTTGTTGCAGCCATAGGAAATTTTTGTTACATGTTCATTGTATCAATACTGCGCCTCTTTTGTAAATTGCAACCGACCAGATTTCTCCTTCATCCCTCCTGCTCCCCCAGCAAGATGGGCCTCTAGTGAGCCAGCACGGCCAAGAGATCGTCCTCTCTCTCTCCATATGCCTTCTCTTTGGAAGCACACTACGACCATCGGCATCATAAGCTTGACACTACTAGTATCTTGAGCTCTAACGCCAGTCGTTGGTATCTTGAGCTCCAACACTAGTCGTTGGTCTAAGGTCGCTGGCGCTTGTACTCGAGGGAGACCATCCGCCATGGTCTCCTCCTCCTCCAGCAAGACAGCGGCAGCCAGTGATCGAGCAGAGATGAGCTTATCTGTTGTGCCAAATCGAACGATCAGAATCCATCATAGTTTGATGTAACGGTGGGTGGAAATCGTACAATAAGCACACAAGAAAGCCAAGCTCAAAGCATCAAATCTTCACTTCCACATAAATTGAACCAAGTATGCATAAGATGTATGCTCCCCCCCTCACTATCAGCACTCTCACTTTAGATCATTCCACCTTTGGCTATTTTTCACTTTTACTCCCCCTTTAGCTATGCTCTCCATTATGCAAACATTTTGCTCATAGCTCTAGTCAAATGCATCACTCTCCAAATGCATTATACACATTCTCTTCCCCTTGGCAATGCACTCATTAAGGAAGCAACCACTAAAGCTCCCCTTAAGAAAAATGTAGGAATGAGGTAAGGAAGGAAGAGCATGAGTGCACTGTTGCAATTTCATCACCTAATTCAAGCTTTGAAGATTAACCAAGTTGATATTGAAGCTAGGGACATGCAACAAGCCATATCAAGTAAATATGATAGCAACATCATAATAGTAAGCCACAAAGTGATGTCTAAGTATATATGGCAAAGCAAGTAAAGCTAGGCAACAAGATATGACTAAAAACATAACATGTTCATAATTTTTTGCAAGGACTTCAAAATTAGTAAGTTCAACAAGAGAGCTTAAACTAAGCCAAGCCATGCCACGAATGTAGATACAAGATCATGAAGCTAGTTAAGTCATATCAAGACATGTATACCAAAGCTAGGCATGATAGCACAATAAACCACATGCAGAATTATCACAATTTAGGCAATGATTCACAATTAACAAGTTCATCTAAAGCAACACAGGAGCTAATTAAGCCATCACAAGGAGAGACAAAGACACAAAGCACTTGGAATTTAATTTTGTATTACATGGGGATGTATGATTTTACAACCACTCCCTAGACACACTTCAAATCTAAGGATAAAAAAAATAAGAGCCTCTCAATCCCTCTCTAGAGCTATCTCAAGGAGCAAACCTAACCTCTCCTCATCTCTATCTCAAATGCTTAGCTCCTAAGTCACTCCTCTTCTCTTTTTATAGTGGCGACCAAGCCAAACACTCAATCTGCAAACCATAACCTGGTGGTGGGTTTCAAACCAATCTTACCAACCGCCCACTGAACTCACTTACAATAACAATTCAGGTATACTTGAAACCCATTAATAAAACCAGGCATAACTCTCTCACACAAACACTGTAACATCCCAAAAATTTTATTTTCTTGTTAAAGTATTTTCTGGAATTTATTGGATTTCCCTGGATTTAATCCCAAGCCTTAAAAAGAGAAAATTTAAAATTTTCATTTCATAAAGTCAAAAATAAAAGTATTTCATCTTGCAAAGGTCAAAGTAAATGCATCTCATTTTACTAAAATTAAACTGTATTTATATTAATTTTCAGGAATTTATAAAGATTTAAAACTCTCCCTTTTAAGTCAAATTGTGTTCTTGTAAAATATTAATACCAATTTGAGTTGGAAATATTTTTATTAAGTCTAAAATAGTTCCAGAAGGTTCTCTAAATTTTTCTGGAATTTTCAAAATTTATTGGTATTTTTCTGAGTATTCTAAAGCTTATTATCATTTCTGGAAATCAAAAAGAAATTAAAATCCTAAAACCCCTCCTCGGCCGCCAAGTGTCAGCCATCGGGACAATCCGCGCCGCTGGATCTAACCTCGACCGTCCGATCCCACTTAAACCCTCTCCCGCGCCTTCCCTCTCTCCCTGGCCGACAATTGTCGTGCATCTGGCCGCCCACCTCTCCGCTGATCCAATCCCAACCATTCGCGGCCACTTACCGCTTCACCCGCTCCCCTCTCCACTCCGCCCGACGCGTGGCATGATCTACACCATCCCCCGTTGCCAATTTGAATCTCAGCCGTCCCGTGTCACTTAAAACGCTCGATCAGCTCGGATTCAACCACTGTTGTCGGATCGGATCCTGACCGTCCCCGCTCACTTACCTCCTCGCACAGCACCCTACGGCCCCGATCTTCCCTCCTTGCCACCCGTCGCAAATCCAATCGTTGCCTCTCTCCTTTCCGTTTGCTCTCTCTCGCTGACCGGTGGGCCCCACCTGTCAGATCCGTCTCCCCGCGGCTTTCCTTTCTTCCCTGCGCGATCACCGCCCGTTGCCGCCATTGAAACCGAAACCGAAGCTTTTAAAGCTTCGGTTTCTTTCCCAATTGATTCCCCGCACCAATTGCAAATTGAAATTCCCCCTCCGCCGCATCTGTTTCTGGCATTATCTCCTCATTTAAGCCCCCGATCGCCGTCGCATTGAACCCCCGCACCCGTTGCTCTCCGGCGAAATCATGCGCGGCCGTTACCTCCCCTCCCCGCTTATAAAAAGCACACCCCGAGGATCCCCTCTCCACACCGCCCCTCCCTCGTCTCTCAATTGGAACATTCGAGCACCGGAGTTCCCCCGAGCCTGATTCTCCCTTCACCGGCTTCGTCGACTCCGGTGAGGAATTACCACCGTCTCCGGCCTCCCCGAGCCTCACCGACGCCCCTCCGACGTTCCTCGTGCCCCGGCGATCCCCGACGACCTCGTCCCCGAGGCGTTGCACCACCGGAGCCCTTCGCCGCCGTCGACCCCTTCTCCGACCGCCGCCCCTCTCTGCCGTTCATCTGCTCTGGCCGTCCCCGTTAACCGCGCAAGGTACCGGTGGACTCCCTTCACCCTCCTCTATGTTTTGGTACCTTCGGCCAGCGCCGCCGCTCGCCGGATCGCCGGTGACCCTCGGTCCCCGTGCGCCACCGCCGGCCGGCCCGCCACGTCAGATGGCCACGCTGACGTGGTAGCCGACGTGGCTGCCACACAGGCGCCACGTGTGCCCCAGGCTGCCCACGCCAGCGCCACCTCCCTCCCCCGTGTCCCGCGTGCCACCTCAGCGCGATCCGACCCGTGGACTTAGTCCACCGTAGACCGGGCCCGCATGTCAGCCTCACTCCGATTATTTAATTGTCAGGGCTAACGTCATGCTGACGCCATAAAGCCGATCTTTCCATTTAAAAATAATTCGGCCGAAAACTAATTACCTTGCTGATGTCATAATCTGTTATTTCCTTTAGAAAAATAATTCATGCTGATGTCATAAATGCTTTTAGGTTTAAAAATAATTCCAAAAATGGGGTATTTTCTTTTTAATTGTATTAAAACTTTGGAAGGCTATAACTTCCTCATTTTAACTCCAAATTGACCCGTTCAAATTTTTAAATTTTTCTAAAATCATGAATTTTCCATTTCTGGCATCCTTTTGAAAATTTGAATTTATTTGAATTTTGTTTTTGAAATTCTTTTGAATTGGCTCTTTACGTTAGATTTTGACGATTCCGGAGAGTTCGATTTCGACGACAATTTCCAGCAAGACTTCAAGTAAGGTAAGTTACACCTTTGACCATGTTGAACCTAATATTTAAAATTTGCCAACGATGAAGACTCCGCTACTGCAGAGCCACCCTTGAAGAAACTTAAGCGTAGCTCTAGTGTTTAAGGAGCCACGAGTCTTAGTCTTAAAACGTCAACCGCGAGCTGTAGTCCATTGTTAACAGCCGCGAGACTATTATAATAAAATAAATGAAGTTTTTATTGGCTCTTAATTGCAGTTTCTTCTTTGCTTTTTGTGTGTTCTTGTTTGTGCGATTGTTGCAAGAAAACCTCTCGTTTAGTTATCTCTCTCTCTCCTCTAAATCTGGAAGCTTCGGCAGATAGTGAACACAAGGAGGAACCCCAGCAATAATGCAAACCCCGGAGCTCAGGGAAGCCAGTTTGCTCCCATTCCTCTGCCTCGGCTAGCAGCCGGGCCGGATTGGACACAATTGATGGCTAACCAGAACCAGTTGATTTAGTTGCTAGCTCAGACCATCATCAACCCCGCTCCTCAAGCTCACCACCAGCCTGCCCAGGCTCCTCCCAACAGACTTTCTGAGTTCCTAAGGATCAAGCCACCCAATTTTTCCGACAATGCCGAACCCATGGACGCCGACGACTGGTTAAGATCAATCGGCAAGAAGCTGGATATCTTGTAGTGCACTGATCGGGAGCGAGTCCTGTTCACTTCCCATCAGTTAAATGGACCCGCGTCCGAATGGTGGGACACATTCACCGCTTCACATGCCAACCCTCAGGCTAACTCATTGGTAATTAAATTACCCAAGAGTTGCGTTGGCGTCATTTTTGGCAATTCGGGCGAGTTGAGGAAGAGGGTCACCAACATCTTATATTTTTCCGGCAGTGTCCTAAGTATTTTTCTCACAATATCAATATCGGTTAGTGACGTGCCGAGGCCCTTGAGCTCATTTACAATATTGTTCAAACGAGAGTACATCTCATTGATACTTTCGTGAGGCAACATTGTAAACGTTTCATATTTGATCCAAAGCCGATACAATTTGGTTTCCTTGACCGTAGAAGGTCCCTCATGGATTTCGGAGAGGGTTGTCCAAATAGCATGAGCAGTTTCTAGGTTGCTCACCCTATTGAACTCATCTGCGTTCAATGCTCCAAATAATGCATTCATTGCTTGGGCATCTAAATGAGAGTAACACGTATCTTGATTCGTGAGTTGTAATGGATCGAGAGGCATAACATAACCCTCATTTACTATTTTCCAAATACTCGGGCTCATAGCTTTAAGATAAATTGACATTCTAATTTTTCAATAAGAATAATTTGTGCCATCAAATTATGGTGCCTTGCCTATTGCAATTCCCTCATTAGCCATCTTTTTCTCTCTAGACGGTTAAGTCTAATGAAAAAGAGACCAAGCTCTGATACCACTTGTAAGATCAAGGATAACCGACTAGAGTGGGTGAATAGGAGGTTTTAAAAATCTTGCCGAATTAGACTAGTAATTCCAATTTCAATACTAGAAAAGAATACTGGAAGAATTGATCCTACTCAATTATGACAATTCTAGCCAAACAATACAATAAACTACAAGCACAAGTAAATATATCAAGTATCAAATTGCTCAACTAATAATTGAAATACTAAATGCAAGCAAGAAAATGATCACAATGACTCAACGATGTTTTCCCGTGGTATCGAAGACTTGCCGGTCTTCACTAGTCCATGTTGAGAAAAGCCCAAGCGCTCTTGGACCGGCTCCATAAATTAAGCCTTGCTCCTCGATCACTAGGGTAGCTCTTTCTCCTCTCCGGAGATGGCGAGCTCCAAACCACTCACAAATCAGCTCTGGGCTTCTTCACAACCTTCTTGAAGAAATCACCGGGCAAACAACCTCCTCGTCGTCTAGGTGCCGGCAAACACCAAGAGAATAGACCTTTGATTCCGCTTGACGACGCACAAGTGCAATTGGATCAACTAGAATTAAATGCACATGAAAAACTCTCCACAAACTCAAAATGAATGCGCAAATGAGAGAAGTGAGTGGAGTGAATGCTCTAGGGCTAAAATGTGTTCAATGCAACTTCAGCAACCAGCCTAAGTGCAGGTGGGGGGTATTTATACCCTCACCAACCAAAACTAGCTGTTAGAGAAAATTAATCCTGAAAAATCAGGGAAATCGGTACTACCGCTGTACAAAGTGCGGTACTACCGATTTACATCAGAACACACATAACGGCTATGTCGAGCGCCGAGAACTAGCCGTTGGAATTTAGTGCGGTACTACCGCCGTTGAAAGTGTGGTACTACCGCACTGCGGTACTACCGCATGGAGGTGCGGTACTACCGCACTGCGGTTGTACCGCCGTTTATATTTCGGTACTACCGATTTTTGTGAGCTGAAAACGTTCTAGTAAAAAATCAGTACTACCGTACTGTGGTAGTACCGCAGTTTACATGCCGGTACTACCGTACTGTGGTAGTACCGCAGGTGGTTGCGGTGCTACCGATTTTTCTGAGAGAGCACAGTGAGTTTTCAAACTTATTTTCAAATGCATGCATGATCCTAAATTGATCCAATATGCACCCAAGCATGCTATCAAGCTACTTTCAAAGATCCCTCTTAATAGTACGGCATCTAACCTATAATCCGGTCTTCCACCTTTCTCCAAAGAACGGTAAAATGAAAATGATCCTATATTTTATGTACCTCTATTTTAATCTTTCTTGACGCCGAGATACCATGCAACTTGTTCTTGTTTATTTTTCATATGAGACTTTGTCTATACGACCTTAACACACATGTTAGTCCCATATTCATAAATAGTCATCAATTATCAAAACCCTAAATTCGGGGGCCTACATGCTTTCACACGAGTACATTGAATTTGGCTCAATGGTGAAGAACCAGGAGAGTGCTATTCCCTAAAAGGCAAGTGGTAGGCCCTTCACCTTTGTAGAGTCGTCGCCTCCCATCGCCTCGATGGTAGTTTCGTAAACACGCACGAACTCTCGGGGGTCTGTACTGTGACAATGGCCCGATCTTCCGAGAGGTACTGATAAGTCGATTGTGGAGAACTCGACGTTGATGATCCAAAAGCTCCGACCAAAACAGATCGATCCCCTCGCAATCACTACACCACTACTCCGATAGTTATCAACCATGTCGAATGAGGTTGACCTCGCCAAGAAGGCTATATTCTGCAAGCGAATCGAGAACACAAGCAAGAGAATAAAAGATGCAATCTGAAATTGTATTGCGAATAAAGATTAAGTTCACAAGTTGGGGTTCCTCAACCGGACGTGCAGTGAGACTGCTAAGCAGAATAAACTCTTTGAAAAAACCTGAGGAAAACTAAAGAGATGCGACTTTCTTAAATAGGGGAGGGGGAAGCCGCACTTAACTAATAAAAGGGGGTGCGGTACTATTGAGGGTCGGCCAACACACTTGAAAGCCGAACAGGACTCGATTACAAGGCCCAAGTCCCACTTTGACTCAGACTGGAAAAGTGACGTAACTTGTTTTGCAGTTTTTGATCAGCTCGGATGGAAATTCAAGGTGAGACCAGATTAATCTGAAAGTAGACTCCAAAATCTTTCCAACGAGTACTCACAGACCCCAATAAGCCTTCTGGATCAAAAGTTATGGCCGTTTAAAGTAGGCGCTGTAAAGCAGTCCGAATCTGAGTCGAACTCGCGAATATGAGTTGGATTGCGCTTGACGGTTCCACTTCTACACTTGAGCTCGCGTGGTTCTTCTCCATGGTTCCTAAGAACAAAAAAATTATAAGTCTTAGGAAGTATCGAATTCTCAGCAGAAATATTATTGACTCCTAAAAACGAGTTTACCTAATAGTTGAGTTGACGAGCACGTGCTCGAGTAATTGGACCTTGCCCATCATTCATGGAAGCAGTAAGAGGAGTGTTCATATCAGTACAAGTGATGTCCTCATCATCCTCCCCTTCTTGAATTGGAGTTGCCCTCGACTTAAGCTCATCTTCCACGTCGAAGAATGGCCGTAAATCTGCAATGTTAAAGGTAGGGCTAACCCCAAAATCTGCAGGCAAGTCTAACTTATATGCATTATCATTAATATGTTCAAGCATTTTAAAAGGACCATCTGCACGAGCATGAGTTTAGACTTTCTCAATTCAGGGAATCGCTCTTTACGCAAGTGTAACCACACAAGATCACCCGGCTCAAAAGTAATATGCTTGCGTCCCTAACTACCAGCAACTTTATATTTAGCATTTACGAGCTCAATGTTCTCTTTAGTTGTCTCATGTATCTTAAGTATCAAATCAGCACGTTGTTGAGCATCAAGATTTACCTTCTCCGAAACGGAAAGTGGCAACAAGTCAATAGGTGCCCAAAGGATGAAACCATAAACAATCTCAAAAGGGTATGCCTTTGTGGTAGAATGCACCGAGCAATTATAAGCAAATTCCATATGAGGCAAACATTCTTCCCACATTTTTAAGTTCTTTTTAAACACAGCCCTAAGCATAGTAGACAATATTCTATTGACTATCTCAGTTTGTCCATCGGTTTGGAGATGACAAGTAGTGGAAAATAACAGCTTAGTCCGCAATTTAGCCCACAAGGTCCTCTAAAAATGACTAAGAAATTTAGCATCACGATCTGAAACTATCGTATTTGGAATACCATGTAAGCGAACAATTTCCTTAAAGAACAAATCATCAACATTTGTAGCATTATCACTTTTATGACATGGTATAAAATGAGCCATCTTAAAAAATCTATCCACGACAACAAAAATGCTATCCCTCCCCTTCTTTGTTCTAAGCAGACCTAAAACAAAGTCCACAGAAATATCTTCCCAAGATGTGCTTGGCACAGGAAGAGGCATGTATAAACTATGAGGATTAAGTCGTGACTTAACTTTTTGGCACGTGGTGCAGCGGGCAATGAAACGTTCGACGTCGCGCCTCATCTTTCGCCAATAAAAGTGGTGGGTCAGAATATCCTCAGTCTTCTTCACGCCGAAGTAACCCATTAATCCTCCTCCATGCGCCTCCTGTAATAACAAAAGACGAACGAAGCTAGTTGGAATGCATAGCTTGTTAGCACGGTACAAGAAATCATCATGCTCCACCAATTTATTCCAACCCTTTCCCTCCTTTCAATTGAGCAACACGTCTTTAAAATCAGCATCATTCACATATTGCTCTTTTATTGTCTCTAATCCAAAGATTTTAAAGTCAAGTTGTGAAAGCATGGTATATCTCCTAGATAATGCATCAGCTATTACATTTTCTTTACCTTTTTTATGTTTAATGACATAAGGGAAGGACTCAATAAACTCAACCCACTTAGCATGTCTACGGTTCAGATTAGTTTGACTTCGAATATCCTTCAAAGATTCATGATCAGAATGTATAATGAACTCTTTGGGCTATAAATAATGTTGCCATATTTTCAAAGTTCGAACTAGATCATATAATTCTTTATCATAGGTAGAATAGTTCAAACTAGGCCCACTCAATTTTTCACTAAAGTAAGTAACATGTTTTCCATCTTGAATTAACACGCCACCAAGATCTATGCCACTAGCATCACATTCTAATTCAAAAGTCTTGCAAAAATTAGAGAGTTGAAGAAAAGGGGCGTGTGTCAACTTATTTTTTGAGAAGGTCGAAAGCATGTTGTTGCATGGTGCCCTAAGTAAAAGAAACACCATTCTTTGTAAGCTCATTCAGCGATGCAGCGATGGTGCTGAAATCCCGAAGAAAACGCCGGTAGAAGCCAGCGAGCCCGAGAAAACTCCGCACTTGTGTGACCGTTTTAGAAGGCGACCAACCTGTGGAGTAACAATATAGCCAAAAAACGATATTCGATCGATGCAAAAGGTGCACTTCTCAAGGTTACCAAACAAACGTGTATCTCCTAAAGCATTAAAAACAACACGTAAATAATTCAGGTGTTCTTCATATGACTTGCTATATATCAGAATATCATCAAAATAAATCACCACAAATTTTCCAATGAAAGCACGTAAAACTTCGTTCATCAAACACATGAAAGTGATAGGTACATTAGTTAAACCAAAAGGCATCACTAACCACTCATATAGCCCGAATTTAGTTTTAAACGCCGTTTTCCATTCATCTACTAATTTCATTCTAATCTGGTGGTACCCGCTACGCAAGTCAATCTTTGTGAAAATAATATAACCACTCAACTCATTTAGCATGTCGTCCAACCTAGGAATACGATGACGATACCGTATTGTGATATTATTAATGTCCCTACAATCAACACACATACACCAACTACCATCTTTCTTAGGAACCAAAAGAATAGGGACAGCACAAGGTTATGAGGACATCACTTCTTCGGATACACATAACACTCCTCCACTTGACATTCAAAGACCAATCACTAGAGCTCGCGCCTGACAATTGAATTTACTGGTGAGCTCGTTCCTAAGTACTTCTTTCTGTTCATTTGAAAATCAATTGCTACCTAATGATTTAATTATAATTAGGAACCATGAAGAGGACCTGGAAGTACTTGGAGAAGGGCTACGAGGCGCACAAGTCCAGCAAGAGCGGTCGAATCATGTTGGAGGCTCAACTCAAGCCGACTTCAAATCCAATTCGGAGTCCAGGACCAGACCACACTAAAATGGACGTCCATATCGCATACAGACTCTGTTTTGGACGTTCCACATATGTATGGAAAGCTGAGAAGACGACCTTTCCAATGGCGCTGGTCCCATATCCAAATTCCTTCTGAGTCAACAGAAATCGTTGAAACAAGTAGGCTTCCAGAATCTATCAGGGTGCTGCGCCACCGTCTTTTGGGCCGTTCGGCTTTGTATCATGTTGGAGCCCATTAGGGCGCGTCCAGGGGTTTTGCACGCCCCTCACTCCTCTATATCCAGTCGCCACCCCCACCATTATGGTTGGGTTTTGCTTAGATTAATTCTGTCTTGAACAGTTTCGCCGTTCATCGGTTTGTGAGACCCCAACTTTCGAGTGCTAAATCAATACATCTACAATTATGTTGTGTTCTTCCTTGTTATTGCTTGTGTTCTTCGATTCGCAGGCGAGAATTAGCCTTCTTGGCGGTTAACCGGGCTGCGCACGGTTGATAACCTGAGGAGACGTGGTGCTGCGATTGCGGGGTTCGGAACGTGTTGTTCGGAAGCCGAATCGATTTGTGTCGCGCCTCCGCCAAATCGAACATATCCAGAACCTGTTGGAAGATCAGGACCCCGTTCCCATCAAGTGGTAATCAGAGCTTCAGGTGTTCCTTCAAGTTCGAATTTACCCTACCTTTGTTGTTTTCGGTTTCATCCTAGAGTCCAAGAAAAAGCCCTACAAAAAAATTGTAGTCATAGGTTGTTCCCTGTCCCAGATCTCGTTTAGCCTTTTGCACAATTCGATTTCAGAGTCCGTAGTGTTGAGTTTGTGTCCTTAGTCGAGTTGTGTTGCTGGTTTAGATCATGTTTTATTTCGGTTTGTCTTGCTTCCGCTACCTCTCATACAAACCCTAGCCGTCAACCTTTGTTTTCCCACCGATACCGCAAGCCCTCCCATCTGCTTCCCCCCATCCGCGGCAACCCTAGCCGTCAATTTTTGTTTTTCCCACCCTCTGTTTTGAGTCATCCATTGTGCCTCGTGATCACCCAGCATCATCCCCCACCTTTCCCGAGCTTCCGCCCCCAATTTCCCCCACCCGATTTCGTTTCGGCCTCCACCGCAACCATAACTCGGAGGCCCTCCTTCAAACGGCTGTAACTTTTTCATACGGACTCGAAATCAGGCGATTTGTTTTTTGAAATTGGGTGAAATTAAATTTTGCATCCGAAACTCCCCGACTTTGTTGGATTTGACGAATTTATTTTGCCCAAATTCGGCCTAGAAAGTGCAGTACTCGAGCTCTGAACTTTCATCACCGAATTTACAGCACATTCATCATTTTCTGTAGGCCACACCTTACATCAAATTGAGGTGAAACTTTGTGTGATTCCTATTTCTGTGCTCTGCTTTGTGAAAAAAATAACAGAAAAAAGAAACAAAAAAGAAAAAAATTCAGCACCTGGGCTAGTGCTGAGAGCACTCCGTGCCTAAAAAAGAGAACACAGTTTTAGGTGACAGAGCTTCATTTGTTTTGTGCTGTCTTTGCCTGGCCATCTTTGTTGGTGTCTTTGCTTTACTATTGTGGTCTTGACTCCTTGTTCATCATATCATAACTGATATAGGACACATTTAGGCCAGCAACTAAGACCAGTGCTCTGGACATTTATTCAACATTACTATCTGTTATTGATTTGTGTTTCACTAACATATTTGACCTTACAAGCTCCATATATCTACTTTCGGACAGCACAGTTTTTGACCCTTGCAATCGCCGGGTCACACTCTCCAGGTATCACGAACCAGCCACCGGTTATACCACCTCCTATTTGTGATGGTAAGAACACTTGTAAGAGCTTGGTAAGCCACTTCCTTTGCGGGTTCCCACTATCCTCCTTTGTAGTTGATAGGGATAATCCTTCTGTTTTCCCTGTGTTCCACTAACCATGGCAGGAAACGAAGGGGACGGGACACCGGTCGATTTCAACGAGTGTGTTAGTCGCGGCCAGCTACAAGCTGCGCTCGACAAACAAAATGCTTCATTCACTGATCTCGGCACGCGAATGGACACCATCGTCGTCGCCATTGCCCAGTTGAACACCACAAAAGGCATTGAGCGGGTGGAGCAGCGGATGGCTGACCTCACTGGTCGGATGGACACATTGGAGGCCCACCGGCCACCTGTCAATGACGGCCATCATCATGATGATGACACAGTGCATGATGCGGTTGGCAACATTGATCAGCGGGAGACACAAGATGCACGACTACGTCGGCGTCTTCAGCAAAACAAACATGGTATGTGAGGTAATAACCAGAACTGTCATGGTAACGATGACCCTTTTGCTAAAGTCAAGTTTACCATCCCATCTTTTTCTGGCCTTTATGATGCTGCAATATATCTTGATTGGGAGATGACGGTAGAGAAGAAGTTTAATTCTCACTTGGTTCCTGAACAACATAGAGTTAGGCAAGCTACTAGTGAGTTTAAGGACTTTGCTATTATCTGGTGGAATGAACTGGGTACCATGCGCTTACAACCTGATACATGGGAGCGGTTAAAAGAAGCTATGCGTAATCATTTTGTTCCTCCCTCATATAAACATGATTTGAGAAAAAAATTACAGGCCTAAAACAAGGTGATAGTTCTGTTCAGGATTATTATGCTGAGCTTCAAAAGGGTATGGTGCGTTGTGGGGTTATTGAGTAAACAGAGGATAAGATTTGTCGTTTCTATGGGGGGTTACGGCGTGAAATTCAGGACATTGTTGATTATAAAGATTTTACTACTGTCAACCAGTTGTTCCAGCTTGCTATGCTTGCAGAAAAAGAATTGCAGGGACGCAAGGAATCAGCGTAGGCAAGCACCGGACGACCCTCCTACACGCCACGAACGACTACATCGACCGGACTGCCCAAGTCTTCTTCGAGTTTTCGTTCTCCTCCACCACTTGTGAACAAGATTGCTGCAGCGCCACCTTCCACGACACGCCCTGCAGATTGTACAAAAATTCTTAGCAAGTTCCAGCCAAGAGTTCTTCTTCGTGGCTTCCACGGGAAGCTCCTCCGACATTCAGTGCCACCGCTGCTATGGGCTTGGTCATGTGCAGAGGAATTGCCCTAGCCAACGGGCATACATCGTCACGGAAGATGGAGGCTACATCAGCACTTCGGATGTCGAGGAGGATGATGACGTTGCTGCTGCCTCGGACGACATTGGCTGTGGTAATGACGACCTGGTCCTTGGTGGGGCGTCCACAGCGACGCTACGGAGCATCATTGTGCAGCGAGTCCTCAGCACACAGGTACAACAACCCGATAAGCTTCAACGCTATAATTTGTTTCAGACTTTCTTCGCAATCAAGAACCGGCGCGCACGTGTGATCATTGATGGAGGAAGCTACAAGAACTTGGTGAGTTCTGATTTGGTCAAGAAGCTTGGCTTGACCACGCGACCGCATCCACATCCATACCATATTCAGTGGTTAAATGACTCTGCAAAAGGTAAGGTAACACAGACATGCCGAATCCATTTTTCTATTGGTGGTTATGCTGATCATGTAGATTGTGATGTGGTTCCCATGCAAGCATGCTCTCTTTTATTGGGTCGACCTTGGGAATTTGATAATGATGCTTTACACTATGGTAGTAGTAACAAATACACTTTTATGCATAAGGGAAAGAAAGTTACTTTACTGCCTTTGACCCCAGCTGAGATTATTGAGGCCGATAGGGAGAGAGCTGCTAATGATCCAAAGGAACATGTTAAATCTGAAAAAACAGCAAGTAATCCATTTGAAAAATTCTGTTATGCTTGCCACAAAATCAGACCTTGCTGAAATTGATGGTGTTAATGATACATGCTATGCTTTTGTGTGCAAAGATGCTTTATTTTCTCTTGATAATATGCCTTGCACTTTGCCTCGCTCTCACTAACCTTTGTAGGAGTTTAGAGATGTTTTTCCGATGAGATACCTCCGGACATCCACCCATTCGAGGGATTGAGCACCAGATTGACTTGATCCCTGGAGCGAGTTTGCCAAACCGTGCGGCGTACAGGACCAATCCCGAAGAGACTAAGGAGATTCAGCGACAAGTCTAAGACCTGTTGGACCGTGGGTACGTACGTGAGAGTCTTAGTCCTTGTGCTGTTCCTGTTCTTTTGGTTCCCAAAAAAGATGGTTCTTGGCGTATGTGTGTAGATTGTAGAGCCACTAACAACATTACTATAAGGTATCGTCATCCTATTCCCAGGCTAGATGACATGCTTAATGAATTGTGTGGTCTATAATTTTCACAAAGATTGACTTGCGTACTGGATACCATCAAATAAGAATGAAACTTGACGATGAATGAAAAATTGCTTTTAAAACTAAGTTCGGCTTGTATGAGTGGTTAGTCATGCCTTTGGTTTAACTAATGCACCTAACACTTTCATGAGATTAATAAACGTGGTTTTACGTCTTTTTATTGGCAAATTTGTGGTCGTTTACTTTGATGATATCTTGATTTATAGCAAGTCCATGGATAAATATTTGAATCATTTACGTGCTGTTTTTAATGCTTTGAGATATGCACGTTTGTTTGGTAACATTGAGAAGTGCATCTTTTGCACGGATCGAGTCTCTTTTCTTGGCTATGTTGTGACTCCACAGGGAATTGAGGTTGATAGAGCTAAGGTGGAGGTAATATGGAGTTGGCCCACACCCAGGACGGTCTCCCAAGTGTGGAGTTTTCTTGGCCTTGCGGGGTTGTATCGCCGCTTTGTCAAGGAATTCAGCACCATTGCGACACCGTTGATTTAGTTGACAAAGAAGGGAGTCGTATTTCATTGAGGGCCATCACAAGAGGAGTCCTTTAATCTTTTGAAGGACAAGCTTACACACGCACCATTGCTCCAACTTCCGAATTTTGGTAAGACTTTTGAGCTGGAATGTGATGTTAGCGGAATTGGTATTGGTGGTGTTTTGATGCAAGAAGGCAAACATCTTGCCTACTTTAGTGAAAAATTGAATGGTCCTGCTCTTAATTATTCCACGTATGATAAAGAATTGTATGCTCTTATTCGTTCTTTAGAGACGTGGCAACACTATTTATGGCCTAAAGAATTTATCATTCATTCCGATCATGAATCACTTAAGCATATTCGTAGTCAAACCAATTTGAATCGTAGACATGCTAAGTGGGTTGAATATATTGAATCTTTTCCTTATGTCATTAAACACAAGAAAGGGAAGGATAATGTGATTGCTGATGCTTTGTCTCGACGCTATATCATGTTGTCTCAACTTGATTTTTGCATTTTTGGTCTTGAAACCATTAAAGGACAATATGCTTTTGATACTAATTTTAAGGATGTGTTGTTGCATTGTAAAGAGGGACAAGCATGGAATAAATTCGTGATCAATGATGGGTTCTTGTTTAGAGCTAACCGCCTATGCATTCCAGTTGGATCCGTTCGTCTTTTGTTGTTGCAAGAGGCGTATGGAGGCGGTTTGATGGGATATTTTGGTGCTAAGAAGACGGAGGACGTTCTGGCCGCACACTTCTTTTGGCCAAAGATGAGGCGAGATGTTGAGCGGTTTGTGGCTCGCTGCACTACATGTCAAAAAGCTAAGTCTCGCTTGAATCCACATGGTTTATATATGCCTCTTCCTGTTCCTTCTATTCCGTAGGCAGATATTTCTATGGACTTTGTTTTAGGATTGCCCAGGACTAAGAGGGGGAGGGATAGCATTTTTGTTGTTGTTGATCGTTTTTCTAAGATGGCTCACTTTATACCATGTCATAAAACCGATGATGTCGTTCATATTACTGACCTCTTTTTCAAAGAGATAGTTCGTTTGCATGGTATACCTTCTACTATTGTTTCAGATCGTGATGCCAAGTTCTTGAGTCATTTTTGGCGTACTCTATGGAACAAGTTGAGTACAAAGTTGTTGTTCTCTACAACATGTCACCCACAAACTGATGGCCAAACCGAGGTGGTAAACCGCACATTATCTACCATGTTGAGAGCTGTTTTAAAGAACAATTTGAAGCTGTGGGAAGAGTGTTTTCCGCATGTTGAGTTCGCATATAATCGAGCGGAACACTCCACCACCAAGGTAAGTCCTTTTCAGGTAGTGTATGGATTCAATCCCCATACCCCTATTGATATTTTACCTTTGCCTACTAGTGAGAGAGTTCATAATGATGCTAAGGAGCGTGCTGATTTTATTGTCAAAATGCATGAGACTACTAAGGCAAACATTGAAAAGATGAATGAAAAATATAGGATTGTTGGTAGTAAAGGTAGAAAGGAAGTTAAACTTGAACCGGGTGATTTTGTTTGGCTGCACTTGAGAAAGGATAGATTTCCTGAGTTAAGAAAGTCCAAATTGATGCCTAGAGCTGCTGGTCCTTTTAAGATAGTTGAGAAGATAAATGATAATGCATATAAACTTGAGTTGCCTTCCGAGTTTGGGGTTAGTCCCACCTTTAACATTTTAGATTTGAAGCCATACTTGGGAGAAGAAGATGAGGCTGAGTTGAGGACGACTCCGCTTCAAGAGGGGGAGGATGATGAGGACATCGCTTCTTCGGATACACACAACACTCCTCCACTTAACATTCAAGGACCAATCACTAGAGCTCGCGCCCGACAATTGAATTTACAGGTGAGCTTGTTCCTGAGTACTTCTTTTTATTAATTTGAGAATCGATTGCTACCTGATGATTTAATTATGATTAGGAACGATGCAGAGGACCTGGAAGTACTTGGCGAAGGACTACGAGGCGCACAAGTCCAGCAAGGGCGGTCGAATCATGTTGGAGGCCCAACTCAAACCGAGTTCGAATCCAATTCGGAGTCTAGGACCAGGCCGCACTAAAACGGACGCCCAGATCGCATCCAGGCTCTGTTTTGGACGTTCCACATATGTATGGAAAGCTGAGAAGGAGACCTTTCCAATGGCTCTGGTCCCATGTAAAAATTCCTTCTGAGTCAACGGGAATCGTTGAAATAAGTGGGCGTTCAGAATCTATCAGGGTACTGTGCCACCGTCTTTTGGGCCTTCGGCTTTGTATCGTGTTGGAGCCCATTAGGGTGCGTCCAGGGGTCTTGCATGCTCCTCACTCCTCTATATACAGCTGCCACCCCACCATTAGAGTTTGGGTTTTGCTTAGATTAATTCTGTCTTGAACAGTTTCGCCGTTTATCGGTTTGTGAGACCCCAACTTCGAGTGCAAAATCAATACATCCACAATTCCGTTGTGTTCTTCCTTATTCTTGCTTGTGTTCTTCGATTCGCAGGCGAGAATTAGCCTTCTTGGCGAGGTCAACCGGGCAGCGCACGGTTGATAACCTGAGGAGACGTGGTGTTGCGATTGCGGGGTTCGGAACATGTTGTTCGGAAGCCGAATCGAGTTGTGTCGCGCCTCCACCAAATCGAACATATCCAGAACCTGTTGGAAGATCGGGACCCCGTTCCCATCAAAACTCTCTCTCTCTCTTTTTCTTTTCTTTTTCCTCTGAGTCCGAAACTCTAATGCCTGGGGGGGTCACGGCACAGGTTGGTAGTGGATGGATGGTTGCGGCAAGGATGGATGGATGGGGTGGCAGCGGATAGAAGGCCGCGGGAAGGATGGAAGGTTGCGGCAAGGATGGATGGATGGGGTGGCAGCGGATGGAAGGCCGCGGCAAGGAACAAGAACACACAACGACGAAGCTAGATAATAACGAATTGGACTCTGACTAAACTAGCAATCAGCAACTTGAACACGAAAATGCATCCAAAAATTCAACAAGCAATACTGAAAAGAAAAATTACAATGGCACAAGGGGTGTTCGGACAGCGGAAGAATACTATGAACAATTATTTTTGTAGGCTAATTTTCTGGATTTTTTTAGGACGATGAACATAAACTAATCTTAAAGCGATGAATTACCTCACGGGCAGCCGACGCTCTGATACCACCTAATGTGACGATGGCCCGATCTTCCGAGAGGTACTGATAAGTTGATTGTGAAGAACTCGACATTGATGATCCAAAGGCTCCGACCAAAACAGATCAATCCCCTCGCAATCACTACACCACTACTCCGATGGTTATCAACCGTGCCGAATGCGGTTGACCTCGTCAAGAAGGCTATCTCCTGCAAGCGAATCGAGAACACAAGCAAGAAAGTAAAAGATGTAATCTGAAATTGCATTATGAATAAATATTAAGTTCACAAGTTAGGGTTACTCAACTGGACGTGCGGTGAGACTACTAAGCAGAATAAACTCTTAAGAAAAACCTGAAAAAAACTAAAAGGGTGCGACCTTCTTAAATAGAGGAGGGAGAAGCCGCACTTAACTAATAAAAGGGGGTGTGGTACTATTGAGGGTCGGTCAACACACTTGGAAGCCGAACAGGACTCGATTACAAGGTCTAAGGCCCACTTTGACTCAGACTAGAAAAGTGACGCAACTTGTTTTGCAGTTTCTGATCGTCTCAGATGGAATTTCAAGGTGCGACCAGATTAATCTGAAAGTAGACTCTAAAATCTTTCCAACGAGTACTCAAGGGCCCCGAGAAACCTTCTGGATCAAAAGTTATGGCCGTTTGAAGTAGGCGCTGTCAAGCAGCCCGAATCTGAATCAAACTCGCGAATATGAGTTGGATTGCGCTTGATGGTTCCACTTCTACACTTGAGCTCGCGTAATTCTTCTCTATGGTTCCTAAGAACAAGAAAATCATAAGTATTAGGAAAATCATAAGTATTAGGAAGTATCGAATTCTTAGCGGAAATATTATTGACTCCTAAAAACGAGTTTACCTAATAGTTGAGTTGACGAGCACGTGCCCGAGTAATTGGACCTTACCCATCATTCATGGAAGCAGTAAGAGGAGTGTTTATGTCAGTAGAAGTGATGTCCTCATCAGTCGCATCACCTTTGTATGGTTCGATCGTAGGCATCTTGAAGTCCTCTGGTCAGACGGCTTGCTGCAGGTCGGTGGAGAGGAGGGACTCCAGATCTACATGCCGAAGTGCCCCCTGGTTGGCAGGCGGGGCTTCGCGGCTCTTCGCTCTTTCGGTGGCGGCCTCTCCGATCGCCGTCGGAGGTGTCGGATGACTTCGTGCCTCTTGCAACTCCCTCACAGCACCTCAGAGGTCCGTCAACTCCCGCTGCAATGCCCCAAGTGCTACTAGCAGTGCGCCTCCACCCATAGTCCGGCAGCTCCCCCAAGCCCGGAGACGCAAGCTGCAAGATGACCAGGTGCACCAACCTGGCGGCCGGCCATGTCGACTTGTTGGCCAGCGCCGAGAAATGCACTGGAACGGTGGGTGTCACGTTTGATAACGGGGCTCGGCTCGTCCAAGTGTCCGGACCACCATCTGCCCCGGAGCTCCCTCCAAGGGCAACCACGTGCCAATGACGGTAACGGCCTGACCACCTGTGAGATCGATACGATTAGGAGCAACATCGGTATGAACCTCACTGTCGACAGCCGCCTCGACGTCGGCATCTAGACTAGCCCCTCGTACCAACATTGACCGTCTACCTGTCGCGGCCTTGGCCTGAGCAACCGCCGACACCGTAGTTCGCCTTCTCTTTGTTGCCACCTTAGGTGCCATCGTCTTGAGACTGGCTTTCTCAGATCGAGCTCCCCACGAACGGTGCCAACTGTTGTAGCTTCAGACCAAACAGTAAAACTAGGAAGTTGGTGAAATTTTGTGTGAATGAGAGATGTCCTATCCTTAGGATCACCCCAGGGGACTTTTTATAGGACGGTAAGGCTCTTTTTACAACACTACTCCTAGTTACAGGTGTTATCTTAGGATATTCTTGTCCTTTACATATTTAACTGGGCCTCTCGGGCTTACAGACTCTTTTGCATTCCTACAATACTATACATGCCCCATACACATCTTACTAGGCCTTCTAGTCTCGCAGGTCGAATGGGCTTAGGTGGAGGCCATCCCCACAAAAATGATGCTATATGTTATATCACGCTTCCAAAGTATGAAGCATCGTCGAGTTAATTTGTAATTGTATCCAATTATTTTGTAATTTCTTTATATTATATGAGATGTTATGTCTAGACTCTAGTACGAACAATTGTACTATTGTACTTTAACTATTGCTATTGTGAAGTGTGGACCTTTATGTTTTCTACTAAACAATATTTTTGTAACTTCGAACACCTATCTTGAAATTCTTGGATCCGTCACTGGTCACATATTTACTCTTCAACTGAGATCTTATATTGTGAAGATCGGGCACTCCGTATCATACATGATAGTCCATTGTCAGAAGTTGATCACAAAAACCGATGACTAAGTGAAGATAGGGGTTGTCTGCCGGAAGACTAATTCAATCAGCTCGGAAAACAAGGTCTTGTAACAAAAAAGTATAAAATATTGTCTAACAAAATATTCGCTGAGGTTTGACTAAGTTGACATTGCTGGTGTTTCATGGGAGAGCAGATTTTAAGAAAATTGGCTTTACTATAAAGAGGTTATGCTTGACATTTTTGTAAAGGTTTCACTTTCACAAAAATAGGAGGCATGTATTGCCGCTAGATTTTTGCAGGCAAAATAATCGACAAAGAGTATTTTTGGCATTTAATGTAATTATAAGGAAAGATTAGGGATAGCCAAAAACCAGAATTATGTACCGGCCATGCTAGAAGTCTTCGGAAGATGCCGACTAAGAAAAGCTAGATACGAAGAAGAAAATTGTAAATAGGAGATTGGAAACATGAAGATTTTCTAAAGCGAACAGGGACTCTATCAAAAGAAAAGGTTGAGCCGACACAAAAGGAGACTTGAAGCGCAATCCAGGATTGAGTCGGCAATTGTGGACTATAAATACCCTATACCGATTGACAGAAAAGTGCGCACATGCTAACCTATACTACCTTTTTTGTATCTTAGAAGTAGATTGTAGTTAGTAGAATCTTATCGTTGTAATTCGACTTTGGTCGATATTGCTTCGCATCAACTTATTGATCAATCTGTGAGCTACACATATCTCATATTTCGAGATTCATTTAAATTCGTTATTACTTCGCAATGACGTTTCTATCAGGATATACTTTTGTTCAGGTTTACTTATTATTGATTTTGCTGATTTGTTAAAAAAATTAATTGGCACGTAGCATACGTCGTTTGATAGCACCCTCCATTTGTCTGGAATTTTCTAGCATAACACGTGACAAATGAAAGCAATTGCACGTAAAAATAGAGGCGTGTGCAGATCTGCATTTCCGCTTGAGAAGATCGACTTTTACTAGTGCCGACATGAGACATCAAGAATTGGATGAACCACTGTAAGCAGACGCCGTACCGATTGGGCTAGTAATGGATAGCAGTAGACACTACAAGTTCGAACTGAACTCAAAACTCATCAGCTGTGGCATCCGGTGAAAGCGTTTGTCTCTGTGATGTTCTTGGTCGGCGCAAGAGCTAGCTCGGTTGCCATCTGCCAGCCGTACGAAAAGTCTGCCCAAAAGCTAGCGGCCAAGATTTGCCATATCTTTAATCGCTTGTCATGGGGGCCGGCCAGCCGGCGATTCCATCCGCTTTTTGCCTTTTTTGATCGAATTTTGCTATTTGCGGAAGCAAATCTACGGGCCAGAGGGAGGCAAGTGGGGTGGGGACACCTGGACCTGCAGGCTACAGCTGCACGGCGTGCTCCTGTCTCATCACACTTCTCGACTCTCGTGCGGCATTACGTTGGACAGAGCGAAATGCAACCAATCGCTCTTCAGACATGTGTTGCTCGTTGAGTGGAGCAGTTCGATTCTTGTCCAGGTGGTGTCCACGAGTGGAAGGAGGCTCGCCGTGACTTCTAGTTTCACTTTTAACTGATTTTTTTTATAGCTGATTTAACTTTTTAGATATAATTAATTTTAAAAAATGTAAAAATAGAAAAAAATATGTTAACCTATTAGAGACAATACAAAGAAATACGAAAAAAATACAAAAAAACCTAAAATATCTAAAAAATTCATAAAAAGACAAAATACTGAATAGTGAAAAAAAAAGCAGAAGCTAGAAGCAGAAACCGAAAAAAAGCCGAAACGAACGGGGCGTAATTCTATCCTTGGGCATACTCCGTTCGTAAGAAGATATGGGGTGTATTTTTTGAATGTTTTTTATAATATAAATATCTAATTTTACTGGTATTTTCTACATATATATATTAAGTATAATAATTCAAGATAATAATTAGGGATAGTATAGTTATTTTCAATGGACTCATTGTTTCTATGTGTCAATAAAAAATACGCAATTTGGACGGAGGGAGTATGATAGACCGGCAGTGCACAGTGGTGGTGTGCGACAATGACAATTATAGTGACAGTGGTAGTGTAAAAAATGGATATATATATTAAGTATAATAATTCAAGATAATAATTAGGGATAGTATAGTTATTTTCAATGGACTCATTGTTTCTATGTGTCAATAAAAAATACGCAATTTGGACGGAGGGAGTATGATAGACCGGCAGTGCACAGTGGTGGTGTGCGACAATGACAATTATAGTGATAGTGGTAGTGTAAAAAGTGGAGTAGTCGTGTAGGTGGCTTGGGTGGTAATGTAACTAGTGAAAGGAAGACGCTAGCAGAGGGGCAAGTGGAAGAGCTAAGAAAAAGTGAAACAAGGGGGCCGAGGTGTTGGATGACGTAGCGATGACTTTTGCAATAAGCCAAAAACAAGCTTCGAAGGCGGTTAGAGGTAGTAGCCGATGAATATGTAGGGTGTTTGGTACGAGGAATAAGTTAGTCCTATACCTATCATATTTAACATACTCATGTTTTTATTTGGTTTAGGAACCTAATGAGTTGGTCCATCACTACCTCATTCCTCGTTACCACATAATGGCTAGCAAGATAAAACAAGTGTGAATTGCAGAGATCCATTAAGCTCCTAACAAGGTTAGAATGTTGCAACATGGAAGAGGAAGGCATTCTAGGACGGTAAAGATTAAAGACGAAAGATATTTTAGTATGCTTGCTTTGACGTTTTTCAAATTTTGGGGCGAACTGCTTCGTACCATTATAAAGATCATTCGAGTTGAAAAATATCATTGATATTTCACTGATATGTTGTCTTAGGATCCACTTTTCATCCTCACATATGATAGTATTTATCAATTTATGGTGCCAAGCTAATTTTCTCAAAAAACATTTCCACCAAGGAAATTGTGCACTATCACATGAGGTCTCCATATATGTACAAAGTCTTCTTGAAAGAGCACCAAACAACTATTCGAAAAAAAAGTAACTGAATGCGCATGTAAGAAATAACTATTACTAGAGTCATAATGCATAAATTAGCGGTGAAAAGCAATATCGAGGGCTCGGTGTCCAAAACAGCCAACATTTGGTATGAGAGAGTTTTTGCTTTTTTACTTTGTTTCCAATCGACATGTTAATTAAGGGTTTTTTATGGTACCAAAAATAAATATGAGCTGTTCATTTGTTTATCCAATAGGCTAGATTAGTTAGAATTTATTTATACTACCATCGGCATTACTAATAGTAGAATCTCGAGAGGAGTATAATTTTAAAGGACAAACTCTTGGAATGGTTTACTTGGGAGCAATTCAAGAGAGGTGAATCTTGACCTGGAGGAGGGCCTCAATGAGTCTGTGGTGTGCTCGTTGCCCAGGAGCAGAGTCTAGATGGCAGCGAAGCCCTTTGTGTTCTTGCACTTCCCGGTGCCACCATCGGGTGGACTCAGAATAAGTTGATCGTGTCGTCGTGCCCCTCGCCCTCGAGCATGGCTGTCAACATGTTCATCTTGCTCGTGCAATGGGGGAAAGAATGACACCTTGTTGCTAAATGGCACCTCGGCACCATCGTCAAACTCCACAGCGGTGGATTCTGGCTCCCAGAGGGCAGTCGACGACGTCTCATCATTCGTCCTCATCGCCGTCACCGTGCTGCTCTTAAATGTCACCGTTCTATTGTAGGTAGTAGGCAAGCAGGCAGTAGAGTGGTCATTCTTGAGAGATTCTTTTTGTTGTCAAGTGGGGTTGGCCTCGGTGTTGGGTGATTATTGTCATTCCAAATGGTGGAATGACAAGTGCATCTGTTGCTCTAAAATCTCTAGATGGCGAAGGTTTTGACAATCTTCTCTCTGGTATTGGTTGGGATTAGATTGGATCTGTTGGATATGTAGATAATATTTTAATTCTAAATTTTACTAGGAGATAAATATAATACATATTACTAACAGTAGGCTACTCATTATACTTCAGAAAATACAGTATCAAAGTTGATCAAACATGTGAACGACTTACTGTTGTGCTTGATGAAGAATAGAAAGCAGCGTAGTCTCGATGCAGTACAGACCTGATGCAGTGCAAGATGTAAATGAAGCAGAGTAGGAGCGGTCGTGCAAATGCACTGCCTAAAAATCTTATTGCCACCCCATGCAGGTACTATCTACGGCAATAGCTCAGAGATAGCTGCTCTCTCTTCTTCCAGGTGCACACCGAGAAGAAAGATCAGCAAAGTTCGATCTCTCAATACTCAGTACAAACTCTCTAGAGAGGAAGAAGACAATGGAAGAAGAAAATGGAGGAGTCCAATCTCTTTAGCCTAGACGTCACTAGGCCTTTTTATTAACGTGTTAATTACCCTCTAGTAACTGACGCTATTAAACTGAAATAATACTCTTGAGAAACTGACTCCATTATTCACTGGTAACTGCTAATATTCAAACTACATAATGATAATTAAGCAGTCTCATGACCAGTCAAAAAGAGAGAGATGACGCATGGTTTAGCACAAATAAAATAGATTTAGTCTGCCAAGTGGCACGCCACATCACGACGCGATCGCGCGTCACAAATCACAAGTCATGTAATTTTCACGCGAAAATACGCGAATACATGCACATGTGTGTGGACGTGCATGCGTTTAGCCAAAGTCTTCCTCATACCATCCACATCCATAATTCAAGGAATGGCATGTACTCTATCTTATAAATTGGTCTCCCCCACCTTGTCTTAGCAATATGGTACTAAACCATACACGCTTTGGAGTTAAGAAAATGGGCCTCACACATGGACCTATTTTTAATAGGATCCGATGAAGGAGTTGTAAAACTTGTGAATTAATGTGTTGCGCTGATAATAATCAAATTTCTTTTGTGGTCATTGGTGGGTTTGATCGGCCTCACTCCATGAGTTTTCTCAATTTGTGAATATCTCAATTGATCTTTTCCTAACCCATAGTTCTTTCAAATCTTAATGCTCGCATCATAGAGCATGGGAGAAACTTTACAATTTTCAAAACCGAATTGGCTTAATATATTTTCAGCATAATGGTATTGATTCAAAGTAATCCCATCCTCGCTTTTGATCAATTTAATATTCAGAATGGCATCTACCTCTCCCAAGTTTTTCATATCAAAATACTGAGATAAGAAAGATTCGATCTCATCAATTACGGCAGTGTTTGTTCCAAATATAAGTATGTTATGTACATACAGACATAATATTACTCTTTGATCTCTACCATAATGGTAATATACATATTTATCAGCTTCATTCACAATGAAGCCAACGAATGTCAAAGTTTTGTTAAACTTCTTGTGCCATTGTTTATGTGCTTGTTTTAGGCCAGACAAGAATTTTAATAATCTGTATACCTTATTTTCCTATCCAGAAATCACAAAACTATCCAGTTGATCTATATATATTTCTTCCTCCAACTCTCCATTAAGGAAAACTATCTTCACGTCCATTTGATGGACATGTAGATCATAGGAAGATGCTAGCGCAAGGAGCACTCTGATGGTGGTTAATCTGGCGACAAGATAATATATATCAAAGAAATCTTCTCCCTTTTTCTAAGTGTAACCATTGGCTACAAGTCTTAATTTGTACTTCTCAATAGTACCATCATGCCTTAGTTTCTTTTTAAAACCCACTTACATCCTACAGGTTTACACCCATAGGGTGATCAATGATCTTCCAAGTTCCATTAGCAAGATAGAGTGATATATTAACCTTTGCCTAACAACCTCAAGTTCATAGAAAATTAACATTATGTTTTTTCCCCTTCCATCCCTCATATGGAGTAATCACATTCTTTTAGTGATTGCTCTGTTTAGGACGAAAGTTGCTATCAATATAGCTTCTTTCCACCATGCCTTAGGTATGTCGGAACTTTCTAACAAGGCATTAACCAAATCTGTTAGTGTCTGGTTTCCTCTCAGCTACCCTATTTGATTGGGGTGAATATGGTGGTGTTAATTTATGTATTATTACATACTTAGAACATAATGGGGAGAATTCATAAGAGACGTACTCTCCTCCATAATCGGACCTCAATCTTTTTTATTTTCTTTTCTAGTTTTCACATCAGCCTTATAAGTCTTAAAGTAGTTTAAATTTTTATCCTTAGTTTTTAGAAAATACACATACAGTAGCGTATTGCATCATCAATAAAAGTTAGAAAATATCTTTTACCTTCTTTTGTCAATAATCCATTCATTTCACACAAATCTAAATGAATAAGATTTAATGGTACCAAGTTCTTTTCATCCTCTAATCCCTGAAAGGGTTTTCAAGACTGCTTTGCTTGCACACATGACTGACACTTTGATGCTTTGACAATTTCACATTTTGAAATTAAATCTAATCTGGACATTCTAGTAATACTATCAACACTAATATGACAGAAACGGAAATATCAAATATTTGCCTCACATTTATTTAAACCTGTTACAACATTTAGATTATAATAAGACTCTAAAGTACTTAGGTGGAACAAGCCTCCACTCTCATAACCTTTACCAACAAATTTTTTGAACTTGACACTATAATTTTATTTGATTAAAAAACTAGCTTATAACCATTCCTTCATAGGAGAGAACCACTAACAAGATTCTTGTTTATTATAGGAGAATGCTACATGTTCTTCAAGTGGACAATCTTCGCTGAAGTAAGCTTCAGATTTACCATGCCAACACCATGAATAGAAGCATGCGAGATGTTTTCTACGAGGACGAAGGAAGTCCCTGCTACCTAATAAGAAGAAAACAAGGAGATATCGAAACATACGTGAACATTAGCACCAATATCAACCCACTAATCAGTGAATTGATATGCTGAAAAAACAACAGGTGAATTATCATACCCTCCTGCAGTTGAGGCCTCACATATGATCACGTTGATAACATTTTTCTTTGGCTGTTCACCATCTCTGATTTTGCGAAAGCGACAATCCTTCTCCATATGATCGTCTTTTTTGCATACAAAGCAAGTGATGTCCCTAAAATCTTTTTTCTCAGTTTTCTTCTTCTTAAAACTAGTTATTCTTTTCAATTTGTTGAGTTTGTACTTCTTTGCTGTAGTCTTTTTCTCTATGAAATTTACATTGTTCTGGCCATAGATGCTTGGTGCATCCTTTGCATTTGCTTTTTCTTCCACATCGAGAACAGCAATGAGATTTTCAACAGAAATCTCTTCCCTCTTGTCTTTTAGGTTAGTGGCAAAATCTCGCCAAGAAATAGGGAGTTTAGCAACAATGTCCACAACCACAAACTTAGGAGGCAACACATAGCCTAGGTGCGCAATCTCACTAACTAGTAGCTGGAGATCATGAGCTTATTCAACTATGGACTTAGTCTCATCCATGCTAAAGTCAAAAAATTGCTCACACATGTAAAGCCAACGACCTGCATCTGCCTTTGCATATTTGTGCTCTAGTACATCCCATAACTCTGTGGCGGATTTATAGTCCATATATACATCGTAGAACTGATATGTCAAAACAGTCAGAATGCAACCAAGAGCAGTGTTGTTTGTATTATCAAATTGCATGAACTGCCCAATCGTAAATGGGTACTGCGGGTGGATAACTCACCATAGCCCTAAAGATATGAGCCAAAACTTGACTTTAGTATGTCATCTACAAAAGTTTTGACCAGAAAACTTCTCAGATTTTATCGCATCAGAAGCACTAACCATTTCTGTATTGCAACAAAGTTCACAATAAAATTTCTAAAATGTTGGATATGTAGACAATATTTTAATTCTAAATTTTACTAGGAGACAAATACAATAAACAAGTGATGCAAAACACATAATTAACAGCAGGCTACTCAATTTACTTCAAAAAAAATACAATATCAAAGTCGATCGAACGTGTGAACGACTTACTGTTGGGCTTGATGCAATGTAGGCTCGATGCAGTGTAGGACGTTTATGAAGCAGAGCAGAAGCGGTCGCGTAAATGCACTGTCCAGAAACCTTATTGCCACCACGTGGAGGTACTCTCTACGGCAATGACTCAGAGATAGCCGCTCTCCCTTCTTCTAGGTGCACGTCGAGAAGAAGGTCAACGAGATTCAGTCGCTCAACACTCAGTACAAACTCTCTAGAGAGGAAGAAGACAATGGAAGAAGAAGATGTAGGAGTTCAGTCTCTTTATCCTAGACGTCTCCACGCCTTTCTATTGACTTTCTAGTTACCCTCTAATAATTGATGCCATTAAAGTGAAATAATACTCACGAGTAACTGACTCCATTATTCACAGGTAATTGCTAATATTCAAACCAGATAATGATAATTAAGTAGACTCATGACCAGTCAAAAAAACATAGATGATGCATGATTCAACAAAAATAAAATGGATTTAGTCTGCCAAGTGGCACGCTACATCACGGTGCAGTCGCGTATCGCAAGTCACAAGTCACACGATTTTTATGCGAAAATACGCGAATACGCCAGCGCGTGCATGCACGCGCGCGTGTTTAGCCAAAGCGTTTTCATGCCATCCCTATCGATAGCTCAAGGAGTGGAATAGACTCCACCTTATAAATTGGTCTCTCCTACTTTACCTTAACAATATGGTACTAAACCTTGCATATTTTGAAATTAAGAAAATGGACCTCACTCATGGGCCTATTTTTAACAGGATCTGATGAAGGAGCTATAAAACTTGTGAATTAATGTGTGGCGCTGATCACAATCAAATTTTCTATTGTGCCCATTGGTTGGTTTGATCGGCCTCACTCCATGAGTTTTCTCAAGCAAAATAAGCTTTGGGGTGAGTTGAGCGAGCATGCACCACCGCCGCGAGTACCCACAAGCTCCTGCACGGGCGCAGGCCACCGTGCGAAACAGGATCAGAACGCATACGAAAGCCTTAAGATGGAACTAAGTGCATTGATCTGCTAGCATAGCTGCCAACTAAATTTTCCTAGGAAAACAATGGCACGTTGAAGATCCTATGGCAGTGCAATCGTGCCAGCTGAGCTCCACA
The DNA here is from genome assembly GCA_036346265.1 of Melocanna baccifera. Lineage (NCBI taxonomy): Eukaryota > Viridiplantae > Streptophyta > Magnoliopsida > Poales > Poaceae > Melocanna > Melocanna baccifera. Next base: position 19,556,322 of record CM070683.1, on the reverse strand, counting down.
TGCACGTTGGCGTCACCCACTTGAGTCATACTACTCTCCAGTGCAACCTCGCCTCCGCGGTACTCAACATACGCCGCGACGCATGCATGAAGCACATTTTTACATCAGCTGCATGTCCACCACGCCACCACCGGTCGTCCATACGGCACCGCTGGGCCACAGGAGCGGGCGAGCGGCCTGTCCCCTGCTGCCCGTCGAGCATCATACTTGAATTGACAAATTCGTGCGCACTGATGCCCGCACGTTCCACAATCAATCTATCAAAAAAGTCTATTATACCTTTACAAATCAATTATCGGATTTAATTTTTATTATCACTTATACCCTTACAAATCAATTGTCGGATTTAATTTTTATTATCACTCTCTCTCTTACTATTAATCGAATATATTGTAAAAATTCTCGTTAATTAAATGGTTATGTGACTTGGAGACCTCTTATGTTACGGAAGTTCTCCCTCGCATAAATTCCTTGGAAATCAGTACAATTTCTACGGGATTCCTTGCAAATTTCTAGCTTCTAAATAGGGCATAAAAGGAATTATTGGGGTGTTTGGTACTTCGGTTTAAATGATCATCTCACCTAGGATGATATGAGATCATCCCATCAATTTTGTTAATTCATTCCTCCATTTTGTACTAGCCTTGTGTTTACGAGGATGGCATGGTGATAGACTAACATATTCCATTCCTCAAGCCAAACTAGGTTAGATTTGTAGCTAGGATCGGATTAGTCCATTCACCATCGGGTTCCTCATAAGTCAAATCAAACACACATATGGTCCCTTGCATGTGTAATTTTCTGGCACTTTGAACTGTTCTGAAGAACCGTTCGTGTGTCTGTCCACACGCTTACGGCCGGGTTACGGACCTTACAGTCTAACGACTCTTCGGCAAAGCCTTTTCTTGGCAGAAAGCCACATTCTCGCATCGACCAATTTATTTTGGTAAGTTTGGTACGTGCAGATTGTCACGAAAATCTTGTTGGGAAGAGAAGCATCACACCACAGCGAAAGAAGTTCATTAAGGCTTCATTTGAAATACAGAAATTTTTCTTCATTCCTACAACAATTGAACTACGAAATTCCTACATTCTAAACATGTCTAAACCGGCAGCATATGGGCACAAGGTCAATGTCGTTTCTTGGGTTGCTGCACGGTCCATAATGGATACTGGATAGCACTGGGGTGCTGGGCATTCAATGAGAAGGAAAAAAAAAGGTGCTGCTGTGTGGCTACTATATTGAATGGGTTCTTTTAGGTTGTCGTTCATGATTTTTAATTTATGTGTTTTAAATTTTAGTTATTCGTAAAAAAGAATATGAAGAGAGAGACACTCACATGTGATTTTGGTTAATATATATATGAATTCGGTATAATATCTACTACAATCAATTTATAGATCTTTTCTTGAAAAGACATACTATTTGAAAGCTAGTTACTATAGCATAAACCAAAATACATAAGCAATAAACACAAAAAAAAACTCAGCCACCGCACCCACAACTCGGTGCTGTGAAAGAAAAGTACCCGGAGTAAAGGTTCTATGCACTTCGGTGCTTTTTCAACCGCTATACTGCTATAACCGTGGGCAATGTTTTAGAAATTGCTAAAAAGAATAGATGTTTGTAAATTTATACACAGAGATGGTCGCATACATAATAAAAATGACAGTAAAGTTATCTCATACACCATAAGAACGCAGTGAGGATTAATTGGGTGGGGGCAAAATTAAGATGACTTCTCTGGTGGCCACCTCATGGGAAGCGGACAGGAGAAGCACGTGAACAATGTGTGTTGAAACTGTATGTCGGACAAAGGGGAGAGGACAACCCTCCATTTCATTTTGGCTAACTACTTGTATTGCATATATTAGATTGAGAATCTACTGGTTTGCCTCCTTCTAAACCGCCAATTTTCAAGGCTAGAGCGTAGCCTCTAAACTGTTGGTGTTCCTTTTGTGCCGTGCAGTTGGTCAGCACACTCATCTTTTGAGGCCCAGTAACCTACAGGACGGATCAAGATCCAAATAAACCAACTTAACAAGGTACGTGTAACAACTGCACCTATTTCATACGATTTGTCCGTAACTCACTATGAGCATAGACCAAGAAAGTACTAAATCTAATAAAAAAAAGTTAATAAAAAATGAATATGCATGCCTCTATTAAATGATACATCACAACCACTTAACCTTTACAGAGGATTTAAGCAGATATAGAGAATGAAAACATTACAATAACTACATTCTTAATTCTTCCAATAGATAAAAAAATTTTAAAATGAATACTTCCGATGTCATGGGCAAATACAATGAAATGGAGGGATTACTACCTTTTCATAGGGGTGGTTACTACAAAGGGTTTGCTTTAGTACACTTTTTAGAAAAGTTTACGGATCTTAAAGCAAGATAGTTAATATTAGGTGATGGCAAATATTTACCAATATATAAAAAAAAATTAAATGGAAGATTGGATATAGATATAGACTTTAATATTAGGTAGGGATAAATCATCCATTTGATTTATTTTTTGGTTATGCATATTTGCTCACATCTAATATTAACTATTTTGTTTTAAGATTAGTAAACATTTTAAAAAGAGATGTACCTAAGCATACTTTCAAATGTTCACACCTTTAGACTCTCTATCATTGTTTCAATTCTATACTCCCTCTGTGTCACAATATAGGTTGTTTTAGCATTCTCAACATTTCTTGAAATATAAATCGTTCTATAATTTGAGGCACTTGTCCACCTTTTTTTTCTTCTTATGCCATTGCGAAATGAATGCTATCACTCTCATAAATAAATGAGACATCTTTTCTAATGTGGAATAATTAAAGGGCAACAAGGTCATTTTAACCACCTCCATAATTCTTGTGCACAAGTCTAAAACGACTTATATTTTTTGACACAAAGGTATGATGTAAAAGAGGTTAAGTGATTGGAGACTTTAAGTATACTCTTTCCATCACTAAATATAAGATGTTTTTGACTTTTCACGGTCTTTTCAATGCAACAATTTGACCATGTGTTTTGGAATAATATTCTAGGAAAATAATAAAATTAAATGTTATAAAGTATTTGTAATACAAATTTAATAACATTATGGCCCTGTTCTTTACGGCTTCTAAAAGCCGCTTTTGACTTTTGCTACAGTAACTAACTTTTAAATGGAGTATTTTTTTAAGATGAGGTCTACAAGTTAATTGTAGTACACGTTAAAAAACTAATATCTGTATCATCAAAAATCACAAGCGAGTATCTCTCTTTCCACAATCTCTGTCGCAAACAGCCAAAAAGCCATCAGCCGCAGCCAAAAGCCATCAGCCGCAACCGGAAAGAACAGGCCCTATATTCATGTAGTCATCATACTCTTACATACATCAAAAGTCAAATTTTCAAAATTTTAACCACACAGATCGCATAGGTTGTATTTAGTCATGGAGGGAAAATACTATTAAATAGGGATATGTATGGGATAATCAGATTAATTATTTCTTAGAAATGACATATATTTGTCCGTGTGTATATGGAGCTTAGACTTATATCATGAAACGAAGAGGCATAAGGTAATATGATGTGCAGCTAAATCACCTTCAGGAATCCATATGTATCCAAATAAGGAATTTGTCCATTTGCCTCTCGTGAACTACTATGTTTGTCTAAAAATCAACCTTAAACTACGAACCCGGATAATTGGCACCTCTCAACTTTCAAAACCAGGTATATTACCCCCTTGGGACCAAAACCACTCTAGTTACGCTGGCGTGACATCTAGATGGACAAATTTGAATAACGTGGCATCCACCTTAGACATCCATGTAAGATCCACGTCACCTTCCTCCTCCTATTTCTTCTTCCCCTTTCTCTCTCAGTCCATGCCTCACCTCCCCCATCTTCCTTGTCTGGTTCCAATTCACTGTTGTGCTACTCTACCTCCTCGTGCTCCAACCCCTCATCTCTCTCTCTCCACAATAAATCAAGAGTAGATCCAATGGAGCTTCAAAGCGTGCTTCCATGGAGCTCAAATTTCTACATTTTTCTGCATATTTGGTGGCACTCGCGTGCTAGTCAACGTGCAACCATGGAAATGTAGGTACAACAGGGGTGTCAAGGTGTATAGAATTGGGGTTGGGGGAAGGCCGCTTGGGGTGACAAAGCCACGGGGATGTGGTCTTCACTCCCGGTGCTGAACCTGTTATTGTTGTCGTGGCCAAACATGAGTAGAAGGATATGTGCGATGGAGTAGTCAAGTGCCGACTAGATTTCCTTGAATTTGTTCTCCTTTGCTTCCTTGTGTTGTTCCATCTTAATCTGGTCGTCTTTCTGTGTTCCTCTTGTGATATATTGATTTAATCTATATTAATTAGAAGTAGCTTGATTAATCTACCTTGTCTATTTCTTAGATTGGCCTGCTGGCGCCAGAGAAGAGGAGATGGGGTAGAGAGGAGATGGCTTGGCAGTGGTTGCTGGAAGAGAAGAGAGAGATTGGAGGAGTTAGACAGAAACAGAGGTAGAAGAGAGATTTGTGGTGATGTGGCAAGCTAGATGACATTGGTCACTGATTCAATCAAGATTTAGCTGCCATGTCAACCCAAACTAGCGAGGTGGCATCTACGTGGTAAATACCATTACTGAAACCAACCTTAGGGTTGAAAACTGAATGGTTTAGATAGTTGAGGGGTGTCGGTGCTCATGCAGGGAGACAACAATACAAAGTATTTCCATATGGTAGCAAATGGTAAAAGAAGAAAAACTAGAATTTTTCGGCTTGATCAAGAAGAAGGGGTTATTGAATGAGATGATAATCTGGAGAAATATATTACAAAGTACTATAAGAACCTCTTTGGGTCGACGCGGAGAAATAACTTGGCTCCTGACGAAACTTACAAAGATGATATCCCGCAAGTGTCTGAAACAGAGAATATGATCCTAACGGATTTTGGGAGGACATTTGGATTGGGAAGGAAGCACTAATGACAAAATTCCCAGATTTATATAGAATTGTTAGAAGGAAGAATATGATGGTTGCACAAGTACTAAGTACAACACCGCTAAAATGTTTCTTTTAGGAGAGCGTTAGTAGGTGAAAAGCTGGCTGCATGGCTGGAGTTGGTTCGTTTGATATTATGAGTTTCTCTGAACGAGCAAAGATCTCATGGAAAGAGAAAGCATTCTAGAAAGCAAAGATACCACTTAAAATCAAAGTTTTCCTTTGGTACTTGAAGAAAGGAGTTATTTTAACGAAGGATAATCTTGCAAAAAGACAGTGGCAAGGAAGTACCAAATGCTATTTTTGTCCCTCTAATGAGAGCATTCATCATCTTTTTTTTCAATTGCCATGTGGCTCAGGCTTTTTGAAATGTGGTAGTCATTAGTTTTGGCGTTCAATCACCTACTAGTGTTGAGATGTTGTTTGGTTCTTGACTTAGAAGTTTTTCTTTGAAGCTTAGAAATCAGATTCTAGTTGGTATAACGGCTCTATGCTGGGCATTATGGTTGAATAGAAATGACGCCGTTTTCAAAAGGATCACTACTCATTCTTTCTTGCAGGTCATTTTCAGGGGGACTTACTGAATCAGGTGCTGGTTGTAACTATCTAAAGAGGAAACAAGAAGTACACTCATAAACGGCTGCAAAAGACTTGAGAGAGTGGTGATGGAGATTTTCAACAAGTTTGGGTGGAGCAGTTGTTTTAGATTAAAGGATTAAGCCTTTTTGTCATAAGTTCTATGCTTAGGATTCTGTAGCACCGTTTGGTGGAGTGTGGTCTGAGTACTGTGTTTGGTTCTGAACGGCTATAGTCATTCTTGTGGAATGATCAAAGCCGGAATATTGTTATTCTGTTATCTAAAAAAAATTTGAGGGGTGTCGGTTACCTAATTTCATAGTTGATAGTTAACTTTTTAGACAAACGCGATAATTAGGGGGTTTAGATAGATTTATTCCTCCAAATAACATTATATGTAGGTTTTCACAGCTCTTTTCGTAAGATTTAGTATTGAAACTAACGGTAAGGTGATGAGATAAACTAAGGTGATGAGATAAACTTTTGAGGGAAATACAGGGTCTAATTAGCTAAAAGAAGTATTATAGAGTATGGAACTGTTTGGTCGGTTAGTACAATTTACCACACATGAATTAGGCAAGTATGATTTTAGTTTTTTTAAAAAAATATGATTTTAGCTTACTTAGTGTTTAGTTCATTGGTACATTTGTGACACACCACACTTTTCTTGCCACGCATTCCACCTATAATAGATATATATTGATTTCTAGCCAACATTTGCCAGAATTTGTTGCCAGCAACACATGATAAGAAAAACATTGTGGTGCGTCACACTTTGTTATTTGTTGGTTTGACAAAATGTAGCCAAGCAAACAACCGGTGACGAACAGAAACATTTTTTGAAAAAAGAAAGTGACGAACAAAATTTGAAGGGCGAAAGAAATTGTCGTGCTTACACTATGCATTAAGTAGCATTTTTCTAATAATTTATACTCCCTCCATTCTCTTTTAGCTGTATGAGACTTCTACAGTTTGGCCACTATATAAAAAGTATGAGTATTTTAATTTGTTATCTGATATTAGTAGATTTGTCATAACAATATTTTTATATCTTATGTTTTTAATATTTTGGGCTAACTAATCGAAGATGTAAATTAGAGACCGTGCTGAACTACAGGTAGGCTAGAACGGGTTTAACCTAGTTTTCTTTGGTTTTTAATTGAAAATATAGCTTAGTTTTTGGAGCATGAGGGTGCTCAATTGGACTTAATAAGTATATCTTATGACTTATTTTCACTGCACCTGATTTATTTTACATTGTAGCTGATAGTGGTTTATTTAGCATAATAAAATTTAAAAAAATTTAAAAAAGAAAAATATATTAGCTCATTATGTATAATACAAATGAATACGATGAAAAAGAACCGGTAAAAAGCTAAAAAAAACTAAAAAACTAAAACAGACAAAATTTAAAAATAATAAAGAATAAATCAAAAACTAAAAATTTAAACCGAAATAAGCGGCTCCTAACACCGATCCAGCACACAAGTGGAGAGATCGAGTAATACAGCCAAGTTGCTGCTCCTGTACATGTGTGTACCCCAGGTTGCGATTTCTTCTGCGAAGCCTGCCCCTGTTGCCCTCCCTCAAAAAGATCTGTTGTACTATCAAGACAAGAAGGTACTATCAAGACAAGAAGCAGGCTTATAAGTTATAAAGACCTCTTTATTCATAGGATTCTAAAAATACATGAATAACAAAAATATATGTGAATAAAATAGGAAGGCTTGTGCCGAACAAAGAATTAAAAAACATAGAGATATGGTAGGGTTATGTGTTTGATTCGCATAAGAAAAAGGAAAAAGAGGTGAGAGTGAATGTTACTATTCCTATGTTTTTCTCATGGAATGGATGATGTAGGAAAATTTCCTCTGTTTTTCTTTAATTCATTCCTGAAAATCAAACGGATGAACAATGATAAAATCTTTATGAACGAAAATGCTATGTTTCCCTTTGTTTTTTTCCTACAAATCAAAGAAAATCCTATAGGTGAGGTTTTTTTGGTTTTGATTGATAGTTTTTTTATTTTAATACGAGTGTTTGTGTGAACGAATCAAATATTGATAAACTATTTTAAAAAGACTGTTCTGATAAACTACTTAAAAAATAATAAAAAACTATCTTATTTATTTATTTAAAAAAATAAGTTATAATAAAAAATTAGAACTATATCTTTTGTTTGTTTTTCCTACAAATTAAAGAGGACCTCGCAGTACCGTTGGAGCCCAGAGCACAGCACAGCAGAGCAGACCAACCCAGCACCGCCAGCAGCCGGCCTACCCTAAGAGCCGCTGCAGCAGTAAGCCAGTAACAAATAGCTAGCCCCCTCGTGCTCAAGCCAAGCGGCCGGCGGTTAACCGCGCCCCGCGCCGTACGTTACTACCGGCGGCGGAAAACAGTAGTCGGAAGCGGTGGGGTTTGCAAGTCAACGTGCCCTCCTCCCTTCCCCTCCTTTTCACCGCCCGCCCTCCAGCTAGCTCCCGCAGCTAAAGCCGTGGACTCGCCGTATCTTTGTTCCCCCCCACAACCCACTCGAAAAGTTCCCCAAAAAGCCCCTCCCCACTAGCGCTCCGCCTCCCTCCCTCCCCATGGCGGCCCACGAGGACTCCGCCGGCGCTGGCGAGGGCGCGCGCCGCCCGCCGCTGCGCCCCGCGCTCTCCCTGCCCCCGCGCTCCGCGGTAGAATCCTTCTTCGCCGCCGCTGCCGCCGGCTCCGGCTCCTCGGCCGAGACCAGCCCCGGCCCGCTCACCCTCGCGGCCACGCTCTTCCCCGACGCGCCCTCCCCGGCCTTCCACGGCTCCTTCACCCAGCTCCTCGTCGGCGCTATGGTCTCCCCCGCCGCCGGCCCTGCTCCACCCTCGCCGTTCGCCGTGCCCCCGGGGCTCAGCCCCACCGCGCTCCTCGGCTCCTCCGCGCTCGTCTCCCCAACGGTAACTACCCCAATCCCCCGGCAAAAACCCCACCTTTTTTGTTTGCGTAGCTTACCTTACTTGCTCGTGCGGCTGTGCTTGCCATTGCTTAGGTTTTGAGCTGGTGCGTAACAGTACAAGTAGTTAGTTAAATTTGCAGGTACTATACTACTAGTTCCTGCTTATGCAGCCGATTTGTGAGGTTAGTACAATGATGGTGCCTTGGACCCCCCATGGCGATTTGCCTGCTGTGAGACTGAAGGGATGATGGGGGCGTGGAATGGTCAAACAGGGGGTCGGGGGTTTACTAACTAGTGCCATTTCGTGGTACTGAGTTCTTGGAACGCTGTACCGATTGTTCTCCCGCAGTGTCCAGTGTGATGCACGGGTGATGGATTGCTTTGGACCCCCAGCGATCTGCGTTGCAAGGAACTGCGTTATGCAGTCTAATGGCTGGTGGCCCAAGTTAACTAATTAAGTCAGATATACGTTGTACTGACAACTTTGGATGCTGACTAAACTAACGTGTCTTGCGGGGATGGGTTGAGGTGGTTCTGTTGTTTGTTTAGTTAAACTTGGTTTATGTTGAAGCATGGGTGGAAATGTCCTGTCTTTCCCTAACAGCTTGAGTTTCTTTGGCTGAGATGGTCAGTGTATGAAACTTGTGTCCTGAGACAATTTGGAATTTGGACTTGGTTAGCAGTTAAACTAGGTCCTCTTATTTGAACTATTGTCTATTGAAGGAAATCAATAGCACAGTGCTATAGTGTTCCATTGAGAGAGGGTGTTGAGAAATCTGGATAAACTTGATAGACTTTGATGTAGCCCTCTTGTTTTCTCTAATTGCACATGAGGTTGGAAAAAAGCTCAAAGCTTGCGAACCGGCTTGGCTTGTTAAGGGCTTGGTTCGAACTCGTGCCATAAATGAGCCGAGATGAGCAGGCATTTCTGCTAGTTTGCTTAATGAGTCGAGCCTGAGCCAGCTCACGAGTTGCTCATTAGGCTTGATTAAAATTAAAACCCATCCCTGCAAGCAGCAGCAAGCCCAGACCAACAGCAACACTTAGGCCCATTACCCATAGCAAAGCCCAAGAACCACACTTAGGCCTGAACCTTAGTCCCTTCAGTGCAACACTAGCTTCCCCTTTGGCCTTGACATTGGTGTTCAACCGTGCAAACCCCTCACCGACGTTCTTAACGAGCATAACGCGCCAACTCGAGCACTTTGGCCGAGCCAAGTCAAGCACCATTTTTTGCTCGTTTACTTAATGAGCCAAGCCAAGTCGTGCTGCTTAACGACTTTGACTGTGCCGAGCTAAGCCAGCTTGTTATCCACCCCTAATTGCACAATTATCCAGTTGAGTTTCTCTGATAGAGTTATAGTTTGCAACATTAACACAAGAAGGGTAATTGGGATAGTTGATTAATTATGTTTTATTGCTCTGCCATATATGTGTACTATTGATATTTTATTTATCTCAAGGACTGCTTGTGCACAATCAGGTTATAGCATTGTAGTTGTTATGAATAATGTGTGTGTATTAATAAGGCCCAAAGGGCAATACATATAGGTAGGACAAGGGGATATTATGGAGGAATATGCCATATACTGATAAGGAAACAAAGGCAGATAAGGAAAGGAATAATACAATTCCTATTCTATTTCTAATACCCTTAACATCCTCTTCAAATGCAATGCGTATATAATAGTATTGTATTTGAAAAGCGGTTGACACTAAAATAAGAAAGATCAGAAATTCGAGTTTTGATAATGTTGTTGTAGCGTGCAGTCTTTGGAAAAACTGTCAAATCAAGCCAAAGAGGAATAGGTAGAAGTATGGCGGTGTAGATTGAAACCCAAGACGGCGGTGGCGCAATGCACAATGTGCAGGAGAAACGTAGCGGCTAGAGAAGCGGCGGCGTCATAACGACTTATATGATTTGCATGCGGCTCAAAGAGCGGCGATTGCTTGGTGCGACTGAGATGGCTTGGCGGCGGGGATGAGATTGGAGGCAAAGGCACAGGTTGGGCGATGGCGTGCGAAGCTGGGTGGAGCAGGGGGTGGCGCACAACGATGGTAGCTACGCCCTGATCCTGGGCGGTGGCGGCCTGGAGCATCGAGGACGACGTTGGAGATGGTCGGATCCGGCCCAAAGATGGCCGGATTCGGGCTTGATGGTGGCCGGGAGGAAGCCCAGTGGCGGCGCAACGCTGGGGCATGTGTCGGCACGGGTGGGCATTGCAGCGATGGCACATGCGGCGGCTCGGTGCTGGATTGGTGGTGCGCCCAAAGAGCCCTCTTCTCCGGCCATCTTCGGAGCTTGAGGCGGCTGGACCCAAGGCTGTGGCGGTTGTGCGTGGTGGTGGGCACGGTGAGAAGCACGTGGATAGAGGACGGTGGCTGTCCCCGGGAGCGGAGATCGCTTTCCCTAGGGGCAGCAGGTGTGGAAGACGAGCGGAGGCTAGGAGACGGTGGCTACAGTAACCCTAACTCTAATCCAAGCTCTGATACCGTGTTATGAATAATGTGTATGTATTCATGAGGCTCAAAGTGCAATATATATAGGTAGTATAAAGGGATAGTACAGGGAAGTATACCATATACTGATAAGAAAATATATAAGGAAAGGAATAATATAATTTTTATTCTATCTCTAATACCCTTAACAGTAGTATTCTTATCAGTAAATAGTCGCCAAAAGATAGGATGCTGCAAAGAGAATTTAACATTCAATTATAAAATTTTAATGGGTTTTCACAAGAGTGATTCTATTTTGGTTGCCATGGTGCAGTCAATGTTCGAAAAAGCAGTAAGTTGTAAGTGAGCAGTCACCTCCCCGCTTAGTACTTAAGCGGAAAGTGGGTGCTTATGCAACCTTTAAGAAGATTATCCATATATTGATACTAAAAAAAGTAATACATCACATAATTCTATTTCTGGACCCATTGTTCAAATTTATCTTTATATATTGTTCAAAATTAAAATATTTTAAATGTAATTTGTACTAGTTGACCTTGTTTTGCGGCCACCGAAGTGGGTTCTTAATCACTTAAGAGGCCGAACCACTTATATAAAAGCTATGTAGAAATGGGTCACTTAAGCTTTAGTACCACTTAAAAAAAAGCTTTTTGGAGCATTGGATACGATTGATTCACATCCAATTTGAGTTTGGATTCATGCACAATTTAAAAAGTTTTGTTAGTCTTGGGATAAACCAAATCCAATCTTGGCACAGCTCTGGTTGGCATATTGTAACAAACAAGAACTTGGGCCGCTTAGCATTTGTTATGTTTAAAACACATAATATGTAAGAGATGGCAGATAACTCGAAGCGTGTCTTGTCGACTCCTATTATCTCTCTCCCAAGAATCATTACAGGTTGTTAGAGGGAAAGGTTTTGGAGATTTTGTGCATGCTGCACATGGAAGTGGAGGTTTGTTCATGCTCTACATGCATCCTTCCATGCTGCAACCAAATCTTTCTATGGTTGTGTTATAGAGTTAGGAGATAAAACATAATGGACAGCTTGGACAGGAATATAAAATATTAGAGTGAGTGTTCCAAATTGTGTATGACATTGCAAGTGGGGCACTAGCAATCGTAGAGAAATATTCTGATCATGTTTATAGAAATCAGTTCCAACCACTGATTGCCAGTAATAGCATTGGAATGTAATGAGGCTCAACAGTGGTTTACAACTGTGATAAGGCATTGTTAGAGATGTCAAGTTTGCAAATATCATTTTGTTAACTAACAGTTTAACAGGGGGCGATTTCCATGTTTATCCTATCAATGAGTTGCTCATTTTGGCCCTGTGAATAATGAAATGGGTATTCTTATTTCCTTATGTGTTGTGAAAAATATGATGCCCGTTCATGTCCCTGTGCTAAGTATGTGGATATTCATTATACGATGATCATAGTGATGCCACGTCAAGTCAGTGTTACCCGGACATGGATGTACCTAAAGGTTGTGCACCCATGCATGATGTACCTAAAGATTGTGCACCCATGCATTCTTGCACTTCAATGCATGTCAGGCATGACAGCATGAGTTTATGCTGACTGGACACTGCTTGGCTTATCCTTTGGAGCTTTGAGTGGAAGTCTTATGAAAAGGTTCAAGAAAAGGCATCAAAGGATGGGACAAGTGATTGGGTGAGTGCAATAATCATGGTTTGTTTGCTTATGGACTTTTGGAAGGTGAAAGGTGTAGATTACTCAAGCTAATTTTGGCCAACTTGTCTATGTAAACCCTATATGGCACATTACGTTCCTACCAGTGCCAGCGCTGCGATGAAGTAGTTTGATTATGATTGCAGGCAGTGCATGTGGGCCACTGGGATTGCCTTGCCTACTTTTCACCAATTTCTGGGTCTGGTCCAGGTGTTCTCAGAGGCACCACATAAAATCTTTGGCACTGAGCTGATCCATGCCAAGATCCAGCAAATGTATTTCAGATTCTGATTGAACCTTTTTAGTGGCCAACAAACTCAAGTATCTCCCATCCAACATTAGTTTGAAATAGTCTAATCCTAGCTATTTGAGAAACTCTTTTTTGCAGCTTTTCCTATTTGATCATCTAGTTAAGATTACCCCAATCCAAGGAATATGAAATTATGAACAAGCTCTGCTTACCAGATTTTGATATGATCAATCTAAGCTGTTTCTCTTCCCAAAAAATCTAAGCTATTGCTCACTTGTTCTAACCTTTCTCTTTCCATACCCTTAAGTCCTGTACCAGATAAGCCTGGGATTTTTTCGGAGAAGCTGTGTTCCATCAGACACTGCATTACAAACTATGGTTAACTTTACGGCACAAAATTTCCTGGTTGCCAATAACCAGTCAGAACTGGTCAAATTACACTGAACAGAATTGGGTGAACTTGCATCGATAAGAAATTGAGAATAAATTGTGAATATACTAGTCTGCGGATGAGTTTGGCCATTTCTTTTCTTTTTTAATGGCTTAATATTGTAGTAACTAGCTATAATTATTGAGAACTAAGAGAATGTCATGGAAAGTCTCTGAGATCAGCAGGATTTTGGGTGGTCTTCAAGAGAAACTGTTGAGTTCTTTAGTGATTATTCGCCGATTTGTGACTGGTACCTTGTGATTCAGGCAAATTTTAGCATTTTTTGGCTGGTCGCCTCTGGTTCTCAGCCTGGAGCCAGTGTTGGCGTGCCATTACTAATATGGAAATTTGTTGTGGAGGGTAACCGAACTTGTTGCAAACTAATATTCTAAAATTTTCCTCTGGCGTGCCAGTACTAATCTGTTAATTTGTTTTGGAGGGTAACCAACCTTGTTGCAAACTAATATTCTAAAATTTTCTTGTGTCCCCCCTTATGTTGATGAGATATGCTTGAAAATGAGTGCTGTGTAGCTGAAGTGGGTGGGATAAAGTGCACCCATTGAACCTGCAAATATGTCTTGCTATCGTGAATTCCATACTTGACTTTGATGTTTTCTTCCTTTTTGTTGTTGTTATTTTAAGAACAAGTCTAAATGTTTGGTTTTGGTTCGCAAATACTTGTCATTTTGTTTCTCAAGGCAGCATTTTTCACCAAATGCTCCTATTCATTGCTTAATGGTAATGGTGTTAGAGAGATGGGTATACGATTAATTAAGGGCAAACTATGCCAAATACTAAAGCATTAACTCATTCCTTCTATGTGCATGGAGCTAAAATGACAAGTAATTCAGACCGGAGGCATTATAATTGTAAATAAATAGCACGAAGCCATGACAATGATGCTTGATTTTGTGTTCTTTGTCTTAAGTTTTCTTGAACATCTGTTTGCTATTGTTTGTTTAATTGTGCTGCTTATTAGATATTACATTTGCAACTAAAGATCTGCCCATGTCTTGACTTATATATGTTAATATAATTAATTCTGCAGGGGAACTTTGAAATGTCCCATCAACAAGCCTTAGCACAAGTGACGGCACAAGCAGTACATTCTCAGTACAGTATGGCAAATCAAGCAGACTACTCACTCCCTTTCTCATCGACAGCAACGTCTACTTTGGCATCACAGCATGTGAACTCTTCTGCCAATGTGACATCAACGCAGGAGATACCTACACCGCCATCACAGATGGGTAATAACAACATTGATTCAAATGAGGTTTCACAAGGATTCCAAACTTCTGCCCTCGCTCTGGATAAACCTGCTGACGATGGCTACAACTGGCGGAAGTATGGCCAGAAGGCAGTTAAGGGTGGGGAGTATCCAAGGAGCTACTACAAATGTACCCATGCGAGCTGTCCAGTTAAGAAGAAAGTGGAGCGCTCAGCAAATGGACAGATTACTCAAATAATTTATAGAGGCCAACACAACCACCAACGCCCACCAAAAAGGAGGTCCAAAGATGGTGGTGGTTTACTAACTGAAGCAGATGATTTCCATGAAAATGAAGATGCTTCAACTAGATCGGAACTAGGCTCTCAAGATCATTCTGGAAAATTTGAGGCATCAAATGATGGCATTGCGAGGCCTTCTATGTCTAGGAGGGGAGAGGGAGGTGATCAACTGTCAGGCTCAAGTGATAGCGAGGAGGGCGATGATGAAGTAAGGGCAGACAATGGAGATGCCAGTGATGCCAATGCAAACAAAAGGTAGTTGATGTACTGAAAAAAAATCTTAGTAGGAAATTTTCTAGCTTCAATCAATAATTACCAGAACACGGTTTGCTTGAGGCATGGTACGGGGTTTGTGGTACGCAGCACACCACTTTTTATCCCAAATTCCACTGCAAACACGAACCCTGTACCCTGTACCGGTCCGGGTTCGATAAATCTGGCACGAGATTTGCGGGGTGTATAGCAAATCCGGTAATTATGCTTCAATCTATAAATGCTAGTTTTATTGAACAGACATGTGCCAACTCCAGCTCAAAGGATCATTGTGCAAACAACTAGTGAGGTTGATCTTTTGGATGATGGCTACCGGTGGCGCAAGTATGGACAGAAAGTGGTAAAAGGGAATCCTCACCCGAGGTAACCCCGTTGTCATTTTGCACTTGTTCTCTATCTTCTTTCTATCTGTTCTGCCGTGAGTTCTCACTTGCTTTGAAAATGACCGATTTAGTTGGAGTTATTACTTGGACCTGTTCGCAATTCTTTATTAGCTATTTCTTTATAAAAATTTGTATAGTTGTAGATGCATAATATGTCAGTGTCCAATTGGTCCTTGGATTATAAACGTTGCAGATGACTATAAGTATGGTATAGGATGTTATGGATAGAATAAGATTGTTATTTGTTTCTTTATATGCTTTGGTTTTCTTATCTGTATATGGTATATTACTCTATATATCCTCTTTATACTCCTTATATATATTGCCCTTTGGGCCTTATGAATATATGCACAATATTCATAACATGGTATCAGAGCTAAGGCTTTGACCTTGTCCTTCCACTGCATTCGACGCTGCCCTGGCCACCGCCGCCGCCTTGGCCGTTGTCGTCTCCACTTCATCCGTTGTTGCCTAGGTCGTCGTCGTCGGTCGTCCGATCCACCGTCGCCCGTTCAATCCAGCATCGTCTTCGGCTGACGCCTGCCCAAATTGTTGTCGCTTGCTCGATCCGGCAGCCACTCGCTGGATCCTGCCTGATCCGGCCACTGCTTGCCGATGCCTGCCTGATCCGGCTGTTGTTCATCGGTGTCCACCTGACCGTCGCCCGCTCGAATGCCGCTCGATCCATTGGGCCTTCTGATCTCGTTGGATCCCGCCTGATCCGGCTGCTGTTCATTGGCGTTCGGCAGGTCGTCGCCCCGTTCACTAGTGTCCGCTTGACCACCGCCTATCCCAAGTCTTTTGATCTGTTCGGTCCGTCTGATCCGTTCGGTTCACCATCATATAGCTTTTTCCATTTGGTAAAAAAAGAAAAGATAAAAAGAAAGAAAAAACATTGTTCTAATGCTGCATCGTCCAACGCTGTCTGTTAGACTTCGTTGTCTTGGTCGCCGCGCCATCCAGCGACGCCTATCGATGGCTTCTGTTCCGTTAGCTACGATTCCATTCTCGGGAACAAAGCTACATGAGACAAATTACATATTGTGGTATTCTCTCATGGAGATCACGCTCGGTCTCCGCCTCTAGGGACACGTCACCGATGTACGACCTTTGCCACCACCAGTCCAGTCTCCTCCCAGACTGTCTCCTTCTGCACCTCCTACAGAAGATGAGGCCGCCAAAAAGAAGGCAGAAGCTGCTACTGCTAACGCTGTTGATGAGGCTTTTTAGTATGCCATTGACGCTATTGAGCGTTAGTGTGCTGATGAGGCCCGTGTTCGCGCCATCCTAGTAGCCAGCGACGACGACTCCATCCAGCCAGATATTGTTGGTCTGCGGTCTATTCGACAGATCCGGGAGTACTTGCGTGAGCGATACCGGCAGAGCAGTGACACTTAGTTCTTTTCTCTCCAATGTGAGTTGGAGTTGCTTTGCTGGGGGATTGACAGATCTGGGAGTATTTGCGTGAGCGATACCGGTAGAGTAGTGACGCTTAGTTCTTTTCGCTCCAATATGAGTTGGAGTTGCTTTGTAGGGGGATTCTTCCGGCGATGACTTCTTTTGAGTCGTGGCCAGTCTCTGGCACCAGTTGGACAAGCTTGCCTCTCTACTTTGTTAGGAGTGTCATAAAGTATAGAAGGTGGATCATGATCGCCTTCGCCTTTATGATTTCGTTTTCCATTTCGCCCAGAGTTTGAGCCTGTCAGGGCTCAACTGCTGAGCCGCTCGCCGGACTGACCGATGCCCTTTCAACGCTTCGAGCTAAGAAGCTTCGCCTCGGGTTAGTAGCACAGTTCGTTTAGACTGTGCTTGCTGCTTCTTCGACTGCACCGACCCTTTCTGCTGTGACCCAGGTGCGTGTTTTCGCTCCTATTTTCATGCCAACTGGAGTTCAGTGCAACTACTGCAAGAACTTCGGGCACGATTACCAGAGTTGTGCGGTGTGAAAAAACGAAACAAGACGTGTGGGGGTGAACGATCCAAGGTGGGCAGAGAGGCCCTTCATAGGAGGGCAGATCAGCTTGTCAGGTTATCAGCGAGGTGATTCTGTTCAGAAGCTCTGCTAGGCTCTATTTCAGCTCTTTTACAGCTTAGCGGGTTCTGCCATTCTAGCTCAGACATCTCCTCTAAGTACCTCTTGGGTTCTGGATTTCGGTGCCTCTTTCCATATGACACCAGACTTTAATCTCTCACTTCAGTAGGATCTTTTCCTATCTTTGTTCGGACAGCTGACAGTACTTTCTTGTCTGTCAGTTGTTAGGGCACTTTTTTGTCTCCTGACTTTTATGTTCTAGTGTTTTCCATGTTCCCTAGCTTACCATGTAGCTCATTTCGGTGGGACAGCTCGCTGATCTTAGTTGTAGGGTTGTTTTTGACTCACACCTGTTTCGTCCAGGATCGACAAACAGGGATGGTACTTGGGACTAGTCAGCGCTGTAGGAATCATCAGATCTCTACATTCTCGACCGCCTCCACCTTCCGTCCACTTCAGTTGCTCCTACCACGCACCGCCACTGCTGTCACCACCTTTAGAGCTTTTGTGTAGTGGCATCACCGTTTAGGTCACCTATGTGTGTTCCGTCTTTCTTCGTTAGTTTGTCAAGGTGTTTTTGGACATGTTAATGTTGACACGTCCATGTTTTGTCAGGGTTGTAAGCTGGGCAAGCAGCTACAACTTTCTTATCATTCTAGTTAGTACTTGTCTTGTCGTCCTTTTGATTTAGTTCATTCCGATGTATGGAGACCTGCGCCTATTATCTCCAAAGGCGGGCATAAATTCTTTGTAATTTTCGTTGATGATTATTCCTTTTTTACTTGGTTGTCCTATGTCTAATCATGGTCAGTTTCTTGCGATCTATCGTAGTTTTGCCACGATGGTTCGTACTCAGTTTGGAGTCTTCTATTCATTCTTTTCGCTGTGATTCTGTTGGCGGCGAGTACTTTTCTGACGCTTTCAAACAATCTTTCTGAGCAGGGCACTATTTACCAATTTTCTTGTCCTGATGCCCATGCCCAGAATAGGGTTGCTGAGCACAAGCATCGTCATCTGATTGAGACTGCTCACACTCTTCTCCTTGCCTCTCACATTTCATCACAGTTCTGGATTGAGGCTGTTTGTATGGCTGCATATCTCATCAATATGCAACCTTCCATCGCTCTGAAGGATATCAGTCCTATGGAGCATCTCTACTCTAGAGCCCCCAGTACAGTCGTGTTTTTGGCTTCACCTGTTTTGTCCTGCTACAGCCTTGTGAGCGCACCATATTGTCAGCCCTGTCAGTTGAGTACGTGTTTCTTGGGTACAGTTCTGAGCATAAGGGTTATCGCTGCTATGATCCTTCTGCTCGACGGATTAGGATCTCAATCAGATCCTTCTGATGATGCTCCTCGTTACGCCCTTCGTGACCGGATATTCCTTCGGCCTCCTGATCTTGGGTTTACTTCGATAGCTCATGCTATCTCTATCACTGAGCTTAGTTCTTATCGTGAGACTGTTTCTCATTCTGGGTGGTAGCTCGCTATAGCAAAGGAGCTTAATGCTCTTCGACGTACGAAGACTTAGGATATTGTACCGATACCTATACATGCTTATCACGTGCAAGTGGGTGTACAAGATTAAGACTAGGTCTGATAGTATTATTGAGCGTCACTAAAATAGTAGAAATCCGAAGTCCGAGTCTTGATAATATCATTGTAGCGTGCAGCTCTTGAAAAATACTGTCAAATCAAGCCAAAGAGGAATAGGCGCGAGAAGAGCCCGGCTAGATCCAGTGCAGAGATGGCTCATTATGGCGGGATTCGGCTCGGGCTGCACGGATCTGGTGGGGAGAATCCCGGATCTGAGCTGGCGCCGCGTGGATCCGGGGCGATGGCGGCCACGGACGGCGCCACATGGATCCGGCGTGGGGAGGCTGAACCCGGCGGCGGCTGGGGCACACGACGGGCCGGCGGTAGCTCGAGCACGGTGGTCGCTGAGGCGGCAATGGCGCAGCGCCGGCTGAGTGGGCGACGGCGTGGCGTCCTGGCGGTGTGGCCGTACGCATGGACGTGGCGGCCGGTGGTGACGACGTTGTTGCCATTGAGCGGGACGGGGAGGCGCCAAAGGAGGCCGAGGTGGCGGTGGCGGCGTCAGGTTGGCGCGACCCAACAAGGTGGCCGCCCCCGGGAGCGGAGAGCGATCCTCCCAGGGGCAGTAGCAGCGGAAGTAGATCAAGGTTAGGATTTTAATCTAAGCTCTGATACCATGTTATAAATATTGTGTGTATATTGAAGAGACCCAATAGGTAATATATAGGGAATACAATAGGATATTATAAGGGAATATGCTATATACGGATAAGGAAACCCAAACATAATCTTATTATATCTCTAATACCCTTAACACTAATGAACTAATGAAGTCAATTAGCTTGCAACTAACTACTACTAGTTTACTACTGCTACCAGTCTCTGGAGTCCATACATAACCAAAGAATGGAAAAGTAGAGGGAAAAGTAGACTACTAGACTCTAGAGTCTAGACAGCAGATTGTCAGAGCAGGGGAGCAGAACAGATTGGCAGAGCAGAGGAGAGGAGGAAGGAGAAAAGAGGTGGCGCGGAGCAGGGAGGAATGAGGGGGGAGGCTGCACTGACCACTTGGGAAGGAGGCGGCGGCGGAGGAGGCAGCGGCCACTGGAGGAGGTGGCGATGGAGGCCACTAGAGGGCTGGAGGTGGAGGCGGAGGCTGGCTACTACTGGAGGCGGAGGCAGAGGTAGAGGTGGAGGCGGAGTCGAGGGCGGCTGGAGACGGAGGCCAGCTGGCGGCTACTACTAGAGGTCGAGGCCACTGGTGGCGGCAACTGGTGGTTGAGGAGGCGGTCGACGGCTGCTAGGGCATTGCGCACGGGTGTTGCCTCGCACGAGAGGTGGATGGCAGTGATGGCTCATTCTAGGGTTAATTGAGTGTAGAGTCTCCAGTCCAGTGGTATATGGATCTAAGCCTCGGTAGCTGACACTAGGCCATCTAGTCAGCCGGCTTGACATTGACGACTATTCGTGTCTGGTCGCCGATTAGTCGTCCGACTGCACTAGTCGCTCCAATCGAGTCAACCTTCCTAGTCATCAACCGTGTACTGACTCGACTAGTCGTGGATTAGTCAGTCGACGACTTAATAACATTGCTACCTAGGCCCCCTAGGTGCTAGGCCCCACCTCACCGCCAGCCTAGCGCCTAGCACCTTCTTGAACTAGGGTTGCAAAAGAATAGTGGTTAAGTATTTCTATAGAGTATAGCGCTGAGCTGGTGATCCAACGGGCACAACACACTAGCCTTTATTTCCAGAGATACGGAACTAATATGATTATGCAGAAGATCTAAGATTTCTACTGACTTCTAGATTGTAATACAAGAATTTGGGAGGAACAATTCAAAAGGGCTGATGGCTAGATAAGAAATTATAAGGAAGATGAAATTTGGATTGTCCAAGGCACGTTTTGGTAGGGATGCGATAATAAATCCTTTGCATAACGCCCACTTACCCGGTTACTCAAGGAGGGCTTTCTGTGGTCATCCGAAGCAAATGTCACATTTCAATCCTTGAAGACAGCACTCATTTCCGGCCCTGTACTTCAGCTTCCGGATTTCCAGAAAGGTTTTTTTGGTGGATTGTGATATTTCAGGTTCAGGGTTTGGTGCTGTCTTACATCAAGGGGGGAGGACCCATTTCATTTTTCAGCTAAGCAATCGCCCCTCATCATGCGAAATTGGTAGCCTACAAGCGGGAATTGATCAGCCTCGTGAAAGCCGTGCAACATTGGCGGCCCTATTTGTGGGGACGTGCTTTCATGGTCCGTACTGATCACTACAGCCTGAAGTATCTTTTCGACCAACATCTCTCCATGATTCCTTAGCATACGTGAGTGAGCAAACTATTCAGGTATGACTTAAAGGTGGAATTCAGGCCTGGCAAACAGAACGCCGTGGTTGATGCTTTGTCTCGACTTGCAGACCCGACTGGAGCACTCTTCACCATCTCTTCTCCCACGTTTGCTATCTTCAATGATTTGCGCATTGAGGTCTCTACTTTCACCACCTTATGTGAGCTATTGGATCAGGTTAACGCTGGCATGGCCGAACCAGCTTGGAAGCTAGTAGATGGTGTACTGCTATATGAGGGCCGTGTGTATCTACCCTCGGAGTCAGCTTTTTGGCCGTAGGTTCTGGCGAAGGTCCATGGCAGTGGCCATGAGGGCATTCAGAACACACCACTAGTTTTGTGCTACATTTTGTCACCCTCAAGCCCATAAGATGGTTCAGGACTTTGTGCGGGGTTGTTCGGTTTGTCAGTGCAATGAGATCGAACACCTTCATCCAACGGGACTCTTACAGCCATTGGAAGTGCCCTCGGTTGTGTGGTAGGACATTTCAATGGATTTTGTGGAATGTTTTCCTAGGTGGTCTAATGCTATATGAGGGCCGTGTGTATCTACCCTCGGAGTCAGCTCTTAGGCCGTAGGTTCTGGCCGAGGTCCATGGCAGTGTCCATGAGGGCATTCAGAAGACACCACCAGTTTCGTGCTACATATTGTCACCCTCAAGCCCATAAGATGGTTCGGGACTTTGTGCGGTGTTGTTCAGTTTGTCAACGCAATAA
Organism: Melocanna baccifera; assembly: GCA_036346265.1. NCBI lineage: Eukaryota > Viridiplantae > Streptophyta > Magnoliopsida > Poales > Poaceae > Melocanna > Melocanna baccifera. The sequence goes on along the minus strand of CM070683.1, from coordinate 19,534,184 downwards.
GACCAAACACATTCATCCGGTGGGACTCTTATAGCCATTGGAAGTGCCCTCGGTTATGTGGCAAGACATTTCAATGGATTTTGTGGAAGGTTTTTTGAAAGTCAGGGGTAAGTCGGTGATTCTCACGTTGGTGGACCGCTTCTCAAAGTATGCCCACTTTATACCTCTTGGCCATCCTTATACAGCCGCCTCCGTTGCTCATGCATTCTTTCACGACATTGTCTGCTTGCATGGCATCCCCTCCATTGTCAGTGATTGGGACTTAATTTTCACCAGCAATTTTTGGGCGGAGCTCTTTTGTCTTGCGGGTGTTAACTACATCTAAGCTCGGCTTTTCATCCGCAAAGTGACGGTCAGTCGGAGGTGGTCAACTGCATTATTGTTGTGTATCTCCGTTGTCTTGCAGGCGATAGACCTAAGTAATGGCTCCTGTGGGTAGAGTATTTGCTATAATTCATCCTATCAGACATCCTTGAGGACGACTCCCTTTCAGGTTGCCTATGGTCGGGGCCATCTCTTCTTTCTTATGAGCCTGGGACTGCACGAGTGGCTATAGTGGATCGGCAGTTGCAGGACAGGGATGAATTTCTTGAGGAGATCTGTGAGCGGCTTTTGCAAGCTCAGGAGTATATGAAGCAGCATCATGACAAGAATCACCGTGAGGTGGTTTATGTGGTGGGTTACTTGTTTGGCTTTGCCTTCATCATTGTGCAGCGGCCTTCATCAAATCCGGGTCTTCTATGTTACCGCTTGTGCTCGTATTCACGACATTTTTCGTGTTGCTCTTCTTAAAAAGTTTAAAGGCACACTTACCGAGATCGTCGCTCTGCCGGACTTTGTTCATGGCCGCACCATTCCTACACCTTCTCGAATTGTCTGCGCAAGTTGGAAGAATTCAAGGAACGTTATGCAGATTTCTTGCTCGAGGACGAGCTGTTTTGCAAGGAGAGTGGAAATGTTGTGGACGCCTTTGTGGGTTAGACTTACCACAGGTGCCACCACAACTCGCAGTCTGCTGCCGGTCAGCTGGTGCCGGTCAGCTGGAAGCATGACCGGCTACAGGGAGGAAGCGGCAAGGAGGAGATTTGCCGGAAAGAGTTCAATTCTGATAGAGATAAGTAGTTGCTATCTTTAAGATTTTGTTCGCTATTATATAGATGAGTTGTTTAGGAAATATATATGATATCTTAGAAAAGTTTGTTAAGAAGGCGCCTGATATATAAAGGCAGCCGAATTCATTTGAGGAAGGCAATAAAGAATCTATTCCAGTCCAGTCGGATTGATCAGAGCCTCTGCCGCAAGGGCAGAGGGCGATCGCCTAGTTACCTCTTGCTCAACCCCAACCATATCACACCAACTGTGAAAAGGCTATTCCTTAAAGTAGTTCATCTGCCTAGTATATAATCTTCATAACTCATTTTCACCTGAATGTCTTGCATGTGAAGTAATGAAGATGTAATCATTACAAATTTATATAAGCATCTCAAGTCATCGATTTACAGGGATCTCTAATCAGTTTGCTGCAAACCTTGCAAACAGACACCCTACCTGCCTCCCCCTTGAACTTTCTGCATGGTATTTTTAGAACTTTTAAATTAGAAATTAAAAACTTTTAACTAGAAAAGCTTTCACCTGGGGAAAAAACTTCAATTGAAAAAAGGATATATATTTTTGAACTTTCAACTCAAATCAAGAAGCTTTCATCCCCAGCTACATTTTGGATCTCTCCTTACTCCACTGCCTATGAGGTGTTGGGGTGGACGACAGTGGCAGGGCTGGAGCAGGGGTTGGAAGGTGAGCAACTGTCAGGCTCAGTGATAGCGAGGAGGGCGATGATGAAGTCTTACAGATATTTGAACTCGTACTATTGTTAGAATTATCAAACATACTTGTAGTCCTCTCCAATTATACCATGGCTTCATTACTAACTTAAACGATAGCAGGATTGATTGGTGGACAATTAACATTCTGTACTGACTTACGACTCAATAAATTGAAGTCTAGTTCGAAAGCATGCAAAGGTACATAGACTAGACTAAACATACCTACAACCAATAGGATTAATTTAAGTACACAAAATGATCAAGAGAATTAGTTACTCTGAATCATCATCAAGCACAACATCATTGAATACAGTACTTAAGCTGATTATGCGGCTGATTTGTTGGAAAGCGACCAACTAATCGCTCACAAACCCTAACTCTGTTCCAAATCATGTAATCATGACGGTTTGCCTACCAACTCCGACAAGTCAGCCGAATATTCGGTCAAAGTCGGCAATTTTCCACAACACCACTTTGATCTGTTCTATTCTACTTGGTGATTACTTATGGTGCCTGATACATAATTGGTCATTATTACATATGGTGTGAAAGATAATTGGATATACGTTCTGCTCTCTACGATTCTGTATACATATTTGTCATGGTATAGTTTGTTATTTAGCTTGGCTTGTTAAACAAAAACAAAGAACGTTTAATTTAGTTATGACTCTCTTGGACAAGTTTACTGCTGTCAAAATGATATCTAGCTAGCAATTTCAACTATTTGAGTCATCAGGTCCATTTGGTGATACCCTTTTTTGTTGAATCTATTTTAACTGAAGTTACATATCACATATTTGCAATGTGTAGGAGTTACTACAAATGCACGTACCAAGGATGTGATGTGAAGAAGCATATTGAAAGATCTTCGCAAGACCCAAAGGCTGTGATAACTACATACGAAGGCAAGCACAACCATGACGTGCCAGCGGCCAGGAACAGCAGCCATGCTGCTGCAAATGCCAACGTGTCATCTTCCAGCAGCCTACCGCATAGGGGGCAGAATACAGAATCCAGTAGCCAACCGTCATTGCGCAGAGCAGGCTTACAGAGTGCATCGTCGGCTTCTTCCTTGCATCTAAAAGAAGAAAATGAAATAACATGAAATTTTGGGGTGCATAGCAGGGTTAAGCTATTATGTTCTTTAGCCCAATTTCTGGGTGTGCTGCTTGCACGCACTGCGCTGGAGCGAATTGGCTTTGTAGGTTCTGCATTGGTTTTAGTCAGAGGGGGAAACCCAGTGTTGTATCCTTCCATTAGCTTGCACACCCTGTTCTGCAGCATTGTATCTTGCACGTTGCCCTTCCATTGGATGTAAATGGTATTGGTCCTACCCCACGGAGAACTATAGGCGACACCGAGACAAGAGGTTTCTTCAGCCCAATTGTATATGTTTGATTTGTAACTCTTACCTGATAGCCTGATTTGTAGATTCACGGTTCTTTCCATATCTCTTTAAGTGTTATTCGACAGGATAAATTAAAGTTATAATTGATGAACATGGCGATGCATGGTTTGCCGTGAACCTTCTCTCAGTTAGCTGTGGTCTTTTAAAACGATGATTCCTTAGATGCAGACATAGTAGTTTCTTAATGGAAATTGCTTAGAACATGATTGTATTTTTTTTTGCTGCCTGTTAGGCTCATAAAATATTTTTTGAGATAAATCTACACATGATTTTCATATATTTAATTTAAATATTTAAAAGATATTGATAGTCAAACTTTTAGAATTTTTACTACATATATATCTAAAACAGCATATATTTATGATTGAAGAGAGGATTAAGCATTGTTCATCCAATCTCGATGACCTTCCGCACTGTATTTATGAGCCTAACCTATGAAAGTTAGTGATACGATGCTACTCATATGATATGATATGACAAGTTCGGCCAACCTCTTGAGTGCTGGCTCGGCCACACCACAGGATACGACCTCCATTTTCTTGCGATTTAACTACACCCATATTTGACTGACATACGCAAATACGCCAAGGAACTACTATGTCTGAAATCGAGTGTGGACTAACATAGTAGTTTCTTAATGGAAATTGCTTAGAATATGGTTTGCTCATATTTGCCTAAAATTGAGTGCACAAACACACAACGAAGTATATGTTTGGCCTCACCTCGAAGCAGTGAGGTACAAGAGGAAACCAATCATGCTGCAGTACTCCTTATAATCTATAGACTCATCATCCTCATCAGGATCAAGTGTGGTCAAAGTCACCATCAGAGTCGATACTGGCTTGTCATCACTCATGTCAAAGTATCTCAGGAGATCTCGAATGTACTTGTCTTGATGTAAAAAGGTACCCTCTCGAGTCTGCTTAATTTAAAAGCCAAGGAATAAGCTCAACTCATCTCAAATTCTGTGATCATAATATTAGAAAACTAGAAAAAAAAGAACATGAGAGCAGCCATCAAAGATAATGTCATCCACATATATCTAGAAGAGCAGAAAGTCATTGCCATTCCTACGAATAAATAAGGTTTTATCTACCTTACCCATCCCAAATCTATGACTTAAAAGATAGGACTTAAGCCTCTCATATCATACTTTAGGGGTTTGCTTAAGTCCATACAAGACTTTGAAAAGTTTAAAGATATAGTTTGGATATTTGGGGTTCTCGAAACCTGAAGGCTGTCTAACACAAGCCTCTTTCTTAATATACCTATTGAGAAAGGCACTTTTGATATCTATCTGGTACAGCTTGAAGCCCTTAGACGATGTGAATACAAGAAAAATCCTAATGGCCACTAGCTTAGCTAGAGAGGTGAAGGTCTCCTCAAAATCTAAAGCCTCAACTTAGAAGAAACTTGTGCTACCAGTCTAGTCTTATTTCAAATGATGACCAAATCCTCACTCTACTTGTTCTTAAACAACCATTTAGTTTCTATGATATTATGACCACTAGGGAGCTCAACAAAGTGACCAGGCATTGTTACTCTTAAATTTTTCAACTTCTTCATGCATGGCATTGACCTAAGACTAATTAAACAGAGCATGACCAACATTTTTAGGCTCAATTGTGGTGACAAATGCAGAGTGCAGATAAAAGTGAGATAAGCCAAACTTCGAGCACGCAACACGCTCAAAGAGATCACCCATGATTTGCTTGAAAAGATGACGATGCTGAATATATTGGGGAGGTCCTGAATTTGATGAAGTAACCTCTATCTCATAAGCTGTGGAGGTAAGAACAATGCCACAAGCTCTAGAATATTTAGAAGGTAAGGGATGATCTCCCTGAGGCGTAGTGGTAGAAGCAAACACCTCAGCAATAGATCGGACTGGATTAGCTAGTGAACCATCATCTCCATCATCCTCATCATCTACAAAGATGGTGTCAGATAGCACAACTGGACCTGAGATATCGAGTCTAGCACCAGAACTAGCGTCATCGAAAATAACCTCACGGGTCTCTATTTTTCTACTCATTTCGCAGTTCTAGACCCTATAACCCCGCAAAGAAGTCGAGTAACCTAGAAAGATACCATCAGATGAGCATGACTAGAATTTATCTAGGTTCCCAGACTTTAAAAGAAAATACTTACAACCAAAAACACAAAAATATGAGACACTGTGCTTTGGGCCATACCTCAACTAATAAGAATTGCGATGCAAGTATGCCCTAAGAAAAACTCTATTGAAACATAACAAACGGTTCTTCCATATTCATCTAGCATCGTCCTGGCTATTTCGACCAAGATACGGTTCTTCCTCTCTACAATGTTGTTTTGCTGAGGGATATATAGAGAAGAGAACCGATACTCTACACCTGTCTCATCACAAAACCTCTCAAAGTAGGAGTTCTTGAACACCGTGCCATTGTCACTGCAAATTGCTTGTAAGACACTAGGGAGCTCAATAGATAACCTACTGAACAGACCCCGAAAATTTCTGAAATTCTCCTCCTTTGAGGCTAAGAAAAACACCCAAGAGAACCTCGACAAGTCATTGACCACAATAAGAACGTACCACTTCTCACTATCCAATTGCACTCTAGCTGGACTAACACTGTCCATATGAAGAAGTTGTTCTGGTGTATTGGTCATAGTCACAGTAACTGAAAGATGAGAAGCAGCAACCATCGTTCTATGTCGGCAAAGAGCACAAACTATGACTTTGACTATCTTGAGCTTAGGCAGACTATGAATGAGGTTATGGCCGCTAACTTGGATCAAATGATCAAAACCAATGTGACCAAGTCTCCTATATCAAAAGAAAAGATCATGTGACCAAGTCTCCTATATCAAAAGAAAAGATCATGAGACTTGAAAGCAATTAAGCATCAAAGAGAATCACTAGAAGGCCCGATAAAATCAGCACGAAAGATTCTTCCAAACCTAGAAATCCCGCAAAGTATACTCCCCGAAGAATCAAAATCATCATAAGTTGGGAAACAGATAGCAAATTATATTATAGCTTACTAATATGCACATTCCTTAAGCATAAAAGAATCACTAATATGCACAATACCTTTAGTGATGACTTGACCTGATGAAGCGTCTCCAAAGGTGATCATCTCATCACCTGAAGCTCGGACCAGGGAAGAGAACTAACATGAATCTCTAGTCATGTGATGAGAACTACTAGAATCAACAAGCCAAACTTCTCCCTTTCCAGCCCGACGAACCTGAATCGGTGAGAAGTGAACATCGGTGGCTCAGTACTAGGGTAAATAAGAGCAGATCTAAGAACCCAGTACTGAGTCACATGACAAGAAGAAGATCCAATCAAAGAAACAAAAGATTAACCTCTAGCGACACTACGCAACTCACCTCTCACAAAAAAAGAAGGTTTAGAAACAGAACCCAAACTTTTGCTGGTGTATACTGATTATGCCGCGGATAGCTACCTCAATGGAGCAAATGAAGTCTATCCTCAAGATGGTAGAAACCCTGATTAGAAGCAACTTGAGGACCAAAACCAAATCATCGATATTGCCTAAAACCAAGTAAGTCAAGAGATCTACCAACAACTCCAGACCTCGTGTCGGTCCTAGGAGCACTCCAAGTCTGAGGTTGACCCTAAATACCCCTAAGGGTGTGAACACAGTCTCGATGCGTGATCTTAGCACCCTTGAAGTAGAACTTAACTAAGTGTCCATCCTTCTAACAGAAGGTATAATGATACTTCACCTTTTAAGAGGTCGAAGCAGCAGGAGGTACAACCTTACTATCAGAAATCCCTTGGACAAAGCCCACAGACTTAAACACTGTCTTCTTAGACTTGGGCACAACCTTGATCACACCTCCTGCTATAGCTCTAACAACTGTAGGTGGATATTTCCTCACATCCTCTAGAAAATCATATCTAGACATTGATTAAACATGCAAATGTTGGGTTTGTCTACGATAAGATTGAGCCTTTTTTTTTGCCTCGGATAAATTTTTCAAGAGTGTTCATGAGGTATTCACACTCTTGAAAAAGGGAGGCACAGGAAGAACATGGGGAAGCGAAAGATAAAGAACTAGAAGGAGAAGATCGAATAGCACGTATATATCTCTCCTTATGCATGGCTGCCTCAACCTTCAGGGCTCCGCATGACACACACAGGATAGTTCTAATCCTAGCCATCTGGGCCTCGTATCCCTTCCTAAAAGTCTCTTGCATATCCTCTATTTTCTCCTCTATTTTAGCATAGAACAAGTAAGCAGATTGTGGCTTTTCTAGCAGGTTCTTAGTTAGTTTCACATGTTTTTCATCTAAAACAATCAATTCAGATTTTAATTTTCCATAATTATTGCATGATGAGCTAATAAGAGCCTTAGATGCATATTGAGCTATTTTCTTGTTATAATCGCACTTGTCCTAAACTTGCTTAGATATGGATTGAAGTTTAGCAGTTAATTTAGAACAATTGGCACAACAAGCAATAGGCTCAATCAAAGCAGCATGTATTTTAGCAATTTTATGATCTGTCTTCTTTAAATTATTCTTCAAGTTGACACAACTATCACAAGTTTCAGGCAGACCAAGGAGAAATGTATATGGATCTCTAAAAGCATTATCCTTATCCTCATATGAGGTGCAACTATAGTCTCAGCAGAATCAGATTGAAAAGGAGTAACTCTAGCCATTTCTAATTCAGCTAACAGACTAATATTCTCTATCTTAAGTAAATCAAGCTCAGAGATCACACTATCATATGAGGTTCTTACTTTCTCCATATCTCAAAGCAAGTAAGAAAAAATATTACAATCACCACAGGAGGAAACAGATCTAAGTGAAGGAAACTCCCGTGATAAGCACTCTACCTCATTCTCTAACTAACCACACCTGGCCTTATACCTAGCATAAAATTTTTTTAGCCTCAGAAAAGCATCATTGAGCTAGTCATAGGAAGGCCTACCTCATTGGAGTCACTGTAGAGATCATCATCGCTGATGCCGTTCTTGTTAGCCATGAAGCACATCCCAGTGAAGTCATCGCCATCCTTGGTGTTCGTTTGTGGATCATCCTCGCTCTAGCCCTCCATGTCATTGAAGTCAAAGTTATCGAAGGCGGTGAGGATATGGTAGAAGAGCTTCTTTGCCTCGCCGAGATTGGGAAACTTCTTCTCCTTGCTTTGATCATGAGCTGGAAGCTTCTTGTTGCGGTTCTTATTGGTGTAGTCATTCTTGCTTGCACCGTCGTAGTCATTCTTGCCCTTCTCTAGTTTGGAGCAATTTGCTCGAATGTAGTTGGGGCCACTACACTCAAAATAGATCACCAGACCTTCTCTTTTTCTCTCTCTAACCCTCTTGTGTGTGAGAACTTTCTAGCTAAGAGGGCTAACTCAATCTCTAAAAATTGCTTATACTGGTCATCACTCATCTTGTACAAAGCAGCCAAAGTGAAACCAGAGACACCATCAGAAGATAATCTAGAAGCTGATGTGGAGTCAGTGGCCAAGGCTATCGATTGCGACTTTGTCTTGTGAGAGATGACGTCGATCTCATGAGTCTTGAGTCTAGAGTACAACGCATCAAGACTCAAGATCGATAGATCAGTCGTGTCCTTAATGGTAGTCACTTTCATCTCCTAAATTCTAATGTGTAGGGCAAAAAGCGTTTGATGAGTGTTATCTGAGTCTAGGTATGTGAGACCAACAGATCGAAGGTTGCCTAATATCTTGTGAAATTTGCCAAAGCATTTATCTAAGAATTCACCAGCAAGCATCTCAAATTTGTAGTTCTCCCTCTTGTACTAGTCTTATTGGATAGTCTTGATCTGGGTGGTGCCCTCATGTTATGCATCAAGGGTCACCAAAATATCGTATACCGACAATAGATAAGAGATGTGATCAAACTTATTTCTGTTAAGACCCTGAATGGTGATGTTCCTTATCTTAGCCTTTGCCTCAACATTTAGCATATTCATAGCCATAATGTTCTCATCTGTAGGAACAAGAAATCAAGTCTTAACCTTTCTCTAAATTGCATAGCTTGAGCCTGAATATAAGATTCTATCCTACTCTTCTAAAAGAGGTAGTCGACCCCATCGAAGATAGGAGACTTGATAGAATACTTATTTGCTGTCATGGCTCCTAAGACTGGTTAAGATCTATTAGAAGAGCTAACCGGGCTTCAATACCACTTGTAGGACCGAAAAGGTAATATAGGAGGGGTGAATGGTGCTGATTAAAATTTTCCCCCAAGTATTATGGATTCTATGCTCAAATAACTATAGAGTTATTGATAATCAAATCCACTGCGAAACATCCAAATCTAATCACTCAAGAACATAAAATCTCGAAGAACATAGCTCTAGGAGGTCCGATTGCCAACCAGGGGGCGGTCTGATCTCTCCTTGGTTGTCTGACCGCCAACCAAGAGGCGGTCTGACCTCCAGGGGCTGGTTTGACCTCTATGAATAGTGTTTTCTGGTTTATGAACAGTAAAATTAGCACGGGTGCGAGATTTTAGATCCATATAACTTTTGATTGGATGATTTAAAAGTACTAAAACTTTGTACACACCTTGCTTAAGGTCTCAGAAACCTATTCCACCCATGGATTGCAAAAACACATATCAAAGTTCGGACCTTTTTGAGTTTTAAGCAAGGTTGTAGCCAAATCAAACAATAACCAAAATTGATAATTAAGAATTGCTCGTGGGCAGAGGATAACCAATTTGGCTTTGTATATGTTCTCACATATCACAGCAAGCAAAAATACTAAAGAAATTACTCAAAAAACTCTCATATCAAGAAAACACTTGGAAGATCAAAAATATATAAAAACCGAGTTTCTTGATGAACTTGATACCAAAGTGCCTAGATAAGTGGAAGATGATATCTAGTGGTTCTCCCCATCTCGTATACGTCCTTAGCACCATAAGATCAAGAAAAGGGTAATATAAGAGGAAAAATCAACCAAAACAAGAGCAAATCAATCAAATAAAAGGATAGCCATGAAGAGGACAGAGAGCATACAATGCACTCAAAATCCTATCTCTAAAACAAGAGCGCATATGAGAGGTAGGTTGGATGGTTAACCGCATGTCTCCATCCCAACCCCCTTTTATAGATGGGCTAGCCAATCACACCCACCCTTTAGTGAGTACTATCCATTTAGCATAATGGGAGAACTCATTAACCACACACACAGGGGTTTTACTCACACATGTTCACTTATGCACGCTTTTAAAGCGCATAAGTCTGAATCCATTAAATCCTTAACCGTGATCCCTCTTGATTGAACTAACTTCACTTTGACCTAAATTGCTCTCCCAAGTGTCATTCATGCACCGCGGTTTCAATCTAAGATAGTTTTTGGTATTTTGACGAAGCTACTAAAATACCTCTTGTTGACCTGGTCATCACCTTCAATTGCAAGCAATCACCTTGCTTGCCATGTGTAGATAAACCACTAGCTTGTCATGTGTCGCCAAGTCTCTCCCATCCCGGTTCCATCAAACAACATCTCACTTGGATTGTCCAAGCTTCATGGTGCAATCCTGCTGTTCGAACTTGCTCTCAATATTTTCTGTCTTTCTTGTGCCATTCTTGAGCTCACCATCTCACCTAGCATTCTTGATCATTTTAGGTCTCGACTCCTCCATAAGGCTAGCTTCGATCCTCGCCGTTGACCACGGTTGACTCCAAGTGTCCCTACATATCTAAAAACAAAGAAATTATTTTCAAACACAAGTTCTTTACAACTTGACCCTACGTTAGGTATAATATATAAACACTAACCATACTCACCAGAACTCATTCCTTAACTCAAAAACCATAAATTTCAAAAGTCACCTGAGCTGACCATTTCTCAGTCGGTCAGACTGCCAACCCTGGGGCAGTCCGACCGCTGAGAAGGGCTGATCTGACCGATACCACCAAGTGGTCAAACCGCTGAGACACTGGTCGGTCTAATCGCTGACACCAACCCGTCAGACCGGTGCATCAAAGTCGATTTGACCAGCCATCAACAGGTCGACCGACAAATTGCCATATAAAGCTTGCAAATCAATTTCCTGACCTTTTCAATTGCAATGATTCATCACAACATAAATTAGGACTTTCTCACATGGTCCTTCACTTATTCTGTAGCTTTCATGTTGTAACACCCTACCTATCCTCTGGGTGACTGGGCCTAGAGTGGTACCATCATTTTTTACAACTGCTAATAAATTTAAGCGAACACAATTTTATTCATTTTGCAGCGACTTAACATGCAACATTCCATTTTGACTCTAGTTACCCTGACATACTAGTAAAGTCTAAACATACTAATAAAAGTTGATACATGAAGTATTGCTGATACGTGTGGTTATTCATGTGCTACTCCCGCCCGTGCATGATATTTTCAATGATCACCTAAAAACAATAACAAAACAAGGGTGAGTCCAGAGACTCAGTAAGTACATAATAGAACAATAAATGTTGCCAAACATAAAAGCAGTTAATCAGTCTTGTCATGTTCCACATAAATTATTATGTTATATCATCATATTCATGTCCCGATATTATCATGCCATTTGTGCAATGCAACACTATTTAGAATGCTCATTTGCTCATCTCATCACATATTCCGGCATAGCCTGAGTGAATACCTATCGATATTCACCCTATCATGGGCCCATCCTCATCGGCACGGGGGTCTCTCCACTCCCGTGGAGTCCTATCAAAGTAGGTTTTACGGAATCCACCCAGGTGGATTCCAGCTCTCATCTCATGAGTACACATGATGCGAATGCATGTATTCATTGTCATAATCATTCTCACCATTATCATTATTAGCAGGTAAGCATCATCACTCACCCTACTCTATTATCATTATCATCATTTAACATGCAACCTTATAAAGCTTATAAATTACATATTTCACACATTTACCGTCTACCGCACTACCATGCACTTGCTTGTTATCTTAGTAAAGCCGAGCGATGTGCGGATGGTACTATTCCTGAACCTCCACCTGAATAGGCATTTACCAGACTCAATACATAGTAGCAGTACCTGTACACATATGGGAGACATTAGTTCTACACGTGAAACCCGATGCCAACCCCACTCACCGGATCCTGTTCTGCTGACCCGGTGCTTGAATACCCAAGGGATAGGGATCGCGTCGTCTAATCTAGTGAATAAATTTATCTGCACCCTGCTAAACTTCTTCTCTTTTTTCATTCCTTTTCTCCTCATTTCTTTTCTCTTTTCTCTTTTTTCCTTCCATTTATTTCCTTACCCAGCCGAACCCCCTTTTTTCTTTTATTCAGCCGGAAGACCTTATCCTTCCTCACCTCTCTCTTTCTCCCGGATCCAACTGGCCATGGCCAGACCCGGTGCCGTCCTGTTCAAATCCGGTTGCTCCTAGGTTGTTGACCACCTCCCCTCACTGCTCCTCTACCCTTCTACCTCAGGCTCATCGCTGTAGCTTGCAGCCACTAGGAGCCCGATGCCGTCGCCATGGGTGCTCGGTCCCGTCGATCTGGCCGTGCCGCCGCCACCCTTAGGGCTTGGGCACTTGCAGTCAGCTCCTGGTTCTAGCCCCTCTGGCTGTCACCTAATCTACACCCGTTGCCTTCCCTCGAGCCTGCCAACCATGGTTCGCTGTCGGCCAGCTCCGCCGGATGCCACACTAGTCACAGTGCCTAGCGCCGACTATCCCGGGTTCGAACCCTCTTGCGCTGCCACCTAGTTCCCTTCACTGCTTGACGTCGCTACCCAACTCTAGCACCACTCCTCTATGGGCTACGCTCACCAGCCATGGCTTGTAGCTAGTTGACCACCCCTCCTACTATCAGGACAGTTCACCCTCTTCTCCTTACTACTATGTGCATTATGCTTTTACATTTGTGTTAGTCATGAGTGTGAATCGGCTGGGGAAAGTCATGGGTGCCATCTTGTTGGGACTTGGTAAGGGGTGCATGCGTTAAGGAGCATGCTTTCCCCTCCAAGGGTGCTTGTCAGGCCCCTATGACTCACCACTGAGCATGCTGCGAGGATCAACCATGGCTTATCTGGTTGGGGTTGGGAGGGAACTAGGCCTGCCATATGAGGGGTTGAAGATGGCAAGGTTCGTGGATGACGACGATGATGGATGCATTGTGGTTCAATTCATTACTACAGAAAAGATCATTATAGACGGTATAAAAATGTCATCACAGACAGTTTCAGGAGCCGTCTAAATTTATGGGTCAATAATAACATGAACTCATCACTACGGTTTTTGAACTGTTTGTGATACACTTTATCACAGATGGTTTATACATAAAACCGTCTATGATAGTTAACTATCACAGATAATTTGTACATGAAATCGTCTGTGATATTAAACTATCATAGACGGTTTGCCCTAAGAAACTGTCTACAATATTATTGTATATCTCTAAATCTATTTCTGTTTATTGGCAAGCAGGCTAGGTAATAAACAAAAATACATAGGAAAACGATTGTCAAAAGTCAATTTAGTCTATGGATTGAAATCTTAAGAAATTAGTAGAAGAAAAAATCTAGAAGCATCAAGATTTACATGACCAAAACCCTAGCTAGCCATCCATCAATTTCGTAATTTTAGATCCAAGCATCAAGGAAGAGAGGAAGTGGATCAGATGGCGGATATCACTGGTAATGAAGAAGAGGCGGCGGTAGCGCTAGCATCACTGTTGTGTCATGATAGTAATGCTGCATAAGACACTCTTATGACACTTAAGACGAGTGCCTTGTGTAGTGAACTATGGTGTCACAACTGGAGGTGAGGAGCTCACGGTGATAGTCGAAGTCGTCGAGGGGGAGCTTCGGTTTGGGGGAGGAAGCAGGAATAAGGAGTGGGGGAGAGGGTGGAGGAAGAAAGGGAGAGGGGGGAGTACTAATAAGGTGTGAGAGGTTAGAGGAGACCGGTGCCGCCGTTCGATGTGGAAAGAATGGATGGGTGAGATTGAAATCCTAAGAGAGATGCCATGAATCGGTGATGTGGCATTATCACAACCAGTTAGGATTACAAACCGTCTATAATGTATAATGATTTCAAAGACGGTTTGTAATCTTAACTGACTGTGATAATATTTTAGACGGTTCATAACAAGAATCATCTGACATACACTGCCACAAATAGTTTGGTATATGAACCGATATGTGATAACACTTAAAAATGTGTGCCCTATTCCTGCCTATTCATATTCCAATGCATGTGACCCTTAAACTTCCACATGGTTCTGGCTTTTATATGCGCATTTTCTTGATACAATTTCTTGATACTACAAAGTTAATCTCTTCTAAACAGTCCTCCCTCATCTTCTTCACAATGGCATCCACTATTAATCTTTTGATCTCCTTCCTCTTATCTATCCATCATGAGTTGTGTAACACCCTAGGAACCACATTACCCTGGAATGCTACTAAACTACACCACGACTAGCCAGGATACAAGGAAGTTCCGGCAACATCTTCCCAAGATAATGAAAACTACCCAGAAGCATAACTATACAACAAGTAAAAGAAGATATTTAAAAGGTTCAACCGCTAAGATCATGAACAATTAAAGCCAATCACATTCTAGCATTATTAAAATAATAGTGCTCAACAATGAGGAGATAGAAAATGATTAAAGACTCCTCTAATTTATTATAGCAAAATTCATTAAGTGATGTGTAATAGTGTCATGCCGCTCTACCCTTCCAATGTATGCTCAAGGATCACCTGGAAGGGGAGAAAAACAAGAGTGAGATAAAATCTCAGCAAGCACACTGTTTAACAAGTTAATTAAACTACGGTTGATTAAGTATCAACAATTAATTTCTCAATGGCTACATTCATATCCATAACCACAATTACTACTAACAACAGTAAAGCATTAGCAATTAATCCTTGTTTGCCTAATTCACAACCACGATCACAACTACTACCAACAATAGGAAAACGTTAACAATTAAGCCTCGTTTGCCTACTTCATAACCGCAACCACCACCACTACCAACATTAGTAAAGCACTAGCATATATTTCTTACTAACCTTATTATTTTTCACAACCACATCCGCCATCAACAGTTACCACAAGAGAAATATCTCATGCCACAACCGCAACCACAACCATATCACAAGAGGGTGAACCCCACTTCACAACCACAAGTCTCATACCACAGGTGACTCTCATGAGCTAATTCCTCATAAGATCTAAGAAATTGCATATGCATGCATATAATTCATCTGCAACAAATTGCTTATGTATGCAAATGATCCATTCACAATGAAAATGCGTATGTATGCATATGATCCACTGCACCCTACCCAACAAGGTAAGAGTGTACATCGTATTACGGCAATGTACGATGCTGTACCGATACGGTCGCGGCTCGCTGCGGCGATATCCACAATGCAAATGACATGCCAGGATGATGCTCGATGAATACTCTACACCTAGGAAGTTTTGGGCTGAGGCGATAGCCACCTCATGCCATGTTTCAAACAAAATTTTTCTGAGGGCACACTTGGATCGCACCTCTTATAAGTTGAGATATGGGCGAAAGCCCAGCATCTCGCATTTTCGCGTGTTTGGTTGCAAGTGTTTTATTTTAAAGTCAGGGAACCTAGATAAGTTCGAGTCACGATCTTGTGATAGGATTTTTCTAGATTACTCGACTTCTTCATGAGCTTATAGAGTCTGGAACTACGAGTCTAGCAAATTGGTAGAGACCTATGATGTGACTTTCGATGAGGCCAGTTCGGGGACTAGGCCCAATTTCTCTGGTTCTGTAGAGCAGTCCGAGACCATCTTTGTGGATGTTGAGGAGGATAGAGATGAGGATTCTCTACCTGATCCAGTTTCTCTTCCCCTTGAGGTGCCTGCTTCTACCACCGCACCTCAAGGAGATTAACCCATTCCTTCTGCATCTTCTAGAGCTAGTGGCTTTGTTCCTACCTTGTCAGCTCATGAGGTAGAGACCACTTCTTCTCTTCTAGGACCTCCTCGTCATATCCAAAAACTTCATCCTTCAGAGCAGATGATTGGAGATCTCTTTGAGCGTGTCACACGCTCAAAATCTAGCATGTCTCACTTCTGTCTCCACTCTATTTTTGTTGCCTCTTTCAAGCCCAAGGATGTTAGTCATACTCTTTCTGATGAGTCTTGGGTCAATGCCATGCATGAGGAGTTAGAAAACTTTGAGAGAAACAAGGTTTGGTCGCTTGTTGAGCCCGTTAGAGGTCATAACGTCACAGGTACCAAGTGGGTGTTCAAAAACCAGTAGAGTGAGGATAGGGTAGTCATTCGAAACAAGGCTAGACTAGTAGCTTAGGGTTTCTCCCAGGTTGAGGGCCTAGATTTTGAGGAGACCATTGCCCCTGTAGCTAGGCTAGAAGCTATTAGGATCTTGCTTGAATTTGCAGCGTCTAAGAGCTTTAAGCTGTACTAAATGGATGTCAAGAGTGCCTTTCTCAATGGGTATATTGAGGAAGAAGTCTATGTTACGCAGCTTCCAGGTTTCGAAAACCCCAAATATCCAAACCATATCTACAAGCTTTCCAAAGCCCTGTATGGACTTAAGCAAACCGCTAGAGCTTAGTATGAGAGGCTTAAGTCCTATCTGTTGAGTCATAGGTTTGAGATGTGTAAGATAGACAAGACCTTATTCATTCGCAAGCATGGCAATGACCTTCTACTTGTCCAGATTTATGTGGATGACATCATCTTTGGCGGCTCCTCTCATGCTCTTGTTTTCCAATTCTCGATGTCATGAGCATAGAGTTTGAGATGAGCATGATGGGTGAGTTGAGCTTCTTCCTTGGATTCCAGATCAAGCAGACTCGGGAGGGTACTTTCTTGCATCAGAGCAAGTACACTCGAGACCTTCTGAGACGCTTTGATATGAGTGATGGTAAGCCGGTGTCAACTCCGATGGGATCATCAACTTCACTCGATCTAGATGAGGATGGTGAGCCAGTTGATCAAAAGGAGTTCAAAAGCATGATTGGCTCCTTCTTGTACTTTATTGCCTCGAGACCGGACATACACTTCTCTGTGTGTCTGTGTGCTCGATTTCAGGCTTCTCCTCGTGTATCTCACCGTCAGGCGGTGAAGCACATCGTTCGGTACCTACGAGCTACCATAGACTATGGTATTTGGTAATCTTCGTCTTCCTGTCTTTCCTTCAGAGCCTACTCCGACGCAGACTTTGCTGGCTGTAGGATAGATAGGAAAAGAACTTCTGGCACTTGCTAATTCATTGGCACTTCTCTTATTTCTTGGTCTTCTAGGAAGCAGTCCGGTATTGCACAGTCCACCGCAGAGGCCGAGTACGTTGCTACCGCTAGTTGCTGCAGTCAAGTACTTTGGATGGTCTCGACCTTGCGAGACTTTGGATTAGCCATAGACAGTGTTCCACTCTTTTGTGACAACACTTCTGCCATTAATATTGCTAAGAACCCAGTGCAGCACTCCCGGACCAAGCATATTGATATCAGATATCACTTCCTTAGAGCCATGTGGAGAAGGGTGACATAGTGCTCCAGTTTGTAGAAAGTGACCACCAGTTGGCTAATATCTTTACCAAGCCTTTGGATAGCTCTAGATTTTCAGCTTTACGGGGAGAGCTTGGAGTGGTTTGTCCATATGGATTGTTGTGGGAGGGAGCTTTGTGCTTTTTGTTTTATCCTGTTTACATGCTTCTATCTCTCGTTGTTGTATTGCAGAAGGGTGCGTTCAGGTTAGTTCTTCCAGCATAGATTAGAATGGTTCTTTCATCTAGTTGCTTAGATTTCTTCCTCTCATCTTGTGATTCTAGGATGCTGCTTATTAGCTGTCTCTCTTCTCACTAAGTTGAGTTCACTCACTTCTTATAGGTCTAACGAGGGTTGGGCCACCCTTGGGTAGACAGGGAACGTGTTTACTCCCTAGTGTGTTGTGTTAGAAGACTAGCTGATAGTCATGGAGTCATATGGGGTAGATGAGAGTTAGTCTGATCCATAGTATCCTCTATATCTTATCTATGCTTTAAGGACTGTCGTTTCTGATTTTTTTGCCAGCCTCTCGTTTTATTGCTTTGGTTCAGGGGGAGTTCATTTGGGATTTTCTGGATCTTAATACTGACATAACTGAACTTGAACTAAAGATGCATCACATGTTGAGGGGAAGCTGGATTTTCTTGCATTTCAGCATTCTACATTGTAATATAACTACATGAAGCCTTGATTATTATCTTTTTATGACCTGTTTACAATGCATTACATCTTGCCATGATCTGTACTAAATTGCTAGATTTATCATGACTTTATATGTGTAAGTCTAGGCTTTGTCATGATAAGTTGATTAAAAATGCACAACTTGAATTAATTCATGTCATGTTAGCTCTTGAGACTAGTCTGTCTTTAGTTATCTTTTTATGATTCATGCCATGTCAAATAGGCTGAGTTGAGTCTTAAATCTTTATTGAGCTTTAGATTGAGCTATGCTAGTTTCTTTGAGAAGCATGAGTTATTATTAACTCCTTGTTCTTGAACTAAATTCAGCAAAATCAAGAAGATCTCTTTTGTGCGAAAAAACTGATCTCACCAATTCTTTCTCATGAGACTGCTTGCCATTGCACTAGGCATAAACTCAGGAAGAGTTTTGCTTGACCAAGACCACTTTGTTAAGCTTCTAGCTTGGAGTGGTTGCATAAGGCTTGAGATCTAGCACATGACTAAACAAAAATTTTGGTTGGACACAACCATGAGTTTCTAAAAAGAAAAACATGACAATTGTATTAAATTTGGTTAAATTACATAAAGACCAAGTACTTAAACAAATGATTCATTGTTGAACTTGTAGCACTCTAAATTGGCTCAATACTAGCTTCTTGGTTCCACTTAGATTATTGACATAGCTTGCATCATCCTTGGATACCTTTAGCTAGACTCTAATCTTAGTTGACTTAACATGTTAAGAACTTTGGCTAATTCTCAGATTATGACTTATTTGGTTTAGCTTGTCTATACATGTCTTGTCATAATCTAGATAGCATCCAATTGTGTTATGGCTTAGTGTAATACGTCAAAAGTCATTTTGGATAATCTTCATGGCACTAATTGCTTAGATTGAATAAAATACAGCCTTTTCATCCAAAGTCCTGATATATTTTCCTCCATGCATCTTGATGATTTTAATGCCAAAAGGGGGAGAATAATTAAAAAAAGCCATTTCAAGGGAATTTTCTAGAGCCTTGGAGAAAAATTTGCACTTTCTGTTCTCACTTCAGTGTTCTCTTCTGTCAACATGGTCTTGAGTCTTTCTGTTTTTTTAGACCATGTGTGACTTACTTTCAAATAAACTCAACTTTATGCTTTTTCCGTGTTTGCCAATATACTCATCAAGGGGGAGATTGAGAGACCATGTGGAGGTGATCCCATGTGTGTAATGTAATACCCTGAACGTCGTTTCGGAGTCAGTTTTAAATTAATCGCAGAGTCACCGGATTTTCGGTAAATCGCGGGAAAAGAAGAAATAATTTTTCATGGAATAGCATAAAATAAAAATGTGTGAAAAAGCTAATTAAAAAAACTCTTTAGCGGGCTGGCAGGAGGGCAGGCCTGCCACCTTGGGCCAATGGGCCCAAGGGGTGGCCGCACCCCCTCGCCCTAACCCATAGCCCCTTGCGCCTCCACCCCCTCCCCCATTGCGCCATCTTACTGCTGCCCTGCTGCAAGGAAAAGGAAAAACAAGAAGGAGAAGGAGAAGAGAAGGAAGAGAAGGAAGGGAGGAAGAGGAAGAGGAAGAGGAGAAAAGGTGTGATCCCAAGGCTAGGTAATTTTTCTCCATCCTAAAACCCTCTGTTTTTACTGTAATTAGGGTTCATAGCACGGGATTTGATGGGGATTAGCAATTAGAACCTCCGATTAGAGAGTTCCTGCTGTCTGTCCGTAGATCAATTCGCGTAGCGCGGCTGTTTGTGCATTTTAGACCCCTGAAAAGATTTTTCCTGCGAGTCTACCCAAAGGAAAATTGTAGAGGACGACGGGACCTATCTTATGTAGTTTTTCTAGAATTGTTGGCCGCGGGGTTTGGGTGTAGCAGGGTTGGGATCCCCGCTGTCTGTCAGGGGTGCAGATTGGGGCAGATTTCTGTTCAGGTGTGATTTAGGGGTAGTAGATGAATTTTATATTTTTTGTCTCCATTTAGAAAAATGTGGGGAATTTAGTATTCTAGCTGCTGTAAAAAAATCAGAATTTTTAGAGTCTTACATTGTGATTGGGACGCGTTAGAATCTAGCTGCCCAGATTGCCAGAACAGAGAATGTCCTCTGTTTTGTGCATTATGTTACACCTTGCTAAGAACAAAATAAAAATACATGATCTACATGAAAAGTGTAGGTATTTAAGTGAAGAATCCAGATATATATCTTTTGCTGTGATTAGTTTTATATTTTTAAAGATAGAAAAATGTTAAGCAGCGCTGCTGCAGTGGGAAAATTGTAGAACTGTTACGCGGGGAAGGATGTTGTGGGATTTTGGGGCTTAGCGATATCTTTTCTTCGAGAGTCGCATTTTCATTGTTGTAATGTGTGATGAGAGGTACCTTTTTGGATAGGCGGTTTTGCTCCTGAACGCGCGTGATTTCGTCGTTACGCCGGTAGAGGCAAGTAAACGTAGCGGATGTGCTACCGTTTAACCCGTTATTCTTACTTCTTGCAATATGCATGATTTTCGTAATGCTAAATGATATGCCATGGTTACATATTTTTTAAGTAAGAATGTGGTAGCAAGATATTAATCAATTGTCATGTTTGGATGAGTTTTGGTAGTATTATGGTAATTTGCTTAATGAGCCAATTGTGGTATATGAAAGTAAATGCATAATGGATATGATGATATTTCATTGTTGTTAAATTCATGAGGATCATATTGATGCCTTTGAAGTTGGTATTATTATGGTCTTGGTGGTAGTATTCTTAGTGAATACTTGTGGTCGTGGTGGTAGCAATCTTGATGAATATATTGTGGTCTATGTGTAGGATTCACTATAGATCGATTGATTATGATCTTAGTAAACCGAATGTGGGTTATGTAGTTGACCTTTGTGGTTAAATTCTTATGGCTTATGATTATTGTTGTAGGGGTGGCCCCCACCTAAACCCAGCTAGCCTGTTGAGAAGGTTATAAACCATGTAAATGACGTAGCTTGTCCTCGAAGGGAGGCTCTGTGTAAGGTTATGATGGTAAAGACGCTCCTTACGAGGGAACGCATATACATCATGACCAGCCATTGGGAAAGACCGAAGAGGTCATTTGCTCACCTAACTCTCCACTACCATACCCCTCTCTCTCTGTTTGGTCTGTAGCCACAACAATTGGCGCCGTCTGTAGGGACGACGGAAGCAAGCCTCAAGACCGCAAGAAGAAGGATGGCACCGAAGAAAGCTTCATCATCGGCGGCGAAGAATGAGGAGGGGGTCACGGCGAGGCCCCGCGTCAACACCAGAGCTTCGACATAGGTGGTCGGGGGCGAAAATGACGACACTCATCGCGCGACCACCGACCCCGCCACCACCGACGCCATCGACCCCGCCGCCACCGACGTGACGATCGGCCCCACCCTGCGCGTCACACCCACCCCGCCATCGGTGCGACGGTCAACCTCGATGATACCGGTCGGGTGCTAGGGAGAGGTAGCCTCGACGGCCGCCGAGGCGCGACCACCGTCTCTGCACCCAGTGCGGAAGTGCCAAGCGGCCCCACCGGCGACATGGGCCCCACCGTCGGTGCTGAAGTCCACCGCGCGGACGTGACGGGCAACCCAAGGGCACAAGCGGTGGTTGCGACTACCTCGACCGCACAACCGGACGCGCCCATGGCCCCGTCTACGCCCGCAGTGGAGAATGCCCTGCTGGTAGCCCTCGCCACGTTCCAACAGGAGTTGGCAGATCTCCGGGGGGCCGTGCGGAGAATGCAAGAAGCTCAGAGTCAGCCAACCCCGCTGGTGATCGCGTCGGAGCCCGTGCCTGAGAGGGCGGATAGCCGCGACGCCCCCCTCCAGCCGCGCTTCGCTACGAAGCGTGGACCCGGAATCCCCACTATCGGCGAGCATACAACAGGCAGCGTGGCCAGAGGACTTTAAATTCCCCAGCTCCGTCACATCGTACAAGGGCGACACGGATCCCCGAGAGTCATGCACGTGTACGAGACCGCCATCGAGGCGGCAGGCGGAGACGACACCACCAAGGCGAAGGGGCTCCCGCTCGCGTTGTAGGGAGTGGCGCTCTCATGGTTCTTCACCATAGAGCCGAACTCCATATACGCATGGGAGCAGATTCGCGACCGCCTCTACAACAACTTCCAGGGGAACTACATCGAGCGTGTCGACATGGATCAGCTCTTCGCAATCAAGCAAAAACTATCGGAAAGGCTCCGCGAATACTTCAAACACTTCGCGAAGGTCCGCTGCCAGGTTAAAGATGTCAATGAGACAACAATCATCAACGCAGTGGTACAGGGTCTCCGCCCGGGGCCGCTAGCCGAGTACAATGCGCGGAAACTAATCAAGACAGTGGCGAAGCTCTTCGACAAGATGGAGGAGTACGCCTGGGCGGAAGAAGACGCGAGGCGGCGCCAGGACAACGAGGCCGATGCCAGTCCAGCGGACGGTGTCGCGAAAGGCACCGACTCGTTGAAAGCAAGTTCCTCGCGGAGCAAGCGTAAGCAGGAGTCGTCGAAGGACGCCTCCCAGCATAAGGATGCACCGGCTGACAAGCCTCAGCGTGGCCGTCAGACATCCCGGTGAGCCCGTTACGTCTTCGACGTCGAGGGTGGCTCGGAAGACAACGCCCTCGCCAGCCGCGGGGCCAGGGCTCGACGAGGTCGGGGGCGAGGCCGAGGCCGGGGCCGCGACGGTTGGGCCCGCGCGGAGTATGGCGACCAACACCGCCCAGAGTGGTGCGAGGTGCACGGCCAAGGCAATCATGACACCCGCGCCTGCACTACCATCGCGGCACTTCGGCAAAACGCCGCCAGGGACAGGGATCTCGAGGCACGCCCACCCGTCGTGGCGCACGTTCAGCAGCCACGGGATGGCCCCCTGAGGATTCGGGATCAGGAGCCGCAGCCTCAGGAGGGTCTCTGGCAGATGCAAGCCCAGGCGCAGCAGCCCCATGAGAGCCCCTGCGGATCCATGCCCTCGAGGGCGCTCCGCGTAGGGTCATCAACGTGATCTCCGGAGGCTCCTCTTTAGAGTTCACCTCGGAGCGACAGCGCAAGGCCTACGTGCGGAGGCTACACCATGTGGCAGCGTACCCAGCTCACGCACCGCCGGATTGGGCGTAGCATGCGATCACCTTCATGCCTGTCGACGCCGAAGGCGTGGAGTTCCCCCATTAGGATCCCCTAGTCATCCAGGTCGCGGTTGCCGGGTGCGACGTCCGGCGTGTCCTGGTCGATGGGGGCAGCTCCGCGAACGTCTTGTTCGCACAGGCCTTCGACCAGATGGCGATCCCTCGAAGTCGCCTAGGCCCCTTATGAATTCCGCTGGAGGGCTTCGGAGGTCAGCTGCTATTGGCGCTGGGCCAAATATGTTTACAGGTCTCCTTCGGCCAGGATGACAACGTGGCGAGCAGGGATGCCACCTTTGATGTCGTCGATATCCAGTACCCCTACAACGCCATTTTGGGGAGATCGACCCTTAATTCCTTTGGGGCAGTACCACACCATGGCTTCCTATGTGTGAAGCTTCCGGGCCCACGAGGTGTCATCACCGTCCTCGGCGACCAGCACGTGGCTCGGCACCTGGAGCATGGAACCCGAAGCCCATGCCTGGGAGCCCAGTGCGGTCCTTAGGTCAGGCGCGCCCGTACACGCCCTGCGGCAGCCCAAGCACCAGAGGCTTCGCATCCCACCACCACGACAACGAGTCCAGTGGTTAGTTCATAACCTTTTGTACTCGCTCACCCGCGCAAACGGGAATTTAATAAAGTTCACCGTTTGCGAAGCTATTCATGCCCCCCACCAAAAATATGCGGAGGCTTGCCTCCGCACGCACTCCCCGGAGTATAAAAAAGACGAGGACGTTTTCCCTGCGCACTCTACTGAGTATAAACAAGACGCGGAGTTCCGCGCACGCGTCGGTGTTACGACCACATGTACTCCCCGGAGTATAAAGACGTAGTCGATGTTCCCACGCACCGCACGTAGACTCACCTCCACACACGCATCGCATGGAGACTCACCTCCGCACACGCACCGCACGGAGACTCACCTCCGCCACGCACTGCATGGAGACTCACCTCCGCACATACACTCCACGGAGGTCCGCCTCCGCACACACTCTACGGAGTCTAAATAAGACGTAGCGTTGAGGTCCGCCTCCGCACGCACTCTACGGAGTATAAATAAGATGTAGCATCGAGGTCCGCCTCCACACGCACTCTACGGAGTATAAATAAGATGTAGCATCGAGGTCCGCCTCCACACACACTCTACTGAGTATAAATAAGACATAGCGTCGAGGTCCACCTCCGCACGCACTCTACGGAGTATAAATAAGATGTAGCGTCGAGGTCCGCCTCCGCACACACTATACGGAGTATAAATAAGACACAGCGGGGGGAAGCCTCCGCGCGCACTCTACGGAGTATAAATAAGACGCGGATGTTTTCTCTGCGCACTCTACTGAGTATAAACAAGACGCGGTGGTCCCGCGTGCGCGATGGCGTACCCTTCGGAGCTTAAGTAAGTCCTGGTTGATAGTCCCACGCATTCTCCAGAGTACAAACAAAGACGCGGATGTTTTCACTACGCACTCTACTGAGTCTAAACAAGATGCGGACGTTCCGCGCGCGCGTTGGCGTACCCTCCGGAGCTTAAGTAAGTCGTGGTTGATAGTCCCACGCATTTTCCGGCGTACAAACAAAGACGCGGATATTTTCTCTGCGCACTCTACTGAGTCTAAACAAGACGTGGATGTCCCGCGCACGCGCTGGTGTTATCACTACGCGTACTCTCCAGAGTATAAATAAGACATGGATAATATTCCCGTGCACTTGCCGGAGTCCACATACAATGGCGCACAGACTCCAGAGGCTTCTCGCTCTCCCAGCAAACCGCGTGCGCCGCATGGACGGGCGGCCGCGAGTACAGGGGCGAGGCGCACGAGCTCAATGGCCTGCGCCTCTGCAAAAGAGCCGAGAAACCAAACACGCCCGACGAAGGTGCCCACACGAGCGCGGTCTCCCGGCGCGGGGAGGTGCCCCAGTGAATGCCCATTGACGTTCGAGCTCGGGGCGCAGCATCGCCCCAATAAGGCGGCACAAGACGGAGAGCGCCAAGGCCCTGTGGCGTGCGCTCGAAGCCGAGGAGTCGGAGCCCGCCTTGAGCAAAGACGGCTCCTCAGTAGCACCGCAAGCGCAAGACCCTCCTCATCTCAAGCTTCCAAACAGTGCTCAGACGGACACGGTGGCCGGATGCAGCCTTGCTGGCGCGACATAGAAGTCTACTCTCAAAGCTAGGAGCGGCCTTGACGAAGTACAAGTGAATTGCCCACTACCCCACACCAGCCGGCGAGGGGACAACACATCGCGGTGTCGCATCCCCCCACATGGGCGGGATGTCCAACCCCGCGATTGCCTAGGCGACGTCAGCCGCATTCAGCGCCCTCCACGCTACTGGGCGAAGCTGGGGCGCACTGGGAATGGCAATTTCGACAGGAGAAGTTGCGGGGATGCAATGTCTGGGAAGACGAGTGCCGCTTCACTTGGCCACTCGCCCCTTTTAAAGAGCCCTGGAAGCACGACCGCGGACATTACGCCTCAAGAGTCCCATTGTCTGCCCCAGGGACACGTGGTGTAGTACTGTTGCCCCATTCCAGTTACAGGGCTCCGCCAACCACACTCCACACGTCTCCATATGCTGGGGGACCCGAAGCAACGGACGGGGGGCACGGGACATCTCCCTCCCAGCCGTACAGTGCCATGTGCAGACCACCACTGATCTCGCCTCACCTGTCCTGTCGACATCTGGTAATGCAGTGAAATAGTAGCGCCCGTGAGGTCCCCCATTGACCGCCAAGGACAGGACCTACGAGGCTAGGTCCCAGTCCCTCCCCAAGCTTATCTTATCCCTCGGCAGCAGGGGAACTGAGCGCTCGTCGTCTCACGCCGACCAGGCGCCCCGCTCGCCACCACTCGGAGGGTAGGGGACGGAGCGCTCGCGCGTCTACTTCGACTAGGCACCAGCTCCGCTGCCACCACTTCGGAGGGTAGGGGATGGAGCACTCGTGCGTCTACTTCGACTAGGCACCAGCTCCGCTGCCACCACTTCAGAGGGTAGGGGACGGAGCGCTCGCGCGTCTACTTCGACTAGGCGCCAGCTCCGCTACCACAGCTTCGGAGGGTAGGGGACGGAGCGCTCGCGCGTCTACTTCGACTAGGCGTCAGCTCCGCTGCCACCGCTTCGGAGGGTAGGGGATGGAGCGCTCGCGCGTCTACTTCGACTAGGCGCCAGCTCCGCTCCTACCCCAAGCGTCTACCCCAACTAACCAACAAACTCCGCAAGAAAGGCACAAAGCGGACACATCCAAAACGACGGGGACGAACGTTCTGGCTTATCTACTACGCCGCTACAAAGTTCTTACAAAACTCGCCAGACCAACACTACTTGTTTGGCTTTGCTTGGACGACCTTCCGCGCCGAAGCCTCACTCGCCGAGGGTTGATTCGCCCAGAAGTTGATCGAGTCTTCGGCCTGCCGCTAGCGACGTAAACGGGCGCGATTACGGCGTCGAAGTCGCAGCAGCTCCCATCGGCACCGCCGTAATAAAGTGGCACGGGGGATCAAAGAAGGGAAGCAATTTTCACTTCATTTGCAGCATGGAGTACATCAGGTTAAAACACACACCGGCGTACAAGAACTCGGGTTCACACCTGCTTTGAGCCGTCTGCCCCGTCGTCGTTGCGCCGGGCAACTCCATCCAGCCACTCGCCAAGGTTCCCCTCGCCGTACATGTTCCGCCGTAGCTCCAACTTTCGTTGTGGCCTCCCCGATATACTCCCAAATCCGTTCGTGGAAAAACCGAACGGCGGGCCGAACGGCGCACACAGCGCCAGACATCACCCCGACCCCAGTAGGCATCTCCAGCTGTGGATCGCCCAATTCGTCAACATGACGGCAACCCCGGTGTCGGAGAAGGGCACACGCCAGGCATGCAGTCATGTAGGAGCAGTGATTGGCAAAGGATGTCGCGGCCGCCTGAGCAAGATCGGCCGCTTCCGCAATCTGTTGAAGCGTCCGTGAAAGCCCTTCGGGTCTGAAGGAGCAGGGTGGCACCTCGGCAATGAGATTTTCAAGGGTACCCTCTAGGGCCAGCATAGCCTCCCACGCCGTCACCGAGGCGGCACCCAGCGCCTCATCCCGCTCCCTCAGAGCTGCAGCGAGGCGACCGTTCTCTTCCTCTAGTACGGCAACCTGCTGAAGCAGCCCGTCACGCTCCACCACCGCTGCCTACTGAGTCGATGCCACATGCTTGTGGCATATGAGACGGCCCCCGCGCGTTCCGCTTCCAGGAGCCGCATGCGGTCATGCTTAGCGGAATGCGCCTCCTCCGACGCACGAAGAGCCCCTTCGACGGCGCGTAGCCGGTCCTCCAAGGCCCCTGTTCCCGGACATGGGCTACCTGCAACGCTCGGCTGAGGGCGAAGGTCTATGCAATAAAGCAGTCAGTACACCTCCCAATGGCTATGTGCTGCTTGGGGTCGGGCACTTACCCTTAGTTCGGAGACCTCCAGCACCCCTCAAGCAGTTCAGGCCCGCAAATCTACAGCGTATCACAGTCTAAGCTCACGGCCGCACTATCCGCGGCCCCCCGCCACGCTGCCAACACCTTTGCTCGAGGGATGAAGTCCACTAGACGACGGGCGGCATCCGCGGCAATAGCCTCGGCACCGCCAGATGCCCCTCCCAAGCAGCCGTCCTCGGGCTCCGAGGGCCGCCTGCGTTCGGGGAACCATGTTGCTGCAAGGGAACACGACGGTCAGCCCTGTGAATACCTAGCAGGTCACATCAAGAAGTGTTTACCTTCAGCCCCGCCCGAATCCGCAAGGACCTCAGCATCTCCACCCACCTCGCCAAGTGGGGGAGCTTCGGTGTCGGAGCTTAGTTCCACCAAGCCCTCACCCCCGGCAGCCGCAGACCTGATCGGGGCCGTGGGGGCACCGAGACACTCGGTGTCTGAGTCGGAGTCCCATAGGGCTCCGACCTGGCTCGCTAAAATGAACCCCCTCGACGAGCGAAGGGATGATCGTATGCGGGGTCGCTTCGCCTTAGGGAATAAGAAGGCGGCCCCGCCTCGGAAACCGCCGCAGAAGGAGGTCCCACGGTCGTGGGAATGAACTCCGTGAGCGATGGCTCCGCTCCAGCATCCTCCGCGAGCGATGGCTCTGCCCCAACGCCGGCTGGCGGCGAGGCAGCACTCACCCTTGCCTCCAAGTCCGCATGCTCCGCCAAGTCAGAACCCGCGTCCGCTTGTACCCCCTCCCCCGTGGAGTCACGGTGAGGTGGCTTGGGGCCGGAACAACGCGCTCTGGCACCCTAATACCCAAGGCTTCACACACGCGGTTCAGCCACCCCAGACCTGCCTCCGCGGTCGCAGACACGCGCAGCGCATGCTCCTTGGCTGTGTACGGTCCAAGGAATGCACCCACCGCACGCTCCACGTCCTCTAGGGAAGCACCTTTCGAAGGAACAACAGCCCCGATGAATAGCACACGAAAGCAAACTCCAGGACAACTTACGCGGACCAGAGGGTCTCGGCAGCGAAGACATGGAAGGGCGGACGTTGTCGCGTCGAAGCTTCCTAGGAGTAACAAGCCACTCCGTGGCAAGCGGCGCCATGCCATACATGACGAACTCCTCAGCGAGGTCACGCATATTGAAGCAGGTGGTGATCCCTACAAGCCTCCGTGCTACCCACTCATCATCATCATCTATGGGCGCGCCGGGTGTGGTGTTAACCGCCACCGACCGCCCCGAGCACTCAAGGCCGCTACCGCTTGCCACGCGGTGGTAAAACCACCGCCTTGTCCAGTTCGGCTCCCACTCCGCCCGACTCGACTCCGCGGGAAATATCTTCTTGCACTGCGGGCGCAGTGCGAGATCGACGCCGCTGAAGACGGGCAGCGCCCCGTCCCCCTGATCCTCCGCCGTGCACCGAACATCGTGGAGAAACGCGAACAGTGACGCGGTCGGCCAACACGCCTGTGCACAGCGCCCAGCTGTACACGGCAAGATAGGCTATCACATTCGGCGTTATCTGCACCAGCTCAAGCCCAAAGGCCCGCAGGACGTCCCAGACAAGTCTGGCCGCCGGAATGCGTAATCCAGCCTCGAAGTAGGCGACGAACATGATCGCCTCTGATGTTTCGGGGTGCGGTTCGGTCTCATCGCCGGCGGGCAGTCGCACCTCCCGGCGGTCCGACAGGTTCCCTTAGCGCAGAAGGTCACGAATCGTCTCTTCTGTCACCAGCGTCGAGCCCAGGATGCGGGAGCACAGACCCCCTACTCTATCCGCCACTGCCCACCATTTGTCCACATGCGCGGAGCCACGCCCCGCGAGCGTGTACACCACCTCGAGCGGTGACGGCCGCCGGAAGACGGCGCTGTCATCGGCCGGCTGCGCGCGCGCTCCGTCATGTGCCATTGCCCTCCCACAGCTCCGCGACGTACGAGGAAGCAACAAAGGCCGAAGATTGAGGCGTGTGACCGTGAGCTAGAAGGCAAGGCGATGAAAATGCAAGTGGCATAACGCAAAGGGTATTTAATACCCGTGTCTCCCACGCCATCGATGAGTATAACTATTGGGAGGCGAACCGCCCACCTTCCCACGATCGCCACCATAGTGGTGCACCTACCCGTGTGCGCCACGTCCGGTCAACCGACGGTCGCACCAAGGGGCCTGACAGCGCATGGCGCACAAATAGCGCCCCGCCATGTGTCCGCTCGGGAATCTATGCACAATAACCTGGCTCCGCCTTCGGCGGCATCTTCGCCTTCGCAAGGCAGTCCCACGTCTACCCCCGACGGCGACATGCACCCACACGCCGGAGAGGCGCGCTAGAAGATGCCCCCCGCCTCGGGGAGCGCTCGCGGAGCAGTCCGTTCAGCGGAGTCTGCGCCTATCAACGCAGAGCCAGCCAGCGCTATGCGCCCAAGACGCATCGGTCAGCCGGATCATCGCGCGACCGGCGCACTCGTATGAAGCGCAAAGCAGAGCTCAACCGCTCACAGCGCAACGGCCTCCTTCCCCCGCGGGAGCGCAACGGTTGGCGGTCATCGGCATATTGTGCTCAAAAATAGGCCTCCCTCAGTTCATCAACACGGCAATATTCCTCTGCATGTTCATGAACTGAAGAAGGCATATTTTCGAAATCAAAGACCATCTCAGCTACGCCTGGAAGACGCTACGACCCTCATGGTACGTATCTATATAGCTGTTGCCCACGCATGGAGAAGCGCAATCGACAGAAGTCGAAGCATCGTCCACGTGTGGACAAGCGCAATCGGCGGAAGTTGAAGCGATGCGGTCGCCCACGCACGGAGAGGCGCAATCGGCGGAAGCCGAGGTGGCACGGTCGCTTATACGCCTGCGACGTCCCCGCTTGATTGCATTTGCGCACACGGCCACGTCGACGAAGTCTCCGCCCTCGCAGGCTAGAGACGACTTCGCCAAGAGACCCCAGCTCTGCCTTCTGCGAAGCCTTCACCTCAGCGGAATGACTCCGGCTCCGCCCTCGACGAGACCTTCGCCCCCACAGGGCAACCCCGCGTCCGCCATCGGCTCTGGCACTTCAACACGCAGCCACGCGTCCGCATGCCGCGCCAGAAGGCGCCCCTCCCACTCTGGTGGCTCGGGACAACCCCGGCGCTTTCTGCACATTATATCTCTTCACTCTTACCACAACCGTTTTCGTACTCTAATATGTCCCATGCCTTTCCATGGATGCTAGGTTGCAGAGAGCACTGGCGCAGCGGGTTAGTCG
This sequence comes from Melocanna baccifera, assembly GCA_036346265.1. NCBI lineage: Eukaryota > Viridiplantae > Streptophyta > Magnoliopsida > Poales > Poaceae > Melocanna > Melocanna baccifera. Next base: position 19,502,943 of record CM070683.1, on the reverse strand, counting down.
GCGGGATTCCGCACCGACCGGCACGAAGCCAGCCGCCAGAAAGGCGCGCGCACTCGCGGTTGTCCGACCGCACACAACGCCCCGGCCACCGTCACCTCGGGGCGTAATGCCCCGGCATGCCCTAGGATCGGAGGATACCTCTGACGCAATGCCCGATATTTCTTCATCAGCGCGGGGCGCGAACCTTTCTGCATACCCAAGAATGTACCTTCTTCCATCCACAAGCATGCACAAGAGCACCTTGGCTGACGCTAACCCTGTCACATGCTCGTGAGCGAAAGAGGTATATTCTTTAGACAAGCCGTCCCAGCGGTCCTTCGTCACGCCGCTACGGCCGCATATATAGCCGCTCTCGAGAAGTGCAACCGGCGGAGGCTCAACCGACGCGGTCGGTCACGCGCATGAGACGCCCCAACCTCCAACGTCTGCCCGCTCCTCCTGCATCGGTGAGGCCTTCGCCGCCGCAGCACAGTCGTCGAGGTCTTCGCCTTCGCAGCGTAGATGCGACTCCGCCCGCGACCGCCCAGCGCAAGACATCGACAACGGCTCCGCTGCGGACCCCCGGCTTTGACTCCGCTTCGCCCACAATCACACAACGTCACAGGCCGCAGGGACGGAGGGGGCCAAAGGGCTCGATAACATGGCTTCGCCCTGTGAAGCCCTTCACCATGAGAGGCTCTTGTTGTAGGGGTGGCCCCCACCTAAACTCAGCTAGCCTGTTGAGAAAGTTATAAACTATGTAAATGACGTAGCTTGTCCTCGAAGGGAGGCTCTGCGTAAAGTTATGATGGTAAAGACGCTCCTTACGAGGGAACGCATATACATCATGACCAGCCCTTGGGAAAGACCAAAGAGGTCATTTGCTCACTTAACTCTCCATTACCATACCCTTCTCTCTCTGTTTGGTTTGTAACCACAACAATTATCATATCATTCATAACATGTCATGACATTTGCATTGTTGATGTCACCGCTTATAGCCGCGACCGTACCGGTACAACATCGTGCATTGCTGTAGCACGATGCACACTTTTACCTTGTTGGGTAAAGGTGCAGTGGAGCATAGCATGCATATGCATTGCATTGTGGAAAGATCATTTGCATACTTATGCAATATATTGTGGTGAAGTTATTTTACAAACAACTGCAACTTTATAGATGTGATGCGGAATTGGCTCATGGGAGTCACTTGTAGTATGAGGAAAGTGGCTGTAGTCGTGGATTGGGGTTCATCCCTTGTGGTATGGTAGGGGTTGTGATTGTGGCATGAGATTCTTTTCTCTTGTGATAATTGTTGATAGCAGTTGTGGATACGAGAAATAATAAAGTTAGTGAGGTAAAATATGTTAATACTTTATTGTCATTGGTAGTGGTGGTAGTGGTGGATGATATGAAGTAGTTAATCAAGATTCATTTGCTAATGTTTTTCTATTGTTGGTAGTAAATGTGGTTGAGGCTATAATTGTGGTCATTATGGAAAATGAATATTGATGTTTAACATTATTGTAGTTTATTTAGCTTGTTAATGAATGTAGATGCACATTGTGGATGTGGACATGTGGTTACTTTAATGATGTTGTATATTTGTTTGTAGTCTGAATAGCCTGTTAAACAGTTTGCTTGCTGAGATTTTTTTCTCACCCTTGTTTCCCCGCTACAGATGATTGTTGAGCATTCATGGGATGGGTAGAGCGGCACCACAATAATGCACTTGGTTCATCAATTCATGCTGTATTAAAGTCGATGGAATTCTAGCTAAATGCTTAGCTATTCGTGGATGATTATTTTATTTAATAATGATGAACTTGTGAACTATTCGTTGATTAATCTGCTAGAGGTTGTTTCAATTATTGAACTTGTTACCGTTATCTTTGTTCTCTTAGTTGTTTATGCTTTCGCTTAATGCTTCATGTCTAGAAATTGTTGCCGAAATAAATTATGTTGAATTTTTTGGCTAGCTGTAGAGTGGTTTAGTGGTATTCTAGGATAATGTGGGTCCTGGGGTGTTACATGTAATGACTAATTGACACTTGTTCTGGAAAGTATGAGTTTGATTTGTGTATTTCGTGCCAAGTTGTGGCGTAGTGCAGTCGAATGCAGTCGGACGTGCTTAGGTTGCTTGTTCTTCTTTTCGATCGGTCGTTGTTGGCTTCGACTACAGGCTTCGGTTCCTTTTAGCTCCGAGGAGGAAGTCAAAACTCGGTTATGACTTCCTCTTAGGCTCCTCGTAACTCCAAGGAGGTAGCCGTAGCTCATAATCGAAGCTCCGAGGAGGAAGTTGTAGCTCCTCTACGACTTCTCGGAACTCCGAGGAGGAAGTCGTAGCTCCTCTACGACTTCACGTACGCCCGGGGAGGAAGGTAGTCGCAGCTCGTAATCGAAGCGCCGAGAAGGAAGTCGTAGCTCCTCTATGACTTCTCGAAACTCCGAGGAGGAAGTCGTAGCTCCTCAACGACTTCTCGTACGCCCAAGGAGGAAGTCGTAGCTCCTCTACGACTTCACGTATGCCCGAGGAGGAAGTCGTAGCTCCTCTATGACTTCTCGGATGAGCAACACACACACTCCTGGTGGCGAACACACATGCACGGGGGAGAGGCAAATAGACAAAGTATTTGGTGCTGCACAACCGTAGTTTTTTTTTAGTCTAGATTATTTCCTAACAGTCGTTGGGCTATTTCGTGCTTGAGTACCATCTATTGATGCAATTGTTTCATTACATTATTTCGAGTGGTGCTATGAGATGTTTTCTTGTCTGTGATGGTTGCAGGACTTTGAGGGTAAGTCGTGGCGAGGCATGGATGGCCGGACTAGGCACAGACGGTGCTGAGGTCGAAGCGGTTGGGAGATGCCGAAGACGGCAAAGGTTCAAGGTGGTTGCAAGGCTGGGACAACAAGAAAATAAGAAGCTTCCAAGAAGGTGCTGGAGTGGCATTTTGGTAAAATGCGTAAGGCTGCAAAGTGGAAGCAGATTCGGTTGAGAGATAACGGGTAAAGACCAGACGAGAACCTGGTAGTGAAAATCTATAAATAGAGGTGGTGTGCACTTGTAGAGTGCGGTTGTTCTTTTTGCATTTTTATTCTCTGTATGAGGAGTTGTTGGGCAGAGCAGCGTTGTGTTTTGTCCTTGTCTGTGTGAGAGTGTCGAGACCCGAATATGCAAATTCGGTCTCTCTGTGTAAATTGCACTAGTCCAGGATCACGCTAGTGCACACAGTTAAACATAGATGTCATCATAATCATACACACGATAATAATAAAGGAAAACTCGAATATCGATAAAATATCAAAGGTATGACCTTATGGCCAAGCTTACAATATCTCTAACCGGAAGGGCTTAACAAAATAGCAGCGGAAATCCAAAATAAAGCGTAGCAGCCAATGGACAAGCCCACAGGCTATCGAGTGGAGAACGAAGCCTAATCCGTGTAGTCATCGTAGTACTCTCCTTCTGGAACCTCCTGCTGGTAGTACTCCTCTCCCTCAACTAAGCAACATAGGCGTAAAGCCGTGAGTACATTGGTACTCAGCAAGTCGTTTGTAACAATGAATGCAATATAATATCAAGGCTTACCAATGGAAGGCTGAAAGGTTAATTTGCATAAAGGCATTTCTTGATGAAATATAATAAATAACTGGAAAGCGAAAGTTAACTAAAAACAGTAATAAGGAATAATCAAAGGAATAAACATGAACCACTTGTGAACACTAATTCACAAGCTAAACCAACAGTGAACTACCTGTCCACTTCCCAACATAAACCACCAAGTTATAAGTGAAACACTAACCCTCGTGTGAAATCCCCGAGCAATGTCCATGACCGAGGACGCGGCTATTCGAATAGTTTTACACTCTGCAGAGGTTGCACAATTGTACCCACACGATGTGATTAGCCTCGATCTCAGGAAATCACAACAAGGCCTTTACAATGCTCTACCTCAACCCAATCCTGCCCGCTAGGGTTTGGCATCACACCCCCCCTTGCGCCACATGGAAATCAGCAACCATGTTCATCACAATGGCAGAATTGAATTGCAATATTACAAATTAGTCAGCCAGGTCTATCCCATACTAGACATGTGGTTTGCACGATTAAGCTCAGATCAATGGTGCACAAAGTTAAATCCTTAACATTACCCGGGCGAGGCTACCACATCCCCGAAGTGCAACTGCACCTCCCCCTTTACTGCACGATCACTCGCCTGAGTGAAACACCAATTTGTATAACCAAGCCAACGTCACACCAATGACGTGGCACAAATTTTAATACATGTGGCACCAACCACAGTTCCATATGTCATTAAGTCAAATTAATAATTAACATGTGCTGATGAGATCAATCGTAAATATAAGCCAACTAAGCAGTCTAATCGTGCCAACCCATGTGACAAATAATCTAGCATCACTAATAAATTACCCAACCTATGGTGACAATGGCATCATGGTATTCCAAAGTATCAAGGAGGTATAATCTCAATTGGGACAATAACTACCAGTGCAAAGGTTTGAATAAAAATAGCAATGCGATGTAATTTGAAACAAAATAATTAAATAATAGAGTACAAAACTGGGTTCAACATGATCAAAGGACACGACTTGCCTTCGTTATGCTCAGCGGGGTACTCCTGGTCTTGGGCGCGAAACCTGCTCCTCCGGAATCCGAATCTAACGAGAGAGAAAACGACGGAAAACAAAGCAATACATAAAATGATAAGCAAATGAACTCCAAAATTCACAAAACCAGAACCAACAGCTAGAGCTCGATTTTAGATGAATTTAGAAAAAAGATGCCGGGCGCGCGGGCGTGGGCGGGATTGCGGGCGATGGTGACGCGCGGCCGCGCGGGGAGCGGATCGGAGACGCGTGGCGGGCGCGCGGGCGCAGACGCGGACGAGGCGGGGCGAGGCGAGGCGAGGGGCGAGGTCCGGCGACGCGGGCGATCGGGGAGGCGACGCGGCGATGGGGACGGCGCGGAGAACTCAACGGCGACGGGAGCGACGGCGACGGGGTCAGCGGCGACGGGCGACGCACGGGGATGCGCACGAGAGGCGGAGCTAGGGTTCGGCGGCGGCGATGAACGGGCACGCGAACCGAGGCGGGCGGCGGGTTAAATGCACGCGAACCGAGGCGACCGGATCGGTTACGACGCGGGTCGGCGTGGCACGCGGGGTTCGGACGGCTCGGATTCGCCCACGTAGGCGCGATCCGACGGCTGAGGGCGAGCGGCGGGTTAGGGTTACGTGGCGCGGCGCGGGTGAACGGCGGAGATCGCGCGGGCGCGCGATCGGGCGGCTGAGGGAGGAGGCGAGGCGAGGCGCAGGCGCGGGGACGCAGCTGGTGCCGCCGCGTGGCAAGGCGAGGCGGTACGGGCACGGGCGCTGGACCGGGCGGATGCCGACGCTGCAGCACGGGGCGCGATCGTGCGCGGAGGAGCGAGCGCGGAAGAGGGTACTACATGGAGACGCCTAGAATTCAAATAAACTTCTAAAAGCTCTAGAAAATAGGAAATAAATACAAAAAATTCACCAAAAATACCAGAAAATTCCTTGAGACCTGAAGAACACAAATAAAATATTTCCAACTAACGTTAATGTTTATTTTATTCGTATTAAATCTTTGAAAATTCTAAAAATTCATTTGAAGCTTCAATTAAATTCAGAAAATTCCAGAAAATTCATTTTTAAATTCCAGGCTTTAAAAATCTCAGAAAAATAGGATGTTACAAACCTTACCCCCTTAAACGAGATCTCAACCCCGAGATCCGCCAACTAAGAGAATAGGTTCGAACTCCGCTCTAAGATCCTCCTCGCGCCCTGTGTGGCTTCCTCCTAATGGTTGCTCCACCGACTTTGCAAAATGGACCACTTTATTCCGGTGACTCGCTCGACACTTCTAAGATTTTGACCGGATGCTCTTTGTACGCATGCATCCTCCCGTAGGTCAACGGCCTCAATCGCACAACCTCCTCTCGTACACGCAGCACTTCTTCACTGGGATACATGAAAGACGCCATGTACCCCATCAAGGACGCAGTAGCTCCAATCGATAAGCAACCTCTCCTCGCGCTTTAAATCTCGAACGGACCAACATATCTCGGTGCAAGCTTCCTTTAGCTGAAACCTCTTCACACCCTTGAATGGTGTGATCCCGAGATACAAAATCATCCGCTCAAAACTCGCCTCTCGGCTCGTATCTCGCATAGCTTTTCTGTCTGCCGGTAGTTTTCAACCTTTCTCGTATTAAGCGGACCTTATCCTCGCCTTCTTTCAAACAATGCGACTAAAACCGACCTTCCCCGCCTCTTTCCAATTGAGAGGGGTCTCGCATTTCTGCCATTAATCGCCCGATAATCGTTGTTGTACGAGAACTCGCAAAAGGCAAGCAATCGTCCCACTTGGAACCATGATCAAGCACACAGCTCTCAACATGTCCTCCAAAATCTGATTTACTCGCCTGTCCGACCATCCGTCTGGGGTGATATGTTGTACTGAAGTTCGTGAGTTCCCATAGCCTTATGGAAACTACCCCAAAATCGAGAGGTGAACTGCGATCCACGATCCGACACAATCTTCTTGGGCACACCATGCAAACTGATAATTCTGGACATATATAGCTCTGCCAATCTGTCACCACTGTAGGTTGTCTTAACTGGAATGAAATGAGCAACCTTGGTCAATCGGTCCACAATGACCCAAATCGAATCATAGCCCTCTTTGGTCTTAGGTAGACCGACTATGAAGTCCATACCAATTTCTTCCCACTTCCACTCTGAACTCTCAATGGTCAGAGCAAACTCGCAGTCTCTCGATGCTCGCTTTAGTCTCTGACAAACATCACAAAGGGCTACATATTCAGTGATCTCACGCTTCATGCTTGGCCACCAATATTTATCCTTAATGTCCTGGTACATCTTGGTACTGCCTCGATGAATCGAATACAACGACTCATGAGCCTCTTTAATAACACATCCTTTAGCTCTTGCCTCACGGGCACACACAAACGCCGCTTGAACCACAAGGTTCCTCGGTCATCCACCAAAATCCCGACTTTTTACCTTCACTTAAGTTCTTTCGACCACTGAAATGCCTCATCATCCGATCGAGCCCGACTTAATCGACCATCCAAAGTAGGTCCGATCTCCATAGCTGCCAAAAATCCTCGCTCAACCAACTCAAGGCTAAGCTTCAAATTCCTCATGCAAAGTCACGACTTTCTCGAACCATCACCGAATTGCAGATACCTTCTCGCCAAGGCATCTGCAACAACATTAGCTTTTCCAGATGATAATGTATGCCTACATTATAATCCTTTATCAGCTCTAACCACCTCATCCGCTCGAGGTTAAGCTCGGATCGGGTAAAGATGTATTTTAGACTCTTATGATCCGTAAACCTCACACTGTTACCCATTAGATAATGACGCTAAATCTTTAAAGCATGCACTACGGTCGCTAACTCCAAATCATGAGTGGGGTAGTTCTCTCATGCGGTCTCAATCGCGTGAGGCATAAGTTACCACTCTCTTGTCTTGCATCAAGACACAACCCAAACTTTTGCGAGAGGCATCGCAAAATATCTCAAAATCCTTATTAATATCGTGCAACACAAGCACCGGGCTGTGGTCAAACTCTCCTTAAGTTTCGAAACTTTTCTCGCACTCTAGCGCAAGTGAATTTCTTTTCCTTCTTGAGCAATCGCGTGAGGCGCCCGCCACACCGAAAATCGCCAATAAAACGACGGTAGTATCCTCGCCATACCGTAAAACTCCCGACTGGTAATCAAGTGGGTGATCGCCAATCCAAAACGCCACTCACCTTCCCCGGGTCAATCGCGACTCTTCGCTGTCAACACATGCCCTAGAAAGGCGACTTTCTTCATCCAAAACTCACATTTGCTGAACTTTGCATACAACTGATTATCCTCAATTTCGTAATGCTAATCTCAAGTGCTCCCGATGTTCCTCCTCATTCTTGAATATATCAAAATGTCGCAATAAACACAACGACAAACTTGTCCAAATATTCTATAAACACCTTATTCATCAAATACATGAAATATACTGAGCATTGGTCAAACCAAATGACATCATCAGAACTCGTATAGACCATAACGAGTCGAGAAGGTCGTCTTGGGTATGTCCTCCTTTCAATCCTCATCCGATGATATCCTCGACTCAAATCAACCTTGGAGAACACTCCTGCTCCCTTGCTGATCAAACAGTCATCAATCCCGGGCGAGGGTACTTATTCTTGACGGTGACCTCATTAAGTGCTCTATAGTCCACACACATGCGCCGACTACCATCCTTCTTCTTGACGAACAACACCGGCGCTCCCCACGGGATGAACTCGGCCCGATGTAACCCTTATCCAAAAGCTCCCGAATTTGCTTCTTCAACTCGCTAAGTCATTGGCCGGCATCCGATAGGGTCTCTTGGAAATCGGAGCGGTACTGCCACAAGCTCAATCGTAAACTCAACCTCCTCTCTCGTGGCATACCCGAAGATCATCTCGAAACACGCCGGGTACTCCTCGACAACCGTACATCCTCCAATTGATCACCTTGCTCGCAAACCATGACTGCTCGCCGACACTCACTGCCGCGAATCGCACCTTAACCCCATCTCAATTGGTTAAGGTCATCGCTCGCTCCCACGCCTAACATCGCTCGCCGCTTCAAGCCAATCCATTCCCAAGATTACATCTAGGGATCGTGATATCCAACAAAATCAGTCGCCCTAAACTCAACTCCCGAATGGTTATCCTAACTCCCGACAACCTAGGTTGGATCTCAACTCGATCCGGGATTGGATTAAAAGAATGATCCAAGAGCAACAGCTTTTCAATTGTTGCTTTAAAGCAAAACTCCGAGAAACAAACGAATGCGAAGCTCCGTAATCAAATAAAACTATGGCAGAATCGAATGTACTAGGAACGCATCGATCACAACGCCCGTGCTGCTCGGGCATCCTCTCGCGTGACGTGGTTCACTCGACCTCTCACCACCGGCATCCCGCCGCCTATCCCGATGCCGGGTGCCTCGCCCCGCTCCTAGGGTAGGGTACGACCGGTGTGGCTCCTAAGTCGGGCGAATCGGGCGCGGGCTCGCTCTCGAGGGCACTTGCTAGCATAGTGTCCCACCTCATGACACTTGAAGAAAGTGACAGATGCCGCCGAAGTTATTGCTCTTCTGCGCCGCCGACCATCGAAACTACCGTGACGCGGTCCCGATCGAAATCGCGCGTGTCCGAGCCGGGTCCCAAAGCCGAGGATCGCTGCCGCCGCGGCACTCGTGGCAGCCGGTAGGAACCAAAACGAGGCCTCTCGGGATGGTGTGATCGTGACCCCGCTGATCAACCTCCTCTTGCGAGACTCTCGAGCTCGTGGCGACTCTCCTCAATGAGAATGGCCTTATCCACCAATCGCTGAAATCGCATAGTCGCTGTTTCACGACTTGCACCTTCAAAGCGGGTTCAAGCCTTTCTTGAACCTCTTCTCGCGAAGCTGCATCCGACGCTACATCCTCCGCGCAGAAGCGAGCCAACCGAGTGAATTTATTGAGATATTCACTCACCGATGTGTTCCTCTCGCCGAACTCCCGAACTCATCCTTCTTCATCTCGACCACTCCATCCATGACATGAGCAAGATGGAAAGCCTTGGCGAACTCCTTCCAAGTGATGTTGTTCTGTTCTCATGGGCGGTACAAGAGTTCTCCCACCACTCGCCGCCGCCCTCGCCGATGTGCCGCATATAATACCTTCTCTCCGCTTGGCAGACCGAGCCAAGTTCGCTTTCTTCTCAATCGAACGGATCCAATCGCCGGCCTCCAAAGGCTCGGCGAACTTGAGAAAACAGCGGTCTCGCCTCATGAACTCGCATAGCCGGATCGCCGACGAGGTGCCGTGGTGGTATCGCTCTTGGTGCCGCCGCCGCATCATAGTCCGCATACTGCATCATGGTCTCAGATCATCCGAGTCCGCCACCAAAATCGATCGAGGGCGGATCCAAGGTAGGTGGCACCGTCCGCAAAGACTACTCTGGTCCCGGTTCGCCTGACATGGCCGAGGAGTTCCCGTATCAACCATCTTGCTCTGAAAAGAAAACAACTTGCTGACTGACTAAAGGTAAAAGACGAGAGGGAAAAGCATAAATAAGAGGTAAATGCGTCTAAGGGGGTTTTACTTAATGGAAACCTAAACTAAACAAGCACTTAGCCAAAAAGGCTAACAAAGAAACCGAATAAAAATAAACTCCATTAAAAGATTGACATGATCGCAATATAATGCTTTTAAGGCAATATTTGCACTCACATCACACACAACCGCAAATAAAATCCAACGTGTCTACTCGCACTATCTACTCAAGGCTCCCACTCGGTCCCGACAAATAGGGTACATCGCTATCGCCCTCGATCGCCAGACAACCCACGAAAGGCGGATCGCCGACGCATCGCTCTCGATCGGGCTGGGGTGAACCGACCGAGATAGGCTCGCGATCTCCGGTGATACGACGCCTCGCCCGGCTCGGCGGTGTAGGCGACGGTAGAGGTATCGCGATCGCGGTCGGGCTCTTCCGCATCGCTCGTAGTCTCGGTGACTCGCATCGCTTCCTTGAACTTTCTGGACGAGTCCGCCATGTTGATCTTGTATAGCTTGCAAAGGCGATTTAATGGCTTTGTGCGCAACTCCTCGTGCCGACATCTTCCACCGCACCGCATTCTTGAAGCCGTGGTGTAGCACCGCTGCCGACTCGGTGGTGAAGTATAGCCCGAGATGCTTCCAATGCGTTGACCCTTATGCTTCTCATCCTTGGTGAGATAGACGGGCAATCTCTTCATTCCGAGGCTTCGCAACAGAACGCGTAGAAGTGATCTCCATCCTCCTGTCGGGCTGTAAGAAGCTTGGGACATCTAATGCAATTATAAAGGAAAGATCAGTTTATAACCTTATGAAAACAAATTTTGCTAGAGTTGGGGCGAGAAACAAGAATCCTTAAGAATGAGGTAAGAAGATAGAGATATTACTAAATATCAAATTTGGTTGGTTTAATTTAGAAACTAAATTTTTGGGCTACGACCATGCTAACTAGGGCTTCGTCCTACAGTCGATATGGCTCTGATACCATCTCTGTCGAGACCCAAATATGCAAATTCGGTCTCTCTGTGTAAACTGCACTAGTCCAGGATCACGCTAGTGCACACAGTTAAACATAGATGTCATCATAGTCATACACACGATAATAATAAAGGAAAACTCGAATATCGATAAAATATCAAAGGTACGACCTTATGGCCAAGCTTACAATATCTCTAGCCGGAAGGGCTTAACAAAATAGCAGCGAAAATCCAAAATAAAACGTAGCGCCAATCGACAAGCCCACAAAGCTATCGAGTGGAGAACGGCCTAATCCGTGAAGTCGCCGTAGTACTCTCCTTCCGAACCTCCCGCCGTAGTACTCCTCTCCTCAACCGAGCAACATAGGGTAAAGCCGTGAGTATATTGCTACTCAAGAAGTCGCTTGTAACAATGAATGCAATATAATATGCAAGGCTTACCAATGGAAGGTGAAAGGTTAATTTGCATAAAGGCATTTCTTGATGAAATATAATAAATAACTTGAAAGCTAAAGTTAACTAAAAACAAGAATAAGGAATAATCAAAGGAATAAACATGAACCACTTGTGAACACCAATTCACAAGCTAAACCAACAAAGAACTACCTATCCACTTCCCAACAAAACCACCAAGTTATAAGTGAAACACTAACCTCGTGTGAAATCCCGAGCAATGTCCATGACCGAGGACGCGCTATTCGAATAGTTTTACACTCGCAGAGGTTGCACAATCAGACCTACACGATGTGATTAGCCTCAATCTCGTGAAATCACAACAAGGCCTTTACAATGCTCTACCTCAACCCAATCCCGCCCGCTAGGGTTCGTGATCACACCCTCCCTTACGCCACATGGAAATCAAGCAACCATGTTCATCACAATGGCGTAATTGAATTGCAATATTACAAATTAGTCACCAGTGTCTATCCCATACTAGACATGTGGTTTGCACGATTAAGCTCAGATCAATGACGCACAAAGTTAAGTCCTTAACATTACCCGGGCGAGGCTACCACATCCCCGAAGTGCAACTGCACCTCCCCCATTACTGCACGATCACTCGCCCGAGTGAAACACCAATTTGTATAACCAAGCCAACGTCACACCAATGACGTGGCACAAATTTTAATACATGTGGCACCAACCACAGTTCCATGTGTCATTAAGTCAAATTAATAATTAACATGTGCTGATGAGATCAATCGTAAATATAAGCCAGCTAAGCAGTCTAATCGTACCAACCCATATGACAAATAATCTAGCATCACTAATAAATTACCCAACCTATGGTGACAATGGCATCATGGTATTCCAAAGTATGAAGGAGGTATAATCTCAATTGGGACGATAACTACCAGTGCAAAGGTTTGAATAAAAATAGCAATGCGATGTAATTTAAAACAAAATAATTAAATAATAGAGTACAAAACTGGGTTCAACATGATCAAAGGACACGACTTGCCTTCGTTATGCTCAGCGGGGTACTCCTGGTCTTCGGGCGCAAAACCTGCTCCTCCGGAATCCGAATCTAACGAGTGAGAAAACGACCGAAAACAAAGAAACACATAAAATGATAAGCAAATGAACTCCAAAATTCACAAAACCAGAACCAACAGCTAGAGCTCGATTTTAGATGAATTTAGAAAAAAGAACGGGGTCAATCGGAGCTAGGACGGAGGAGAACGGGCTCTCGAAAAATTAATCCTAAAATTAAATCGAGAAATTCGAAAAAATTACTGTTATCGCGGCCGTGGACCGGCGCACGGGAAACCGGGTCCACCGTGGACTCGGTCCACGAAACAGTGCACACGGGGGCGGCGGGCTGACGCGGCGCTAGGGCTGACGTGGCAGCAGCATATGCTGCCACGTGGCACGGGTGATGTGGCGGCTGACGTGGCAGCTGCATGGCTGCCACATGGCACCTGGGGGCGGGTCTCGGCCGACGTGGCATGCCACGAGGATGCGCGCGCGACGGCGGGATCCGACGGCGGTGCGAAAGACGCTGCGCGACCGACCTTCGGTCCGACCGAGCGACGGCGGGATGCAGCCGCGCGGCGCGGCGACGGCCGACGGCGACGCGCGGGCGCGCACGGCGCGCGCGAGGCGCCGCGGTGCGCGTGTGGGCACGCGAAGCGATGGTGACGCGCGCCGCGCGGGAGCGGATCGGCGACGCGCGGGGGCGCTGCGCGGCGTGAGGCGCCGCGGCGCGGCCGCGCGGCGCAGACGCGCCGAGGCGGGCGAGGCGAGGCGAGGGGCGAGGTCCGGCGACGCGGGCGATCGGGGAGGCAACGCGGTGACGGGGACGGCGCGGAGAACTCACCGGCGACGGGAGCGACGGCGGCGCGGCGCGAGAACGGCGGCGACGCGCGCGAGAGGCGGAGCTAGGGTTCGGCGATGGCGATGAACGGGCACGCGAACCGAGGTGGGCGGTGGGTTAAATGCATGTGAACCGAGGCGACCGGATCGGTTACGACGCGGGTCAGCGCGGCACGCGGGGTTCGGACGGCTCGGATTCGCCCACGTAGGCGCGATCCGACGGCTGAGGGCGAGCGGCGGGTTAGGGTTAGGGTTACGCGGCGCGGCGCGGGTGAACGGTGGAGATCGCGCGGGCGCGCGATCGGGCGGCTGTGGGAGGAGGCGAGGCGCGGGCATGGGGACGCAGCTGGTGCCGCCGCGTGGCAAGGCGAGGCGGTACGGGCGCGGGCGCTGGACCGGGCGGATGCCGATGCGTGGCGCGGGGGGCGCGATCGTGCGGCGGGGGAGCGAGGGCGGGAAGAGGGTATGGCGGTGGGAGACGCGGGCCGGATGGCCGACGCGTGGCGGCGGCGGGATCTGGCGGCGGGGAGGATTTCTTTTTCTTTTCTATTTCCAGAAATTCAAATAAACTTCTAAAAGCTCTTGAAAATAGCAAATAAATCCCAAAAATTCACCAAAAATACCAAAAAAATTCCTTGAGACCTGAAGAACACAAATAAAATATTTCCAACTTATGTTAATGTTTATTTTATTCATATTAAATCTTTGAAAATTGTAAAAATTCATTTGAAGCTTCAATTAAATTTAGAAAATTCCAGAAAATTCATTTTTAAATTCCAGGTTTTAAAAATCTCAGAAAAATAGGATATTACAGAGAGTCTGGGAGTTGATGTTGAGTTCTTGATTTTCTTTTGCGTGTGCCTTCTCAAATTGTGAGAATGGGTATGAGATGGCTGTAAGAACAATCAATTATGTAATCATTCATCTCTCTGAATCCATTTGAGAAATCTGGAGTTTGAGTTGTTTTGATTTCTTGTTTCTCGCTTCAGTTTTACTCTTTGTTCTTCTCTGCCTCCTTTGGTTTTTCTGGTGAATCTTTGTTCAAAATGCTGTAAAATGAGTTTGCTTTGAATAGGAAACCTTCTCAAAGCCTCTTGGCTAGCTTATTCCTGAGAGCAATCATTTTAAACAGCCGAATTCTCTTTAAACAGCCGAATTCTCTTTAAGAAATGGATTGCTACCCTTCTCTCTTTCCGATCAGACTGATACCTCATTGACGGTCAGATCGGCGGTGCCTCTTGCGGTTAGGCTGGCCTTGTTTTCTGGACTGTTATATTTCTCTATGTCTCACTTTCTTCTCTGAATTCTGGTCTGTTCTTCAGTATCATTGAGCATTTATCGTCTTGCTTTATAGCTTCTATAGCTATTGGAGAAGAAGATTATGTGGATACTTGGGGCGGTTTGAAGGCACCATTCACCCCCCTCTGTTGCCAGTTCGGTCCTACAACTCTGAATTCTCCTCTGCTACACAGCAGAGTGTAACATCCCAAAAATTTTATTCCTTTATTAAAGTGTTTTCTGGAATTTATTGATTTCTCCTGGATTTTTTTACCAAGCCCTAATTTGAGAAAATCAAAAATTTTATTTTATAAAGGCCAAAATGAATTTATTGCATTTCATGAAAGTCAAAATAAATGTATTTCATTTTCCTAAAGTCAATCTGTAATTACTTTAACTTTCAGGAAATTATAAAGATTTAAAACCCTCCCCTTAAAGTCAAATTGTGTTTTTGTAAAATTCAATTATCAAAATGGGTTGGAAGTATTTTTATTAAGTCTGAAGTAGTCCCAGAAGGTTCTCTGAATTGTTTTGGATTTTTCAAAATTTATCTGGTATTTTTCCAAGCTTTCTATAGCTTATTTTCATTTCTGCAAAATCAAAAAGAAAATTTAAAACCCAAAACCCCTCCCAGCTTGACACTTGTAATCCATCGGATCAATCCTACCTGCTGGATTTAACCTCAATCGTCCGATCCCACTTACCCCTTCAACCCGTCTTCCCCTCCCCTCGCACCGACACCTGTCCCTCATCGAACCGGCCACCCCTTCTGCCCGATTCAATCTCGGCCGCCTGTGCCAACTTACCACTTCGCCTGCCTTTCCTCTCTCCCTGGCCGATACGTGGAGTGATTCGTGCTGTCCGCTGTTGCCGGATTCGATCCCACGCGTCCATAGCCACTTAACCCTTCGCCCAAGACCCCAACGGTCCAGATTAAGCCTCATTTGTCGGATGAAATCTTGGCTGCACCACTTCACTTACCCCTCCGCTTAGCATCCAACACTCTGCTTCGCCTGGCGCCACGCTGCCGCAAATCTCGCCGCTACCCGCGCCTTCGCTTCTTTCTCGCCGATCGGTGGAGCCCACCGTCAGGACCGTCGTCCCCGCCACCTTCCTTCTTCCTCACGCCGTCGCCGCCGCCATTAACGCCCGAAACCGAAGCTTTGAAAGCTTCGGTTTCCATCCATCACTCCCGCCTGCGCTGCATTCGACATTTCCCGCATGCACCGCGTCCGTTTCTAGCATAATTTCCCACTTTACGCCTCTCCTCGCCGTCGCATTCAATTTCGCCGCCGGAGTGATTTCAGGCGCCCGTTACCTCCCCTCCCCGGCCTATAAAACCCACACCCCGAGCTCCTCCTCAACACACCGCCTCCCCCTCTCTACTCAATTCGAGCAATCAAGCCTCGGGGACCTCCCTGTGCTCGTTTCCCTCTCCGCGGCTTCGACGACTCCGGCGAGCAAACGCCGCCGCCTCAAGCCTCCCCGAGCCTCACCGACACCACCCCAACGTTGCTCGTGCCCCGGCGACCCCCGACGACCTCTGCCCCGAGCTTTTGCGCCGCCGGAACACCTCCGCCACCGTGAGCCCCTCCTCCGACCGCCGCCCCTTTTCACCGTTTCTTCTCTCTGGCCACCCTCGGGATCCGTGTCAGGTACCGATGCATTCCCCGTTCCCTCCTCTACCTTTTGCACACCTCGGTCGGCACCGCCGCCCGCCGGAGCACCGGCGGCCATCGGGCCCCGAGCACCACCGTCAGCCGCCCTGCCCCGTCAACCGTCGGGCTACGATGGCAGCAGACGTGGCCACCAGTTGGGCGCCACGCCAGCGCCACCCGAGCCCCTCCATACCACCTCGCACGTGCCTATCCACGTCCGCATAATGCCGTGACGTGGCAGCCACGTGGTGCCAAGTGGCAGCCACGTGGAGGCCACGTCAGCCCCCCTTGCCACGTCAGCCCTACCGGTTTTTAATAAAATCCGAAAATCCCTGCTGACGTCATATTGTCGCAATAAATCTGAATTTTCAATATAAAAATAAATCGGCCAAAATTAAATTCATAAGCTGACGTCATAATATGTTATTTCCTTTAGAAAAATAATTCATGCCGACGTCATAAATACTTTTCGGATTAAAAATAATTCCAGAAGTTGGGTATTTTCTTTTTAATTGTATTAAAACTTTGGAGAGCTATAACTTTTTCATTTTAACTCCAAATTGACCCGTTCAAATTTCTAAAATTTTCTAAAATCATGATCTATCCATTTCTGTAATCTTTTTGAAATTTTGAATTTATTTGAATTTTATTTTTGAATTTCTTTTGAATTGGCTCTTTACGTTAGATTTTGACGATTCCGGAGAGTTCGAGTTCGACGATTCTCCGCAGGACTTCGAGCAAGGTAAGTTACACCTTTGACCATGTTGAAGCTAATATTTCAAATTTATTTATGTTGTTTTACTGTATATGCATGCGTACTTCTATTCAAATTTAATTTAAATTCAGTCTAAATGTTAGATATACCCATAATCCTTTGAATATGGCCAATTTGAATCTCGAATTCATATACCTTGTCACCCTAGCTGAAAACTAGTTAGTACCATAGTATTAACTAGAAATTTTATAGAAATGCTTAGCCTGGCCTAGTATAATTTCAGTGGGCCAATTCTTTCACATGAAATGACAGACTTTTGAAATGAGTTTTCGGACAAATAGCAGTTGTTTTGGTAATGGTCCGGGTGCATTCCCGTGGTTAGGTTAGTGTAGGTCGGAGCCTGCACTAACAGTATTACTTGTTTCAAATATTATTTCGTATATGGTATTAAATTCAGCTTTCATACTTACATGGTTATATTTAAAATTCAATTACTGCCTTTTGCACAATTAACTTGTTAAGCCTTCTTTTGTTATCCCTATGCATGCATCTACTATGTTAAACCTCCTGGTGTAACTTGCGTACGTACTTAGTGTGCGTACCTTGGGAGTACTTTATGTGCTCACCTTGCTAAAATCTGTTGCCAGACTTCGACGGCGACTACGACGGTGAGGACTACTTCAGCGAATAGGACGCGCCTTACAGCCATTCGCCTGTGGGAGGCTGGATGGGCTGATCTGCTACCTTTAATGTTTTCTGCTGCTTTTATTTTTTTCAGTTGGCCTTGTGCCACATTATTGTAAGACTTGGCCATAAGGCCGTACTTTCATTTAATAAATTTCTGTGGTGACTTTTGCATGATATACATTACTGTTGACCCTGTATGCACTAGTTTTTCCTGGGATAGTGCGATTTACACAGAGAGACTTGGAGTTGTTGTTCCGGTTCCCGACACAGAGTTCCAATCTCTGTTGCGCCCAAACCCCACAGCCAAAATTTATATAAAAATTACAGTAGCTAGATTTCCGCGTCCTCTATAACTTCATGTAATTGCTTCTGCAGGAAAAATAATCTTGACATCCTAAACTAGACAAATAAACGATCTGCCCAAAACAGCCTACGCGCAGACAACGATTAATCGTTAATCGGTTGATTACCCCATAAGAACACCTCTAATCACGAGACAAAAACTCTAAATTAATGTAAAATAGGGGGACATGATGTGAGAGAGGGAGATATGGATGGGTGTGGGACCCTGGAGTAGAAACTACCGGACCCCCCTGTGTATTACAGTACTAGTCCCAGATCAATGCTAGTACACACAGATAATCAGACCAAATGATACATTGCCAACAACGCTTTATTACAATAATAACGGAAATACATAAGTCCCGCCCAAAGCCTTATAACTCGCGTTCACCAACCTCTAACACAAAATAAAACAATGAAGCAAAATATTCAGATAAACGCCCATCAATCGCCACAGCAATTGACTTGAGCAACGAGACCTAGTCCTCCTGAAAGAATCCATCACACCATGAAGCGGAACAAAGAGTCGTAGTCTCCTTCCTGAGCTTCAACTTCCTCTGAGAATTATTGTGAAGTGTAGTATGTGAGTACAAAAATGTACTCCGCAAGTCTTGGGAAAATGCATTAGATGCGAGGTTGAACAAGGAAGGCTATATGGCTCTTTTGCACAAATGAGCATTTTATTTCAAATTTATATACTATTACTAAAAACATTTTGTTAAACATTGAATTTTCATAGTCTGAAATTTAATAAGTACATTAGTGAAGGTTACATCCACCATCACTGATATAATAGGCTATCTCCGCCAAGATTCAAAAATGGAGATTAAAACCACCTGAACTGGTTTCATCCACCAGACCAAAATCACGAGAGTTCTATCCACTCTCTAGTTTTCCAAAACCTTTTCTTTTTAAATTCAAAGTCAAATCTCTACTATGTGAATGCATTCCTTGTCCGCCCTTGACTGTGGGCACGGCTATTCGAATAGTTTTATTACTCTTCAGAGTGCGTATAACTTTACCCGCAAGAGATATGTTACCTTAACAGTCAACACGTTTCCTTTGGCATGAGACCTAGATAACATATCACAAAGCTTTTCACCTACTCTAGTATAGTTTTATATCACTCGCGAGGTTTCACCACAAAAGGTTAAATCCACCACATTCGTAAGCCCTCTTGCGCCATGTGAGTGCAAGAAATCCTGCCCTCACTTTGAGTAATCAAGAACTCGATACCCATTTTCCAATAGTGACACAAAGACTAAACTATTATAGGTTAATTAGCTAGGTTGTACCCATTTTAACTTGTGGTTGTACTGCTTACTCAGATTGACAAACACAAGAATCGGTCCTTAAACGACTAGGTGGATCATTCACAAACCCATTTTTCGTGCTAAACCGCACCAACCAAACATTCCATCCACCCTCGTCAAATATTTCATTTTGAATTTTCCTTTTTAAGTTAAAATTACAGTGGTAACATCTATTATCACTTTCCAAACAAATCATTGAATCAAAAACATTCATTAACCATTTTTCTCATATGAGCATTTCTACATTTAACAGCTAAACTAAGCATTTGCTAATACTCTAAATTCAACTATAAATAATACTAACTCCTTTATGAGTCCAAAAATATCCTATGTTGACAAGGGTACATGGTAAACAATTTCCAAAGGAGGGTATAACAAATTGGGTGTTTATCTAAATTCTAGAATTAAAATTATCAATTTATTAAACATAGCCATGCAAATAATTTAAAATAATTACAAAAACTATTTATAAAACACAGGAGTAAAATGGTCAAGGAGACTTACCTTCTGGAATTATGTTGGAATCTTCCCGAAGTTGCTCTTGAAAATCGTCGGACAGATCGGATTCTACACGAGAAACGAGAAGAACCAAATAAATAAAATAAAATAAAAATTCAAAAATTAAAAATAAATATACCAAATAAAATTTTGAAATTTTAGATGAATTTAGAAATTTGAATGGGTCAATTTGTAGTTAAAATGCAAAAGTTATAGCCTTCCAAAGTTTAAATACAAAATAAAAGGAAAAGGCTATTTTCTGAATTAAAATTTAAACCGAAAATCATTTATGACGTCAGCAAGAATTATTTTTCTAAAGAAAAATCGGAATAATGACGTCAGCACGGAATTTAAATAAAGCCGCAAGGGCTAACAGGTGGGGCCGATCCACGGTGGACCGAGTCCACGGAACAGTACACGCGGCAGGCTAGGGCTGACGTGGCGTGAGCTGGTGCTGCCACGTGTCAACTGCTGATGTGGCTGCTGACGTGGCTGCCACGTGGCACCTGGGGACGGATTTTGGCTGACGTGGCAGCTGACGTGGCATACCACGTGGCTGCTGACGTGGACTAGGGCTGACGTGGCACACGCTGGTGCTACCACATGGCTAGGGCTGACGTGGATGGCTCAGGCGAGGCGGCAGCGGCGAGATCGGACGGCCGCGGCCGCCCACGCGGCAAGACCGAGCCTTCGCCGACCGATGAACGCGAAGATGCGACGCGCGGGGCGGAAGGCGAGATTGCCGATGTGTGCGCGCGCTGTCGGCAAGGCATCGCGCTGACGGAGCGCTTGCGCGCGGCGGACGCGGGCGAGCGACCGAGGAGCGGCGCGACGCGCGGTGTCGGGCGCGGAACCGAGGGGCGGAGCGAGCGACGGGGACGGCGGAGGAGCTCACCGGCGGCGACGAAAACATGCTCCGACGACTTGAAAACACGGCGGTGACGCACACGAAGAGGAACTGGAGAGGAGGGGAGTGCGCGAAGGGAGTAGAAAGGCTCCCCGGCGACGTCTTTATACCCCGCGGAGAAGAAACGGACGCACGGCTCGCCGGAGTTAACGCGGACGTTTTCGTCTCCAACCGGCGGAAACAGGCGACGCTTCGAGGCGAAGAACGCGAGCTCGGGCGCGCCGCACGGTGACGGCGCGGCGGAGGCGAACAAAGCGGGGCAGACGGCTCGACAGCGGGACCCGCTGTCGAGAGAGAGAAACGGAGAGATGGCACGGGTGCGCGACGCGTGGCGAGGGAAAAGAACCGGCCGCCGATGAGAAGCGGCGGGTAAGTGAAGGCGCACGGCGGCGGATCGATTCGGCGGTGGGTCGGACGGCCGAGATCGGAGCGGGCGCGGCGGCGAGGCGAAGGCTGTGTCGCCGCGTGTCGGCATGGATGCGCGACGCGTGGCGAGCGCGGATCGGATCGCGAGGGGCGCGCGCGCGCGGGAACGGTGTACGGTGGCAGCGTGGCGCTGGGATGAGCGACGCGTGGAGGAGAGAGGAAGATCGGGCGGCGGGGAGATTTTCCAAGAATTCCTTTTTCCAGAATTTCAAATAAACTTCTAGGAGCTCTAGAAAATAGCAAATAAATCCAGAAAATTCACCAAAAATATCAGAAAATTCCTTGAGAGACAGGGAACCCAAATAAAATATTTTCAGCAAATTTTGATGTTGAATTTAATCATATTAAATTCTAAAAATTCATTTAAGCTTGTTTTAAATTCAAGAAAATTCTAGAAATTTTTTTAAATTCAAGGTTTTTAAAATCTCCGAAAATCAGGATGTTACAAACCTACCCCCCTTAGAAAGAATCTCGACCCTGAAATTTGGAAGGGCTGGGAAAAAGATTAGGGAACTCCGCTCTGAGATCCTCTTCACGCTCCCAAGTTGCTTTCGACTCTGGACAATTACTCCATCAGCATTTTTGCAAAATTTGATGCCTTTGTTTCGGGTACGACGCTCGCTTCTTCCAAAATCTTGACTGAAACTCGATATGAGAGATCTTCTTTAGATTCACTTCTTCTAAAGGCATTAGCTCTTCTGGCACTCTTAAGCACTTTTTCAATTGTGACACGTGGAACACATCATGCACATCTGACAGTTGTGATGGAAGTCTTAACTGATAAGCAACTTCACCTCTTCTAGCTATAATTGGAAATGGTCCAATATATCTTGGAGCAAGCTTCCCACTGACTCTGAAACGACGCATGCCTTTTAGAGGTGACACTTTCAAATACACATGATCCCCTGGTTGAAACTCTAACATTCTGTGACGATTGTCCGCATAGCTCTTTGCTCGGTCTCAGGCTGCTTTCAACCTGTCTCGAATTAAACGAACTTGCTCTTCTGCTAGCTTCAATACATCAGGTCCAAATACTTGACTTTCTCCAGTCTCCGACCAATACAAAGGTGTTCTACACTTTCTACCATAGAAAGCTTCAAATGGAGACATCTGCAAACTTCATTGGTAACTATTATTGTAAGAGAATTCTGTGTAAGGCAAACTTTGGTCCCAACTGGCTTTATTGGCTAATGCACACGCCCTCAACATATCTTCCAAATTTTGATTTACCCTTTCTGTCTGACCATCTGTTTGAGGATGGTAGGCAGTACTGAAATTTAGATTGGTACCCAAAACTTCATGAAGTTTCTGCCAAAACCTTGAGGTAAATTGAGATCCTCTATCCGATACGATCTTCTTTGGAATTCCATGTAAACTAACAATTCTTGACATATAAAGCTCTGCCAATTTATCTCCTGAATATGTAGTCTTTACTGGTATAAAATGTGCAACTTTTGTTAGACGATCCACTATAACCCAAATTGAATCATAACCTGACTTGGTCTTTGGTAATCCAGTTATAAAGTCCATTCCGATTTCTTCCCATTTCCATTCGTATATTCGCAAGGGTTGCAAAAGACCAGCAGGTCTTTGATGCTCGCTTAACTCACGACATATATCACATAAGGCTACATATTCTGCAATTTCTTTTCATACTGGGTCCACCAAGAGCTTTCCTTTAGATCCCGATACATTTTTGTACTTCCGGATGAATTGAATATCCCGCTTCATGAGCTTCTTTTAAGATTAAATCTTTATTTCCTTTTTCTCGGGACTAGGATTCTCTTTCCAAACCAAAGAGTCCTCTTCATCTTCTGAAAATCCCGACGCTTTACCTTTCTTCATATTCTCTTTAATTTCTTTAACATATTCATCCTCTCGTTGGGCTGCCTTAATCTGATCTTCCAAAGTAGGGTGAACCTTCAATGCAGACAAAATACCTTCGTTAACTATTTTCAAATTCAGTCGTTGAAATTCATCATGGAAGGTTAGCTGCTTATCTGGAATTGACAGATTGTTAATATGACTCTTCCGACTCAAAGCATCGGCTACTACGTTAGCTTTTCCTGGATGATAATGTATTCCCACATCATAATCCTTTATCAATTCCAGCCATCTTCTTTGTCTCAGACATGTCGTTGAGTGAATATATACTTTAAACTTTTATGATCTGTATATATTTCACACCGACATCGATTAAGTAATTTCTCCATAACTTTAGAGCATGCACAACAGCAGCTAGCTCTAAATCATGAGTGGGATAATTTTCTTCATGCGGTCTTAACTGCCTTGATGCATAAGCTACTACCCTTCCTTCTTGCATCAATACACATCCAAGACCTTGTCTCGACGCATCACAATAAACTTCAAAGTCTTTTCTCGATATCTGTAACCTCAAAATTGGTGCGTGTTAATCTCTTCTTTAACTCCCAAAACCGTCCTCACAAGATTTACTCCATTCAATTTTTTTTTCCTTCTTTAATAACTGCGTGAGAGGTCTAGCAATCTTGGAAAATCCTTCAATAAAACGACAGTAGTAACCTGCTAAACCCAGGAAACTCCGGATTTCTGTTACGGTCTTGGGTTGTATCCAATTTAACACCTCCTTAATCTTCCCTGGATCCACAGATACTCCTTCTACAGAAATTACATGTCCCAAAAACTCGACTTCCTTTAACCAAAATGCACATTTGCTGAATTTGGCATACAATTGATGTTCTCTTAATCTTTGTAAAACTATCCTCAGATGTTCTTCGTGTTCTTTCTCATTCTTAGAATAGATAAGAATGTCATCTATGAAGACAACAACGAACTTATCTAAATAGTCCATGAATACTTTATTCATCAAATTCATAAAGTATGCTGGTGCATTTGTCAAACCAAAGGACATCACCAAATATTCATATAATCCATATCGAGTAGAGAAGGCTGTTTTTGGTATATCTTCAGGTCTAATCTTTAATTGGTGGTATCCCGATCGGAGATCAATTTTTGAGAAAACACTCGATCCTTTCAGATGATCAAACAGATCATCGATCCGAGGCAAAGGATATTTATTCTTGATTGTTACTTCATTCAGGGCTCTATAATCCACGCACATACGCCGGCTACCATCTTTCTTGTTCACTAGAAGCACCGGGCTCCCAAGGTGAAGAACTCGGCCTAATGAAACCTTTCTTGCAATTCTTGAATTTGCCTCTTAACTTCCGCTAGATCATTAGCCGACATCCGATAGGATCTCTTAGCTATTGGTGCTGTATCAGAACCAGATTTATAACAAATTCAATCTCTCGGTCCGTGGCATTCTGTAAATCCTCGTGGAATACATCGTGGTATTCACTTACTACGGACACATCTTCCAAACTTCTCCCTTTTAAGTGGTCAATAAACTTCCTTGTTTGAGGGTGTATTGATTCATATCTAATCTGAATTCCATCGAATTTGTGAGAGTAATGGCACGATTGGCACAATCTATCTGTCCCTTATACTTGGTCAACCAATCCATACCAAGTATTATATCTATGCCCTGAGTCTATTATAATAAGGTTTGCTAGAACTTTACTCCGCTTATATCTATAGTTGCTCTAGGGCAAACCAATTTAGTCCTCAATTCTTTTCAGTGATTGACTAACATAAGGTTCTTAAGCAAACAAACATTCCAATTATTTCTCTCCACAAACGCTTTTGTTACGAAGGAATGTGAAGCTCCTAATCAAATAATGTAATTGAGGGAATCAATTAACAAGAAACTTACCGTAACCACATCCGTGTATCCTCTGTCGCTTCGCGTGACATGGTTGATGCGCCTTTGTTGAATGTCCGTGGAGTCTTGGGAGTCCGAGGGCTTCCACGCCCCCGACCAGCGGTTGGAGCTCTCGCCGTGTAGAATCAAGGTTGAAGCGAACCGGGTTACCGCTTGACGTTTCTGGGGACAATTATTAGCATAATGCCCCATGTTCTTGCAATTGAAGCATTGCACTCCTGCAGCTGCAGTCCTATTTTGTTGAGGTTGAGATGTATTTCCGCATCGAGGTGCTTGAGGTAAAGGACGGGTGCAGAAATCGTGTCATTGATTGGTTGGGCAAAGGAGGCCGCTAAACCGCCGTGAGTTGAACGGTGACGAGCTGCCGCAGATCGTTGAGCTTGAAACTTCCTCTTCTCGACTCAAAGAGCCGACGCGGGCATCTTCTTGCACAAGAGCTTTGTTCACCAAATGCTGAAAAGTGGGATAGTCATTGGATACTAATCGCACCTTGAGATTAGGATCCAATCCTCCCATAAACCTCCGATCTTTGCTTCATCGCTGCCACATCCTCTGCTGCATATCTTGACAAATGAATGAACTTGCTCAAGTATGCGGAAACACTAAGGTTTCTCAGTAGTTGGTGAAATTCTTTCCTTTTCATTTCCATGATACTCATAGGTATGTGAGTAGCTCGGAAAGCTCGCACAAAGTCTGCCCAAACAATATTCTGAGCATTTTGGTGTGCAGCGCAATAGTTTTCCCACCAGCTTGCTGCAACTCCCTTGAGTTGATGGGCAGCATAAAGAACTTTCTCATTCTCATTGCATTGCGCCAAATTTAATTTCCGCTCAACCTCCTTTATCCAAATATCCGCTTCCAACGGATCAACAGATCCTGCGAAAGTCGGGGTCGCGCCCTCATGAATTCTCCTAACTTGGATTGGGGTGGCTGAGCCGGTGCTTGATGAGCCCGTGAACTTGATTCGGCTAAGGCCTCAAGAAGCTGCAGCTTGCATGGCCATCATCCGCTCCAAGTTCGGGCTTGAGTCATGGAGGTGGAATTGGGGCGTTATTGTCATTGGGTGCTTGGTTGTTGCCGACATTGCTCCTTGTATTTACCATCCAAGCTCCACCAAGAGAACACAAGGTAAGAGGGAAAAGCATAGATAAGGAACAGGTAACTAATAACATCCCAAACCAACACACAAGAACAAAACAACAACCGAGAAAATGCAACTTTTGAAATTCAAATTAGTTTTAAGAATGGTCGTACCACAAGTGCACGGTTCTCAGACATTCCATTTATTATATCACAATATCATAAAGCGCTCTAATATCGTAAATAACTCAAAAGGGTACTACTATCTAACATCTACTCATCCTCCATGATAATGCGCTCCTCTGGATCCTCCTCCGAGTCATCGGAATGGACCTGTTCGCAATTGGTGCAGTTGTTCGGAGAACGGGACCGTGACCGGCTCTGGTCAAGGCAGCGACCGAACGAGCGCCGCGTCCGCTGCTAGAACCTCCAATATCGATGTCGGGTAACGGACTGGAGCGTCGCACACTCTTCCTCGTAGTAAGCCCGTGCGAGGTCCCAAGGTCCGATCGTAGAAACAGGGCCGGCGGTCGGTGTAGTGGTGGCAGCCGAGACGCCCACCTCGCCTCGGCAGCAATCCTTGCTCGAATCGCGCCGGGCGTGAGCGCACTCACTCGGGCACCGTGCTCGAAGGGTGTCGGAGTGGTCGAGCTCAAGTAAGAAGCATCCGAAGAAGTCCTATCTCCCGTAGTGCTCGCGTAGGTCGGCGAAGTCACCGAGTAAGCCGCACTCGTGGGACAGACGAGGGTCATCCACCACAACTGGAAAGGCTCCGTGAGTCTGCCCCGCTCGTAGTCGGAAGAAGTCAAGGGCGATCGTCGCAGCTTCTTCCTTATGCCTTTTGCACAATTCCAATCGCCATCCGAGCCGCATCCCGAATAGCATCCGAGCAGTGGGTCCGAGGATGCTCAATATGACGCTCACCGAGTCAATCTTCCCGCCTTGGGCGAATAAACACCTCCATGGACCATGAATCCATAGTCATAATCCCGGCCTTCCGCCTCTCGAAATGGGCCGAGTGTACTTCAGATGCTGCATCAACTACCGTAGAAGACTCACGAATGCCCCTCGCTCTCACCGTGAGAAAGGTGATCCCATGGAGTCGACGACTTACGAACCCGCCATCTACAAATTTGAAAATAGGAGAGATCAGAAATCTTTTATAGAGTGACAAGGAAGAAAAGAACAAGATACTAAGAGAAGAGTAGAAGCAAAGAAACTTAAGTTTTTGTATATAATTTTATTAAACATTTCTCCTTAAGGCCGACCAAAACCTAGGGCTCGCCCTATGTCAAGTTGGCTCGATACCATACTGTGGGACCCCGAGTAGAAACTCCCGACTGACTGTATTACAAAGACTAGTCCCGCATCAATGCTAGTACACACGATAATCGACCAAATGATATATTGCCAACAACGCTTTATTACAATAATAACGGAAATACATAAGTCCTGGCCCAAAGCCTTACAACTGCGGTTCACTGAACCTCTAACACAAAATAAAACAGCGGAAGCAAAATATTCAGATAAACGGCCCATCAATCTGCCACAGGCAATTGACTTGAGCAATGGGACCTAGTCCTCCGGAAAGAATTCATCACAGCCGCAAGCGGAACAGTAGTCGTAGTCTCCTTCCTGAGCTTCAACTTCCTCTGAGAATTATTGTGAAGTGTAGTATGTGAGTACAAAAATGTACTCCGCAAGTCTTGGGAAAATGCATTAGATGCGAGGTTGAACAAGGAAGGCTATATGGCTCTTTTGCACAAATAAGCATTTTATTTCAAATTTATATACTATTACTAAAAGCATTTTGTTAAACATTGAATTTTCATAGTCTGAAATTTAATAAGTACATTAGTGAAGGTTACATCCACCATCACTGATATAATAGGCTATCTCCGCCAAGATTCAAAAATGGAGATTAAAACCACCTGAACTGGTTTCATCCACCAGACCAAAATCACGAGAGTTCTATCCACTCTCTAGTTTTCCAAAACCTTTTCTTTTTAAATTCAAAGTCAAATCTCTACTATGTGAATGCATTCCTTGTCCGCCCTTGACTGTGGGCACGGCTATTCGAATAGTTTTATTACTCTTCAGAGTGCGTATAACTTTACCCGCAAGAGATATGTTACCTTAACAGTCAACACGTTTCCTTTGGCATGAGACCTAGATAACATATCACAAAGCTTTTCACCTACTCTAGTATAGTTTTATATCACTCGCTGAGGTTTCACCGCTGAAAGGTTAAATCCACCACATTCAGAAGCCCCCTCTTGCGCCATGTGAGTGCAGTAAATCCCTGCCCCTCACTTTGAGTAATCAAGAAATCGATACCCATTTTCCAATAGTGACACAAAGACTAAACTATTATAGGTTAATTAGCTAGGTTGTACCCATTTTAACTTGTGGTTGTACTGTTTTACTCAGATTGGACAAACACAAGAATCGGTCCTTAAACGACTAGGGTGGATCATTCACAAACCCATTTTTCGTGCTAAACCGCACCAACCAAACATTCCATCCACCTCACAAATATTTCATTTTGAATTTTCCTTTTAAGTTAAAATTATAGTGGTAACATCTATTACCACTTTCCAAACAAATCATTGAATCAAAACATTCATTAACCATTTTTCTCATATGAGCATTTCTACATTTAATGAACTAAACTAAGCATTTGCTAATACTCTAAATTCAACAATAAATAATACTAACTCCTTTATGAGTCCAAAAATATCCTATGTTGACAAGGGTACATGGTAAGCAATTTCCAAAGGAGGGTATAACAAATTGGGTGTTTATCTAAATTCTAGAATTAAAATTATCAATTTATTAAACATAGCCATGCAAATAATTTAAAATAATTACAAAAACTATTTATAAAACATAGGAGCAAAATGGTCAAGGAGACTTGCCTTCTGGAATTATGTTGGAATCTTCCCGAAATTGCTCTTGAAAATCGCCAGACAGATCGGATTCTACACGAGAAACGAGAAGAACCAAATAAATAAAATAAAATAAAAATTCAAAAATTAAAAATAAATATACCAAATGAAAGTTTGGAATTTTAGATGAATTTAGAAATTTGAATGGGTCAATTTGGAGTTAAAATGCAAAAGTTATAGCCTTCCAAAGTTTAAATACAAAATAAAAGGAAAAGGCTATTTTCTGAATTAAAATTTAAACCGAAAATCATTTATGACGTCAGCAAGAATTATTTTTCTAAAGGAAAATCGGAATAATGACGTCAGCATGGAATTTAAATAAAGCCGCAGGGGCTGACAGGTGGGGCCGGTCCACGGTGGACCGAGTCCACTAACAAGACACGCCGCGCAGCTACCGACGCGCAGCTAGGGCTGACGTGGCGTGAGCTGGTGCTGCCACGTGTCAACTGCTGACATGGCTGCTGACGTGGCTGCCACGTGGCACCTGGGGGACGGATTTTGGCTGACGTGGCAGCTGACGTGGCATACCACGTGGCTGCTGACGTGGACTAGGGCTGACGTGGCACGCGCTGGTGCTGCCACGTGGCTAGGGCTGATGTGGATGGCTCGGGCGAGGCAGCAGCGGCGAGATCGGACACCGCGGTTGTCCACGCGGCAAGATCCGAGCCTTCGCCTCGACCGATGAACGCGAAGATGCGACGCGCGGGGCGGAAGGCGAGGATTGCCGACGCGTGGCGCGGCGCGCGTGCGCGCGCGCGCGCGCGGCGGAGGCGGGCGATGGCGACGCGTGGCCGACGCGGGAGTGGATCGGCGACGCGGACGGGCGCGCCGCGCGCGACGTCCGCGGACGCGGGCGCGGCGCGAGTGTGTCGGTGGATCCAACGGCGGAGAGGGAGACGCGTGGCAAGCGCCGATGCTCGCGTTCCGATCTCGACGGACGGTTGGGATGCGATGGTGCGTGGCGGGAACGGCTGGATCGCCGACGCGCGTCGGCGCGTCGTCGCGGCGGACGCGAAGCGCGCGCTGGCTGGCGCAGACGCGCGAGCGACCGAGGAGCGGGCGCGACGCACGGTGCCGGGCGCGGAACCGAGGGGCGGAGCGAGTGACGGGACGGCGGAGGAGCTCACCGGCGGCGACAAAACGTGTTCGACGACTTGAAAACACAGCGTGACGCACGCCAAGAGGAACCGAGAGGAGGGGAGGCGCGAAGGAGTAGAAAGGCTCCCGGCGACGCCTTTATACCCGCGGAGAAGAAACGGACGCACGCTCGCCGGAGTTAATGCGGACGCTGCTCAATCGGCGAAACGGCGACGCCGAGGTGAAACGGCCGCGCCATGCGCGCGACGAGAGGCTCTCCAACACCATTAATAGCGAGGAGTAACGGCGGGAGGCGAAGAACGCGAGCTCGGCGCCGGCAGAATGGCGGCGCGCGCGCGAGGCGAACAGTGGGGACGACGGGCCCGACAGCGGGACTCGCCGTCGGCGAGAGAGAAACGGAGAGATGGCTCGGTGCGCGACGCGTGGCGACGGAAAAGAACCGGCCGCTTGGATGAGAAGCGGCGGTAAGTGAAGGCGGACGGTGCGGATCGATCCGCGGCGGGTCGGACGGCCGAGATCGGAGCGGGCGCGGCGGCGAGGCGAAGGCTGTGCCGCCGCGTGTCGGGCGATGCGCGACGCGCGTGGCGAAGCGGCGGATCGGATCGCGAGGGCGCGCGGCGCGCGCGCTACCGGGATGAGCGACGCGTGGAGGAGAGAGGAAGATCGGGCGGCGGGGAGATTTTCCAAGAATTCCTTTTTCCAGAATTTCAAATAAACTTCTAGGAGCTCTAGAAAATAGCAAATAAATCCAGAAAATTCACCAAAAATATCAGAAAATTCCTTGAGAGACAGGGAACCCAAATAAAATATTTCCAGCAAATTTTGATGTTGAATTTAATCATATTAAATTCTAAAAATTTATTTAAGCTTGTTTTAAATTCAAGAAAATTCAAGAAATTTATTTTTAAATTCAAGGTTTTTAAAATCTCTGAAAATTAGGATGTTACGCTGGGCCCTTTGGGCTGGCTGGCCCAAAGTGGCTAGGCCTCCCACTCTAGGGAGCCCAATATTTTTTATTTAATTAATTTATTTTTCTCACTTAAGACAATTCCGCAAACTTTTTACCTCCTCCCGCGTTTCACCGAAAAACAAGAAACTTCGCGATTCCACTAAATAATCCCAGGGATGCCGAAAAGACGTTTAGAGCCTTACAAGTTGTTCGGCCGCAACCTTATACAGGCGGCCAACAACTTATGTCTGGAATAGCTCCTCTGCAGACACCCTGCTCTTCGTCCTTGAGTAGCTTTTATCTGTCAGCTAGACCCCATCATCCGATGTCGACAGAGGTGTCTCTTTGCCGCTTAGGAAAGGGAGGCCACTCTTAGCCTCATTCTTCTCTTCAATGTACGCAAAGCGTGCTGAGGGGATTTGGCCCGATCTTTTGATGAGATCGATAATTACAATTATTTGATATGACGTTGACGACGAGGCTACTTGATCGAAATGACTAAGTCTGTCATACAATCGCTACACCACACCCTTGTCATTACCAACTGTGCCCAACATGGCTCATCTTTCTTGCAAGCAATCGAGAATCAAGCAAGAAAGAAATAAGCGTGATCTGAATTTATGAATGAAATATAAAGTTTCATTGAATAATGGAGAGGCTTGAGTTGCCGTGGTTGGTCTTGTTGACACAAGTACACAACTGATGTTTTGTAAATGAAAATCAATCTAAACAAGCCTAAACCCTAAAAGTGATATTCTTGGTAGTTTTTGAGGGGCTAGGGACATGGACAGTAGATCTGTGAGGGTGGGAGAACATTCCATTATAAATCCCCAATTGGGCTCAAACTGATACAAGACCTAGGGCCCAGATTTGGAATTGATTTAGAATTGTTTTATGGAGTATGATGTACTCAGGTAGAGTTTTGTGATGGGACTAAAACAAATGGAAAGAGGACATCATAAGCTTTTCTACAAGTCTAAGATCACCTCAGTTAGACTCCATATGCATCTTCTATGCTCATTTGAAATCAGCACTGTCTCCGAAGGTCGAATTGGATTCTAGAACATGCCTAAATTTCATTCTTTATTGTTATGCCTCAAAGTGATGTTGTGACCTCCAATCTTCATTCCAAGCATGTCCGTGACTCCATTTGCCTCTCCTTGGTCGTTGCCCATGTTCCTAAACACAATCACATCACAAGCATCATGCAACAACCCATTCTCAGAAGCCGAATTAAACAACCCTAGGAACAAGCTCACCTGATAATTCATCTGTCGTGCACGTGCTCTCATCATAGTTCCTTGCTTAGCATCTTTTGGATGAGTGTTGTTTGTATCTAAAGAAGTTATGTCCTCATCATCCTTCTCCTTTTGAATTGGAGTCGTTCTCGACTCAAGCTCATCTTCTCTCAGGTATGGCTTTAAATTTGCAATATTAAATGTGGGACTAACTTGAAACTCTGCACGTAACTCAAATTTGTATGCATTATCATTAATCTTTTCAATAATCTTAAAAGGACCATCAGCTCTAGACATCACCTTTGACTTTCTCAATTTTGGAAATATATCTTTTATCAAATGCAACCAAACAAGACCACTAGGTTGAAAAATAATTTTCTTTCTACCTTTACTACCAGCAACCCTATATTTCTCATTCATGTACTCTATGTTTTCTTTTATGGTTTTGTGCAACTTAATAACAAATTCAGCATATTTCTTAGCATCTAAATTTGCCCTCTCTGAAGATGGTAGAGGTAACAAATCAATTGGAGTGCGTGGGTTATAGCCATATAATACCTGAAAAGGGCTCATCTTTGTGCTTAGATGCAGCAAGTGATTGTAGGCAAACTCCATGTGAGGTAGACATTCTTCCCATATCTTCAAATTTTTCTTCAAAACAGTCCTTAATATTGTTGATAAGGTACGATTGACGACCTCAGTTTGTTTATCAGTTTGGGTATGACAATTTGTTGAAAATAATAGCTTTGTCCCAAGTTTTTCCCAAAATGTTCATGAAAAGTGACTCAGAAACTTTGTGTCATGAACTAAAACAATTATCTGTGGCATACCATGTAGTCGAACAATCTCCCTGAAAAATAAATTAGCAACATATGTAGCGTTATCACTCTTATGGTAAGAAATAAAATGTGTTATCTTAGAAAACCTATCCACTATAATAAAAATACTATCTCTCCTCGTCTTTGTCTTAGGCAATCCGAAAATAAAATCCATAGAAATATCCTCCCAAGTAACACTAGGAATAGGAAGAGGTATGTATAAGCCATGTGGATTCTATCATGACTTAGCTTTTTGGTATGTAATGCCTCGTGAAACATAGCGCTCGATATCGTGCCTCATTATTGGCCAATACAAGTGTTCAGTAAGGATGTCCTTCATCTTTTTAATGGAGCTAGCTGGAATGCATAGCTTGTTAGCTTTAAATATGAAATCATCATTAAAAACAAATTTGTTCTAGCTTTTATCTTCTTTACAATTGGATAAGTCATCTTTTAATTCATTATCAGAAGCATATAAATCTTTTATTGTCTCTAAGCCTAAAATTTTACAAACAAGTTTGGACAATAAAGTATACCGTCTAGACAAAGTGCCACAAGTTTAGACAATAAAGTTTAAACTATCACAAATTTACCAATGAAACCACATAAACTTTATTCATTAATCTCATGAAAGTGCTAGGTGCAGCGGTTAAAGCAAAAGATATCACTAGCCACTCATATAACCCAAACTAAATGCAATCTTCTATTCATCTCCATGTTTCATTCTAATTTGGTGGTATCCACTATGCAAGTCAACTTTACAGAAATAGTAAAGCCACTCAATTTATAAAGCATATCATCTAACATGGGAATAGGATGACGGTATCTAATTGTGATATTATTAATCGCCCTACAATCAACACACATACGTTAAGATCCATCTTTCTTAGGAACTAAAATAACAAGAATAGCACAAGGACTAAGACTTTTATGTATGTACCTTTTATCAAGCAAGTCTTGCACTTGATGCTGAATTTCCTTAATTTCCTCTGGATTAGTCCTATGTGGTGCATGGTTTGGCAAAGAAGCTCTCAAGATCATGTCAATTTGATACTCAATTCCTCTAATAAGTGATAGCCCTGGGGGTATTTTAGATGAAAACACATCATTAAACTCTGACAAAAAGTTAGTGATAGGAAGAGGCAAAGATGTAGGCAAATCCTTAAATAAAAACAAAACATCTTTGTAAAGCAAGGCATAGCAAACATAAATTTCAACTTCCAAGTCATTGAAATCAGATTTAACAACTAATAGAATAGCACCTTTCAATTTATTAATTCTTTCTAGCATTTGATTCTTCTGCTTGTCTTTTTTAGGTGGAAATCATTATTTAGCTATTGTCTGATTTTCACTATTAATCTTATCCTTTTTCTCACATTTAGATCGTTCAATTTTATCTTTAATAATGGTTTTAGGAGATATTGGGTGTAAAATAATTTTTTTGCCTTTATGCATGAGAGTATATTGATTAGTTCTACCATGATTAGTGAAATCTTTATTAAACTACCATGGTCTTCCGAAAAGTAAGGAGCATGCTTGCATAGGCACGACTTTGCAATCAACATAATCATGATATGAATCAAACAAAAATTGTACTCTCACAGTTTTGATATGAACCATTGAATGTAGTAAGGACGTGGGTGAGGACTTGTGGTCAAGCCAAGCTTCTCAATTATCTTCAAGCTAGCCAAATTGTTGCAACTTCCACCATCGATGATGACATGACATGAACGTTTTTTGATGATGAACTTCATTTGAAACAAATTATGTCGTTGGTCCTGTACAGCACTCTCCATTTGTGGACGAAGTATACATTTTACTATAAGGTTCACATACTTGTTTGAAGCTTCAGCACTCAAGTGTTCTTTTTGTTTGTCACTAGTGCCAATCTCATCATCTGCATCACTAGTGTATTCTTCATAAATTTCACTAGCTAAAGTATACTCACTATCTTCTCTCACAATGAGAGCTCGCTGACTTGGGCACTCTCTTATGAAATACCCAAACCCTTTGTACTTGTGATATTGGATATCCCTTGTACGCCAAGTGGAAGCAACTGAAAATGCACTCTTTGTTGTAGTAGATTTGATGGGAGCCTGAACGGTTATAGCTTTGCTTACTTTGGATGCACGTGAGGGTGTAGAAGTAGATATAGAGCCCCCTCAATTTGGTGTAGATGGAAGGGGTACCCTTACTATTTTAGTACTTTGTTTGGAGGAAGAAGAGCTCCCGAAATGATTTTTAGTTCTCATGTGTCCCCCCTATACTTCTCTTTCAGCTTTGCAAGCAAAATGAAATAAATGAGTGACAAAATTGTTTTCTTTATAATCAAGTATGTCATGAATTTCTTGGTTAAGCCCTCCTAAAATTCTAGCCATTTTAGTTTCTTCAGTTTCTTCCAAACCATAACGCAATAAACTAATTTGCCATTCTTGATAGTATTCCTCTACTGACCTATTACCTTATTTTAAGTATTGCAATTTATTTAACATGTCACATGAAAAGTATGAAGGCACATATCTAGCTCTCATGACTCTTTTCAAAGCATTCTAAGTTCTAGGTACATGTGATAGTGTACATTGTTCTCTCCACCAAATTGATGCAAAATCAATGAATTCACTAGTAGCAGTCTTAACTCTTTTATTATCAGAAAAATCATGGCATGTAAATTTTTAATCTAATTGTAATTCCTAATCAAGTTAAATTTTAGGGTCATATCTACTAGCAAATATGGGAATTGTAAATTTGACTCTAGTGAATGCTTCATCATTACATACATCCTTTTGTAACCTACCCATACCTCGTCGATTTTGCCTAAGTTGATATGGACACGGTCATTGGGGTCCTCAACTTAAGTGTTGGCATCGTAGTTGTTCTCTTCAACATCATCATCCTTAATCACCGAAGAGTGAGGGGGGAACAAAGCTCGTTGAGCAGCTAGTGGTGGTGCACGTTGCTCAAGATTCTCAACTCTGTTATTGATGGTGGTGAGGGTGTCATCGTAGATCTCCTCCGTTCTCTTGTTTATCTCACAGTTGAAGTGTTGCACAGGCATCCTTGTGCGAGGAGTGAGAGATTCGGCACTCTCAATTTAGAAGATTGGTCATCATTTTTGCCACTATGTTTCGAATTTTGTGAAACTGCCATTGTTAGTAGAATACAAGAAACTCACAAGAAAATTTGTTACCTCCCTATCAACTACTAGGTGCTGTAGGCCACAGAAGTCTCACACTCTCAAGCTCTTATCAAGTGTTTGCAAGATTCTTACCAAGCAAAGCAGATGATAACTTGACTAGAGTGATGAGTATAGTGATTACCGATACATCGAGACTTGTTCGGTTAGTAGTATGTACAGCTTAGACAGGCAATATATAACGAGCAAAGGAATGGTAATATTCAATTCCAGAATTACATAAGCTGAAAAATAGTCTAAATTACTCATCTAAATTGTTGGTGCAAACTAGTACTCGACCCTAGCTCAAGCAAGCAAACACTAGACGACATAAGGGCTATATAAAAAGAGCTCAAAATCTAGAAATGAATAATACTGTAAAACTTTTTCCTTTTTTTACTTTTTTTAAACTTTTGCGGGTCTTTTTTTTGCACTCGGCTCTTTTCTTCCTATTTTATATCTTGTGCAACTTTTTTTTTCATTTTTTCATTTTTTGCACTTGCCTCTTTTTTTCTTTTTTTCCTGAGCAACACGAATATTAATTTCACTAAAATATGACCTAGAAATAAATATTACATAATCTGGAATGAAACAAAACTCAAACTAGACCACGAACAGACGCCGACAATAGGTGCTGAAACTTCAGAGGCAGTTTTGAGGCCATAATTGACCTTTTTTTGGGGGGATCTTCACTTTTTTCAAAGACTTGTGTTGTTAATTTTCGAATGTAAATTTTTGTTAGCTTTCCAATGAGCCAAAGAACGTTGCAATCCGTGTACGTATGCTAAAGTTCTGGCTGTTTAAGGAACATTGCACGAAACTGTCCTGAACTCGGACCCAAAAATTCAGAACTCGAACACAACTCTATCCTACGTGATTTGGCCAGCCAAAACAAAAGGGAAAAGTGAGTTGATATCTATCTCCCCAAAGATCTGGTGGTGCAAACTTGGCAGCAAAGAGCAACCGCCAAACCTAAAACTGATCTAACCAATTTTTTTTATTTTCATATGCAATACTCAAAACTAAAATCAAAGCACTAGACCCAGACCAGTAACTAAAACTTGATGATGGATGAAAATTTAACACGGTAAAACAAAAACTGAAATCGTAAAGGCACAGCAAGGGTTCATTTTTGGTGATTTCTTACGAACGTAATATTTTCGTGGGGCAATTTTCTGGTTATATGTATGAACAACAAACAATAATAGAAATATCACTGGGCAATCTGTGCTACGATACCAATTGATGAGGGGATTCGACCTGATCTTCCAATGAGATCGATAACTATGATTGTTTGATAGGACGTTGACGACGAGGGTACTTAACGAAAACAACCAAGTCCGTCCTGTAATCGCTACACCACATACTTTTCGTTACCAACCGTACCCAACACGACTGATCTTTAATGCAAGCAATGAAGAATCAAGCAAGAAAGAAATAAGCGTGGTCTGATTTTGTGAATGAAATACAAAGTTTCATTGAATAATGGAGAGGCTTGAAGTCGTCGTAGTTGGTCTAGTCGACATAAGTATACAACTGATGTTTTCTGAATGAAAATCAATCTAAACAAGCCTGACATCCTTGATAATTTTTTAGAGGCTAGGGATGTGGAGAGTACGTCTGTAAGGGTGGGGGAACATCCCACTACAACTCCCCAGTTGGGCTCAAACTGATAAAAGGCCCATGGCCCATGTTTGGAACTGATTCAGATTTATTTTGTGGATTACAACATACTCAGGTGGAGTTGATGGAACCAAAACCATTGGAAATAGTACGTTATAAGCTTTCCAACAAGTCTAAGATCACCTCATTTGGACTTCATATGCATTTTCCATGCTCGTTTGAAGTCAGCGCTATCTCCGAAGGCTGAACTGGATTCTAGAACATACTTAACTTTCATTCTTTGTTGTCTTGGCTTCAAAGTGATATGATGACCTCCAATATTTAACCCAAGCGTATCCGTGAAGCCATGTGTCTCTCTTGGGTCCTTTTCCATGTTCCTAAGCGCAATCATATCACAAGCATTGATGAGGGCGTCACTTCGACCGATATGAACACTCCTCTTGCTACTACCTTGAAGGATGTCCAAGGTCTAATTACTCGGGCACATGCTCGTCAACTAAATTATCAGGTAAATTCGTTTCTAGGGCTGAGTGTATCACTTAAGAATTCTATGATGCTGCCTAATGGAGATGATTTGCTTGTGCCTAGGAATCTAGAACGGGACAACAAGGAGTTGATGTAACATCCTATTTTTCTGCAATTTTTAAAGCCTAAAATTTAAAAATAATTTCAGGATTTTTCTGGAATTAATTCAAGCTTAAAATGAATTTTTAGAAATCAAAATAGTTTAATCTTATTAAAATAAACATTAACATAAGTTAAAAATATTTTATTTGGATCCCTCAGGTCTCAAGGAATTTTCTGGTATTTTTGGTGAATTTTTGGGATTTATTTGCTATTTTCTAGGGCTTTTTGGATCTTTATTTGAATTTCTGAGAGAAAATAAATTTGAGAAAATTCTCTGCCGCCCGATCCATCCCCTTCCACGTGTCGGCCATCCACACCGCCCCGCGCCCGCCCCTCGCGTTGCCCCGCTCGCCTCCGCACCTGCCACGCGGCAGCAATCCGCCGCGGCCCACCCCATCCGCGCCGCTCGTTCCGCGCGCTCGCACCCCGCTGTCGCGCGCTGTCCGATCGGTCACCCCGCGCTGTGGCTCCATCCCTATCGCCCGTCCTGCGGCCGCACTCGCGTAAACCCTAACCCTAGTGCGCCGCCACCCGTGTCGCACCTGCCCGCCGTTGGATTCCCCGCACCGCCCCGTGCCCACGCCCGCCCGCGCGCTCGCGTCCGCGACGCTTCACGCGGCGCGCCCGAGCCACGCGTCGGCAATCGACGCCGCCCCGCCTCCGAGCCGCCTGATCCCTGCCGTCCATCTAGATCTGAGCTGAAGGCGCAGATTGTGCCGCGTGGTCGTTCTCGAGCCGTCCGATCTGCACCGCTGCCGCCGCCTCCGAGCTGTCCATGTCAGCCCTACCCACGTGGCAAGCGACGTCAGCCATAGGCCACGTGTCGTGCCACATGTCACGCCACATCAGCTGCCACGTCAGCCAAAACCGGCCCCAGGTGCCACGTCACCCGCCACGTCAGTGGCCACGTCAACACTTGCCACATGTCGGCACCAGCCGCTGCCATGTCAGCCCTAGGCTGCCGCGTCAGCATCGCCCCACCTGCGCGTACTGTTTCACGCACCGGGTTCATCGTGGACCGGCTCTCCCGTGGACCGAGTTCACAGCACAGTGCACTTTTCAATTTTTAGGGTTTTCCTTTAGGTTAAATTTTTCGAGAGCCCGTTCTCCTCCGTCCTTGCTTCGATTGACCCCGTTCTTTTTTCTAAATTCATCTAAAAGCGAGCTCTAGCTTTTGGTTCTAGTTTCATGATTTTTGGAGTTCATTTGCTTATCATTTTATGTGTTTTTCTTATTTTAGTTGTTTTCTCTCTCGTTAGATTCGGATTCCGGAGGAGCAGGAGCTACGCCCGAAGACCAAGAATACCTCGCTAAGCATAACCAAGGCAAGTCGTGTCCTTTGATCATGTTGAACCCAGTTTGCAATCTATTATTTAATTATTTTATTTTAAATTACATTGCATCGCTATTATTATTCAAACCTTGTAATTGGTAGTTATTGTCCCAGATTGATTATCCCTCCTTGATAATTTGGAACACCCTTATGCCGTTGTGACCTTAAGTTAGGTTATTATTTAGTGATGCTATATTAATTGTCACATGGGATTGGTACGATAGAATTGCTTACCCTCTCTTAAATTTACGAATGGTTTCATCATCATATGTGAATTATTAATTTGACTTAATGATATATGGAACTGTGGTTGGTGCCACGTTTATTAAAATTTATGCCATGGCATTGGTGTGTCATTGGCGTGGTTATACAAAGTTGGTTTTGCACTCGGGCGAGTGATCGTGCAGTAAAAGGGGAAGTGCAGGTTCACTTCGGGGAATGTGGTAGCCTCGCCTGGGTAGAATTAAGGCCTTAACTTTGTGCGCCATTGATCTGAGCTTAATCGTGCAAACCACATGTCTAGTATGGGATAAACCTGGCTGTTTAATTCGTAATATTTCAATTTTGATTCTGCCATTGTGAAGAACATGGTTGCTGATTTCCATGTGGCGCAAGGGGGGTGATGCGAAACCCTAGCGGACAGGATTTGGTTAAGGTAAAGCATTGTAAAGGCCTTGTTGTGATTTCCTGAGATCAAGGCTAATCACATTGTGTGGGTACAGTTGTGCAACCTCTGCAGAGTGTAAAACTATTCGAATAGCCACGTCCTCGGTCATGGACAATGCTCGGTGATTTCACACGAGGGGTAGTGATTTCATTATAAACTTGGTAGTTTATGTTGGAAGCGAATAGGTAGTTCACTATCGGTTTAGTTTGTGAAGGGGATGTTCACAAGTGGCTTAATGTAACATCCCAAAAATTTTATTCCTTTATTAAAATAATTTCTGAAATTTATTGGATTTTTCTGGATTTTATTCCAAGTCCTGATGTGAGAAAATTAAAACCTTTAATTTATAAAAGCCAAATTGAACTTGCTATAATTCATAAGAGTCAAAATAAATGTATTTTATTTTCCTAAAGTCAAATATGCAAATACTTAAATTTTCAGGAAATTATAAAGATTTAAAACCCTCCCTTTAAAGTCAATTTGTGTTTATGTAAAAATCAATTATCAAAATGGGTTGAAAATATTTTTATTAAGTCTAAATTAGTCCCAGGAGGTTCTCTGAATTTTTCTGGAATTTTCAAAATTTATTTGATATTTTTCTGAGTATTTCAAAGCCTTCAACTCATTTCTGAAAATCAAAAGAATTAAAAACCCAAAATCTTCCCCAGGGCCGACACTTGTCATCCATCGGGCTGATCCCCGCCACTGGAACCAACCTCGGCCGTCCGATCCAACTTACCGGTTCAACCCGCCTTCCCTCTCTCCGCGCGCGACGCGTGTCGCGCATCGAGCCGCCCGCTCCCCCGCCCGATTCAATCCCCACCGCTCGCGCCAACTTACTGCTTCGCCCGCTCCTCTCTTCCCCTTGATCGGCACGTGGCTCGATCCCAGCCATCCCCTGTTGCCATACTCAATCGCATCCGCCTCCCACTTAACGCACCACTCGGCTCGATCTAACCCCCTGCTGCGCCATCTCAACCGACCGTCGTCACTTACCCCCCTTCGCCAGTGGTTAGCAGCCCCGATCTCCTCCCCTTGCCACCCATCGAAGATCCGACCGACCCCCTCGCACCTTCCCATTTCTCTCTCTCGCTGACCGGTGGACCCCACTTGTCAGGCCCATCTTCCGCGCCCCCTTTCCTTTCTTCCCGCGCGATCGCGCCACGCCGCTTATTGAAGCCAAAACCGCTTTAATTGCTTCAGTTTCCTTCCCATTTACTCCCCCGCGCCAACAGCAAATTCAACCCCCCACCTTCACCGCGTCCGTTTCAGGCATAATCACGCCTAATTGCGCCGGTTACACCGTCGCGTTAATCCTTCCCGCCCGACGCTCTCCGGCAAGTTATGCGCGGCCGTTACCACCCTCCCCCACCTATAAAAGCACTCCCGAGGACCTCAACTCACACCGCCTCCCGTATCCTCTCAATTCCAGCGCTCAAGCCCGATGGTCTCCCGTGCTCGATCCTCTCTCGCAGCTCCGACGAGCACCGCCACCTGGGCTTCCTCGCCCTCGCCGCCTCCCGACGTCACTCGTGCCTCGCGATCCCGACGATCGCCACCCCGGCACGCGCGCCACCGAACCTCCCGCCGCCGTGAACCCTCCCTCCGACCACGCGCCTTTCCCCGATTCTCTCCGGTCACCATCGGATCCGTGCAAGGTGCCGACGCATTCCCCTCACTCCCCTCTTCATTTTGGCACCGACGGCCAGCGCCGCCGCTCGCCAGAGCGCCGGCGACCATCAGGGCCCGTGCGCCACCGCCGGCCACCTTGCCCCGTCAGGCTGAGGTGGCAGCAGACGTGGCCGCCACGCCAACGCCACCCCGCGTGTGCGCAGCCACGTCGGCATAAAGCCGTGATGTGGCAGCCACGCGGCA
Organism: Melocanna baccifera; assembly: GCA_036346265.1. Lineage (NCBI taxonomy): Eukaryota > Viridiplantae > Streptophyta > Magnoliopsida > Poales > Poaceae > Melocanna > Melocanna baccifera. Next base: position 19,460,502 of record CM070683.1, on the reverse strand, counting down.
GGCACGTGGGGCCACGTGGAATCCACACCAGCGCCACCTCGCTCCCCCGCGCGCCCGTGTGCCACCTCAGCATCGCCCGGTCCGTGGACCAAATCCACCGTAGACTGACCCCACCCGTCAGCCCCTTTTAATTTTAGGGCTGACGTCATGCTGACGCAGTAAAACTGATTTTCCAATATAAAAGTAATTCGGCCAAAATTAAATTCTCAGGCTGACGTCATAACTCAGATTTTCCTTTAGGAAAATAATTAAGGCTGACATCATAAATGTTTTTCTGAATAAAAATAAATTCAAAAAAAACCTTTTTCTTTTTATTTGAGTTAAAACTTTGGAAGGCTATAACTTTTTCATTTTAACTCCAAATTGACCCGTTCAAATTTCTAAATTTGTCTAAAATCATGATCTATCCATTTCTGGCATCTTTTTGAATTTTTGAATTTATTTGAATTTTGTTTTTGAATTTTCTTTGAATTAGCTCTTTACGTTAGATTTTGACGATTCCGGAGAGTTCGAGTTCGACGATTCCCAACGGGACTTCGATCAAGGCAAGTTACACCTTTGACCATGTTGAACCTAATATATCAAATTTATTTATGTTGTTTTACTGTATATGCATGCGTACTTCTATTCAAATTTAATTTAAATTTAGTTTAAACTTTAGTTATGCCCATGATCCTTTGATTATAGCCTATTTGAATCCCGATTTCATATACCTTGTCACCCTAGCTGAAAAGTAGCTAGTACCATAGTATTGACTAGAAATTTTATCAAAATGCTTAGCCTGGCTTAGTATAATCTTAGGTGGGATAAATTCTTCCACATGAAATGACAGTCCTTTTGAATTCTTGACTTCGGTGAGTCGAGGGTAGTTTATAAAATGGTTTAAAAATGAAAATAGAAACTTATGATTTAGACTTAGGCTAATGGTTAGGTGGTGGGTACCAGCATGACTCGTGTTTGGTGACACCTGGTTGATTGTCGTGCATATGGGTATGTGGTTGAGCTTAAATCAACTTAAAGACCGTTTCTGTGAATTATTTTACGAAGTCATTTTGTACTACCACAAGTCTGGTATGAGACGGACCTGACTATGTAATTTTTGAAGTTCCAAATATAGTCTTGCTATAGGCTGAATATGAGCGCGGCGTAGGCTGCGGGAAGTCTCACATGGCACCAGAGGGGGCTCCAACTCGTGGATTCGAGTTGTGGTGAAACCTTAGTGGCGGCGTGATTATTTTGGCTATGGATCATCGGAACAGCCTTGTCATGAACTCTCCGCCGCACACCTAAGGCAGTGTGTTTATCGCGTGGCACCAGTGAGAGGGAATGTCTTGTGGGTAAAGTTGTACACCTCTACAGAGTAACAAACTATCTGGATAGCCGTGTCCACGGTCATGGACATGCTGAGTAGAGTTTTCACAGATTAGACTTGGATTTTACAAAACTTGATTTTTTTGGACAAATAACGATGGTTTTGGTAATGGTCCGGTGGATTCCCGTGGTTAGGTTAGTGTAGGTCGGAGCCTACACTAGCAGTATTACTTGTTCAAAAATATTGTTTCATATATTGTATTAAATTCTGCTTTCATACTAATCTGTTATTGTATTAAAATTCAAGTACTGCTTTTCGCGCAAACAAACTGTTAAGCCTTCTTTTGTTATCCCTATGCATGCATCTATTCTGTTAAAATTCCTGGTGTAACTTGCGTAAGCACTTAATGTGCTTACCTTAGGAGTACTGTATGTACTCACCTTGCTAAATCTATTGCCAGACTTCGACGGCGACTACGACGGTGAGGACTACTTCAATAATAGGACGATCTTACGCTCATTCGCTGTAGGAGGTCGGATGGGCTGCTCGCTACCTTTACCGTTTTTCCGCTGCTTTAATTTCTTTTGTTGGCCTTGCGCCCCTATATTGTAAGACTTGGCTTTAAGGCCGTATTTTGTCATTTAATAATATTCGGTGGTGATTTTTGCATGATATACATTACTGTTGACCCTGTGTGCACTAGCTTTTCCTGGGATAGTGCGATTTACACAGAGGGGCTTGGAGTTATTGTTCTGGGTCCTGACAGAAATGGTATCAGAGCAATAATGACTCTAAGATGTGACCTTAGCTAGAGACCAACCCTAAAGATATATCTTGATAAGAATTATCTCTTTTAAAAATCATCTGTTTCCTTGATCAGTCTCTTATCAAAACTAATTACTAACTTCCTCTCCTCTTTAAAATTTTAGATGGAGCAACCTACCCGCGTCTCCCACGGAACCCTTGCCGACTCTTCGCGGACGACCTGTACAACCTCATGCAGGAGCTCAACTTCGGTCCGTACCCCCTCTACCAAGGGTACGTAGGCATGTACGGAGACGAGGAGCGCTGGAGGGTGGAAGTGAAGATCTTCAAAGATTTTGCAGCCAACGGGTCCATTTACATCTTCGACGCCCCCTACCTCGAGCTACCTTCTTTGACGGAGTGCAAGATACAGCCTGGGAGGCCATTCGCCAGTTGAGGAACATCTACGCCCGAGACCTGCAGCGCACAGACTTTCGCTACTTCCCCATGAAGACTCCTCTTGGTGCTGCCAGTGATTTCTCATCTACGGAGTACGAGAGCAACCCCCCTCTCATACGACAGGTGGAATTCACCAAGTCCATGGATCACATGTACCAGACCACTCTGGATGAGCTGCACACCGCGACCCAGAAACTCCATGCAATAGAAGAAGAACTGGCCGAGCTCCGTGCCGAGGATGCAGACTCCACTACTTCCGAGCCACTTCCGAAGAGGCTCAAGCGTAGCACTAGTGTTTAGGGAGCCCTAAGTCTCGGTTTTAGATGCTTTCTGCGAGCTGTAGTCCCTTGTTAACAGCCGCAAGACTATTATATAAAATAAAACAAGTTTTATTTGGTTCTTAAATGGTGTTTCCTTGCTTTTGTGTGTTCTTGGTTGTGGGATTGTTACAAGAACCTCCCTCTTAGTTCTCTCTCCCTCCTCTAAATCTGGAAGCTTCGGCAGATGGTGAACATAAGGAGGAACTTCAGCGACAATGCCAACCCCGGAGCCCAGGGAAGCCAGTCAGCCCCCATTCCCCCTCCTCCGCCAACAGCAGGGCCGAATTGGGCTCAGTTAATGGCTAATCAGAGTTGATCTAGTTGTTAGCTCAGACTATCAATAATCCTCAAGCTCATCATCAACCGGCCCAAGCACCTCCCAATCGGCTTTCGGAATTCCTAAGGATCAAGCCACCAACCTTCGCCGGCAGTGCTGAACCCATGGACGCTGACGACTGGCTCAGGTCGATTGGTGAGAAGCTGGATATTTTGTAGTGCACTGATCGAGAGCGAGTCAAGTTCGCCTCTCACCAGCTAAATGGACCAGCATCTCAATGGTGGGACACTTTCACCGCCTCATATGCCAACCCGCAGACGGTGATGTGGAACGAGTTTGAGCAAAGCTTTCGCAAGGCTCACATCCCCACCGGCACCATGGCTCTGAAGAAGAAGGAATTCAGAGCCCTGCGACAAGGAAGTCGTACCGTCAATGAGTACGTTCAAAAGTTCAACCAGCTGGCCCGCTATGCGCCAGAAGATGTGGCCTCCGATGAAGCCAAGCAGGAAAGGTTCATGGAGGGCCTAAATGACAACATATCAGTGCAGCTGATATCGGATGACTATACTGACTTCCACCAGCTAGTCAGTAAGGCCATCCACCAGGAGGGCAAGCACATGGAGATGGAAACCCGGAAGAGAAGAATGGCGGATCAGAGGAACAACTCTGGAGGTTCTCACAAGGTTCGCAGCACTCCTCTGCACGTGAATAAGTTTAGACCTCAAGGCAGCAACTTCAAGACCCAGTCGGCTGTCGGGACCCAGAACAACAACTCCAAGTCTCTATGTGTAAATCGCACTAGTCCAGGATCAAGCTAGTGCACACAGCGGATAACAAAGATTCATATTATGCACAATGACATTTATTCATTAACTAAATATGGGCCTGATGGCCAAAGGTTACATCAATGGTTCATAAACCAAAAATAAATATAAACAGCGGAAGAAAACCAATGAAGCAGCAGCCCATCCTGCCTGCCCACAGGTGAATGATTGTAAGACGCGGCCTAGTCGTCACCATCCTCACCGAAGTTGTTGACATCATCCTCTGGCAACAAGATTTTAACATGGTGAGCACATAAAGTACTCCCAAGGTAAGCACATAAAGTACTTACGCAAGTTACACCAGGAGTTTTAACAGAGTGAATGCATGCATAGGGATAACAAAGGAAGGCTTATTAAGTTTATTTGTGCGAAAAATAGTACTGAATTTGAACACAATAACATAAGTGCAAAAACTGAATTTTATACAGTAGATAGAAATAATAATTTAACAAAATAATATCGTTAGTGCAGGCTCCGACCAAACACTAACCTAGTCACAGGTATCCTACCTGGTCCATCTTTTCAAATGATTTCACATGGATTCCATCTATCCATATGCTTTTCAAAATCTCTTATGGATTCATATCGTTAGTGTAGGCTCCGACCAAACACCAACTTATTCACAGGTATCCCACTTGGTCATGGATTCCATCCATCCATCCATAAGCTTTTTCAAAAACCATTTTAAAAACCCAAGTCTAATCTGTGAAAACTCTACTCAGCATGTCTATGACCGTGGACACGGCTATCCAGGATAGATTAAAACTCTACAGAGGTGTACAGCTTTACCCACAAGACACGATCATCCCATATTGCCACTAGATTAACATACTTCTTTTGGTGTGCGGCAAGGAGATCATGATAAGGCTATTACAATGATCCATAGCCAAAACAGTCACGCTGCCACTAAGCTTTCACCACAACTCGAATCCACGAGTTGGAGCCCCCTCTTGTGCCATGTGAGACTTCTCGCGGCCTACGCCATGCTCACATTCAGCCTTATAGCGAAACCATATTTGGAACTTCACAAATTACTTAGCCAGGTCTGTCCCATACCGGACTTGTGGTAGTACGAAGTGACTTCGTAAAATAAATCACAGAAACGGTCCTTAATCTGACTTAGGCTCAACCATATATCCACATGCACGACAATCAACCAAGTGTCACCAAACACGAGGCATGCCAGCACCCACCACCTAACCATTAGCCTAAGTCCAAATCATAAGTTTCTATTTTTATTTTTAAACAATTTTCATAAACCCCCCTTGACTCACCGAAGTCAAGATATCAATTTTCAAAGTCTGTCATTTCATGTGAAATATTGATCCCACCTAAAATTATACTAAGCCAAGCTAAGCATTTCTATAAAATTTTCTAGTCAATACTATGGTACTAACAAGTTTTCAGCTAGGGTGACAAGGTATATGAATTCGAGATTCAAAATTGGCTATAGTCAAAGGATCATGGGCATACCTAAAATTTAAACTGAATTTAAATTAAATTTGAATAGAAGTATGCATCCATATACAGTAAAACAATATAACTAAATTTGAAATATTAGGTTCAATATGGTCAAAGGTGTAACTTGCCTTGCTCGAAGTCCTACTGCGAAGTGCCGAAGTTGTTCACTCCCGAATCGTCAAACTCTACTCGCGAAGAACCACAATAAAAGAAATTCAAACAAAATTCAAATAAAATCCAAATAAACTCCAAAAAATTATAAAATATATGCTGGGAGATGGAATATGAATTTAGGAATTTGAATGGGTCCAATCGGAGTTAGGGTGAAAGAGAATGACTTCTGGTAGTTTGAATTCCAGAGAAATGAATAAAGGGAATTATTGGAATTCTTTTCTTTGAGAAGGAAAAGTGGTCGGAAGTTACCATATTTGTGTATAGTCGAAACCATGATCGAAGACATAGTCGAAGACTTGGTCAAAACCATAGTCAAATCAACGGTTGAAGATGCAGAGGTCTAAGTCGAAGACAAAGACTCCAAGTACAGGTGAAGTCAACAAGCATCTGGATGGTGGAGTCTAAAGAGCCTCTAGACGGTGGAACCTTATGAGCCTTCAGATGTTAGAGTCTAAAAATTGGATGGTTGGAAGAAGTCGGACGGCTTCGCGTGATGAGATTCGAGTGATCCAACAGCAACGAAGAACAGGGAGGTGTACAAAAGAGGGAGAAGAGTATGAGTCCGATTTTACCTTGGCGCAAGGTTTCGGCTGCACAGAGCTGGCTAGCAGCGAGGGTGTAGCGGATGCGGGACACGATTATCGACGACGGAGACTCTCCGACGACGGCTTGCTCAGAGAAGGGGCGTCGAAGGTTCGCGCGGGCTTGAGGAAGGTTACCGACGGTGGGGTACTCCAGTCATACTTTGGCTTGGGAAAAAAGGGTGAATGAGGTGCACGCGGTCCTGTTGAATATTTGGCGGTGGTGGCGTCGGCGTCGGTGGAAGAGACACTCTGGCGGGGGGATTACTTGGCGGAGGGGTGGAGAGGTGAAGGAAAGAGAGAGGGGATTGTGAGGAGTGCATTGGTGCTCTCGTGCAATACCAGAAGTGATTGGAAGGTGGTCGACGGCGAGGTGAAGCAGTGGCGTAACTCGGGCGGTGGAGTCGACGGTGTTCCGGTGGTGAGGAGACTCAACCAAGGGCGGTCGAAAAAATCCAAAAATTATAAAATATATACTAAAAAATAGATTATGAATTTAGATAAATTTAAAAACTTGAATCACCTGATTCGGAGTTCGGACGGAGAAGAACGAGCGATTGGAAGATTGTCGGCTCAGAAAATGCTGAAAAAGGAAAAAAATCAAGAATATTCCAAAGGAATATTCCTCCGTGAACAGTAACAGACAACATGCCTTTTCATTGTTTTTGGCTGTGTCGTTGGCGAGTAAAAGTACGGGAGGTGAAGCCAATGGGTTGCTAATGACCCAAGGCACATGTAGGAAGTGACGGCACGTCAAACGGAGCACGAAGACGACGCGGACAACGACAACGGCATAGGGGGTGGAGAGAAGAATAATTTTCGGGAATGGAACATGGAGAAGCAAGGTGAGCATGGTCTAGAACACGGCGAGGCGAAGTTAGGAAAATTATCGGCTAAGCCGAAAACTCATCGGAGGCGACGCAATCGTCATTTGAACAACGTCGGTACCGAAAAATGAAGAACTTAATATCTTCGTGCTCGATGCGGCGAATCCAAAATCGTCTGAAACGTAGCCTCTTGGGATGGTTTGGCACGTTTTCACATGAATGGATTGTTGAGAGCATTCCCGGACAGGCGGAGACGCGAGGTGCCATTTGCGGCCATAGCTAGGTGTCGGACGCGAAAATTTGGAAAAGGTTTTTGGACGAATGGAGGGGAGCACAGCGTAGAATGCATCAAGAGAAACTCAACGCCGCAGACAGCTCGGCCAACGGACTAGCGAAACACGGTGGACAAGACTTTATGTAGCCGACAGGCTAACATCGACGTTCCGGGCAAACGGAGAGGAATTAACCTGCGAGAGTTGCGGTGAATCGAAGAGTAGAGCATGGGGATCGTGATGCTCACGTTGGTTTTGGTCGGGCATGCACGGTCGGCCGGTGGCGGCGCGAGGAACGCGGACCCGATTTGGCCCACGGTGCCGACGATGCTTCGGTGAAGTTCCGGCGAAGGCGAGGTGAGCACCGCGTAGAACGCGACGAGGCGAAGCCAACGGTGTGGTCAAACGCAGCGGCGCTCCACCGAACGAGGCACAAAAGGCCGAAGAATGATGGTTGGTACACAAAAATAAAACTTCGATTGTGGCCAAACGAATGGGAGAGGGGGCTTGAGATTTTCGGGGTTGAGTGAGGATGAGGAGAGGCTCACAGGGCTCCCTTTTATAGGGGTTGAGGAGGTCCGAGGAGGGAGATCAATCATCTATGTTCATGAATGGCATGAGTTAAATTCCGCGAAAATAGGCATCAATGAGAGGGGAAACGGTAGGGAATTAAAGGAGTTTGATGAGGGGAGTTGAATGCAATTTATTTCGCTAAAAACTGTTGAGTAAATTACGAGTTATAGGAGATTGAAGAAGCTTAAAAAAACGTTCATGGAGGCCTCTGCGTTCTGTCCAGGCACGATGGCTTCATGGAGAAGAAAGGAAAAAGGAGGAGAGAGAAAAGAGAGAAAAAGAAAAAAAAAGAAAATTCAGAAAATTCCAAAAAAATATTTTTAGAATCCTTGGAACCTGAAAATAATAAATAAAATAATTTTGTAATTTTTTTGAACTATATTTTAATTTTTAAAAATGTGTTTCTTTTTCTAGCTTTAAATAATACAATAAATAATAAATAGAGCTTAAAAATCCTAGAAAAATTTATAGGAGTTTCTAAAACTATTTTGAACTTATAAAAATATTTTAACTAAAATTTTGGTATTTTCCTTCAAAAAAATATTTTTCGTTTTAACAGAAACGCTCTTTTCTTAAAAGCTGAAAATCAGGTCAACTAAAATTTTAAAAATTCAAGCGACCAAATAACTTTGATTTTTATTTTAAATGAAATTAATTATTATTTTGATTGATTGATTGATTTATTTATTATTTATTTTCTTTTTTTAAAAAAACTGGGTTGTTACATCGGGCAAGTTCAAGTCCTCAATCACCGCCGTTGCTCCGGCCACCGCAAGAATTCCTGCATCAACCGCACCCCAACTACCGGTGGCCAGGTGCAGAAGAGCAGTCCGCCGTCAGACGGAGTGACCTGCTTCTATTGCAAAGAACCAGGGCACTATGCCAATACGTGCCCCAAGAAGATTCAAGCGGCAAGAACTCCGTGAGCCTCCGGTCGTAACCAGAGGCGCAGGCCGCACCTTCATCAAGGGAGAGGAACCACGTGATGCCAGGTTAGCTCAGCCGCACTGCACGCCGTGGCCGGGTATGTTTCTTGTCAACTAAGTACCAGCATCAGTTCTTTTCGATTCCAGAGCATCGCATTCTTTCGTATCAAAAACTTTTGTGGATAAGCATGGGTTGGGCATGGTGACTCTTAGCAACCCTATGATAGTTCACTCCCCTGGAGTAGAAATGAGAGCAGGGACCTTGTGCCCAAAGGTAGAACTGTTCATAGATGGAACCTGATTCCTAGCCGACCTTTTGGTTCTGGAATCGCAAGGGTTAGATGTCATTCTCGGAATGAACTGGTTAGCCAAGAATCAAGGTCAGATCAATTGCGCTACCAGATCCATCACCCTCACCAATGACCAAGGCATAGAAGTGATCTTCTCTCCTCAAATTCCGGAAGCAGAAGAATGTGCCCTCTTTCACCTTCAAGTCTTGGAAGAAGTGCCAATAGTGCGGAATACCCAGATGTTTTTCCCGAGAAATTACCAGGGATGCCGCCGGATAGGGAAATCGAGTTTGTGATTGACCTAGCCCCAGGCATCGCCCCAATTTCCAAGAGACCATATCGGATGCCTGCTAACGAGTTAGCAGAGTTGAAGAAGCAGCTTACGGAGTTGGAAATCAAAGGATACATCTGACCTAGTTCGTCGCCTTGGGGAGCACCCGTCCTATTCGTCAAGAAGAAGGACGAGAGTTTGAGGCTATGTGTGGATTACAGAGCACTCAATGATGTCATAATCAAGAACAAGTACCCTCTGCCTAGGATCGATGACCTGTTTGATCAGTTGAAAGGAGCCGGTGTCTTCTCCAAGATTGACCTGCGGTCAGGATATCACCAGTTGAAGATCCGCGAAGAAGACATTTCTAAAACTACCTTCTCCACCAGATACGGACATTATGAGTTCACGGTCATGTCGTCTGGACTGACCAATGCACCGGCTTATTTCATGAGCATGATGAACAGTGTATTCATGAAATACTTGGACAAGTTTGTGGTGATCTTTATCAACGACATCCTCATCTACTCCAAGAATGAAGAAGAATATGAGCAGCATCTCAGGATCACCTTAGAAAAACTTCGAGAGCATCAGCTTTTTGCCAAATTCAGTAAATGTGAATTTTGGCTAAAAGAGGTTGCCTTCCTTGGACACATTGTGACAGTTGAAGGGATAGTTGTGGATCCTTCCAAGATAGAAGCAGTGATGGAGTGGAAGCAAGCAAAGTCCGTGACAGAAGTCAGGAGCTTCCTTGGACTTGCGGGTTATTACCGCCGGTTTATAGCAGGATTCTCTGAGCTAGCCAAGCCAATGACCCAGTTGTTAAAGAAGGAAAAGAAGTTCGAATGGACAAAGGCCTATGAGCAGAGTTTCCAGACCCTCAAGAAAAGGCTAGTCTCAGCACCCGTGCTTGTTTTACCGGATGTGCATAAAGGCTTTGAAGTTTTCTGTGATGCCTCTCTCTTAGGCTTAGGCTGTGTCTTGATGCAAGTGGGCAAGGTAGTAGCCTATGCATCACGCCAACTCAAGCCTCACGAGTGCAACTATCCTACTCATGACTTGGAGTTAGCAGCTATAGTGCACGCCTTGAAAATCTGGCGTTATTATCTTATCGACAACCGTTGTGAGGTATACATGGACCATAAGAGCTTGAAATATATCTTCACCCAGGCGGAACTCAACCTGGGGCAGCGCAGGTGGTTAGAGTTGATAAAGGACTATGACATCGGTATACATTACCATCCCGAAAAAGCAAATGTTGTAGCCGATGCATTGAGCAGGAAATCTTATGCAAATGCAGTGTTATTGGAAGAAGACCAGACCCGACTTCAGGAGGGAGTCGCCCATCTAAGTCTAAATCCAGTGAATCCAAGCATTCTCGCAACATTGGAGATCCAACCAGCCTTGCCTGACCAGATTAAGGAAGCTCAGAAGGTTGACGAGGATATTCAAGAAATCAAAAAAATATGAGAAGAAGCAAAGCACCAGGATTCAATGAAGATGAGTATGGCACAGTTTGGTTTGAGAACCGCATCTGTGTGCCAAATAATCAGGAGATCAAAGCCATGATCCTGAAAGAAGCTCATGACACCCCATACTCAATTCACCCAGGTCGTACCAAGATGTACCAGGACCTAAGGGAAAGATATTGATGGGTTAGTATGAAAAGAGAGATAGCAGAATTTATTGAGGCTTGTGACACCTGTCAACGAGTTAAAGCAGAACATCGAGACCACCCGATTGTTGCAACCATTGCCAATTCCAGAATGGAAGTGGGAAGAAATCGGTATGGATTTCATAACCGGACTTCCGAGGACGTAATCAGGTTATGATTCAATCTGGGTAATCATAGACCGATTGACTAAAGTGGCTCACTTTATTCCAGTCAAGACCACTTATTTCGGAAGTAAGTTAGCGTTCCCAAGAAGATAGTGTCAGATCGAGGCGCTACCACTTCGATTCGCAAAAGTCGCATGAAGAGTTGAGAGTAAGCTCGCCAAAGACAGCTTACTAGCCTCAAACAGATGGTCAAATGGAACGTGTGAATCAAGTACTCGAGGATATGCTGAGAGCTTGTACTCTGGACTTTGGGAACAGTTGGGACCGTTCATTGCCCTATGCAGAGTTCTCGTACAATAATAGCTACCAAGCCAGTCTGCAGATGGCACCTTTCAAAGCCTTATATGGACGAAAGTGCAGGACACCCTTGCTTTGGGATCAGCAAAGAGAACCTCAAGAAGCTGGACCGAACCTGCTGCAAGACGCAGAACAGAAAGTTAAGAAGATCAGAGACAGACTGAAAATAGCCCAATCTCGACAGAAGAGTTATGCGGACAACCGTCGTCGAGACTTGACCTTTGAGGTCGGGGACTACGTCTATCTTAGAGTATCCCCACTCAGAGGAGTTAAAAGGTTTCAAGTTAGAGGGAAACTAGCACCAAGATATGTGGGACCTTTCAAGATTCTGGACCAAAGGGGTGAAGTCGCCTACCAGTTGGACTTGCCACCAAGCATGTCAGGAGTGCACAATGTCTTCCATGTCTCTCAGTTGAAGAAGTGCCTCCGAGTACCTGCAGAGCAAGCCGCATTGGAAACCTTGGACCTTCAGGATGACCTCACCTATCAGGAGCAGCCAATCAAGATCCTTGAGACCGCAGAACGTCAGACCAGGAGGAAGACCATCAGATTCTGCAAGGTTCAGTGGAGCAACCACACCGAAGACGAAGCCACTTGGGAGCGCGAAGAGTACTTGAAGGCCACCCATCCCCATCTCTTTTGCTAGCCAGTGCAAATCTCGAGGGTGAGATTTCTTTTAAGGGGGGGTAGGTATGTAACATCCCAAAAATTTTATTCCTTTATTAAAATAATTTCTGGAATTTATTGGATTGTTTTGGATTTTATTCCAAGTCCTGATGTGAGAAAATTAAAAACTTTAATTTATAAAAGCCAAATTGAACTTGCTGCAATTCATGAGAGTCAAAATAAATGTATTTCATTTTCCTAAAGTCAAATATGCAATTATTTAATTTTTTGGGAAATTATAAATATTTAAAGTCAATTTGTGTTTATGTAAAAATCAATTGTCAAAATGGGTTGAAAATATTTTTATTAAGTCTAAATTAGTCCCAGGAGGTTCTCTGAATTTTTCTAGAATTTTCAAAATTTATTTGATATTTTTCTGAGTATTTTAAAGCCTTCAAAATCAAAAGAATTAAAACCGAAAATATTCCCCAGGGCCGACACTTGTCATCCATCGGGCCGATCCCCGCCACCGGAACCAACCTCGGCTGTCCGATCCAACATACCGGTTCAACCCGCCTTCCCTCTCTCCCCCGCGCGACGCGTGTCGTGCATCGAGCCGTCCGCTCCCCCGCCCGATTCAATCCCCACCGCCCGCGCCAACTTACCGCTTCGCCCGCTCCTCTCTTCCCCCCGATCGGCACGTGGCTCGATCCCAGCCATCTCCTGTTGCCATACTCAATCGCATCCGTCCCCTCCCACTTAACACACCGCTCGGCTCAGATCTAACCCCCCGTTGCTAGTTTTCATCTCAACCGACCGTCGTCACTTACCCCCCTTCGCCAGCGGTTAGCAGCCCCGATCTCCTCCCCTTGCCACCCGTCGAAGATCGCTGACTGGTGGACCCCACTTGTCAGGCCCGTCTTCCCCGCCCCCTTTCCTTTCTTCCTCGCGACGCGCGCCGCTATCATTATTGAAGCCGAAACCGGCTTTAATTGCTTCGCTTCTTCCCGCTTACTCCCGCGCCAACAAAGAAATTCAACCCCACCTTCACCACGTCCGTTTCGGTCATAATCACGCCTAATTGCGCCGTTACGACGCCGCTAATCCTTCCCGCCGCCGCTCTCGGCGAGTTATGCGCGCCGCTACCACCTCCCCGCCTATAAAAGCACTCCCGAGGACCTCAACTTACACCGCCTCTACTCCTCTCAATTCCAGCTGCTCAAGCCCCGAGGGTCTCCCGTGCTCGAACCCCGTCGCGCTCCGACGAGCACCCGCCACCTCGGCTTCTCGCTCCGCCGGTGCCTCCGACGCCACTCGTGCTTCAGCGATCCTCGACGACCGCCACCACGTGCATGTGCGCCACCGAACCTCCCACCGCCGTGAACCCCTCCTCCGACCGCCGCCTTTCTCCGATTCCTCCGGCCACCAACGGATCCGCGCAGTGCCGCCGCCGCGGAGCGCCGGCGACCATCGGGGCCCGTGCGCCACCGCCGGTCGCCATGCGCCGTCAGCCGCCGGGCTGAGGTGGCAGCAGACGTGGCCGCCACTTGGGCGCCACGCCAGCGCCACCCGGGCGCCTCCCCGCCACCCCGCGCATGCGCAGCCACGTCGGCATAAAGCCGTGACGTGGCAGCCACGCGGCAGCCACGTGGGACCACGTGGAAGCCACGCCAGCGCCACCTCGCTCCCCCGCGCGCCTATGTGCGACCTCAGCATTCGCCCGGTCCGTGGACCAGATCGACCGTAGACCGACCCCACCCGTCAGCCCCTTCTTATTTCAGGGCTGACGTCATGTTGACGCAGTAAAACTGATTTTCCAATATAAAAGTAATTCGGCCGAAATTAAATTCTTAGGATGACGTCATAACTCAGATTTTCCTTTAGGAAAATAATTCAGGCTGACGTCATAAATATTTTTCTGAATAAAAATAAATTCAGAAAATAACCTTTTTCTTTTTATTTGAGTTAAAACTTTGGAAGGCTATAATTTTTTCATTTTAACTCCAAATTGACCCGTTCAAATTTCTAAATTTGTCTAAAATCATGATCTATCCATTTCTGGCATCTTTTTGAAATTTTGAATTTATTTGAATTTTCTTTGAATTGGCTCTTTCGTTAGATTTTGACGATTCCGGAGAGTTCGAGTTCAACGATTCCCAGCAGGACTTCGATCAAGGCAAGTTACACCTTTGACCATGTTGAACCTAATATTTCAAATTTATTTATGTTATTTTACTGTATATGCATGCGTACTTCTATTCAAATTTAATTTAAATTCAGTTTAAACTTTAGTTATGCCCATGATCCTTTGATTATAGCCCATTTGAATCCCGATTTCATATACCTTGTCACCCTCGCTGAAAACTAGTTAGTACTATAGTATTGACTAGAAATTTTATCAAAATACTTAGCCTGGCTTAGTATAATCTTAGGTGGGATAAATTCTTCCACATGAAATGACAGTCCTTTTGAATTCTTGACTTCGGTGAGTAGAGGGTAGTTTATAAAATGGTTTAAAAATAAAAATAGAAACTTATGATTTGGACTTAGGCTAATAGTTAGGTGGTGGGTGCCGACATGCCTCGTGTTTGGTGACACCTGGTTGATTGTCGTGCATGTGGGTATGTGGTTGAGCCTAAATCAACTTAAGGACCGTTTCTGTGAATTATTTTGCGAAGTCACTTCGTACTACCACAAGTCCGGTATGGGACGGACCTGGCTATGTAATTTGTGAAGTTCCAAATATAGTCTCGCTACAGGCTGAATGTGAGCGCGGCATAGGCTACGGGAAGTCTCACATGGCACCAGAGGGGGCTCCAACTCGTGGATTCGAGTTGTGGTGAAACATTAGTGGCGGCGTGATTATTTTGGCTATGGATCATCAGAATAGCCTTGTCATGAACTCTCCGCCGCACACCTAAGGCAGTGTGTTTATCGCGTGGCACCAGTGAGAGGGAATGTCTTGTGGGTAAAGTTGTACACCTCTGCAGAGTAACAAACTATCTGGATAGCTGTGTCCACGGTCTTGGACGTGCTGAGTAGAGTTTTCACAGATTAGACTTGGCTTTTACAAAACTTGGTTTTTTTCGGACAAATAACGATGGTTCTAGTAATGGTCCGGGTGGATTTTTGTGATTAGGTTAGTGTAGGTCGGAGCCTACACTAGCAGTATTACTTGTTCAAAAATACTGTTTCATATATTGTATTAAATTCAGCTTTCATGCTGATCTGTTTTTGTATTAAAATTCAAGTACTGCTTTTCGCGCAAATAAACTGTTGAGCCTTCTTTTGTTATCCCTATGCATGTATCTACTCTGTTAAAATTCCTGGTGTAACTTGCGTAAGCACTTAATGTGCTTACCTTGGGAGTACTCTATGTACTCACCTTGCTAAATCTGTTGCCAGACTTCGACGGCAACTACGACGGTGAGGACTACTTCAATAATAGGACGCGCCTTACGCTCATTTGCCTGTGGGAGGCTGGATGGGCTGTTCTGCTACCTTTTACTGTTTTTTCACTGTTTTAATTTCTTTTGTTGGCCTTGCGCCCCTATATTGTAAGACTTGGCCTTAAGGCCGTATTTTGTCATTTAATAATATTCGGTGGTGATTTTTGCATGATATACATTACTGTTGACCCGGTGTGCACTAGCTTTTCCTGGGATAGTGCGATTTACACAGAGAGACTTGGAGTTGTTGTTCCGAGTTCTGACACTTAATTTCATTCCTTTGATTATTTATTATTACCGTTTTCGTTTAAAGTTCGCTTTCAATCTATGTATCATATTTACTGTGAAACGTCTTTTATGCAAATTAACCTTTTAGCCTTTCATTGGTAAGCCTTGCATACTATATTGCATTCATTTGATACAAACGACTTGCTGAGTACCAATGTACTCATGGCTTTACGCCTATATTGCTCAGTTAAGGGCGAGGAGTATTATCAGCAGGAGGTACCAGTAGGAGAGTACTTCGACGACTTCACGGATTAGGCTTCATTCTCCACTCGATAGCTTGTGGGCTTATCGATTGGCCACTGTGCTTCGTTTTGGATTTTCGCTGCTAATTTTCAAGCCCTTCCGGCTAGAAATATTGTAAGCTTGGCCATAAAGTCGTACCTTTGAGATTTATCGATATTTGAATTTTCCCTTTATTTTATCGTGTGTATGGTTGTGATTACATCTATGTTTGACTGTGTGCACTAGCGTGATCCTGGACTAATGCAGTTTACACAGAGAGTCCGAATTTGCATATTCGGGTCTCGACAGTTGACAATATGCATCAAGGAAGGAGAAGGCAATAACAATGGCTAAAGGAGATGAAGAATTTGTGGCCTTCAACTCAAAGAGTTTTGACCACCCCTTTACTAGGTGCTGCGTCACCTTTTGGGTCGAGAGCCTTGTATCACCACTTAGGCTTGGGCCGCTTCTATTCACGTAAACAGTACCACGATCGTACTGTTCACGTGAACAGTAACTGTGAATAGTACTGTACCCCTTTTCATTAGATAAGTGCGGCTTCCTCCTTCTCTATTTAAGGATGTCGCACTCCTTTAGTTTTTCTTGGATTTTTCTTAAGATTATTCTGCTTAGCAGTTTCACCGTATGTCCGGTTGAGAAGTCCTAACTTGTGAACTTAATCCTTATTCATAATACAATTTCAGATTGCATCTTTTACTGTCTTACTTGTGTCCTCGATTCGCTTGCAGGAGATAGCCTTCTTGGCGAGGTCAACCGTGTTCGGCATGGTTAATAACCATCGGAGCAGTGGTGTAGTGATTGCGAGGGGTTCAATCTATTTTGGTCGAAGCCCATCATCAACGTCATGTTTTCCACAATCGACTTATCAGTATCTCTCGGAAGATCGGGCCATCGTCACATTAGTTAGTATTAGAGCAAAGGTTGTCCGTGAGGTAATTCATCCCTTTTAGATTAATTTATGTTCATCATCCTAAAAAATCTAGAAAATTAGCCCACAAAAATAATTTGTTCGTAGTGTTCTTTCGCTGTCCCATTACCCTTTGTGCCTTTGCAATTTTTCTCTTCAGTATTGCTCGTTGAAATTTTGGTTACATTATCGTGTCAAGTTGCTGATTGCTAGTTTAGTCAAAGTCCAGTTCATCATTGTCTAGTTGCATCTCGTGTCCTTTTTGCGTTGCTTAATCGTTGATATTTTACACCTTTGAAAATCCGCCAATTGATCTTTCAATTAGCATCCAAAAAAAGTAGATTCAATCTACTATTTGAACTCTTATTCTTGATATCCACGAAAGATCTTTTGCCCATCTTGGACATATATCATATCCGAACACATCTGGGTTTCCTTTTCCTTGTTTAATTTGACCGCAAGAAACCTAACTTCCACGAAGTTGTGCGCCGTAAAGAATCCTAGACGGACACATTCGGCCCGTCCGGAGTTTCCCGCTGAACGTTCAGACCATCCAATCTAAATCGGACGATCAAAACCATCTTGAGTCCGTTCGGACCAACTGATGTCCCCCGCCACACATCCGGACCAACTGATCCTAATCGGACCTTCCGAAGCCAAGCGGGACGTTTGGACCGTCCGAGCACTCGCCCACCGCCGTGTCATCCGATTCTGATCAGACCGTCGGAAGCCACGCGGGGCGTTCAGACTGTCCGAGCGCTCGCCCACAACCAAGCCGTCTGATTTCGATCAGACCGCCCGAATGCTCGCCCACATCCGCGCCGTCGAATTCCGATCGGACCGTCCAAAGCAACGCTAGGCGTTCGGACCGTCCAACGCGCTCGTCCACAGCAGTGTCATTCGATTCTAATCGGACCATCCGAAGCAGTATGAGACGTTCGGATCGTCCGACGCGCTCACCCACATCCACGCCATCGTATTCCGATCGAACCATCCGAAGCAACGCGAGGTGTTCAGATCATCCGACGTGCTCATCCACAGCAGCGCCGTCTGATTCCAATCGAATCTTCTGAAGCCACGCGAGTCGTTCGGACCGTCCGACGCGCTCGCCCCAGCTGCGCCGTTTGATTCCGATCGAACC
The DNA here is from genome assembly GCA_036346265.1 of Melocanna baccifera. Classification (NCBI taxonomy): domain Eukaryota; kingdom Viridiplantae; phylum Streptophyta; class Magnoliopsida; order Poales; family Poaceae; genus Melocanna; species Melocanna baccifera. Next base: position 19,442,421 of record CM070683.1, on the reverse strand, counting down.
GTCTAAGGTGGGTGGTGACGTTCGGATCATCTGAAAGTTTTTTGGTTTAAACTTTCGCGCGTCTGTTGAAAACTTCACTTGAATCTTTTTGATCCTTTGAGACTAGTCTTTGATAATTGCATTTGGGCTGCTCCAAAATTAATTATTTCGACTGAATATTTATTTTAGAGGCATACATCACCCATTCAGCTGAAAAAAAAGATTGTGACTCATATACCTCATTAGACTCAGAATAAGATTTGGAATCTTTTGAGTCACTAGCAAGGTTTAAAAAAAAGAGAAGAGAGGGAGCCAAACTTGGGTGAGTGTTTTATTATATAAATTCAGTTGGAGTATTTAATTTCTTTGAACAATCTGATGCCCTTAAATTCATATTTTTGCAATTGGCTAGTTTCTCTCCGTGTACTTGGTGCAAAACGAGCTAATATTTTCTGATTGTTTCCTTTAGCTCAGTACTTTGTTTACATTAAGTTGTATTGATCGTTGCGTGTGCGTACATACACTTCCTTGCATAGGGCTTGATTGGCTAGCTGTGATTAGGCTAGAATCAGCAACCTTTGACGAGTATTTTGAACAATCTTTTAACTTGCATTTACTAAACTGATTATTGTTGATCCTTTTGCTACCATATTGTGCCTTCCAAGCTCCACCTACTCTTCATTAGAACATGTTACCTCTTGTAATAGTACCCACGCTCGACACGGTAGCACAAACCAGCCACCGGATGTACCACCTACTATTTGCATTGGTAAGAACACTTGTAAAGGTGTGGTAAGACGCTTGAGAGTGTGTGATTCCACCTTCCATTACCTAGTAGTTGATAGGGATAATTCCTTTATGTTGTCTTTTGTTTTCTACTAACCATAGCAGGTGAAATGTCTGATGCGTAAATGTGTGTTGCAAAGGGAGAGCTCATGACACTCTTAGATGAACAACATACTACCGTTAATGAGGACATCGATAGGAAGCTTCAAGCTACGACAAATACATTGCAGCGCTCCATCAATGAGAGCATTGCAGCACTCACTACATGCCATGAAGGAATGGTGAATCAACCACCAAACAACGGACGCGAGTATGAACATGATATAGCCCAAGATCTTGAGATGGGAGATGATAATGAGAGGTGAAATCGTGATGCTCAAGATGTACGTGTACGACACCGCCTACAACGCAACCGTCACGGTATGGGAGGTAATGATTTTCAACACCACAATGCTCATGCTAATGCTGACCCATTTGCTAAAGTTAAATTTACCATACCATCTTTTGCGGGTGTTTATGATGCTGAAATTTATCTAGATTGGGAGATGACAGTTGAACAAAAATTTAATGCACATCTAGTTCCTGAAGTGCATAGAGTCAAACAAGCTACTAGTGAATTTAAACATTTTGCTATCATTTGGTGGAGTCAAGAAGTTAATTCCGGTTTAGCACCTGATACATGGAATAAATTGAAGGTAGATAGGCGTGCTAGATTTGTTGCTCCTGCTTTTAAATGTGATATGCATAAGAAATTGCAGCACTTAGACCAAGATAATAAATCTGTCGAGGAATTTTATCAAGAACTACAAATAGGCATGCTACGTTGTAATGTTATAGAGGATGAGGAGGATGAGATGGTTCGTTTGTATGGTGGCTTAAGGCGTGAAATTCAGGAAATAGTTGATTACAAAGAGTATAACAATATCAATAGGTTGTTCCAGCTTGCTTGTTTGGCAGAAAAAGAATTGCAGGGAAGACAACAATGGAATAAGAGCAACTTTGGAAGTACGTCTACATCAAGATCAACGCCAAGGCAATCCAAGACTGCTCCACCTCCTGCTTTCCGGTCTGCTGCCCCCTCCGTGAGTACAGTGCATTCAGTAGCACCGCCACCACAGTCACGTGCACCCGAGGCAAGCAAATCCACTAGTGTACAGACACCAGCGCAGAGCTCTTTATCGGTTGCTTTCACGGGTTGTATGACGGGGATTATATGCCACCATTGTAAAGGGATGGGACACGTCATGAAAAATTGTCCAAGTCAGCGAGCATACATTGCGACAGAAGACAGTGGATATGTAAGTGCTAGTGATGTTGAGGATGAATATGCTTTTACAGCTAACCTTGCAGGTAATGATGATGATCCAGAGGAACATAGCGAAAGGGAGGAGATTTTAGGTACCGCTGCTACAGAGACCTATAGGACCATAATTGTGCAGCGAGTGTTGAGCACTCAAAGAGAGCAAGCGGAGAAGTTACAATGCCATAATTTATTTAAGATATTCCTCATCATCAAGGAATACCGTGTTCATGTCATAATTGATGGCGGGAGTTGTAATAACTTGGTGAGTTCAGATTTGGTCAAGAAGCTTGGCTTGACCACACGTGCACATCCTCATCCATACCACATTCAGTGGTTCAACAACAGTGGTAAAGTGAAGGTAATACAATCTGTGAGAGTACATTTTTCCATTGGTTCCTATCATGATGTTGCTGATTTTGACGTAGTGCTTATGCAAGCTTGCTCACTTTTATTGGGTCGTCCATGGGAATTTGATACCGACGCAAGACATCATGGTAGAAGTAATAAGTACTCTCTTATGCATAAAGGAAAGAAAATAATTTTGCTACCTTTGACACCTGCTGAAATTGTGCAATGTGAAAAAGAGCTAGCTGCAAATGAGAGGAAAGAACATGAACATGAATCTGAAAATCAGCAAGTAGTGAAGAACATTTTCCCACTTAAGAAAGAGAAGTTAGCACCTAATTCTCAGACTAAGGGAATTAAATTAAAGGATTATGTCATACTTGCAACCAAATCTGATCTTGCTGAAATTATCGATAATGATATGCTATGCTATGCTTTGATATGCAAAGACGCTTTATTTTCACTTAATGATGTATCTAGCTCTTTGCCGTCTGTTGTCACTAACCTTTTGCAGGAATATGAGGATATGTTTCCAGCTGAAATACCTCAAGGACTGCCACCTATTAGAGGGATTAAACACCAAATTGACTTCATTCCAAGAGCAACTTTACCAAATCGTGCGGCGTATAGAACCAATCCGGAGGAGACTAAGAAAATTTAACGACAAGTCCAAGATCTTTTGGACCAAGGGTATGTACGAGAAAGTCTGAGTCCTTGTGCTGTTCCTGTTCTTTTAGTTCCTAAGAAAGACGGTAGTTGACGTATGTGTGTTGATTGTAGAGCCATTAATAATATCACAATACGGTATCGTCATCCTATTCCTAGATTAGACGACATGCTAGATGAGTTGAGTGGTTCTATTATTTTCACAAAGATTGACTTGTGAAGCGGGTACCACCAGATTAGAATGAAATTAGGAGATGAATGGAAAATGACGTTTAAAACTAAATTCGGGCTATATGAGTGGTTGGTGATGCCTTTGGTTTAACTAATGCACCTAGCACTTTTCATACGTTTGATGAACGAAGTTTTATGTCCTTTCATTGGAAAATTTATGGTGGTTTATTTTGATGATATTCTGATATATAGCAAGTCATATGAAGAACACTTGAATCACTTACGTGCTGTTTTTAATGCTTTACGCGATGCACATTTGTTTGGTAACCTTGAGAAATGCACTTTTGCACCGATCGAGTATCGTTTCTTGGTTATGTTGTTACTCCACAAGGCAGTGAAGTTGATCAGACCAAGGTCGTCGTTATCCAGAGTTTGCCACCTCCTAAAACGGTCACACAAGTGCGGAGTTTTCTAGGGCTCACTGGCTTCTATCAGCGTTTTGTCCGGGATTTCAGCACCATCGCTGCACCACTGAATGAGCTTACAAAGAAGGGTGTTCCTTTTACTTGGAGCACCATACACCAACATGCTTTCGAAGCTCTCAAAGATAAGTTGACACACGCCCCTTTGCTTCAACTCCCTAATTTTTGCAAGACTTTTGAATTAGAATGTGATGCTAGTGGCATAGGTCTTGACGGTGTGTTAATTCAAGAAGGAAAACCTGTTGCTTATTTTAGTAAAAAATTAAGTGGGCCTAGTTTGGACTATTCTACCTATGATAAAGAATTATATGCTCTAGTTCGAACTTTAGAAACATGGCAATATTATTTATGGCCCAAAGAGTTCGTAATACATTATGATCATGAGTCTTTGAAGCATATTTGAAGTCAAACCAATCTGAACCGCAGACATACTAAGTGAGTTGAGTTCATTGAGTCCTTTCCTTATGTCATTAAACATAAAAAGGGTAAAGAAAATATAATAGCTGATGAATTGTCTAGGAGATATACCATACTTTCACAACTTGACTTTAAAATCTTTGGATTAGAGATAATAAAGGAGCAATATGTGCATGATGCTGATTTTAAAGATGTGTTGCTCAATTGTAAGGAGGGAAAGGGCTGGAATAAATTTGTGGTGCATGATGGTTTCTTGTACCGTACTAACAAGCTATGCATTCCAGCTAGCTTCGTTCGTCTTTTGTTGTTACAGGAGGCGCATGGAGGAGGATTAATTAATGGGTCACTTCAGCGTGAAGAAGACGGAGGACATTCTGACTCACCACTTTTATTGGCCCAAGATGAGGCGCGACGTCGAACGCTTCATTGCCCGCTGCACCACGTGCCAAAAAGCTAAGTTACGACTTAATCCTCATGGTTTATACATGCCTCTTCCTGTGCCAAGCCCGATTGACTTGTTGCCTCTTCCCGCTTCGGAGAAGGTAAATCTTGATGCTCAACAACGTGTGTTGTGGCTACAGACCAAACAGAGAGAGAGGTGTATGATAGTGGAGAGTTAGGTGAGCAATGTCCTCTTGAGTCTTTCCCAAGAGCTACGATATATATATATGTGTCCTTGTAAGGAAGGTCTTTACAATTGTACCCTTACACCGATTACACCGAGTATCCCTTCGAGGGCCACTATGCCATTGTACATATCGACCTTGTGTTTACAACCTCCTAACAGGCTAGCTGGGTTTAGGTGGGGGCCACCCCTACAACAGGAGCCTCTCATGGTGAAGGGCTTCACAGGCCGAAACCATGTTGCCGAGCCCTTTGGCCCCCTCCGTCCCTGCAGCCTATGTGTTAGTGATATGCCCTAGAGGCAACATGGAGATGTTGTATATATCACATACTATGTTTATGATACATTACTTTGTTCCTTGGAATAGACATCATCATTATTGATCAATGAGTATGTGACTTATTCATGAGACTCTTAAATACTAAAATGTTGCTATTTCTAAATGATCCCTGATCGTATATCATATGAGGAACAAATATGATTCAAAGACAAAGATCAGCATATGTATTGATTGATGATCATGTCTCATGGATCATGGTATGGTGATACCAAATCAATAATATGGACATGTGTTAGTGAACATATGTTGATAGACTCGCCATGAGACACCGCAGAGATTCCATGTGTCATCGCTGGTCTCGAGTAGTGTTTATGTAGAATCCTTAGACTTGAGATCATCATGGTTCCCATCATGAGTAGTAGCTTATTTTGGGACTACTAAACACTACTCCGTGAATCGGGTAGTCATAAAAGTAGTCTTCGGATTTGCCATAAAACATGTAGTGGGATGTGAATGATCAAGATAGAATTTGCCCCTCCTTATGGGAGAGATATCTCTGGGCCCCTCGATGTAATGGATTATGAAAGTGCATGGCCATGCCAAGGTGATTGAGGAGACAATCACAAGTTTATAATCCATCACGGAATCGAGAGAGTGATTGAGCTATTAAGAGGATGACACAGGTCTCGCCTTGAGCTCAATCTATATCGTGAGGCAAAGGGATTCGTACATGAGAGAACATTACAGGTTCAGCCAATATGATCTTTACATATACTTTGGGGTTAATATGTCTTACTAGAGGCCGCTATTAACAGGGTGACCGGAAAGGCGTTTCCGGGTCACGACCAAGTATACGTGAACCTACAGGGTCGCACGCTTAACGGGTTGGAACACTGATTCGAATATAATTTGGATATGGGCTCAATACGGATAAAGATCCGAATAGACTCCTAATGGGCCTTGGTCCGCAAGGCCCACGTGAGGAGGTCTATATATATGGAGGCGAGGGGCTGAGGGATTCGCCCTCGTTAACATCTAGCAAAACCCTAGCCGCCACCTCCCGAGCCAAACCCTAGCCGCTCACGAGTGCTAGTACACTCGCGATCGGCGCCCACCCCGGGACGTGTGGATACCGTGGAGGCGCTGCTCGCTGCGATCTTGATCGGCGTGCGTGGAGGAGACGATCTGTTCGGGACGATCGGCTACTTCCACTACTACCTCGACGCGCGTGATTGGATCGGTTTCCAATTCTTCTTCACGCGCAAGGCGTCTAAGTGGTAACGATCCATGATCCTTCCTTAGCATGATGTTCTTGGGTGCGCGGTAGAAAAGTTTTGTTTTCTCGCCCGTAGCCTCACGCGTATTCCTTTAGTGGTATCGAGCCATCTTGCTTAGTTTGCAATCGGATCAGCGCATATGTTGATATGCGATAGTAGTAGATTGGATCTATTACGCCTAAATCGTAGCACGGGTTGATGAGATCAATCGGTCATAAGGGGTTGAAATAGGTATGAGTTGACAGCATCATAAGGCCAAAAAGATTAGTTCGTGTTCCTTCTTTGATGTACGCGACTTGCCCCTACCGGCCGGAATCACCATCGGGCTAATCACGCGACAATCGATGAGATCGAGCCAACAGATCGAGGTCTTGTGTTGTGGTCTCCTCAAGTATACCGATCGCGATGATCAATATGATTGATCTAATGAAAATTGAGACATTTTGAATGGCTCGAATTTGGGTTGATTTGATCGGCTCGATAAGATTTTCATAGCGATTTCATAGATGCGATCTATGTAATTCGTGAGGTTTTCGTGGACCGCCGTGTATCCCCTTGTATAGCATCGTGGTTCACATCGTTAGGTAGAATGCGATTCTACGCCTAACTTGTTTTTGCAGGAATGGTGTGAATAGTATGGCCCTATAACTTATTTGAATGTATGAGATGTATATGATGCATGTAACATTCTGCTCATGGCTCATGTGTCATGATTATTTCAGCTATTGTTAGCTGTATATATTGTATTTAACGACTGCGTGTCGACCTTAATGCTTGAATCTATCTTTGTAATCTTCAATTTCTAGCTATTATAGGTAGTAGCCTAGTTTTGAGGTTACAAGCTTTTAAGCATGGTGGCCTAAAGGAGTGATGTGGAGGATGGAGATCGTCTACACCTACTTGGAGATGGATATCACCATTTTTGGGCCATACTACTTCACGCTTAAATGTGTTTATCTATGATGTTATCTATCTTATTCTTATGCAATGATATATGTGATATGTTGCTTTGGTAGGATAGAATCCCTCTTAAAATTAGGTGTTAATGCCCTTCCATATGCTGCACCAAAAGATAATGACCACCGCATGGTAGGTCTACCGAAGTAGAGTGCCATCGGTTATCATCATCATTTGGGGTAGATGTCGGACATCTACATGCGGAAGTATTTGGTTTACTTAACAAGGTTATCAAAATAGTTTTGGACCTTGGGGCATAGATTGGGGCCGAGGCATACTGATGTCACCCAAAGTAGAGTCACATATGGATGTGATTAGCAAGGTGTTGCTTACCCATGTTACTAGTTTTCTAGCCGTGATGCCACAGCTCACTAGGAATTAGTGAAATGAGGATCTTTACCCACTATGTAACTTAGAGAGAGTTTTTATTGCAAAACTCATAGTGGGAGTCTTTTGCTAAATAGTTTAATAAAAGATGAACATAAACATAGTGCTAAACTTTGCATATTCTTGTGTTGTAGATCATGTCACTAACGCCGCATCCAAGATTTTTAATTTGCGATCTGTTCTTGAGAAAGAAAACTCAATGGAACAAACTTTTGGATTGGTATCGCAACTTGAGAATTGTTCTCAAGTAAGAGCGCAAGGAGTATGTCCTGAGTCTCCTTACCCAAGACTTGCTCGATAATGCTACTGTGGCTGCACGGAGAGCTTATGAGAAGCAAACGAATGATTGCCTTGATGTGAGCTGTCTCATGCTTGCCACAATGTCCTCTCGAGCTTGTATAATATGAGAACACAGATGCCTACAATATCATTGTGGGGCTACGTGGTATGTTTGAGAACCAAGCAAGGGCCGAGAGGTTCAATACTTCAAAGTCCTTATTTGCGCAGCGAGCTTGCGTATGGGAATCCCACACCCTCATGTGATTAAGATGATTGGCTACATTGAGAGTCCGAAAAGCTTGGTTTTCCTTAGCCAAGAGTTGGCTATCGATGTGATTCTCCGCCGCTTCCCGAGCTTTGAGCCATTCATAATGAACTTTAACATGAACAACTGGACAAGATCCTCGGCCGAGTTGCATGGGATGCTAAAATCTGCCGAGGATAGCATTAAGAAAAGCAGCAATCATGTGATGATGATGCAGAAAGGCAAGGGCAAGCCCTATGTCAAGAGAAGCGCGGTCAAAAGAAAGAAAGCTCCTGATGCGATCGCGAGCAGTTCTAAGGCCAAGAAAGATAAGAAGGGCGATGCTCATCCTGATGCAGATTGTTTCTACTGTAAGCAATCAGGACATTGGAAAAGGAACTGCCCAAAGTACTTGGAGGATCTTAAGAAGAAGAACGGAAGTATGACTTCCACTCCAGGTATAAATGTTATAGAAATCAATCTTGCTACTTCTTCCACTAATTCTTGGGTATTTGATACCGGATCGGTTGCTCACATTTGCAAATCGTTGCAGGGGCTAATAAGAAGTAGAAGTTTGAGGAGGAGCGAAGTGGATCTTCGTGTTAGCAATGGAGCAAAAGTTGCTGCGGTAGCTGTAGGCACCATGCCATTGTCTTTACCTTTAGGATTAGTTTTGGAATTGAATAATTGTTATTGTGTTCCATCTCTTTCAAAGAACATTATTTCGCTTCATGTTTGCAAGCGTATGTTATGACTTTAAATCTATGGACAATGGTTGTTCTCTTTATTTCAAAGATATGTTCTATTGTCATACTCCATTGGTGAATGGGTTATACGCTCTTACTCTTGAAGGGTCACCGGTCTATAACATTAATGCAAAGAGGCAACGTCCAATGATTTGAATCCCACGCTTATTTGGCATCGCCGCTAGGTCACATAAATGAGAAACGCATGCGTAAGCTCCATAGAGATGGTATTCTGCACTCATTTGATTTTGAATCATTAGAGACATGCAAATCTTGTTTACTTGGCAAGATGACAAAGGCACCTTTCACCGGTCAAGGTGAACGGGCAAATGACTTATTGGCACTCGTACATACTGATGTATGTGGACCAATAAGCTTAATACCAGAGGTGGTTTTCGTGATTTCATAACTTTTATCGATGACTTTAGTAGATATGGGTATATCTACCTGATGAAGCATAAGTCCGAATCCTTTGAAAAGTTCAAGGAATTCCAAAATGAAGTGCAAAATCATTTAGGCAAGACAATCAAGTTTCTACGATCTGATCGTGGAGGCGAGTATTTGAGCCATGAGTTTGGCAATCATCTAAAGGATTGTGGAATTGTTCCACAATTGACTCGCCAGAACACCTCAATGGAATGGGGTATTCGAACGGAGAAATCACACCTTATTAGATATGGTGCGCCCATGATGAGCCAAAGTGATCTTCCGTTGTCTTTTTGGGGTACGCTCTGAAACACCCGCTCATACTAAACAGGTTCCATCAAAATCGTAGAAAAGACACCATATGAGATGTGGACAGACAACGCCCTAGCTTGTCTTTTCTTAAGATTTGGGGATGTGAGGCTTATGTAAAACGTTTACAACTGATAAGCTCACTCCTAAATCTGATAAATGCTTCTTTATCGGGTATCCTAAGGAAACAAAAGGATATTACTTTTATAATCGAGGAGAAGGCAAAGTGTTTGTCGCCTGGCATGGTGTCTTCTTAGAGAAAGAGTTTCTCTCAAGAAGGGATAGTGGGAGCACAAAGCAACTTGAAGAAATTCAAGAAACACTGATAACTTTTCAGCTCCTACAGTAACCACAACAGATGAACAAACCGTTGAAGAACTGTTGTGGACACACCAGACCACGAGGTCGAAGGTCACGCTGCACCGAGAGGTACATGTTCTTGACTACTCAACAACGGGACATATTGTTGTTAGACAACGATGAGCCTAAGACCTATGAAGAAGCGATGGTGGGACCGACTGAGAAATGGCTTGAAGCCATGAGATCCAAATTGAATCCATGCATAGTAATCAAGTTTGGAACTTGGTTGATCCACTGATGGTGTTAAAACCATTGAATGCAAATGGGTTTTCAAGAAAAGATAGACATAGATGGAAATGTTCACATCTATAAAGCGCGACAGGCCAAAGGTTTCAAACAAATTCAAGGTATTGATTATGATGAAACTTTTCGCCTGTCACAATACTAAAGTCTATTCGATCATTCTAGCGATTGCTGCATATTTCGACTATGAAATATGGCAAATGGATGTCAAAACAGCTTTCCTTAATGGAAATATGAGTGAGGATATGTACATGACACAGCCCACAGGTTTTGTCGATCCGCAATCGCTTGGAAAGATATGCAAGCTCCAAAGATCCATTTATGGATTAAAGCAGCATCTCGAGTTGGAACATTCGCTTTGATGAAGTAATCAAAGGGTTTGGTTTCATCAAGAACGAAGAAGAGCCTTGTGTTTACAAAAGGCTAGTGGAGCGCACTCGTATTTCTGATCTTATATGTGGATGACATATTACCGATCGGAAATGACATTCCTTTGCTCGAATCATAAGTCTTCATTAAAAATAGTTTCTCTATGAAAGACTTAGGAGAGGCAAGATATATTCTGGCATCAAGATCTATAGAGATAGATCAAAAAGGCTAATTGGATTAAGCCAAAATACGACATTGACAAGGTGTTGAAAAGGTTCAATATGCATGATTCCAAGAAAGGTTTTCTACCTATGTCACATGGTATAAATCTTAGCAAGAATCGTGTCCTAGTACACCGATGAGCGGGATAAAATGAATGTGATTCCATATGCTTCGCTATTGGGTCCATTATGTATGCCATGCTTTGTACACGCCCGATGTTTCAGATGCTTTAAGTGCTACGAGTAGATACCAATCAGATCCAGTGAAAGTCATCGGATTGTCGTAAAGAACATCTTGAAGTACTTGAGAAGAACTAAAGATGTGTTCCTTGTCTATGGAGGTGAGGAAGAGCTCGTTGTAAATGGTTACATCGATGCTAGCTTCCAAACCGACAAAGATGATTTTAGATCGCAATCTAGATTTGTGTTCTCGCTCGAATGGCGGTGCGGTAAGTCGAAGAGTTCCAAGCAGCAGACGGTTGCCGATTCTACAATGTGCCGAGTACATAGCATTTTCTCAAGCCGCCAAAGAGGTCGTTTGGATCAAGAAATTTATTTCGAGCTTGGTGTGATGGCTAGTGCCTCCACCCAATGGACCTCATCAGTGACAATAGTGGGGCCATTGCACAAGCCAAGGAGCCTAGATCGCACTAGAAGTCCAAGCACATTTATGGCGATTTCATCTCATCCGCGAGATAGTGGAGAGAGGCGATGTGAAGATATGCAAAGTACAAACGGATTTGAACATTGCAGATCCGCTGACAAAGCCGCTTCCACCAAAGCATGAGGCTCACACTAGGGCAATGGGTATTAGATACCTACATGGTTGACTCTAGTGCAAGTGGGAGATCATAGTGATATGCCATAGAGGCAACATGGAGATGTTGTATATATATCACATACTATGTTTATGATACATTATTTTGTTCCTTGGAATAGACATCATCATTATTGATCAATGAGTATGTGACTTATTCATGAGACTCTTAAATACTAAGATGTTGCTATTTCTAAATGATCCTCGATCGATATCATATGAGGAACAAATATGATTCAAAGACAAAGATCAGATATGTATTGATTGATGATCATGTCTCATGGATCATGGTATGGTGATACCAAATCAATAATATGGACATGTGTTAGTGAACATATGTTGATAGACTGCCATGAGACATGCAGAGATTCCATGTGTCATCGCTGGTCTCAAGTAGTGTTTATGTAGAATCCTTAGACTTGAGATCATCATGGTTCCCAACATGAGTAGTAGCTTATTTTGGGACTACTAAACACTACTCCAGAATCGAGTAGTCATAAAAGTATTCTTCGGGTTTGCAATGAAACATGTAGTGGAATGTGAATGATCAAGATAGAATTTGCCCTCCTTATGGGAGAGATATCTCTGGGCCCTCGATGTAATGGATTATGAAAGTGCATGGCCATGCCAAGGTGATTGAGGAGTCAATCACGAGTTTATAATCCATCACGTAATCGAGAGAGTGATTGAGCTATTAAGAGGATGACACAGTCTCGCCTTGAGCTCAATTTATATCGTGAGGCAAAGGGATTCGTACATGAGAGAACATTACAGTTTCAATGATATGATCTTTACATATACTTTGGGGTTAATATGTCTTACTAGAGGCCGCTATTAACAGGTGACCGAAAGGCGTTTCGGGTCACGACCAAGTATACGTGAACTTGCTGTGGTCGCACGCTTAACGGGTTGGAACACCGATTCGAATATGATTCGGATATGGGCTCAATCGATAAAGATCCGAATAGACTCCTAATGGGCCTCGGTCCGCAAGGCCCACGTGAGGAGGTCTATATATATGGAGGCGAGGGGCTGAGGGATTCGCCCTCGTTAACATCTAGCAAAACCCTAGCCGCCACCTCCCGAGCCAAACCCTAGCTGCTCACGAGTGCTAGTACACTCGCGATCGGCGCCCACCCCGGACGTGTGGATACCGGTGGAGGCGCCGCTCGTTGCGTTGTTGATCGGAGTGCGTGGAGGAGACGATCTGTTCGGACGATCGGCTACTTCCACTACTACCTCGACGTGCGTGATTGGATCGGTTTCAATTCTTCTTCACGCGCTGCGGCCGGGCGTGGTAACAATCCATGATCCTTCCTTAGCATGATGTTCTTGGGTGCGCGATAGAAAAGTTTTGTTTTCTGCTTCCGTAGCCTACGCGTATTCCTTTAATTTATTCAGCATTACTATCTGTTATTGATTTGTGTTCCACTCACATATTTGGCCTTCCAAACTCCATATACATACTTCCGGACAGCACAGTTTTTGACCCTTGCAATCGCCGGGTCACACTCTCGAGGTATCACGAACCAGCCACCGGTTGTACCACCTACTATTTGCGATGGTAAGAACACTTGTAAGAGCTTGGTAAGCCACTTCCTTTGCGGATTTCCACTGTCCTCCTTTGTAGGTGATAGGGATAATCTTTTGTTTTCCCTGTGTTTCCACTAACCATGGCAGGATACGAAGGGGCCGGGACACCGATCGACTTTAACGAGTGTGTTAGTCGCGCCAGCCTACAAGCTGCGCCGACAAACAAAATGCTTCATTCATCGATCTCGCGCGCGAATGGACACCATCGCCGCCGCCATTGCCCGGGCTTGAACACCACGTAAGGCATTGAGCGGGTGGAGCGCGAACGGTGACCTCACTGGTCGGATGGACACATTGGAGAGACGCCTGCCACCTGTCAATGACGACCATTGTCATGACGATGACACAATGTCTGATGCGGATGGCAACATTGCTCAGCGGGCGACACAAGATGCACGACTACGTCGGCGTCTTCAGCAAAACCGACATGGTATGGGAGGTAATAACCAGAACCGTCATGGTACCGACGATCCTTTTGCTAAAGTCAAATTTACCATTCCATCTTTTTCTGGTCTTTATGATGCTGAAAAATATCTTGATTGGGAGATGACGGTAGAGCAAAAGTTTAATTCTCACTTAATTCCTGAACAACATAGAGTTAGACAAGCTACTAGTGAGTTTAAGGACTTTGCTATTATCTGGTGGAATGAACTGGGTACCATGCGTTTACAACCTGATACATGGGAGCGATTAAAAGAAGCTATGCGTAATCGTTTTGTTCCTCCTTCATATAAACGTGATTTGAGAAAAAAAAATTACAGCGCATAGAACAAGGTGATAGTTCTGTTCAAGACTATTATGCTGAGCTTCAAAAGGGTATGGTGCGTTGTGGGGTTGTTGAGGAAACGGAGGATAAGATTTGTCGTTTCTACGAGAGGTTACGGCGTGAAATTCAGGACATTGTTGATTATAAAGAATTTACTATCACAACCGCTTGTTCCACTTGCTATGCTTGCAGAAAAAGAATTGCAGGGACGCAAGGAATCAGCAAAGGCAAACACTGGACGACCCTCCTACACGCCGCGAACGACTACATCGACGGGACTGCCCAAGTCTCCTTCGAGTTTTCGTTCTCCTCCACCACTTGCGACCAAGTTTGCAGCAGCGCCACCGAAGCCACCATCCACGACACGCCTTGCAGATTCTACAAAAACTCCTTTGCAGGGTCCAGCCAAGAGCTCTTCTTCCGAGGCTTCAATGGGCCGCTCCTCCAACATTCAGTGTCATCGCTGCCATGGGCTTGGTCATGTCCAGAAGAATTTCCTTCGCCAACGGGCATACATCGCCACAGAAGATGGAGGCTACATCAGCACTTCGGATGTCGAGGAGGATGATGATGATGTTGCTGCTGCCTCGGACGACAATGGCGGTGGTAATGACGACTTGGTCCTTGGTGGGGCGTCCACAGCGACGCTACGGAGCATCATTGTGCAGCGAGTCCTCAGCACACAGGTAAAACAATCCGATAAGCTTCAACGCCATAATTTGTTTCAGACTTTCTTCGCAATCAAGAATCGGCGTGCACGTGTCATCATTGATGGGGGAAGCTGCAACAACTTGGTGAGTTCTGATTTGGTCAAGAAGCTTGGCTTGACCACGCGACCGCATCCACATCCATACCATATTCAGTGGTTAAATGACTCTGGAAAAGCTAAGGTAACACAAACATGCCGAGTCTATTTTTCTATTGGTGCTTATTCTGATCATGTTGATTGTGATGTGGTTCCCATGCAAGCATGCTCTCTTTTATTGGGTCGACCTTGGGAATTTGATAATGATGCTTTACACCATGGTAGTAGTAACAAATACACTTTTATGCATAAGAGAAAGAAAGTTACTTTACTGCCTTTGTCCCTAGCTGAGATTATAGAGGCCGATAGGGAGAGAGCTGCTGCTGCTCATGATCCAAAGGAACATGTTAAATCTGAAAAACAGCAAGTAATCAATTTGAAAAATTCTATTATGCTTGCCACAAAATCAGACCTTGCTGAAATTGATGATGTTATTGATACTTGCTATGCTTCCGTGTGCAAAGATGCTTTATTTTCTCTTGATAATATGCCTTGCACTTTGCCTGCTCCTGTCACTAACCTTTTGCAGGAATTTAGAGATGTTTTTCCTGATGAGATACCTCCAGGACTTCCACCCATTCGAGGGATTGAGCACCAGATTGACTTGATCCCTGGAGCGAGTTTGCCAAACCGTGCGGCATACAGGACCAATCCCGAAGAGACTAAGGAGATTCAGTGACAAGTCCAAGACCTTTTGGACCGTGGGTACGTACGTGAGAGCCTTAGTCCTTGTGCTGTTCCTGTTCTTTTGGTTCCAAAAAAAGATGGTTCTTGGCGTATGTGTGTAGATTGTAGAGCCATTAACAACACTAATATAAGGTATCGTCATCCTATTCCTAGGCTAGACGACATGCTTGATGAGTTGTGTGGTGCTATAATTTTCACAAAGATTGACTTGCGTAGTGGATACCACCAAATAAGAATGAAACTTGGCGGTGAATGGAAAACTGTTTTTAAAACTAAGTTCGGCTTGTATGAGTGGTTAGTCATGCCTTTTGGTTTAACTAATGCACCAAGCACTTTCATGAGATTAATGAACGAGGTTTTACATCCTTTCATTGGCAAATTTGTGGTCGTTTACTTTGATGATATCTTGATTTATAGCAAGTCCATGGATGAACATTTGAATCACTTACGTGCTGTTTTTAATGCTTTGAGAGATGCACGTTTGTTTGGTAACATTGAGAAGTGCACCTTTTGCACGGATCGAGTCTCTTTTCTTGGCTATGTTGTGACTCCACAGGGAATTGAGGTTGATAGAGCCAAGGTGGAGGCGATATGGAGTTGGCCCACGCCCACGACGGTCTCCCAAGTGCGGAGTTTTCTTGGCCTTGCAGGATTTTATCGCCGCTTTGTCAAGGAATTCAGCACCATTGCGACACCGTTGATTGAGTTGACAAAGAAGGGAGTCGTGTTCCATTGGGGGCCATCACAAGAGGAGTCCTTTAATCTTTTGAAGGACAAGCTTACACACGCACCATTGCTCCAACTTCCGGATTTTGGTAAGACTTTTGAGCTGGAATGTGATGCTAGCGGAATTGGTATTGGTGGTGTTTTGATGCAAGAAGGCAAACATGTTGCCTACTGTAGTGAAAAATTGAATGGTCCTACTCTTAATTATTCCACGTATGATAAAGAATTGTATGCTCTTGTTTGTTCTTTAGAGACGTGGCAACACTATTTATGGCCTAAAGAATTTGTAATTCATTCCAATCATGAATCACTTAAGCATATTCGTAGTCAAACCAATTTGAATCGTAGACATGCTAAGTGGATTGAATTTATTGAATCTTTTCCTTATGTCATTAAACACAAGAAAGGGAAGGATAATGTGATTGCTGATGCTTTTTCTCAACGCTATACCATGTTGTCTCAACTTGATTTTCGTATTTTGGGTCTTGAAACCATTAAAGGACAATATGCTTTTGATGTTGATTTTAAGGATATGTTGTTGCATTGTAAAGAGGGACAAGTATGGAATAAATTCGTGATCAATGATGGGCTTTTGTTTAGAGCTAACCGCCTATGCATTCCAGTTGGATCCGTTCGTCTTTTGTTGTTGCAAGAGGCGCATGGAGGCGGTTTGATGGGACATTTTGGTGCTAAGAAGACGGAGGACGTTCTGGCCGCACACTTCTTTTGGCCAAAGATGAGGCGAGATGTTGAGCGGTTTGTGGCTCGCTGCACGACATGTCAAAAAGCTAAGTCTCGCTTGAATCCACATGGTTTATATATGCCTCTTCCTGTTCCTTCTATTCCGTGGGAAGATATTTCTATGGACTTTGTTTTAGAATTGCCCAGGACTAAGAGGGGGAGGGATAGCATTTTTGTTGTTGTGGATCGTTTTTCTAAGATGGCTCACTTTATACCATATCATAAAACCGATGATGCCGTTCATATTGCTAACCTCTTTTTCAAAGAGATAGTTCGTTTGCATGGTATGCCTTCTACTATTGTTTCAGATCGTGACACCAAGTTCTTGAGTCATTTTTGGCGTACTCTATGGAACAAGTTGGGTACAAAGTTGTTGTTCTCTACAACATGTCACCCACAAACTGATGGCCAAACCGAGGTGGTGAACCGCACATTGTCTACCATGTTGAGAGCTATTTTGAAGAACAATTTGAAGCTGTGGGAAGAGTGTTTGCCGCATGTTGAGTTCGTGATATAATCGAAAGCAGACACTCCACCACCAAGGAAAGTCCTTTTCGTAGTGTATGGATTCAATCCCGTGCCCCTATTGATATTTTACCTTTGCCTACTAGTGAGAGAGTTCATAATGATGCTAAGGAGCGTGCTGATTTTATTGTCAAAATGCATGAGACTACTAAGGCAAACATTGAAAAGATGAATGAAAAATATAGGATTATTGGTAGTAAAGGTAGAAAGGAAGTTAAACTTGAACCGGGTGATTTTGTTTGGTTGCACTTGCGAAAAGATAGATTTCCTGAGTTAAGAAACTCAAAATTGATGCCTAGAGCTGCTGGTCCTTTTAAGATAATTGAGAAAATAAATGATAATGCATATAAACTTGAGTTGCCACCCGAGTTCGGGGTTAGTCCCACCTTTAACATTGCAGATTTAAAGCCATACTTGGGAGAAGAAGATGAGTTTGAGTCGAGAACGACTCCACTTCAAGAGGGGGAGGATGATGAGGACATCACTCCTTCGGATGCAACCGCTGACCCTCCAACCGTTGTGCAAGGTCCAATGACCCGAGCTCGTATGCGACAATTAAATCTAGAGGTGAGCTCGTTCTTAAGCGATCCTTTTTATAGTTTTGAGAATAGATTGCTACCTAATGATGTTATCTTGCTTAGGAACATTGGAGAGGGTCATGAAGTACATGGAGAGAGGTGTGGAGGCGGAGAAGACCAGCAAGGACGTCCAAGTCAAGCCGGAGGCCCAGTCCAACTCGAGTTCGCGTCTGCCTCGGCCTTCAGGACCAGCCTGCAGTAAAACGGACGCCCAGGACGCATACGGACTCCGTTTTGGACGTTCCACATATGTATGGAAAACTAAGAAGGAGACCTTTCCAATGGCTCTGATCCCATATCAAAATTCCTTCTAAGTCAACAGGAATCATCAAAATAAGTGGACGTTCAGAATCTGTCAGGGTGCTGCGCCACCGTATTTTGGGCCGTTCGGCTTTGTATCGTATTGGAGCCCATTAGGGCGCGTCCAGGGGTTTTGCACGCCCCTCACTCCTTTATATACAGCCGCCACCCCCACCATTAGGGTTGGGTTTTGCTTAGATAAATTCTGTCTTGAACAGTTTTACCGTTCATCGGTTTGTGAGACCCCAACTTTCGAGTGCTAAACCAATACATCTGCAATTCTGTTGTGTTCTTCCTTGTTCTTGCTTGTGTTCTTCGATTCGCAGGCGAGGATTAGCCTTCTTGGCGAGGTCAACCGGGCAGCGCACGGTTGATAACCTGAGGAGACGTGGTGCTGCGATTGCGGGGTTCGGAACGTGTTGTTCGGAAGCCGGATTGATTTGTGTCGCGCCTCCACCAAATCGAACATATCCAGAACCTGTTGGAAGATCGGGACCCCGTTCCCATCATGTGGATATCTCGTTTGGGTAATATGAAGGATTTAACTTTATGCACTATTGCTATGATCTTACCATTCAAAATAAATGTCTAGTGTGGGATAGACATTACAAATGGCTTGCTGAGTACCAATGTACTCACGATTTTATGCCTACTGTTGCTCAGTCAAAGAGGAGGAACCATATCAGCAGGAGGTACCTAAAGGAGGATACTTTGACACTTCACGAATTAGGACTTCACTTCCTAATCGATTGCTTGTAGGCATGTCGAATGGCTACTGCGCTTAATTTTGTTTTACGCTGCTAATTTCTTAAGCCCTTCAGACTATTACTTGTAAGCTTGGTCATAAGGTCGTACTATGATAATTATTAATATTTGAGTATTTTCGTTTACTAATCGTGCATATAGTCGATATTTTATCTATATTTACACTGTGTTCACTAGCGTAATCTTGGACTAGTGCGGTATACACATAGAGTCCAAATTTCTATATTCAAGTCTCGAAAGTTGTGATATCAAAGTCATATCGATTGTAGGTGATTGCCTTAGCTAAAATTTAAAAGATGTTTTCTAAATTAAACCAAAAAAATTGTATATTTAATAATTTTTCTCTTCTCTTTCCTCTTTCTTAAAGTTCTTGCTCCTCGTCTTATTGTAAAATTTATTTTTTTCCAATCCCTTAAATTGACCTCTTATCCCCATAATATCCATAGAAGTCTCGAGTGTTTCATAATCAAAGAGAAGGTTGGCCTAGAATTCTTCAAGCTTTCCTATGAAGTTTGGACCAAGGAAGCACCCAATATTATTCCAAGATAAGATTAAAGACTGCCGTGAAGATTAGGAGCCATTAGACTAGAATCATGTTATAGTTTTAGCATCGTGTAGATCGTTTTGTTTTTCTTTGCAGTTGAGTGTGATGTAAACTATAGTTTTGCTTCTGGCATTATGTTGCAGTCATGCCTAAAATCTTTATTTGTGGAGTTTATTGCTTCTTTTGTTAACCTTCTCGGTTAAGTGTTTATTTAGTCTAGGTTTGCCATTAGAAATCTCTTTAGATGAGTTTACCCCTCATCTATGCTTTTCCCTCTCACCTTTTGAGCCTTGGGAAGTCAGCTCTCAGTAATTCTGTTTTCTTTCAGAATAGTGAAAAGATGGTTGATACCTGAAATTCAGCTGGACATAGTCAGATTAATCAGGATCCAGGAAGTAGCACCGCCAATCCATCGACTCAGGGACTGCAAGCAACCCCAATGGGATTAGATCTAGCACTCAGTCAGTTCATGGCAGCCCAGACACAGTTGATACACACCATGATGCAGAATATAAATGCCATGATGAATCGACAAAATCAAGTAGCAGTTGCACCTCAGCCAGTTAGACAACAATCCAAGTTTGCAGAGTTCATGAGGATGAGACCGCCCACCTATTCCTGGTCTTCCAAGCCTTTGAAGGCGAACGATTGGATTCGTTTAGTTGAGAAGAAGCTAAACCTCACTCAGTGCACTGATCGAGAGAAAGTGCTCTATGTCGCCTATAAGTTGGAGGGAGTCGCCGTAGAGTAGTGGGAGAACTACTACGCCACTCATGAGAACCAGATATCATCTCTTGGGCTGAGTTCACAGCAATATGTCGTCATGCCCATATCTTAGATGGGGTGATTGAAATGAAGAAACAAGAGTTCTGCTTATTGCAGCAGAAGAACATGTTAGTTAGTGGATATCTCAATAAATTCACTCAGCTAGCTCGCTATGCAGTAGAGGATGTTGTAACTGACGATGCCTACAGAAGAGGCTCAAGAAAGGATTTAACCCAGCGCTCACAGTTCAAGTGGTGGGGAAATGATTGTGCAAGTTTTTAGAGTATGGTGGACAAAGCAATGCTCATTAAAGAAAGTTTTCGTGAGCTAGAGGAGTCTCGCAAGAGAAGGATGATGCAATAAGCATCTCATCTGCATCAGTCTAAGAAAGCTCATTTTAGCACATACCAACCCGCTCGTGTGCCGCAGCAGTCAGGATTCAGGACACCCGCATCAGCACCCCACTAGTTTTAGTCAGGACCCCGTCCTAGTGGATCAAGTAGTTAGCAACAGAGGAATGTCAACCCTGCAACATCAGTTACTTGTTTCAAGTGTCATGATCTAGGATACTACGCTAGCAAATGCCCTTAGAGACACCTCGACGCCAGCTCGTTTCAACTTGGGAGCTACGCTAGATCAGACCCTTGCTTTAGGACCAAGATGTGGATCGTCCCAAGTGTCAGGTCAAGCCAGTCGGGTGCCCCAGTCAGTTGTGTATGGTCAAGTGAACTATATCACTACAGAGAAGGCTCAAGCATCGTCAGATATTGTGATCGGTAAGTTCCTAGTAAATTCAGTTCCTCCTACGGTTTTGTTTGATTCTAGAGCTTCGCATTCATTTGTTTATCAGAGATTTATCTTCAAACAACGGTTGAAAATTATTGTTCTTGGATCTGTTCTTCTGGTTCAATCCCTGAGTTTCGAGTTGAGTACAAACCTAGGTTGTCTAGAAGTCAAGATAGCTATTCAAAGAGTGGAGTTCTCAACTGATCATGTTGTGCTGGATATCCAATCTTTGGATGTGATTTTGGTAATGGATTGACTTAAGAAGTAATAAGCAGTGTTGGATTATGGAAGTAGAGTCGTTACCTTGATCAGTTCAGATGATAGAAAAGTGAATTTTGCAGCTAATATGAGTTTATCAGAGAAGGTTATAATTTGCCAAAGTAAAAGGATCATGTTAGAGGATGTGCCAGTTATCAGGGAGTATCCCGATATATTTCTAGATGATCTTTCCAGAATGCCACCTGATCGAGAAGTTGAGTTTTCGATTGAGCTAATACCTGGTACTTCGTCGATTTCTAAGAGACTATATCGGATGCCTGCTATTGAGTTGGCAGAATTGAAGAAACAAATTCAGAAGTTGTTGGATAAAGGTTATGTCAGACCTAGCTCATCTCCGTGGGGAGCGCTAGTGTTGTTTGTTAAGAAAAAGGATGGTAGTCAGCGTATATGTGTGGATTACTGAGTACTCAATGAGGTCACTATCAAGAATAAGTACCCTTTGCCCAGGATCTTCGTTTGATCAGCTTAAGGAAGCTAGAGTGTTCTTCAAGATTGACTTGAGATCAGGATACCATCAGATAAAAATTCATCAATAGGATATACCTAAGACAGCTTTTTCAACACGTTGTGGTCTCTACGAATTCACAATGATATTAATGTGACGATGGCCCGATCTTCCGAGAGATACTGATAAGTCGATTGTGGAGAACTCGACGTTGATGATCAAAAGGCTCCAACCAAAACAGATCGATCCCCTCGCAATCACTACACCCCTGCTCCGATGATTATCAACCGTGCCGAACGCGGTTGACCTCGCCAAGAAGGCTATCTCCTACAAGCGAATCGAGAACACAAGCAAGAGAGTAGAAGATGCAATATGAAATTATATTACGGATAAATATTAAATTCACAAGTTGGGGTTTCTCAACCGGACGTGCGGTGAGACTACTAAGCAGAATAAACTCTTAAGAAAAACCCGAGGAAAACTAAAGGGGTGCGACCTCCTTAAAAAGGTGAGGGGGGAGGCCGCACTTAACTAATAAAAGGGGGGTGCGGTACTATTACAGGACTCGATTACAAGGCTCAAGGCCCACTTTCATTCGGACTAGAAAAGTGACGCAAATTTTTTTGTAGTTTCTGATTGGCTCGGGTGGAATTTTGAGGTGAGACCAGATTCATCTGAAAGTAGACTCCAATATCTTTCCAACGAGTACTCACGGACCCCGAGAAACCTTTTGGATCAAAAGTTATGGCCATTTCAAGTAGGCGCTGTCAAGCAGTCTGAATCTGAGTCGAACTCGCGAATATGAGTTGGATTGCGCTTAACGGTTCCACTTCTACACTTGAGCTTGCGTGATTCTTCTCAATGGTTCATGATAGTTGAGTTGATGATCACGTGCCCGAGTAATTGGACCTTACCCATCATTCATGGAAGCAGTAAGAGGAGTGTTCATATTAGTAGAAGTGATGTCCTCATCAGATATCCTTTGGTTTAACCAATACCCCCACTTACTTTATGTACCTGATGAACAATGTGTTCATAGAGTATTTGGATAAGTTTGTCGTCGTGTTCATTGATGACATTTTGATTTACTCGAAGGGTGAGAAATAACACGAGGAACATTTGAGACTAGTTTTGCAAATGTTCAGGGAGCATAAGCTATATGCCAAGTTCATCAAGTGTAAATTTTGGATGAACGAAATTGCTTTCCTAGGCCATGTCATGTCAGTAAGGGGAGTTACAGTTGACCCCACAAAAGTAAAGGATGTGTTTGATTGAAAGTCACCATCGTCAGCAACGTAAGTCAGAAGTTTCCTTGGAATTGCTGGTTATTATCGTCACTTCATCGAAGGATTCTCCTATGTAGCCAAGCCACTTGCACAGTTGTTAAAAAAGAAAAAGAAATTTGTTTAGACGCAAGAATGCAAATAGAGTTTTTAAAAGCTAAATGAGTGTTTGACTACAGCCCTAGTGCTAGTATTGCCAGACATTAATAAAGATTTTGAGATCTATTACAATGCTTCTTGGAAAAGTTCAGGATGTGTGTTGATGCAAGGCAAAAGAGTGGTAGCTTATACTTCGTATCAGTTGAGCCCACATGAAGAAAATTACCCTATGCATGATTTGGAGTTAGCAGCCGTAGTGCATACTTTAAAGATTTAGCGTCATTATCTTATGGAAAATCGATGTAAGATTTATATGGATTATAAGAGTTTGAAGTATAATTTCATCTAGACCGACCTCAATATTAAGCAAAGGAGGTAGTTGGAGTTGATAAAGGTATTGGAATACGCGTAGGCTACGAAAGCAGAAAACAAAACTTTTCTATCGCGCACCCAAGAACATCATGCTAAGGAAGGATCATGGATCGTTACCACTTAGACGCGCAGCAGCAATGAAGAAGAATTGAAACCGATCCAATCTCGCCGAGGTAGTAGTGGAGGTAGCCGATCGTCCCGAACAGATCGCTCCTCCACGCACGCCGATCAAGATCGCAACGAGCAGCGCCTCCACCGTATCCACACGTCCGGGGCGGAACGCCGATCGCGAGTGTACTAGCACTCGTGAGCGCTAGGGTTTGGCTCGGGAGGTGGCGGCTAGGGTTTTGCTAGATGTTAATCGGGACGAATCCTCCGCCCCTCGCCTCCATATATATAGACCTCCTCACGTGGGCCTCGTGGACCGAGGCCCAATAGGAGTCTATTCGGATCTCTATCCGAATTGAGCCCATATCCGAATCATATTCGAATTAGTGTTCCAACCCGTTAAGCGTGCGACCACAGAGGTTCACGATACTTGGTCGTGACCCGAAACGCCTTTCAGCTACCATGTTAATAGTGGCCTCTAGTAAGACATATTAACCCCAAAGTATATGTAAAGATCATATCACTGAACTCTGTAATGTTCTCTCATGTACGAATCCCTTTGCCTCACGATATAGATTGAGCTCAAGGCGAGACTTGTGTCATCCTCTTAATAGCTCAATCACTCTCTCGATTCCGTGATGGATTATAAACTCGTGATTGACTCCTCAATCACCTTGGCATGGCCATGCACTTTCATAATCCATTACATCGAGGCCCAGAGATATCTCTCCCATAAGGAGGGGCAAATTCTATCTTGATCATTCACATCCCACTACATATTTCATGGCAAACCCGAAGACTACTTTTATGACTACCCAGTTACGGAGTAGTGTTTAGTAGTCCCAAAATAAGCTACTACTCATGTTGGGAACCATGATGATCTCAAGTCTAAGGACTCTACATAAACACTACTTGAGACCAACTGATGACACATGGAATATCTGCAGTGTCTCATGGCAGGTCTATCCAACATATGTTCACTAACACATGTCCATATTATTGATTTGGTATCACCATACCATGATCCATGAGACATGATCATCAATCAATACATATGCTGATCTTTGTCTTTGAATCATATTTGTTCCTCATATGATATACGATCAGGGATCATTTAGAAATAGCAACATCTTAGTATTTAAGAGTCTCATGAATAAGTCACATACTCATTGATCAATAATGATGATGTCTATTCCAAGGAACAAAGTAATGTATCATAAACATAGTATGTGATATATACAACATCTCCATGTTGCCTCTAGGGCATATCACTAACAAAAGGATTATAATATTGGAATACATTATCACCTAGGAAAGGCTAATGTGGTAGCAGACGCTTTGAGCAAAAGGATTTATTGCAATACAGTGATGATCAAGGAAAGTCAACCAGCTTTATATTAGGAATTTTAGAAGCTTAACTTGGATTTGGTTGAGGAAGGATTCTTAACCACAATGAAGTTGCAGCCAACTTTGGATAGTCAGATTCGTCAAGCTTAGGCAGAGGATGAGAATATTCAGCGGATCAAGATTAATGTGAGTAATGGTAAAGCATCAGGTTTAACAGAGGATGTCAAAGGAACCTTGTGGTTGAGCGATTGTGTGTGCCAAATAAAAAGGAGTTGAAACAGTTGTTGCTCAAGGAAACCTATGAGTTGTTGTACTCAATTCATCCAAGTAGTACCATGATGCATCAAGATATGAAGGACAAATATTGGTGGCCAAGCATGAAGCGTGAGATAGCAGAGTATGTTGCACTTTGTGATGTGTGTCAAAGAGTAAAAGCTGAGTATCAAAGACCAACATGTTTGCTACAACCGCTAAGGATTCCCAAGTGAAAGTGATAAGAAGTTGGCATGCATTTTATTATAGTATCGCCTAAGACTAAGGATGGTTACGATTCAATTTGAGTAATTATGGATCAATTAACAAAGGTTGCTCATTTTATTCCAGTCAAAACAGCCTACGCAGCTGATAAATTGGCAGAGTTATATATGTCAAGAGTTGTGAGTCTCCATGGAGTGCCTACATAAATAGTATCAGATCATGGATCATAGTTTACTTCATGATTTTGGAGAAGTTTCTATGAACCTATGGCTATCTATCTGAATTTTAGTACAGCTTATCATCCCAGACCGATGGTCAGACTGAGCGTGTGAATTGGATTCTTGAGGATATGCTAAGAGCTTACGTGTTAGATCATAGAGCCGAGTGGTATAGTTATTTACCTTTCGCAGAGTTCTCTTACAACAACAGTTACCAGACCAGTTTGCAAATATCACTATTTGAAGCTCGTATGGCAGAAAATACAGAACCCCTCTCAATTGGAAAAAGATGGGGGAAGGTCAAGTCTTTGGGCTAGATTGTTTAAAAGAAGCTGAAGAAAAAGTTTGACTAATCTAGGAGAGGTTAAGAACTGCTCAGGCTAGATAGAGAAGCTATGCGGATACTCGTCATCGAGAGTGGAGCTTTGAGCTAGGTGATTATGCGTATCTCAGGTTTACACTGTTCAAGAGTGTTAAGAGATTTCAAATGAAAGGAAAGTTTGCACCAAGGTATATGGGACCTTTCAAGACATTAAAGCACAGGGGAGAGGTTGCTTAACAGTTAGAGCCACTTGCGTCCTTCAGTGGGATACATGATATCTTTCATATGTCCTAGTTGAAAAAGTGTTTGTGTGTGCCAGAGGAGGCAGTGCTAGTGGAAGCCGTTGATCTCCAGGAGGATCTGTCTTACAAGAACACCCTGTCAGAATCTTGAAAGTGTCAGAGCATGTGACCAAGAGTAAGGTTGTCTGTTTTTGCAATGTTCAGTGAAGCAAGCATTCCGAGGAGGAGGAACACGAGGAGAATCTCAAAGCAGAATTGTAAAACCTATTCTCTTAGTGAGCCAGAATCTCCGGGTCAAGATTACATTTAAGGGTGGGAGGTTTATAACATCCTGATTTTCAAAGTTTATTTGAAGCTTTTAAAAGAAATGTCACTATTTGGATTTTTCTAGATTTAATACGACCTTATATTGAATTTTTAAAAATTAAAAGGATTTAATATAACTAAAATAAGTACTAACATTTGCTAAAAATATTTTATTTGGGTTCCTTGTGCTGCAAGGAATTTTTCTATATTTTTTGGGTTTTTCTGGATTTATTTGCTATTTTTTGGAGCTCTTTTGATTTTTCTTAAATTTTTAATCCGATCTTCTCGACGTAGGATAGATACTCACGGGAGTCTTAATGAATCATAATGATCCTCCAACGCCAGTGGAAGGGATGAACACCCTCTAATCCACCAAAACACATGTCGATTTCGCCGACCACCCAATTCCCAATGGAAAGGATGAATGATCTTGATTGAAGAAACTCCCTAATTCCTCACGGAACTTCAACAGCAAAGGAATAACTCAAGCACGAACAATAGTAGATTAATTCTCAAAGGTGGTCTGCCCAACAGTGGTAGAGTACAAGGGTTTTTATAGTGCCTTCCCTAGCACACATAAGGAAAACCTTGGCCGAATCAATTTCTTATTCGATCAAGATTTTCTAATCCAACTCCTTAAATTTAGCTATTCAGACTCCTTTAATTTTGGGCTAAGCCCCTATCTGAATACAACACCGAAACTTTAGATGGGCTCAGACACGTTTTGGTACGCAGACCATATCTTTCTCACGCCATGGAATGTGTGATCATGTGGCTGCTTGGTTTTCAGCTTCCCTGGCCGCATGGCAATCTTGTGAACTCCTTTCTTTAGGTTTTCTGTCCAAGCTTTGTTTCTCAAGTCTTCACATGAGTCATACCTAAGAATACATAACATACTAGCATTAGGTAGTATCCCAAACTCATCATCAACTAAAGGAAACTCCTTAAGAAACAAAATCACATATTTGTTTAAAAGTTATGCATGCTTGGAGTGGAAGATGTGTATGTAGTGGGGATGTCCTAATCATCTCACCCCTCTTGAAAAGAAGTCATCCTCAACTCTATATCTTCTTTCCCAAAGAATGGTGATAAATTAGCAACATTAAAAGTAGAGCTCACTCTATAGTCATCTCCCAGAAGCTCTATCTTGTACGCATTATCATTGATCTTGTCAAGTACTTTAAAAGGATCATTACCACGGGGCACTAATTTGGATTTTTGCTTCTCTGGAAAGCACCTAGTTCCAAAAGCATTTTCTTGCGAGATTTATTAGCCTTGGAAGCATAAGCATGTATCTTCTTTATAATTACCTCTTTAGTCTTTTTATGGAGCTTTTTCACAAAATTAGCATGCTTTGAAGCCTCCGTATTAGCACGTTCTTGTAAGGGAAGTGGCATTAAGTCAAGTGGTGTGATTGCTTTGAAGCCACACACCACCTCAAAGGAACATAATTGAGTTGTAGAATGCACTACCCTATTATATGCAGATTCAACATGTGGTAGACAATCTTTTCACTCTTTAAAATTCTTTTTGACCATCGTATGCAGCAGCATTGAGAGTGTATGGTTCACCACCTCCGTTTGTCTATCTGTTTGTGGGTGACAGGTCGTTGAAAATAATAATTTGTCCCAAACTTGACCCTCAAAGTCTTCCAAAAGTAGCTCATAAATTTGACACCACAAAGTCTCCCTGAAAAATAGGTCAGCTACATGCGACACATCATCACTATTATGATAGGAAATAAAATATGTCATCTTAGAAAATCTATCCACAACAACAAAAATAGTATCCCTCCCCCTCTTAGTCCTAGGTAATCCCAACACAAAATCCATTTTGATGTCTTCTCAAGGAGCACTAGGAACTGGAAGTGGAGTATACAAACTATGTGGATTGAGTTTTAACTTCGCCTTATCGCACGTGATGCATCATTGAACAAACCTCTCGACATCTCGCCTCATCTTAGGCCAACAGAAGTGATCGCTCAACATCATGTATGTCTTCTCTCTTTCAACTTATCCCATCAGTCCTCTTACATAAGACTCCTATAATAGTAGCAAACACACAAAAGAGTCTGGAACGCATAGCTTCTTCACGCGAAAGAGAAAACTATCATGAACATGAAACTTATCCCACCCTTTGCTATCTTTGCAATTAGAATATGGCGTTAAAAAGTCATAATCAGAAGTATATAATTCCTTCAAGCTTTCTAATCCTGGAACCTTTACTTCCAATTGAGTGAAAAGCACATGTTTTCTAAACAATGCATTAGCTACCACATTTTCTTTGCCCTTTTTGTATTTGACAATGTAAGGAAAAGTTTCAATGAATTCCACCAACTTAACATGTCTACGATTCAATTTTGCTTGGCACTTCAAATATTTCAAAGCTTCATGATCAGAGTGTATGATAAATTCCTTAGGCTAAAGATAATGTTGCCAAGTTTCTAGCACACACAAGAGCATATAATTCTTTATCATAAACTGGTTAATTCAATTGTGCAACATGAAGTTTCCCACAAAAATATGCAACGGGTTTTCTTTCTTGCATCAAAACACCACAAATACCTATTCCACTAGTATCACATTCAATCTCAAAAGTTTTAGTGAAATCAGGCAAAACAAGCAATGATGCTTCAGTCAAATATTTATTCAACTCAGCAAAGGCTTTGTCTTGTTTTTCTTCCCACTCAAAAGTGACTCTCTTTTTAGTTAATTCATTTAATGAGGTAGTAATGGTGCTAAAGTCTTTCACAAATCGTCGATAAAAGCTAGCAAGCTCATGGAAGCTACGAATTTGACTAACATTTACTGGAGTAGGCCAATTTCAAATAGCTTCAATTTTATATTCATCTACTTCAATATCTTGAGCTGAAACAAAATAGCCTAGGAACATAATCTTACTAGTGCAAAAGGTACACTTCTCGAGATTAGCATACAATTGTTTCCGCCTAAGCACCTCTAACACTTCTTTGATGTGTTTAACATGATCATCCAAAGAGCGTCTATATATCAAGATATCATCAAAATAAACTACCATAAATTTTTCAATAAAATACATCAAGATATGGTTCATTAAGCGTAAAAAAGTACTAGAAGCATTTGACAACCCAAAAGGCATCACTAACCATTCATACAAGCCAAATTTTGTTTCAAAAGCAGTTTTCCACTTATCACCATATTTCATTCTTATTTGATGGTATCCACTACGAAAGTCAATCTTTAAAAAAATAGTAAAACCACTTAACTTATCAAGCATATCATCTAGCCTAGAAACAGGATGACGATAGCGAATAGTTATGTTGTTGATAGCTCTATAGTCTATGCACATTCGCCAAATACCATCATTCTTACGAACAAGAATAACAGGAATGGCACAAGGGCTGAGACTCTCACGTACGTACTCTTTGTCCAAAAGTGCTTGTACTTGCTGCTGAATCTCTTTTGTCTCCTCAGGGTTGGTGCGATATGGTGGTCGGTTTGGCAGAGAGGCTCTTGGAACCAAGTCAATCTGATGCTTAATACTTCGAATGGGTGGTAGTCCAGCGGGTACCTCCTCCAGAAATACATCGTCATAAGTCTGCAAAACATGAGAGACAGCACTAGGAAGAAAGGTTGAGTCATTAATAGTCATCCAAGTTTCTTTATATAGCAACACAAAGTGAAACATAGTGAGGTCTTCTTTCATCTCCCTTAACTCAGATTTTGTTGCCATCATTACTAACTTTTTCTCTCTCTCAATTTTAGCTTTCCCACTTAATTTTAATTTTCTCTCTCGCTCACCCTATATGAAATTTCATTCTTTTGTTCCTTCCCTCTCTCACCCCCTATTTGCACTGCTTTCTTTTGAGTATTTGCAATAACAATTTGAGAAGGGGTCATAGGCTGCAATGTTATTTCTTTGCTATTCCACATAAATTTATATTGATTTGTTCTACCATCATGAATCACCGACCTATCATATTGCCATGGCCTTCCTAAAAGTAAATGACAAGCATCCATAGAGACCACATCACACTTCACAATATCTTGGTAATTACTAATCTAAAAACTAACATCAACAGTGTACCCAACATTCATAGAACCATCATTATTCAACCATTGAATTTGATATGGATGTGGATATTTCTTGTATTTCAATCTAAGTTTGTTGTAAAGTTCTTTACTAACTAGGTTATGACAACTACCTCCATCAATAATAACCTTGCAATACTTACCATCTTTGCTTACCTGAGCTCTTGTTTGAAAAAGATTGCAGCGCTGTTCATGGTTGGATTTGATTTGAACGCTCAATACCGAAAGAGTGTACATAAGGATAGGACCAGACTTGGGGTCACAATACCCATCCCCATGTGTTTCCTCTTCTCTTTCTCCCCTTGACCATCCTCATTCGCTCCAAAATCAGCAAGGTACTCTCCATCTTCATCACTAGCATAATCATATTCTCCATTCTCAGTTATCAACATTACCTTGTTATTTGGACAATCTTTTTGCATATGTCCGCGTCTAAGATACTTGAAGCATTTGATGGAGCTACTCTTGGCCCTAGAACCAATTGAAGATGATGAAGAAGAGGCTGGCTCTCTCTTTGAAATAGAAGGAGTGACATTCTTTGCACTTGGAGAGCACGTGTAATAGGAGAAAAACTTTCACTAGAGAGATTAGTTTTAAATGAATTGAAATAAGATGTGGATTTATCTCTTATTGGTGCTGTTCGGGGCATGAAAGATGATGTTCTTGTTGTCCTCATGTTTTGTTGCAGTTATCTTTCAGCCTTAGTTGATGCGCCAATTCTACTGTGTTATTGTAAGGCTGAAATTCAGTGATGCGCTTGATGGGAGGGTATAAACCAGCAAGAAATCGTGCCATTATTTGCTCTTCATGCTCATATACATTAACTAGAATCATGGCTATTTCCATCTCCATATAATACTCTTCCACCGTGAAGGTGCCGTACTTCATTTCCTATAATTTGTCAAATACATCACGTTTATAATGTTTGAAAACAAATCTTGCTCTCATGTGGTACTTCATCTCTTCCCATGTAGTGATGGGAGGCTCGTCTACTCTTTTCTTTGATTTTGAACTTGTTCCTACCATATAAGTCCCGCTATGTGAATTTTCTTCTCAAAATAATTATGCAAGTGGAACACCTTGTCCACCTTAAGCTCCCAAGTAAGGTACTCCTCGGGATCATGTGTACATGAAAATGCTGACATGGTAAATTTAAGCTTACCAAACTTCTTCTTATTTAGTTATTCATTGCCGTTTCGGTTATGATGGTGGTAGCCATCGTTGTAGTGAAGAAAATCGTCGTCGTCGAAACGAGGTACTCCTCCACCACGACCTCCATGTCCATGGCCCCTACTCGGACCATGGAAGCCGCCCCCTTCACCTCTCCCAGGTTGGGGTGGACGATTAGCATTGGCCACCACACGATCTCACCTGTGTTGAGCTTCTAGTCCGCCTCGAGCTGCGCCTACTCTCTCAACTCGTGGAGGTAGGGCACCCCCATGATGAACACTGCCTTCCTCTTGTTGTGGTCGAAGTGCGCGCACCACATTGTTCGCAATGTTGGTACGTAGTACATTCATTTGTTAATTCATCTCGATGTGCATGTCTTGGTGGAGTTGTAGATCTCCGCCTTGAGTTGCTCCTCTAAGGTAGAAGTAGTGGCAGCAAACTCATTGCGCAATGTTCCCCTCAAAGCTTGGAATTGAAAACGAGTAACCAGGGAAATCAGATCATGCTCCTCTCCAATATTGTTTCACAATATCTACACAATCTGAATTTCACGATGTTGTTGAATTAAGTAATAATCTAAGCTAAAAAACTCTTGTATATGTGCTGATTCAGAAGATATAAGTGAAGTGTATGAACGTACACGCAATGATCAATGTGACTCAATGCAAACAAAGGAATGAGCTAAATGAAACAATCAGGAAATATTAGCTCATTTTGCATCAAGTACTAGGAGATACGCTAGCCAATTGCAATATTAAGAAAATAAGGGCACAAGATTGTTCAAGAAAATTAAATATTCGAACTGAATTTATAGTACAAAACACCCACCCAAGTTCAGCACTTTTCTCACTTTTTTCTTTCTTTTTTTTTGCCCTCTTTTTTTGCTACCTAGCAATTGACTCAAGTAGACTCAAAATCTCGTTGAGTCTAATAAGTTATATGAGTCACAAACTTTTTCAAAAATGCAGGGGGGTATAAAGGTAAATAAAAGATTCACTTTCTCTCTCTCTCTCTAAACTTTAAATTTTTTGATCGACCGAGTGAGTGAAGCATAAGTCTAATGTTCAGTTGAGAGTAAATTATTCAAGACCAGCCGACGATGCAATATCAATGACTAGTCTCAAGTGTTCAAAGGATTTGAGTGAAGATTGGTTTGTATGGTGTTCGGCTGTTTCAATTGCGCATGGCAAGGAATTCAAGGAAACCAACCCGAACACAAACTCTTTTCTTGGATTTCGGATAGTACTTCCCTAGAGTTGGTTTCGGAAGGCAATATCTCAAAGAGTTTAGACGAGGACAGCTAGCCAAACCGACTTGAATTCTACAATTGTACTTGGATTGCCCTTGGAAGAATTGTAGACACACGCTAAAAAGGCGGCTAAGGTTTGGGGTACGGCTACCCACCAAGAACCGAAAGCAAGATTGAATCTATCATTTTTTTGAGCTAATTGAAGGATCAACTAGCAGATTTTCAAAGGTTTAAAATAACAACGATTAAGCAATGCAAAAGGACACAAAGATCAGCACGTAAACAAAATTTCTAATAGATTAAAACTTAATAAAACTCACACGAAATAACAGATTAAACTAGGGTTTGTATTTTTTTATGAGGCAATTTTTGGCTATATGGACTATAGGACAACAAGTAATAAACTGAAATTAAAAGAAATAAGATCCTACCGAGTAATCCACGCTTCGATACCAAGATGATACAGGTCACCTGATCTTCTTGACGTAGGATGGATGCTCACAGAAGTCTTGATGAATCGCAATGATCCTCCAATACCAGTGCAAGGGACGAACACTCTTTAATCTGCCAAAACACACTCGCGTCAATTTCGCCGACCACCAAGCGAAGATCTATCGTGCACCCAATTTTCAGCGGAAAGGATGAATGATCTTGATTGAAGAAACTCCCTAATTCCTCATGGAACTTCAGTAGCATAAGAAAAACTCAAGCACGAATAATAGTAGATTAATTCTCAAAAGTAGTCTGCCCAACAATGGGAGAGTACAAAGGTTTTTATAGTGCCTTGCCTAACACACATAAGGAAAGCCTTGGTCGAATCAATCTTTTATTCGGTCAAGGTTTTCTAATCCAACTCTTTAAATTTAGCCATACTTATAGTCTCGTTAGGATCATGATCAGATAAGAACAAATATTTATTTTGACTTAATGAGATATTGAATTGTGGTTCGTGCCACAATTATAAAATTTGTGTACCATGACATTAGTATATCATTGGTATTGGTTATACAAAATTGGTTCTCACTTGAGCTAGTGATCATGCAGTAAAGGGAAAAGTGTGGATTCACTTTGAGGGATGTGGATGTCTTGCCTGGGTAATGTCAAAGGACTTAACTTTGTGCGCTATTGATCTGAGTCTTTTCGTGCAAACCACATGGCTAATATGTGATAGATCTGGCTGATTAATTTGTGATATTTCAATTCCAATTTCACCACTCAATTGAACATGGTTGTTGATTTTATGAGGCGCAAGAAAGGGTAATTATCGACTAGGTGGTTAACCTACTCTATGGCGAAACCTTAGCAGGCGGAATTAGGTTGAGGTTGAACATTGTAAATGCTTTGATGTGACTTTTTTAACATGTGTATAATCACATTGTGTGGGTACAGTTGTACAACCTCTATAGAGTGTAAAACTATTCGAATAGCCGTTTCCATAATTATGGACAATACTCGGTGATTTCATACGAGGAGTAATTATTTCATAAAACTTGGGTTAAATAACTTTCGAAAATGGACAAGTAGTTAACTGGTGGTTTATTAAGTGGATGGTTAGTTCATTTATGGTCTATTTAATTCCTTTGGTTATTTATTATTATTTTATTTAAAGTTTACTTTCAATTTATTTATTGTATTTACTTTAAATTACTACTTTCTATAAAATAACCTTTCAGCTATCCATTGGTAACCTTGCACACTATATTGCATTCTTTGCTACAAATGCCTTGCTGAGTACTAATGTACTAACGGCTTTATGGCTACTATTGCTCAGTTGAAGAGAAGGACCCATATCAATAGAAGGTACCTGAAGGAGGATACTTCGATAACTTCACGGATTAGAACTTTGCTTCCTAATCAATTGCTTGTGGGCATGTCAAATGGCTACTGCGCTTAATTTTGTTTTCCGCTGCTAATTTCTTAAGCCTTTCAAGCTATTAATAGTAAGCTTGACCATAAAGTCGTACTTTGATAATTATTAATATTAGAGTCTTTTCCTTTATTAATAATGTGTATAGTTGATATTTCATCTATATTTATACTGTGTGCACTATCGTGATCCTGGACTAGTGTAGTATACACAGAGAGTCCAGGTTTGCATATTCGGGTGCCGACACTAAAGTAGCCAGGCAATTGATTTGCTAATGCCTGCAAATCAATGATCTTCTTAACTTCTCAATTTCCTTCACAAATGTGTGGGTCATGTGCATGAATTTCTGTGGCTTGCCACGTAATTGTTCGGTATTTTTCATCAAGGGGTTGATTTACTCCCCCAAATGTCGGGAAACTATTCTCATCAAATATACTATCAGCAAAACGGGTGATTTGGAAATCTCCTATCATCATATCCAAATACATGATTATGGATGTTGTCTCATAGCCAACTATATCCTAGACTTTCGGAGAGGGCCCATTGCAGTACGCTTTGGTGGGGGTATAGATACATAAACTTGGCACCCAAATCTACGGAGATGAGAGATTTTTTGTGATAATCCTTGTGCTAGTTGCATAGATGAATGGATGTTATATGCCGATGATCTAAAGTTGATGAAAGTTGCAGCATGTAGGACTGTGTGTCCCCAATATGTAGTCGGTAAATTACAATTCTACAAAAGTGGTTGGACAATAAACTTAATCTTTTTAAATAATGCCTCTACTAATTCATTCTGGGTGTGGACATGCGGGACGGAGTACTCAACTTTAATTCCCATTGCCATGCAATAATTATCAAATACCTTTGAAGTAAATTCTCTGGCATTGTCAATTCTTATGGATCTTATATTATGATTAGGGAAATTATTTCTAATTTAAATTATCTACGAGATCAGTTTTGCAAAAGCATAATTTCTCGTACATAATAAATATACGACAACCATTTCGAGGAAGCATTGATCAGCATCATAAAATATTTAAATAGCCCCAACAAAATTTGTATAGGACCGCAAATATTTCCTTGGATGCATTCCAGGAATGCAGGGGCGTTATCCTTCACTTTCAGAGCAGAACATCTAGTAATTAATTTTCTGGTGGCACATATGGAACACACAACATCTTCCTAATTTGGGAAATTCTTTACATCGATAATATGTCCCTGTGAGTTGTTAATTATATTTCTCATCATCCTAAGACCTGGGTGGCCTAATCTATCATGCTAGAGACAGAAAAGTTCAGAGCTTCTAAATACAGTTTTCAAGGCAGTATAGACTGCGAGTGCCTTAATATTTATATTGTGTTGCTTAGATTCAAATGAAGAAAGTTTTTCTAATATTTATATACTTTGCTTCATACTTTGTAACACTCTTTTGTGATAACACTTCTGCTATTAACATTGCTAAGAACCCAGTGCAGCACTCTCGGACCAAGCACATCGATATCAGATATCATTTTCTTAGAGACCATGTGGAGAAGGGTGATATAGTGCTCCAGTTTGTGGAGAGTGATCACCAGTTGGCTGATATCTTTATCAAACCATTGGATAGCTCTAGGTTTTCAGTTCTGAGGGGAGAGCTTGGGGTGGTTTGTCCTTATGGACTGTTATGAGGGGGAGCTTTATACTTTACTGCTGATTATGCTCTTACTCCTTTCTGCTGCATAGCATTCGGGGTGCATTGGGATTAGTTCTTTTAGCATAGGTTAGAATGGTCTTCTTGTCTAGTCGCTTAGACTTCTGCTCTTATCTTATGATTCTAGGATGCTGCTTATTAGCTGTTTCTTATCTCACCAAGGTTGAGCTCACTCACGTCTTGTAGGTTCTAGCGAGGGTTGGGCCATCCTCGGGTAGACAGGGTACGTGTTTGCTCTCTAGTGTGTGTGCTAGACAGTCAGCTGATAGTCCTGAGTCATATGGGGTAGACGAGAGTCTGTCTAAGCTATAGTATCCTCTACATCTTATCTATGCTTTAAGGACTACCCGTTTGGATTTTCTTTGCCAGCTTCTCGTTTTATTACTTTGGTTCAGGGGGAGTTCATTTGGGAGCTTCTAGATATTAATTTTGACATAACTCAACTTGAATTAAAAGTGCATCTCATGTTGAGGGGGAGCTGGATTTTATTGCATTTCAGTTTGTATTGTAATATAACTACATGGAGCCTTAATTATTATCCAATTATGATCTGTTTACAATGCATTACATCTTGCCATGATATGTGCTTACTTGCTAGATTTATCATGACTATATATGTGTAGTTTAGTCTTTGCCATGATAAGTTGATTAAAAACTGCACAACATGAATTAATTCATGTTATGGTAGTTCTTGAGACTAGTCTACTTTTAGTTATCCTTTTATGATTCCGGCCATGTCAAATAGGTTGAGTTGAATCTTGAAACATTGTTGAGCTTTAGATTGAGCTATGTTAGTTCTTTTGTGAAGCATGAATTATCATTAACTCCTTGGTCTCAGGACTAATTGCAACAAAAGCAAAATGATCTCTTTTTGTGCGAAAAAACTGATCTCTCCAATTCACTCTCATGAGACGGCTTGCCATTACACTAGGTATGAACTCAGGGGGAGTTTTGGTTGACCAAGATCATTTCCTTAAGCTTCTCGCTTGGAGTGATCGCATAAGGCTTGAGATCTAGCACATGGCTAAGAAATTAAAATTTGTGAAAATGGTTGAAGCTTAGGAGGCAGTTGTGGATGGCTCCTAGTCCAGAACTTGCTTTACTAAGATAAAACCAAATGTGATTTTCAGAAAAAAAAAAGTTAATTGTGCTAAATTTGCTTATTTATAAAAGACCAAGTACTTGAACAATTGAGTCATTCTTGAACTTATAGCACTCTAAACCGACTCAATATTAGCTTCTTGATTTCACTTAGTTTATTTGACATGGCTTGCATCATCCTTGGATATCTTTATCTATACTAAAATCACGTTTGCCTTGACATGCTAAAAAATTGGATCCATTTTCAGATTATGACTTATTTGGGTTAGCTTTTCTATACATAAATCGTCATGATCTTGATCGCATTCTTATGAAATATGGCTTGGTGTAATACTCGCAAAATCATTATGGATAATCTTCATGGCTCCACATGCTTAAAATAAAGAACACACAAGTCATTTCATTCTCTCGTGTATTTTGATGAATTTATTGCCAAAAGGGGGAGAAGTTTGGAGAAAAAGCCTTCTGGAGCTTTGCAGAAAAATTTGCTCTATCACTTTCTGCTCCAGTTTTCTCTTTTGTCGACATGGTCTTAGTTTTCTGGATTTTCTTTTAGACCATGTTTGATTTTTAAACTCAACTTTATATGCTTTTTCGGTGTTTGTCAATATACTCATCAAGGGGGAGATTGAGAGACCATGTGGAGGTAACCCCGGTAGTATAATGAGTAATTGACGCGTGTTCTAAAGTCTGAGTTTATTCCGGGTATTTTTATGCTAATTACCGATGCGAATACTTAATTATATCATCTGGTGCGGTGCTATGTAATGTGTTTTCTTGTTAGTGATGACTGCAGGACTTTAAGACGGAGTCGTGGCGCGACACGAGTGACCGGACTAGGCACAGGCTGTGCTGAGGTCAGAGCGGTCGGGATGTGTCGAAGACGGCGAGGACTCGAAGTGGCTGCGAGGCGTGCGCAGCAAGAGACGAGGAAGCTTCCAGGAAGGTGCAGGAGGGGCGTTTTAGAAAATACGCAAAGCTGCACAATCGGAAGCGGATTTTACATGGATTGATCCATTAGTGGAGAGGTGTTGTAACCTAATGGGTATAATTGAGTGTAAACCCATTAGTGGAGAGGAGTTGTAACCTAATGGGTAAAATTGAGTATAAACCCATTAGTGGAGAGTGGTGTGACCTAATGGGTAAAGTAGTCTACTAGACCCATTAGTGGAGGCTATAAATAGAGGTGCTCTCTAGGTGGAGAAGTGCACTTGAGAGAGAGAGAAATAGAAATGGGTATGAGTATTAGGGTTTCCTAATGCTTGTGCTCTTGGGAGAGAAAATTTGTATGCAAGTTTTAATGTTTTATTCTCTCCTTG
Source organism: Melocanna baccifera (assembly GCA_036346265.1). Lineage (NCBI taxonomy): Eukaryota > Viridiplantae > Streptophyta > Magnoliopsida > Poales > Poaceae > Melocanna > Melocanna baccifera. The sequence continues at coordinate 19,403,184 of CM070683.1, read as the reverse complement.
TGGGTGTTCTTGAGTGAGACATGGAAGAGTTGATATAAACATTCATCGCTCTTCGTCTCAATATGAACATGCTTGTTTTATATCCTGTGCTATTTACTTGCTTTCCTTTTATTTAATGTTCTCGTTCTAGATGCTTCTCTTTATATTTATATTTACATTTGCTTAGAACAGGGATTCATCTCAAAGCGCGTTGGCTAGTTCATCCCGAAAGAAAGTAGATTAATATTGCTGTTTATTGCTCTTTGATGGGAGGTGGTCTCAAGATCAAGTGATCAAGTAAATTCCCAAGAGCAAAATAGTATTATCCTTCTTGATGAATTTCTTGGCTGCATTATTTCGTAGGCTACAAGATTTGCTATTGCTAAATGTTGGGAGTTTATCTCAAGATCATTTGATCATGTCTTCCCCAATAGCAGTAGATTAATCAAAGAATTCCTCTTAATCAATCCCTCTCCTCCTTTCTTTTTGTTTTTCGGTTGAAGTTGTGCAGAAATTTTCTAGCTCAGCTTTCAGGGTTCGGTTTGCATGTTCCAGGTTGCATGCTCCTGTATCGGCCAGTTGGAAAGTTGTATTCTCTGTTTTCATGATACTTGCGTTCGGCCAGAAGGGTGTAGGATGCATTTTCTGCAAGTTTCGGGCTAGTAGAAGTGTTGTTCGGCTGGTTCTTGGACTGTGCACTGTGTGTTGTCTCTGTGCTGTCTTTTTTTTTTTTTTGCTATTTCTTGTCCCTTCTTTGGATAGCAATTGGTTCCTTGTTTCTAGTGCAGTCTACAGCTCCTTGCAGCTAGTAGCTTCGGTTGGGGACTGCTTTGTGCTGCAGTCTGCATGTGTGTTAGACTGCTAGTAGCAGATTTCGGTTCTTTTTGTTGCTACTCCAGTAGGTCTCGGCAGGTTCTAGTACAGGTTCTAGTGCAGTTTTTAATTCGGCTCCTACCAGGTTCTTCTCTGCTATCTAAGAATTTATTTTTGCTGCTGTTTTCGGTGGAATTCTTGGTCAGTCTGCTGCAGTTTTACAGCTGTCCTTGCTTGCTGTTTTGTCCAGTGTGTTGCTGCAGTTTTCGGCCAGCACTATGCTGATTTTCCATCGGTGCAGCAGCAGGTGTTTCAAGTAATTCGTGTGTACTTTGCTGCAGTTTTAATCTTCATTATCTGCTCTAGACTGCAGTCCTGTGTCTCCTCTTTTTGGGACAGCCGAACAGCTCTGTGTGCAGCTGTCAAACTGCAGTATCTCTTCTTGATTGCTTTCGGTTTTGGCCTGGGAGTTTCTAGTCTTCTTTATAGTTGTAGTTGGTAATCATGGTTGCTGTTCTCTACTGCACATGAACCTGTTTTTTAATTTCTTTCGACCAGTAAGGGACAACTATTTGTTCTCAGTTTTCTTTCTCTTTTTAATCTTTTCTCTTTTCGGTTCTTTGCTGATTTTTCAGGTGATGCAGTCCTCTCTTTATAGTTTTCAGCAGTGAGTATCCTCTGTGAAGACTGCCTCTTATTTGCTGTTTGTTGCACTACAATGAGCGCTTTCGGACTGTAGTTCTTAATCCTCGCCTCGTAAATCAGCGATGCATCATTGATTGACCTTTAGCCTAACTGATCTGCAGTGTCTATTTTCAGTTGTTTGGATAGCAGGATATTGTCTAGTTTCAGTTAGCATTTTTTTTCTTGCTTCATAGCTCTCATAGCTATTGGAGAAGGAGTAGGTGTGATTTTTGTGAGTTCGTCGGGAAATTTCTAAAGGCACCATTCACCCCCCCTCTGTTGCCATTTCCGATCCTTCAATTGGTATCAGAGCCGGTTAACTCTCGTCTATAGATCTTAACCGGTCTGCGAGCCATGGCGACAGACAGATATTCGACCAAGCCGCCCGTTTTCGATGGCATTGATTACCCCTTCTAGAAGAGCCGAATGGAGACATATATCCAGGCCCAGGGGTACGCTATCTGGCGCAAGGTCAAGGTCCGTTTTGTTGTTCCTACCGATGAAAACATCGATGCCGGAAATATAGCTGATGTCGAGGCGAATGCAAAGGCAAGGAACATCACCATCCAGGGCCTGAGTCGTAGTGAGTTTGATCGCATATCCCATCTTTCGTCCGCTTTCGATATTTGGGTGACCCTCGATGCTTACCATGAGGGCACCACCCAAATAAAGACGGTACGACAGGACCAGTTCAAGCGAGAGTATAACAAATTTGAAATGCTTGCTGGCGAGTCTCTTGATGAGTATTTTGCGCGTTTTCACAAGATCTAGAGCAACCTCCGAGCCGTCGGTCTCACATACTCCGACTCGGATAACGCTCGACAGATGCTCACTGCACTCGATCTGCGTGTTTGGGAGATGAAAGTGACTACCATCAAGGACACCACGGACCTCTCGACTTTGACTCTTGATGCGCTGTACTCGCGTCTCAAGACTCACGAGATTGACATTGTCTCTCGCAAGTCGAAGTCACAGTCGATGGCTCTAGTCACCGATCCTGGTTCAGCTTCTGGTCCTTCTTTTGATTTACCGTGTGGATTCTCACTTGCTGCTCTCTGTGACATAACTGATGATCAGTTAGAGCAGCTCGAGGATGAGCAATTGGCCCTCCTAACTCGGAAGTTTTCCCATGCTTACAAGAGGAGGAGGGACAGAAAGAGGAATGGGCCGATAATTTGTTTCGAGTGTGGTGGCCCCAACCACATTCGGGCAAATTGCCCCAAGCTGGTGAAGGGCAAGAACGACTACATCGACAAGAACCGCAACAAGAAGCCCCCAGTTCACGCTCAAGGCAAGAAGAAGTTCCGCAACTTTGGCAAAGCCAAGAAGCTCTTCCACCGCGTCCTCACCGCCTTCGACGACATCGACTTCAGCGACGTGGAGGGGTGGAGCGACGACGACGACAAGGATGATCAAGATCCCAAGGACGGCGACGACTTCATCGGCATGTGCTTCATGGCCAACGACAACGACGTCAGCGACAGCGAGCTCTACAGCGACTCCGATGAGGTAGGTCCCTCCTACGACCAGCTCTATGATGCATTTCTGAAGCTAGGAAAGCTTTATGCTAGATCTAGAGCTAGGGTCGTAGATCTTGAAAAGGAAGTAGAGAGCTTATCACGGGAGCATACTTTACTTATATCTGCTCCCTCCCGTGACGAATGTGATGTTTGTTCTTCTTTGCTTGGAGATATGGAGAAGCTAAGGACCTCGCATGATAGTTTGTCCTCTAAGCTTGATATTGTTAAGGAAGAGAATGTTAGTCTGCTTGCTGAGTTAGAACTGAGTAGGATGGCTGTTACCCTGCTTACTACTGATCAGACTTCTTCTCCCACCTCATGTGAGGTTAAGGACATTACTACTAGAGGACCTTATGCCATGCTTCTTGATCTGCCCGAATCTTGTGAAAATTGCAATAACTTGAAAATGAACTTAAAACGGGCGGATCATAAAATTGCTGAATTACATGCTTCCTTGCTTGAGCCGATTGCTTCATGTTTGAACTGTCCCAAATTAACTGCTGAACTTGAATCTGTTTCAAAGCAGTTTCAAGAAATGATTGATTATAACAAGAAAATGGCTAAATATGCTTCTAAGGACCCTGTTAGCTCACCATGCAAAAATTGTGATAAACTAAAATCTGACTTGATTGCTTTGGAAGAAAAATGTGTGAAGCTAACCAAGGATTTACTAGAGAAGCCACAATCTTGTTGTGATATGTGTGCCGGTGTGGGGGAGAAGCCCAAGGGTAAGGTAAAGACGCCTAGCGACGTGAGCCAACCTGCTAGTAGTAGGACTGTCCTATCAGAGTCGGCTGTGCGTGCACAAGCCATTCTTCCCTCTACTATTGGTTCTTCTTCTGCCTCCTTACCCTCTGCTGTTCCCTCTTCTCCCTGCTCTTCTTGCACCTCTCTCTTTCGGGAATGTCAGTATCTTATGAACACTCTCGAGAGATTTGTAGGAGGCAAGAAGAAGCTCAATCTTATTCTAGACCAATCTAAGATTTGCAGATTTAATCAGGGTCTAGGATATGATTTCTATGAGGACATGAGGAAGCATCCACCTGCCGTGCTCAGACCCATAGCACCAGGTGTGATCGAGACTGAGCCTAGGACTGAGAAAGTCCAATTTAAGTCTGCGGGCTTTGTCCAAGGGATTTCTGACAGCAAGGTGATTCCACCTGCAACTTCAGCCTCTCAGAGGGTGAAGTTTCGTTGCACCTTCTGTCAGAAGGATGGACATATGATTGATCGATGCTTCAGGCGCGTCAGGATCGCGCAGAGAGACCGTGTTGCAGCTCTTAGGCGTATTCAGGGTCAGCCCCAGACCCTGAGTGCACCTAGGACCAGCACGAGGTCTAAGGTTGCTACTATTGATGTTTTTGGGCAGCATCGAGGACTTGGTTTTTCTGGTTATTCTAATTTTCGTCCTCGATTTGCCCCGGGTCATGATATCCGCCATCCTGAGGGTAGATCTCGTTTTCATCGAGATAGCTACCCGCGGCGAGATCAGCATGTTGTTGGTACTCCGACTCGCTCTTCCGTAGTAGTCGGACCCAGCAACAGCTTTGGGTCTGCTCTTAGACCCTCTGCTTTGAGTAACAGAGAGTGTAGGGTAGATAGAGGTCAGTCGTGCTTGACTACTTCATCTGCTCGACGTGTTATTCAGTATTGGGTGCCAAAATCATTGTTGATTTACCCCAATACTGAAACTTTACTCTCTGTTTGACTCAGGTTCACCGGGCAGGGAAGGGAAAGGTTTGGCTTGTAGACTCCGGGTGTTCACGACACATGACTGGAGATTCCCGTTGGTTTTCTTCCCTTGCCCGTGCTCCAGGTGATGAGACGATCACCTTCGGAGATGCTTCATCTGGGCGTGTCATCGCCAAAGGTACAGTGCGCATTAATGAGTCTTTTGTTTTAAAAGATGTTGCCTTGGTTAGTAAGCTGCAATATAATTTGCTTTCCGTTTCTCAGCTTACCGATGACGACTTTGAGGTGAGCTTTAAGAAAAACAATTGCAAAATTCTTGATTCTTCGGGTAGTCTAGTTTGCGGGATTTCTCGTTTTGGGAGGATCTTTCGTGCTAATTTTTCTGAGTCTTCTGGTGATCCTCTCAGGTGTTTAGTTGCTTCTGAGTCCCACGACCTTTCTTTCTGGCATAGGAGACTTGGTCATATTGGATTTGACCATTTGACCCGAGTTAGCAGCCACGATCTCATTCGTGGTCTGCCGAAGCTCAAGATGGTAAAAGATCTTGTTTGCGCTCCTTGCCGGCACGGCAAGATGGTCGCCGCTTCCCATCCTCCGGTCACAGTCACCATGACCGATGCACCAGGACAGCTGCTCCACATGGACACAGTTGGACCAGCTAGAGTGCAGTCAGCAGGAGGGAAGTGGTATGTTCTTGTCGTGGTTGATGACTTCTCGAGGTATTCTTAGGTGTTTTTCTTAGCCTCGAAGGATGAGACTTTTACCCATTTTCGAAGTCTTTTTAGTAGGCTTTCTGTTGAGATCCCGGGTGCCTTACGAGCGATCCGCAGTGACAATGGCACGGAGTTCAAGAATTCCTACTTTGAGAGGTTTTGCGATGAGACAGGTGTAGAGCACCAGTTCTCTTCTCCATACGTCCCCCAGCAAAATGGCGTCGTGGAGAGGAAGAACCGTACCTTGGTCGAGATGGCCAGGATGATGCTTAATGAGTATTCTACACCTAGGAAGTTCTGGGCTGAGGCAATAGCCACCGCGTGCCATGTTTCAAACAGAGTTTTTCTGAGGGCACACTTGCATCGCACTTCTTTTGAGTTGAGATACGGGCGAAAGCCCAGCGTATCTCATTTTCGTATTTTTGGTTGCAAGTGTTTTATTCTAAAGTCCGAGAACCAAGATAAGTTCGAGTCACGTTCCTGTGATGGAATTTTTCTGGGTTACTCGACTTCTTCGTGGGCTTATAGGGTCTGGAACTGCGAGTCTAGCAAAATGGTAGAGACCTACGAGGTGACCTTTGATGAGGCTAGTCCGGGGACTAGGCCCGATATCTCAGGTTCAGTAGAGTAGTCCAAGCCCATCTTTGTGGATGAGGAGGAAGACGAATATGAGGGTTGTCTACCCGATCCAGTTTCTCCTCCCCTTGAGGTGCCTACTTCCACCGTACCTCAAGGAGATCAGCCCATTCCTTCCGCATCCTCAGGAGCTAGTGGCTCTGTTCCTACCTCATCAGCTCATGAGGTAGAGGCCACTACTTCTCATCCAGGACCTACTCATCATATCCAGAAAGCTCATCCTTCATAGCAGATAATTGGAGATCTCTTTGAGCGCGTTACATGCTCAAAGTCTGGCACGTCTCACTTCTGTCTCCACTCTGCTTTTGTTGCCACTTATGAGCCCAAGGATGTTTGTCATGCTCTACCTGATGAGTCTTGGGTCAATGCCATGCATGAGGAGTTGGAAAATTTCGAGAGAAAAAAGGTCTGGTCGCTTGTCGAGCCCCCGCGCGGTCACAATATTATTGGGACTAAGTGGGTGTTCAAGAACAAGCAGAGCGAGGATGGAGTGGTTATTCGGAACAAGGCTAGACTGGTAGCTCAGGGGTACTCCCAGGTTGAGGGTCTAGATTTTGAGGAGACCTTTGCCCCTGTAGCCAGACTTGAAGCCATTAGAATCATGCTTGCCTTTGCAGCTTCTAAGGGTTTCAAACTTTACCAGATATACGTCAAGAGTGCCTTTCTCAATGGCTTTATTGAGGAAGAGGTCTACGTCCGACAGCCTTCTGGTTTCGAAAACCCCAAATACCCAAACCATGTCTTCAAGCTTTCCAAAGCTTTGTATGGACTTAAGCAGGCCCCTAGAGCTTGGTATGAGAGGCTTAAGTCCTACCTGTTGAGTCATGGTTTTGAGATGGGTAAAGTAGACAAGACCATGTTCATTCGCCGGCATGGCACTGATCTTCTGCTCGTCCAGATTTATGTGGACGACATCATCTTTGGCGGCTCCTCACATGCTCTCGTCTCTCAGTTTTCCGATGTCATGAGCTCGGAGTTTGAGATGAGCATGATGGGCGAGTTGAGTTTCTTTCTTGGCTTCCAGATCAAGCAGACTCGGGAGGGTACCTTCTTGCATCAGGGCAAGTACACTCGAGACCTCCTGAAGCGCTTTAACATGAGTGATGGCAAGCCAGTATCTACTCTGATGGCGACAACGACTTCACTTGATCCAGATGAAGATGGCGAGCCCGTTGATCAGAAGGAGTTCAGAAGCATGATCGGTTCCCTCTTGTACCTCACTGCCTCGAGACCAGACATACACTTCTCTGTGTGTCTGTGTGCTCGATTTCAGGCTTCTCCTCGCGTATCTCACCGTCAAGCGGTGAAGCGCATCTTTCGGTACCTGCGAGCTACCATTGACTATGGTATATGGTACTCTTCCTCATCCTGTCTTTCCTTGAGAGCCTTCTCGGATGCAGATTTCGCTGGCTGTAGGATAGATAGGAAGAGCACTTCTGGCACTTGCCAATTTATTGGCACTTCTCTTGTTTCCTGGTCTTCGAGGAAGCAGTCCAGTGTTGCACAGTCCACCGCAGAGGCCGAGTACGTAGCTGCCGCCAGTTGCTGCAGCCAGGTGCTATGGATGGCTTCGACCCTGCGGGACTTTGGGTTAGTTATAGACAGTGTTCCACTCTTTTGTCATAACACTTCTGCTATTAACATTGCTAAGAACCCAGTGCAGCACTCTCGGACCAAGCACATCGATATCAGATATCATTTTCTTAGAGATCATGTGGAGAAGGGTGATATAGTGCTCCAGTTTGTGGAGAGTGATCACCAGTTGGCTGATATCTTTACCAAACCATTGGATAGCTCTAGGTTTTCAGTTCTGAGGGGAGAGCTTGGGGTGGTTTGTCCTTATGGACTGTTATGAGGGGAAGCGTTATGCTTTACTGCTGATTATGCTCTTACTCCTTTCTGCTGCATAGCATTCGGGGTGCATTGGGATTAGTCCTTTTAGCATAGGTTAGAATGATCTTCTTGTCTAGTCGCTTAGACTTCTGCTCTTATCTTATGACTCTAGGATGCTGCTTATTAGCTGTTTCTTATCTCACCAAGGTTGAGCTCACTCACGTCTTGTAGGTTCTAGCGAGGGTTGGGCCATCCTCGGGTAGACAGGGTACGTGTTTGCTCTCTAGTGTGTGTGCTAGACAGTCAGCTGATAGTCCTGAGTCATATGGGGTAGACGAGAGTCTGTCTAAGCTATAGTATCCTCTACATCTTATCTATGCTTTAAGGACTACCCGTTTGGATTTTCTTTGCCAGCTTCTCGTTTTATTACTTTGGTTCAGGGGGAGTTCATTTGGGAGCTTCTAGATATTAATTTTGACATAACTCAACTTGAATTAAAAGTGCATCTCATGTTGAGGGGGAGCTGGATTTTATTGCATTTCAGTTTGCATTGTAATATAACTACATGGAGCCTTGATTATTATCCAATTATGATCTGTTTACAATGCATTACATCTTGCTATGATATGTGCTTACTTGCTAGATTTATCATGACTATATATGTGTAGTTTAGTCTTTGCCATGATAAGTTGATTAAAAACTGCACAACATGAATTAATTCATGTTATGGTAGTTCTTGAGACTAGTCTACTTTTAGTTATCCTTTTATGATTCCGGCCATGTCAAATAGGTTGAGTTGAATCTTGAAACATTGTTGAGCTTTAGATTGAGCTATGTTAGTTCTTTTGTGAAGCATGAATTATCATTAACTCCTTGGTCTCAGGACTAATTGCAACAAAAGCAAAATGATCTCTTTTTGTGCGAAAAAACTGATCTCTCCAATTCACTCTCATGAGACGGCTTGCCGTTACACTAGGCATGAACTCAGGGGGAGTTTTGGCTGACCAAGATCATTTCCTTAAACTTCTCGCTTGGAGTGATCGCATAAGGCTTGAGATCTAGCACATGGCTAAGAAATTAAAATTTGTGAAAATGGTTGAAGCTTAGGAGGCAGTTGTGGATGGCTCCTAGTCCAGAACTTGCTTTACTAAGATAAAACCAAATGTGATTTTCAGAAAAAAAAGTGGGATAAATCGTCATGATCTTGATCGCATTCTTATGAAATATGGCTTGGTGTAATACTCGCAAAATCATTATGGATAATCTTCATGGCTCCACATGCTTAAAATAAAGAACACACAAGTCATTTCATTCTCTCGTGCATTTTGATGAATTTATTGCCAAAAGGGGGAGAAGTTTGGAGAAAAAGCCTTCTGGAGCTTTGCAGAAAAATTTGCTCTATCACTTTCTGCTCCAGTTTTCTCTTTTGTCGACATGGTCTTAGTTTTCTGGATTTTCTTTTAGACCATGTTTGATTTTTAAACTCAACTTTATATGCTTTTTCGGTGTTTGTCAATATACTCATCAAGGGGGAGATTGAGAGACCATGTGGAGGTAACCCCGGTAGTATAATGAGTAATTGACGCGTGTTCTAAAGTCTGAGTTTATTCCGGGTATTTTTATGCTAATTACCGATGCGAATACTTAATTATATCATCTGCTGCGGTGCTATGTAATGTGTTTTCTTGTCAGTGATGACTGCAGGACTTTAAGACGGAGTCGTGGCGCGACACGGGTGACCGGACTAGGCACAGGCGGTGCTGAGGTCAGAGCGGTCGGGATGTGTCGAAGACGGCGAGGACTCGAAGTGGCTGCGGCGTGCGCAGAAGAGACGAGAAGCTTCCGGGAAGGTGCGGGAGGCGTTTTGGAAAATACGCAAAGCTGCACAATCGAAGCGGATTTTACATGGATTGATCCATTAGTGGAGAGGTGTTGTAACCTAATGGGTATAATTGAGTGTAAACCCATTAGTGGAGAGGAGTTGTAACCTAATGGGTAAAATTGAGTATAAACCCATTAGTGGAGAGTGGTGTGACCTAATGGGTAAAGTAGTCTACTAGACCCATTAGTGGAGGCTATAAATAGAGGTGCTCTCTAGGTGGAGAAGTGCACTTGAGAGAGAGAGAAATAGAAATGGGTATGAGTATTAGGGTTTCCTAATGCTTGTGCTCTTGGGAGAGAAAATTTGTATGCAAGTTTTAATGTTTTATTCTCTCCTTGTGGGTGTTCTTGAGTGAGACATGGAAGAGTTGATATAAACATTCATCGCTCTTTGTCTCAATATGAACATGCTTGTTTTATATCCTGTGCTATTTACTTGCTTTCCTTTTATTTAATGTTCTCGTTCTAGATGCTTCTCTTTATATTTATATTTACATTTGCTTAGAACAGGGATTCATCTCAAAGCGCGTTGGCTAGTTCATCCCGAAAGCAAGTAGATTAATATTGCTGTTTATTGCTCTTTGATGGGAGGTGGTCTCAAGATCAAGTGATCAAGTAAATTCCCAAGAGCAAAATAGTATTATCCTTCTTGATGAATTTCTTGGCTGCATTATTTCGTAGGCTGCAAGATTTGCTATTGCTAAATGTTGGGAGTTTATCTCAAGATCATTTGATCATGTCTTCCCCAATAGCAGTAGATTAAATCAAAGAATTCCTCTTAATCAATCCCTCTCCTCCTTTCTTTTTGTTTTTCGGTTGAAGTTGTGCAGAAATTTTCTAGCTCAGCTTTCAGGGTTCGGTTTGCATGTTCCAGGTTGCATGCTCCTGTATCGGCCAGTTGGAAAGTTGTATTCTCTGTTTTCTTGATACTTGCGTTCGGCCAGAAGGGTGTAGGATGCATTTTCTGCAAGTTTCGGGCTAGTAGAAGTGTTGTTCTACCGGTTCTTGGGTGTGCAATCGTGTGTTGTCTCTGTCTTTTTTTTTTTTTTTTGCTATTTCTTGTCCCTTCTTTGGATAGCAATTGGTTCCTTGTTTCTAGTGCGATCTCTGACTCCTTGCGCCTAGTAGCTTCGGTTGGGGATCGCTTTGTCTGCGATCTGCATGTGTGTTAGATCGCTAGTAGCAGATTTCGTTCTTTTGTTGCTACTCCAGTAGGTCTCGCAGGTTCTAGTACAGGTTCTAGTGCAGTTTTTAATTCGGCTCCTACCAGGTTCTTCTCTGCTGTCTAAGAATTTATTTTTGCTGCTGTTTTGGTGGAATTCTTGGTCATCTGCTGCAGTTTTACAGCTGTCCTTGCTTGCTGTTTTGTCCAGTGGTGTTGCTGCGCTTTCGCCAGCACTATGCTGATTTTCCATCGGTGCAGCAGCAGGTGTTTCAAGTAATTCGTGTGTACTTTGCTGCAGTTTTAATCTTCATTATCTGCTCTGGACTGCAGTCCTGTGTCTCCTCTTTTTGGGACAGCCAAACAGCTCTGTGTGCAGCTGTCAAACTGCAGTATCTCTTCTTGATTGCTTTCGGTTTTGGCCTGGGAGTTTCTAGTCTTCTTTATAGCTGTAGTTGGTAATCATGGTTGCTGTTCTCTACTGCACATGAACCTGTTTTTTAATTTCTTTCGACCAGTAAGGGACAACTATTTGTTCTCAGTTTTCTTTCTCTTTTTAATCTTTTCTCTTTTCGGTTCTTTGCTGATTTTTCAGGTGATGCAGTCCTCTCTTTATAGTTTTCAGCAGTGAGTATCCTCTGTGAAGACTGCCTCTTATTTGCTGTTTGTTGCACTACCGCCGAGCAGTTTTCGGACCTGTAGTTCTTAATCCTCAGTTCTCAGAAATCAGCAGTGCATCATTGATTGACCTTTAGCCTAACTGATCTGCAGTGTCTATTTTCAGTTGTTTGGATAGCAGGATATTGTCTAGTTTCAGTTAGCATTTTTTTTTCTTGCTTCATAGCTCTCATAGCTATTGGAGAAGGAGTAGGTGTGATTTTTGTGAGTTCGTCGGGAAATTTCTAAAGGCACAATTCACCCCCCTCTGTTGCCATTTCCGATCCTTCAAAGTTGTAGCTTTGCCCTTCTTTTCTTTTTTCTATATAATAGGCTTCCGCACCTTGTAGCTCCCAATGTTGGCTTGACGGCCTGCAAAGCTCCTAGGTGGCTGTGCGACAAAGTTCTTGTAGAGAACTTTATGTTGAGCCTCTTCAACCTACAAGATATCGATCAATTCAGCATACTTCTTGTAGTCGTCTTAACAATAGTTGCGCGCAGTTTGCACTACACTAGGGTGGAAGGTGGAGAGGTTCTTCTCAATCTTCTGCTCATCTATGATCTGCCTGCCACAAAATTGTAGATTGGTACAAATTCTGTACAGAGCAGAGTTGTACTCCCAAACTATGTTGAAATCAGAAAATTTGAGTCGGATCCGTTCCTACTCTGCCTAAGGAAGAATGATGTACTTTAGGTTCTCGAACCACTTCTTAAGTGCAGTCCATAATACTAGTGCACTCTTCTCTGCCATATACTCATTCTTGAGCGTGAGACAAATGTGGTGCCTAAGAAAGTGAAGCACCTGACCATTTTCCTCAGGGGTGGGTTTGGCATTCTGCAGTGCACCAATACCATTGGAAGCGTGAAGCTTCTTGGCTCCAAGTACGATTTCGACATCAGAAGCCCAAGTCAAGTAGTTTTGGCCATGCTGGGCTAACTCCTTGAAATTCCAGTTTGTGATGCCTATCATCTACATGTGCACAAAAGGAATATATAAATTTAATATAGGTAAATATGCATGAAATGAATTGGATAATGATAAAAAAAATATTCTCATGATATTTTAGAATTTCTTGCGTATTTTCTATAATTTAATGTTAATGTAATCCACTGAACGTCATTATGGCGTCCCTAGGAATATTTAGCGGAATCGCAGAGTTTTCCGATTTTTTGGTGAATTGCGGGAGGCGGGAATAAAATTACGAAATTATTCAAAATTAAAAAAAAATTAAATTAAATAATTAAAATAAGGTATTTTAGGCTTTTCGGAAGGGTGGGTCAACCACTTTGGGCCGGCCGGTCCAAAGAGGGTCCGCACCCCCCTAAACCCTAGTCCCTCCCCCATAAAACCCCTTTTGGCCACCACCCCTCCCCCTTTCCCCCCTCTTGGCTACCACCCCTCCCCTCCCCTGCGCCTCCCCCATCTCCCCATGTTTCTGCCCTTCTAATTGCTGCAAAGGAGGATCCAAGGGGGAGAAGGGAGAAGAGAAGGAAGAGAAGGAAGGGAGAAAGAGGAAGAGGAGAAGAAGGGTGATCTTAAGGGATCATCTAGGTAACTTTTTTTCATCCCAATTATCTCTTTTTAGGTGTAATTAGGGTTCTTGGTATTGGATTAGTAGGAGATTAGCAAAATAATTAACCGATTAGGGTTTTCTGCTGTCTGCACCTAGGATGATTCGCGCAGCGCGGCTGTTTGTATAGATTAGAGTATCAAAACAATTTTTCCTGTAGGTCTCATCAAAAGGAAAGTTTTAAAGGATGACGAGACCTATCTATAATTTTTCTAGAATTTTTGGCCGCGGTGTTTAGGCGCAGCAAAGTCGAAAACTTTGCTATTTGGCAGAGGTGTAGTCCGAGATAGATTGCTGTTCGGGTGTAGATTCAGAGTAGAAGATAATTTTTATGATTTTTCTTTCAATAACAAAAGTTCTAGGAAATCTTGTGATATAGTTGCTGTAAAAAAATCATGAATTTTAGAGCTTTGTACAGTAGATGGGGTGCGTTAGAAGATGACTAGCTAGATTGTCGAAATAGAGTATGTCCTCTGTTTTGCGCGTTAAATTACACCATGCTAGCAACAAAATAAAAATAAGCGGTCTATTTAAAGATTGAAGATATTTCATTGTAGTTTCCAGAAATATCTCATTTTCTGTAATCGGCTTAATAGTTTTAAAGATACAAAGATATTAAGCAGTGCTGCCGCAGTGGGCTGGGTGAAGGATCGACGAGCGGAGAGGTTATTGTCAGGCTTGGGGTATAGCGGCGTCTTTATATTCTTAATTCACAATTACCTTGCTGTAGTCGTGTGCTGAGAGGTAATTTTAGACAGGTGGCTTCGCTCCTGACCGCGCGTGATCGCTTCGGTTCAACAGTAGAGGCAAGTAAACATAGCAGATGTGCTACCGTTTAACTCGTTAATCATACTACCTTCACATTAAATATTTCTCTTAATCTGAGATGCTTTGTCGTTGCTACATGATTTCTTAATATGATCTATGTGATAGCAATTTAATAATTATTTGTTTATACCTTGATGGATTACTTGTGGATAGTGGTGGTGTTCTTGATGAAACATGCGTGGATGATGAGGTAGAATACTTGATGAATATATTGCTAATCTTTGTGATTATATTATTGTGAATCATGTGAATCATATCATTCGTATCATGACATGTCAATTTGCATTATAGATGTCGCCGTATATCGCCGCCACCGTATCGGTACAGCATCGTACATTACCGTAGTACGATGCACACTCTTACCTTGTTGGGTAAGGGTGTAGTGGATCATACGCATTCATATGCATTTTTATTGTGGATAGATCATTTGCATACTTATGCAATGTGTGGTGGATGAATTATTTGCAAACAAATACAACTTCTTAACTGTTTTTGTGGAATTGGCTCATGAGAGTCCCTTATGGTATGAGGGATATGCCTGTAGTCGTGGAGTGGGGTTCACCCACCTTGTGGTATGGTAGGGGATGTGGTTGTGATAGGAGGAATATCTCTTGTGGTAACTATTGTTAGCGGTTGTGGTTGTGGAAAAAATAAGGTTAGTGAGGGGGAAAAGTTAATATTTTACTGATGTTGATAGTAGTGGTGGTTGTGATTAAGAAGTAGGCAATCGAGTCATAATTGCTAATGTTTTGTTGTTGTTGGTAGTAAGTGTGGTTAAGTCTATAAATTGTGATCATTGTGGAAAATAAATGTTGATCTTTAAACTATTATAGTTTAATTAGCTTGTTAAACAGTTTGCTTGCTGAGATTTTTATCTCACTCTTGTTTCCCCCCTTCTAGGTGATTCTCGAACATGCATGGGAAGGGTAGAGTGGCACAATATTTTCATACACCTTATCATGATTCATATTGTAATAAATAAGTAGAGTCTTTAGTTATTCATCATTTTCACTCATTGTTGATCATTTTTTTATTAATGATGCTAGGCTGTGGTTCACTTAAATTGGTTAAAATTATGAGCGGTTGTTCTTTAATTAATAGTGTCCCATTACCTTTTATCTTAGTATGCTTCCGCTTGGCTTATCATGTTTTAGAAGTTATTGTCAGTTTATTTTATCTTGTAATTTGGCTATTTGTGGAGTGGTTAGTGGCATCCCAGGGTAATGTGGATTCTATGGTGTTACAGTTAATTTCAGTGATTAAAAGTAATTTACATAATTATGATTAATCCAAAATAGTAAGTAAATACAGAAAAGCATAGAAAATAATAACAATAGTGCTAAACAAACTTTGGATGCAAAAAACAACTCAAAATTTGAATTTCTAAGGTTCTTTTGTGCTAGAATATGGTTGAGAAAATTTATCACATAATGTTTTGATTTTTTTAGGGCATTTCTGCAAAATTGGGTGCTCCCCAGCCAATCGGACGATCTGAACTTCCCTCAGCCGATCGAACTGGTTCGAACGTCCCATGGCTGATCGAATAGTCTATACTTTCTATGGCCGATCGGACTGGTCTGAACTTCTGTGGTCGATCGGATAGTCCATGGCCAATCGTATGTTCCAGATTTCTCATGGCCGATTCAAGAGGGAGGGGTAGGAAAACCCTACCCCTATTCACTTCATGGCGACGCATGCAAGTGCATGTGGGGAAAGGCTAGTGGCCATGGCACGGCTGGTGGTTGGGCGTCGGCGGTCAAGACATGGTGAGCAGTGGTAGGCACCTAGGAGCCAGTGGCTCGACAGTGCGATGCAACGTGGGGCCCATGCGGTGGCGCAGCGCAGAGGTCATGCGGGGGCGGCGCTGCGCGGCTTCGGGCCTATGACGGTGTGTAGGGGTGGAGCAACGGTGGCTCTCTCTAGGAGGCAATGACGGTACTGACCTTGCGGTGCCGAGCGGCCGACGCAGCAGTGAAGCTTGTGCAGGGGCGCATGTAGCGCCCAGTGGCGGCATGGCCACAAGTGGGTGGCCAGCGGCGCGGTGGCTACCGGGGTGCATGTGGCGCATGTTGCGGTATGGCCACATGTGGGTGGCCGATAGTTCATGCGAGCAGCCATGCGGGGCCGGCAACGGTGCCCAACGAGACACGGCAGTAGCCATATGGGGCGGTCGTGTGTGCAGGTGACGCGGTCCAAACAACATTTTTCCTTTTCTTTTCTTTCAATCTACACTACAATTAACATCTACTCTTTCTGCAAATCTAAAGATCGACTTGGGAAGTGACTTTGAGTCTGTTCGTGGTAGATTAGAGCATATTTGCACCGTAGAAAATAATCTAGAAAATGAAATTTGCTAAATTTAAAGTGATCTAGATATTTAATCTGCAAATGAGTACCTTGCAATCCACTGGAGCAATTCGTGCTGATAACGTGTTGGGGAACCATCGTTGGTGAGTCTAGTCCGATCGATTCCTTCTATGCAAAAGAGGTGGATTAAACAAAGAATAGTGTAAACAATAAATTGAACACAGAGAGATGAGATGTGAACTCCTTTTTTATTACTTTCTCTATTCACATATAACTCTACAATGACTGGGACACCTATTTATAGACGAAGTAGAGGATGCCCACCATAGGCCAGGCTTGCAGGCCCAAGCCCAAGTTTTCCAGCACTAACACCCAAACTACAGATATGAAAATAAAACTGAACCAATTAACGAAAATCGAACAAACCGATCATTCCAATTGGTGCAGTTTGGTTTTGTTGGGAATCCTTGGGCCTGCAAGCTTGGCCTATGGTGGACACCTCACCACTTAGTCTATAAATAGGGGATCTTAATCATTGTAACATATACCTTTTGGAGGAGAAAAGCAATAAAGAAAGGAAAGGAGTTCACGCATCTCTTGTGTTCCATCTATTATTCTCTTCTATTGTTCTGTAATTGATCCATCTCTCTTGTCTAGGTGGAATTGATCGGACTAGACTTATCAGAGATGGTTCCTCAACATGTTATAATCATGAATCACTTTGGTAGATCGAAGGAAATCATCGAAGCATTTGTAGATTGAATTGCCTATCTAAATCGGTATAAATTCCACAAGTTTTGCTTTCTAGATGATTTTATATGGTGCAAATCTATTCTAATCTACTACGAGCAGACTAGGAGTCACTGGCACAATGCTGATTAGTAGATTACATGAAAAAAGCAGATGTTGATTGTACTATAGATTGATTGAATAATAATAATAATAATAGATAGATAGATAGATAGATAGTCGCCGGCCCCCACACAGGCCACCGACTCCATCTACAGCTGCTTGCGTGCCTTGGCCGCGGCTCAGGCCGACCAGAGTGCTGAGCGCCCCGACCACTGGCCTCCCCATACGAGCATGCCACCACCACGAATAGGAGTTGGGGAAACCATACCCCACCTCATCTTTTGATTCGGCCAAAATGGGTTGTGGGGGTGGGCCGAAGAAAAGAAATGGGTAGGGGAGGGGCTGGCCGGGGTCCCGAGTTTTTGCAAAAAGGCCACGAAATATCAGAAATATCTGAATTGAAATTAGCAGAAAGGCCCTCCAAACACAATTTACCAAAAATTCAAATCCTAGCAAAAAAGGGCCTCGTCAATTCAAATTGAGTTTTCTTTCACATTTGAAGCATGTTTAGCATTACTATTCTCTATGTTTTCTGTATTTACTTATTGTTTTGATTAATCATAACTATTTAAATTGCCTTTAATCACTAAAATTAGCAGTAAAAGTATACAAAATACGCAAAAAAAAATTGGAATATCATGAGAACCTTTTTGGGTCATTATCCAATTTATTTCATGCATGTTTATCTGGAACATACCAAAATTTTATTTTGCATTTTATTTGATTTATTGAATTTTATTTGGATTTGTTTGGGTTTTATGTCAAAGCCTAGGGTAAGAAAACTAAATTTATCAATTTTCTAAAAGACAAACATAGTTTTTTTTTTTTTTTTAGTTCCCCTAAAATTTTTTCTAAGGAGAATTTTCTTGGAATTTTTCTAAGTCATTTGCTATTTTCTAGAGTTTTTAGAAACTTCTTAGTATTTCTGCAAATTAAAAACAAAATTTAAACCTAACTCTCTCTCCCTCCAACACGTGTCACGTCAGAATTCAATTTCAGCTAGCTGATCTAATCTCAGCCATCCGTTTTCACTCAAACCACGCCGACGGTCAGGATCTCCTTGATCGCCACGTGTTGCTCATCCATAACACCCCGCCCATCCCACTCTCTCCCTTCTCCTTCTCTCTCTCGTCGATAGGTGGGACTCATCTGTCAAGCCCTTCTCCTTCCTCTCTTTCTTCTTCCTTCGGCCACCTGCCATTGATGACCACCAAAGCTTTTTAAAACTTTCGTTACCACCCGTTGCCTCAAGCAATCATGGCCATTAGTGGCTCTAATTCAACCCTTAAATGTTCCAACAGTTTCCCCTCCTTAAAACCACATTAAACCTCACCATTAATCACCACTACACCGGCCTTAAATCGGTGAGCCGCTCCTCGGCCATTACCCTTCCCCGCGCCTATAAAAACCCTCCCCGTGCTCTCACTCTGCACACCGCCCCTCTTCCCCTCCTCAATTTGCTTTTTTGTGCACCTGAGCTTTCTCGTGCCCTACTTCTTCCTCGCCAGGTAAGGACGAAATCCGATGAGCAATTTTGGTGAGGCTGGTCCTCCATGCGCCTCACCGTCGCCGCCTTCGCCTTTACTAGACGCGTGCAAGCCCCGCCGCTCCTCCACCGAGCATGTCCACCGCCGGAGAACCCTTGCGGCCGACTCCCTCGCACTATCACCGTCAGCCCAATTCTGACCCCCTCAGAGTCCACACCAAGGTAAGACCGCCTCCTCATCACCTCCCATTGCATTTACACACCTCAACCGCCACCACCAAGCGCTGGAGCTCTAGCGACCATAGGGGTTTGAGTGCCGCCACCGGCCAGCATGGCCACGTCAATGGCCAAGACTATGTGGCAGCTGACGAGGATGCCACGTGGGCACCACGCCAGCCGTGTGCCACCTCAGCCATCTCTCCAGTCCATGGACCTAGTCAACCAAAAGCTAGGCCCACATGTCAGTCTCGACCTGAATATTAAAACACTAGGGCTGACATCATCATGTCGTCATAGGTCCATTTTTTCATAGAAAAATAATTCGGTCGAAAATCAAATATCTTGCTGATGTCATAATCCTGAACACCCTATACAAAAAATAATTACATTAATTCCCTACTGATGTCATAATTCCATTTTTCAGTACAAAAATAATTCTAGAAATTAGCCTTTTTCTTTTTCTTTAGTACATAATCCCATATTTCTTTATTTTAACTCCGATTGGACCTGTTCAAATTTCTAAATTCTTATAAAATCCTAATCTACAAATTTATGGACTCTTTTTTAATTTTTGAATCTCATTTGATTTTTTTAATTTATTTAATTTTATTCTTCGCGTATAGATTACAACGACTCCGGAGAGTTTGATTTCGATGAATCATAGCACCAAGACTTTGAGCAAGATAAGTTACACCATTGATCATATTGCTCCCAGTAATTTAAATTAATTATGTTATTTTTAAATTAGTATGCATGCATAATTTTATTCAAATCTAGTTTAAATTCGAATTAAATTCTAGTTATTCCCAATCCCTTTGTGTATAACCAAACTTGACCGTAAATAATCACGCCTTGTCATCTTAGATGAAACCCTAGTTAGTACATTAGTATGAACTGAAAATTTTGTAGAATTGCTTAGCCATGCTTAGAATAATTCAGGTGAGAATATTTGTTCACATGAAATGTTGATTTCTAAAATTTATTCTTGACTTTGGTGAGTCAAGAAGGTCTATAAAATTTTGATAAAATAAAATTAGCCAAATCTGGTTTTGACTTAGGCGTTGGTATGGTGGTGGGTGCTTGCTGGCATACATTGTTGTTCGGTGACACGATGTCAACCGTTAGGCACAAGGGGTATGTGGTTTGAACCTAAGTCAAGTTAAGGGCTGGTCTGTGAGCTACTATTATAAAGTCACATCATACTACCATAAGTCTAGTATGAGACAGATCTAGCTAAGTAATTTGTAAAGTTCCAAACTTATTTTCGCTATAGGCTCAATGTGAGCGTGGCGTAGGCTGCGAGAAGTCTCATATGGCATAAGAGGGGGCTCCAACTTGTGGATTGAAGTTAAGGTGAAACCTTA
The DNA here is from genome assembly GCA_036346265.1 of Melocanna baccifera. Taxonomy (NCBI): domain Eukaryota; kingdom Viridiplantae; phylum Streptophyta; class Magnoliopsida; order Poales; family Poaceae; genus Melocanna; species Melocanna baccifera. Next base: position 19,382,987 of record CM070683.1, on the reverse strand, counting down.
GTTGCGGTGTAACAAATTTGGCAACAAAACATTATAACAACATTCTCATGAACTCTAACCGCACACCTAAGGCAGTGTGTTAATCGCAAGATGAGAGGACATATCTTGCGGGTAAAGTTGTACACCTCTGCAGAGTAATAAACTACCTTGGATAGCTGTGTCCGTGGTCACGGACATGCTGAGTATGGCTTTTCATATATTAGACTTTGGTTTTAGAAAATCTAGTTTGAGGACAAATGAAAAATCTTTTGGAAAGATGGTCCGAGTGGGATACCCGTGGATAGGTTAGTGTTAGGTCGGTGCCTACCTAAGGATATTATTTCAATTAAAATGTTGTTTCTATCATTGTATTCAGCTTTTGCACTTACTTTATGGTATTTTCTTGATTATTGCCTTTCGCGCAAATAACCATATTATGCCTGCCATTCTAAATCCTTATGCATGCATTAACTCTGTTAAATCCCATGGTATAACTTGTGGAGTACTTTATGTTGTCACCTTGCATAATTCTATTGCTAGAGGATGACTTCGTCGACTACGATACAACAAATAGGCCGCGTCTTATAGTCATTCTTCTGTGGGTAGGCAGGATGGGCTGCATCTTTATGATTTATCTTCTGCTGATTTACCTTTATGTTTGGCCATGAGATCTTTTATTGTAAACTTGGCCATAAGGCTCGTACACTTGATTTATAATAAAGTGTGATTGTTATGCATGATATGATTTATAATAATTTGTTTTGGCAAAAAGGTATATCTAGGAGAAAATCCTCTTTGTTTTGTTAGATAATTTTTGTTGTACTTGTTGCTAGCTTTGAGTTTTAATTCACTTATCTATTATTTATTTGTAATCTGCTTACTTGGTTTTAGAGGGCATAGCTAGCATTTCTTGAGACTAACCGGAAAATAGAAAAAATAATTTTAGTAATACAAAAACCTATCCTAGACGGTTTCTAAAACCAAATCGTCTATGATGTGTCAACTATTGTAGACAATTTTTTGTATTAGCCATTTGTGATATGTCGGATATCACAAACGATTATTTTTAAAAACCGTCTGTGTTGTGAAATATAAAATTTGGGCATAACTGGGCCCTCGAACTAGCCCCTTCCCACACGAATTTCCAAAGTTAGCACCCTAGCGTCATGCTGGACTGCGCAAACTAGGTGGCGCACCTGCCCACCGCGCCAGGCCACCAAGTGCGCCCGCCGGCTGTGCCAGCTAGCTAGTGCGCCACCCCACCGTGCCAACACTCTTCCCGGCCTTTTTTTAATGCAAATTGGTTTTGAATGGGTTATCTCTATTTTATTTTTAGTAGGAATTTCAATTAAAAATTTAATTGAGTAAAATAGTAATAATAATTTTTGATAGATCTGATGGAAGTAATTATAGGGAAATATAGAGCAATTTTTCTAGGTAATATATAAAGCAAATATTATTTGTAGATTGTTATTTTTTCAAAATAAAAGGGCAGACAAGGTAGGTAAATTGGTTCTTCTGTAGATTTTCAACAATACGAAATCTGTTAAACTCATAATAATATTTTATGATCGTCGTATGTTGTTGTAGTGTAAGAAATTTTTAGAAGAATTTTGTGGGGACGATTAAGGCATCAATGACTCATAAGTACGAAGGTAAGTGATAATGTGATGTAACATGAAATTCATACACGAAGAACTTTAGATAAATGGTGTAATGATAATAACACGAGAGTTGATCCGATAAGGGGGTTACATGGCATGCAGGCTACCGAACCAAGGATGGTACACGCATGCCTTTAGAGAAATAGAAATACATAGGACATATGAACGAAGAGCATTGAACTACTGCGTGGATCGTGGCCATTTGCCCTTGCAACCCAGCATGGCGTTGTAGTCCTCGCCATCAGCCATGGCCTTGACTGCTAGTTTGTGCTTTCTCTCACGTTCCTCCTCACGAGCCTCCTACTCCTTGCACCTACATGCTTCCAGATGAGCTTGCGTCACCCATCGGATATGCTCGCTTCGTTCTTCACTGCGGCGTCGCTCCTCCATCCTCTCGTGAGTCGTCTAGGCGTCCCACTCCTCATAGTCAAGAGTCTACTGGTCATGCAGGTGGATCTTCCGGTCGATCCATTTGCGGCAAGCGCATAGAGGATCCAGACACTACAAGAAGAGGGGAGAGCTTGTTAGTATGCGCCATATAAGAGAATTGGTAAGAAAATATATTGTAACCCGTTCTTAGTAGGTTGTAGGATCAAGAAGGCCGACTAGAGGAGGAGTGAATAGGCGATTTTAAAATTCTTTGGTTAAAACCAAGTTTATATTGTAGAAGTGTAAATCAATTCGGTTTAGCACAAATAAACCTTAAATCAACTAGGTTCACCTAAGTACACCAACAATCTAAGTCTATGTCAAAGGTTTGCAATCCTAGGGTGATAAGCAATCAATTTAATTCTATGAATATAAATTATATGAATGTAAATTAAGCACAAGAAAAGAAATCATAATTGACACATGATATTTTGCTGTGGTGTTCAAAGACTTGTCGATCTCCCCTAGTCCACGTTGAGATAAGCTCAAATGAATTGGACCGGCTCCACGAATTAGGCCAAACACCTCAATTTCACTAGTGACAGCTCTTTCCTGCTCTAGGTAGATAAGCTCCAACCATCACAATACGTCGGGTCTTCTCAGAACCTTCTTTGAAAAGATTATCGGAAACGACGCCTCCTACGCCGTCTAGGAGTCGGTAAACTCCAAGAGTAATAAGTCAAACCCTTTGCTTAACTTTACCATGTGTAACAAATGCACAAGCTCAAGTGAATACAAAGTCTACCTTTAGATGCAACACATACAACTAGAGACCTCTCTCCTTGCTCATAAGGTGCAACACGCACACAATTGAGTGGAGAAACTTATACTAGCTCAAGAGAGTGAAATAAGGTGCCGAAGATAGTCTCTAAACCAGCCAAAGGGGTATTTATAGCCCACACTACAAAAACTAACTATTAGAAGCAAAACCTCTGAAAAATCAGGGAAATCGGTACTACCACCATTGTAATTGCGGTACTACTACTTTCTATCATAACGGCTAGAAAAATAGACGTTATTCAACATTTATAGTACTACCACAATTATAATTGCGGTACTTTCGTTTTTCAGAACTATCGCAGTTATAAGGGCGGTACTTCTGTTTTCGGTTTCAAGCACATATAACACTTGGAAAAGCGGGCATAACTTTTCACTCCAATGTCGAAATTAAGTGATTTTAGACTCTATAGAAAATTTATTCAGAGTGCTGCACAACCCCTCTATTTGTATGATCTCAAATATATTAGATCAATACAGAAATCATAAGATATCCAAGAAATTATTATCACGATCTAAGTCTAAGGAAATAGTAACAAACAATCTTTGACCACGTCAAGTGATAATACATGACCTCCAACAATTTGTAAAATACATTTGAAAACTTAGATCAAGCAACATTGAAAAGGTACATGGGCTTCAACTATTTGTAAAACATATTTGTAAAATATAGTCACATGTTGTAAGCATTAGATGCATGAGCCTCAACTATTTGTAAAATACATTCGCAAGTAATAGCATCATGCCATAGAGAGCTAGAGTAAATGAGATTGAGCTATCAACATACGATGAAACTCAAGCTACAAGACAAAACACCTCTTAATAGTACGGCAAACCTATACTAGTAATCAGATCTTCCAACAAAACACCAAGACCGGTAAAAAACTAGGAACACATCCTTACTCCTAGTGAGTCATACCTTTATATTGAGCATCTTCTTGAAGCTTGATGATGCACATCTTCACTTTAAATATGAGTTATTGTCTTCTCTTGACTTGATAATCATCTCCTTTTCGAGATCTTGATGTACATTAACACATGTTGTATCTTCTCTTTGACATATATCAACATATGATGCATTCTCTTCTTGATAGCCTTCAATTAATGAAGCCATCTTCCATCCCGAACCTTTACGTAATGATCTTCAATATATGAAACCATCCAAAGTCTTTATCATCATAAAACATAATATATTCATCCAATTCATAGAAAATGTTAGTCCCACAATGTGATTGTTATTAATTATCAAAATATATCATTAACTCATAATGGCCGGTCTAGATTCTTCAATCGTCCCTTTAATAATTGATGACAGCCACCACAATTGCAAATAATTGAATATAAAATCATCAAACTCACAGTGCGGTACTACCACCATTATAAGTCTGGTAGTTTCGTTCTCTGGTAGTTCCAACTTCTGGCGCGGTACTTTCGTTTGTCTTGAGGACCAAAACTTGGTCCTTTCTGAAAAAACATACTGCCCATAAATTCAAAACTTTCAGAGTCTAGTGGTACCGCTAGGAGTTGCGGTCATATCACTCTATGGTAGTTTCGCTGTTCAAACTTCGGGACTACCATTTTCAGAGAGACTATGTATTTCAAGGGGTGCTCTGTGAAAAAACATTCTGCCAACTACACGTTAGTACCTCCGGGTTTCGGTAGTTTCGCACTACCATCCCGATCATACCGCACTGCGGTAGTACCGCTAGATACACACTAGTACTACCGATTTTCCTATCAATGCACAATTGTTTTTAGAATTTAAATTCAAATACATACATAACCTTTGTCTTGAGTCATGTCGATCTTTTTGTCAACCTTAGCCTGCATTTCTAAGTCGTCAAACAAAATCTGGGACTAAACTTTTCACCACATGATAAACAAGTTAGTCACATATACAAATAATTGAGTATAAAGCAATATGAGTCAATGTGAGTATATATGAACTACACAAGTTTTATATACTCAAAGGATATATTTCAAAGTAGAGATCCCAATATATGTGAAAAAAGAAACATAGGCCAATACTAATAAAACTACAAAACATATAGTAAACTCCCTCTAAATATCTGCATATAAGCATGTATAATAAAAATATATGTATATATTTATTTTAGACTTTTAGTAGAGTTCAATCTATATTTTGGATCCGATGAATGTACTAAAATGTAGAAATGTAATGTAGAATGCATACCCTCATGATGTTCACCTCTTCATCCAAATGAGACTAAGCCATATTATAATCATTTAAATATGTTAGTATCACAATTGCATTTGTCATTTATTACATCCAAATAAGACTAGGCAATATTATAATTAATAAGCATATTAGTTTCATAATTGTATTTGTCATTATCACTAAAACCAACTTAATAGAGCTTGAGCTTACATGGGTGCTGGTAACTGGTCGTGTCATAAAGTCGGTCGGGGTACTCCCAAGCATAGTTACGGCAACCCCAGTAACGCATGCCAAAGCTCAATCGCTCCTTGGACTTAAAGAACTTGCATGTGTACCTGCACCAACAGATAGGGTGCGTCTTCCCCACGGGCAAGTCTTGCGGTGAACACTCGGTGGAAACATTGAAGTGTGAGTTGGGGTTGGAGGTATGGGGGGCTTCGTGTAGGGGAGGTGACTCCTAGCACGTTTCACTTGTTGTTCTCGGGCTGCAGCAGCCCTTGCGAGTTGGGTGATCTCCTTCCATTGGTTGTCCATACTAGCGATGTAATCTTGCAATCATGATGCAGGAAAACACGCTATGGTAGGGGGAGTACTTATAGGGTTAGGCAATGCGGCGTACGCTTCGCTAGGTCAATTCGATTTTGGCAAATTCACATCCGCTAGGCAGGATGATTCTGGATCAGCATAGCATCACGTCGCTACACAAAGCTGTCCCCTTTGGTCATGTCACTGCGCAAAGCTTTGTTACACATGCACAACACTTCATCATCGATTATGTATACTTGTTTGCGATCCCCTCTAGCATGACCCATGACATACTATTCCCTCAGACGAATCTCAAACTTCTTCCTGATACCATCCAAGGACCTAGCAGTGTGCGAATGAGCCTTCGCCATCTTCATGTCCATATGCGCCTACATAACTTCGGAGAATTGCCCACCTTCCTCCATATTATTCTTATCCATCATGGCTCTACCGACGAAGTACCCGACAGTACGGTTCCAACTCTCCTCAATGATCGCAATGATCAGTAGGGAGCGTACACCCTTTAGGACACTTTTGTACACTTTGGACATATTTGTCATCATGATTTCGTACCTTGCACCGCCGATGTCATGCAGTATGGACCACTTCTCCAAGTCGGCCATGTGCATGTTCACCTAGTTCACACAGTGCGGCGCCACACCAGGGGCCAACTTTGGAAATACATGCGGGAGGGGCCAGTTTGGAAATTTGGCACAAGGGGCCAATTATGCACAAATTTTATGAATTATCATAGACGGTTTGGGAGTCGTCTATAATAACCGTCTGTTATCACTGACATAATAAATCAGATAGTTCAGAAACCATCTCTGATGAGAGTTATGAACCGTTTGTGATGATTCCATGTGTAATAGTGATGTCTCCATCTCATATCTAGAAAACTAGAACAATTTGATGAGAGTTATGAACCGTCTGTAATGATCCCATGTGTAATAGTCGTGTCTCCATCTCATATCTGGAAAGCTAGAATAATGGATAACACAATTTTTCATAGTTAAGCTAAAGCATTAATTCTCTGATTTAGATAAGCTTTAAGGCCTATGAGTGACAAATGTATCTCTGTTTCTCGTGAAATTCATGGCTTGGAGATGAACCTGACAACTTAAGAAAATCAATAGAAGCCACAACACACAAAGGCTATGTTAGTGATATACCTTAGAGGCAATCCTAGAGATGATTGTATCACTTCTATGTTTTTGATTTGTTGAATAATATGTTATTTTATTTCTTGAATAAATATCTTTTATATTGATTAACAAGTATATGAGTTGTTCGTGGAACTCTTTATTTATATTTTTGATATTATTCTAAATTATCCCTGATTTTATATCATTATGTGGGATAATTATGATTTACAGATCGGCACATATATTGATTGATGATAATATTTCATGAATCATGGATATAAGATATCAAATCAATAATGTAGAATATGTTAGAGAATATGATGTTGGATTGATCCATCATGAGACACCATGAGAATTGTTATATTCTGAAGTATCATCAATTGATCTCATACACAGTGTCTGTATGATCCTTAGACCTGAGATCGTTATTATTTCTTATATGTATAATAGTTTACTTAGTGTTTACCAAATACTATTCCATGACTAGGTGGTCATAAATGTAGTTTTCGGATTTACTATAAAATATGCAGAGAAATATGAGCGATCAAGATGGAATTTTTCTCTCATATATATCAGGAGAGATATCTTTGGACTCCTCAATGTAGTTAGATTAAGAAAGTGCATGGCCATGCTGAATGTGGTTGAGGAGTCAATCATAGCTAAGTAATTCACTACAGGTTCGAGTGAAAGATCGAGCTATCGTAGGATGACACGCTTCTCGTCTTGAGTTCGATTTGGTATCATGAGGCAAAGGGATCAGTACAAAAGCGCTATATAGGTTCGTCCGATATGATTTTTATGTATATTTGGGGTCATTATGTTCTGCTAGGGACCACTACCGACTTATGAACTGGAAAGAAATTTTTGGCTTATGACCAAATGTACATGAACCTATTGAGTCACACACTTAATGGGCTAGAACGATAAGGATCTAGATGATAATTTTCAAGTAGGATTCAATCTTTACTCGTATCACATAAGGATCTGATTGGAGGTTATATAAGGAAATGTGCGGGGGCTGAGGGAGGTATTCCGAAACACATCTATCGAAACTCTAGCCACCACCTCTCATAATCCTTACCGTGAGCGCTGGTACTAGCACGCCGACACACGGTGTTTCATCCCTTGGACGTGTGGACCTCGGTAGAGACGTTGCTACGACTGTGGCACTGATCGGAATGATCGTGAGGAGGAGACGGTTGGCCGGAAGACGATCGACTATTTCTATTATATCAACATGCTCTTCATTGAATCGGCTGTTTTAACTCTACTTCTGTTGCACTGCGTGTGTAGTGGTAACGATATATGATCTCTTGCTCGTATGTCTTTTTGGTTTATGTGATAGGGAATTTTAATTTGTGCTAGCATAGTTGTATCTCATGTGGCTGCAGCCGGGCTTGCCATGGAAGATCCAGAGTTTCAGACCCCTATCCTCCCACGAAGACACTGACGTCCAGCAGTGACAACTCAATGCCATGCTCACCCCCAACTCCTTTCTGTCTCCCTGTTCGTTCGCAGCCTGCCTCCAAGCAACCAAGGGCCCCACCCCCTTCTCTCTCTCCACCCTGCAGCACTGCACCAAGCAATGTGCCCTTGCCCATGCAGAAAAAATTAAACTCACTTTTGCAGGCTTCCTTTTGGAAGGCAGGCCAGAAAGAATGCAGAGAGAGAGAGGTGCTGCGCTTGTTGTAGATGGATGGAGGGGAATAATGATCAGATCAATCAAGGGAAAGGGAAAAAAGATGAGTGGTGAAGGGAAACTGCAACACAAGATGAGAGATGGACCCCATCAGTCTCGACGCCTCACACAATTTACAAGCTTGGAAAGCCATGGGGCCCGAGCACAAGCAGCAGCCATGTCGAGCTTCGCTCACGAGCTCTGATTGGGGAACACGGGATCACATAAAATCACGTGGGCTAGCTGATGCGCATTGTGCTAGGAACGGTATGGGCCGGCTGGAAGTGGAGCATTCAAATACCTAGCAGGCATGTCCTGCTGGGCATAGATATGCACTTGCTTGGATTTATCCAAGTGAATTTGAAACGTTGTTCAGTTCACAGGGATCCGTAAGAATTTCGTAGGAATTTCATCTCTAGAGAGACTAAATGTATCTTTTGCTGCGAAATCCACGCATACCATACGAGCCAGGCGGTTCCACCTTTACCATGTGCAGAGTCGCGCGGAGCGCACCAAGGTAGCACAGTCCCGGGCTCCCGGCTAGTGTCCGCAGTAGCAGTAATTAGCCCCGTGTTCGTGTTTACAGCGAGGAATTGCAGGTTGCTACTGCTCGGGCCTTTAATGCATGCTTGCTCTCTTGCTTGCAACTCGGCAATGCTTTCTTTCTCCATCTTTCAGAAAAGTGACGGTACTACCCATAGACTTACACAGCACAGTATATTTATGGGCGGAGGGGAGGGGGGATCTGAATCTGCATACACGAAGGGTTTTTTTTTTTTTTTTTTGCGCGAGGGACATGAAGATGGTTCTTTTGCCGTGTTTTTTATTTTAATGCTTGAATTTTGGTTATTCATAAAAAAGTACGAAGAGACATACTTACATACGATTTTAGAATAGTATATTCTATAATTAAATTGTAGACTTCATTTTAAAAAAACACTCTATTTAAAAATTAATCACACCCAAAAAAATCCACCCTTTGCTCTTGTAGGTGTGGCTACTAGTACCTCGTAGCTGCTGGACGAACAGTCAACAACAATAGGTTTTCAACGTTGTGCGCTATGTATGTGCTCCTCAATCTCACAGTACTTTCACTATTGACCTTGATCACTCAAATTTTATAATCTTTGACTATTAGGATCTATTCAAATTAGCTTTTACTTATGAATTTTGGTTTTAACTTATAAATAGTAACAGCTTTTAGCTGTTCGCGAGAGAGGGTACAGAGAAATAGAGACCCGCGTACAAATGTATATATGAAATTAATAGGCAGAGTTTAATTTTGGGAACTGTGAAAAGCCCAAAGTGCCAAGTATTCTGAAACGAAGGAAGTAGCTTGTAAGCATGAGGAAGCTCATGTTAGTGATATACCTTAGAGATAATCATGAACATGATTATATCACTTTTATATTATGATCTTCTAAATAATATGTTATTTTATTCATTGAATTAATATCTTTCATATTAATCAACAAATATATGACTTATTCGTAGAACTCTTTATTCAAATTTTGATATTATTCTAGATTATCCATGATATTATGTCATTATGTGGGATAATTATGATTTACAAATCTATATTGATTAATGATCATGTTTCATAGATCATGGATATGCGAATATCAAATCAATAGTGTGGACACATGTTGAAGAACATAGTATTGGATTGACCTAATATGAGACACTACGAAAAATTATTATATTCTTAAGTGTTATCAGTTGGTCTTATATATAGTGTATATATGATTCTTAAATCTAAAATTGACACGGTTTTCTATATGTGTAATATTTTACTTGGGGTTGCTAAACACTACTACATGATCATAAAGATAGCTTTCGGGTTTATTATAAAATATGCAGAGAAATATGAATGATTATGATAGAATTTGGGTCCTTCGATGTAGTTAGATTAAGAAAGTGTATGGCATATCGAATATGGTTGAGGAGTCAATTATAACTGAGTAATTCACTACAGATTCGAGTGAAGTATCGAGCTATTATAGGATGGCACGCTTCTTGTCTTGAGTTTGATCTAGTATCATGAGGCAAAGGGATTGGTACATAAGCACTATATAGGTTCATCCGCTATGATCTTTATGTATATCTAGAAGTCGTTATGTCATACTAGGGACCGCTACTGACTTTTAGATCAGAAAGGAGATTTTGGCCTATAGCCAAATATACATGAATTTACAGGGTTACACACTTAACGGGTCAGAATGATAAGGATCTAGATGATAGACTTCGAGTAGGATATAATCTCTACTCATATTGGATCAGTTAGAGGTTCTCCAAGTGAGATATGATATCTACTCATATTAGATAAAGATTCAATCTGAGACTTTTCAAATTAGATATGATATCTGATCGTATCGGATAAGGATCCGATTGGAGATTATATAAAGGGAGGTGTAGAGACTAAGAGAGGATCCCAAGTCACACCCATCGAAACCCTAGCTACCACCTCTCATAACCCCTGTCGTATGTACTAGTGCTAGCATACCGACACATGACGTTCCATCTCTACATGTGTGGACCTCAGTAGATGTGTTGCTATGACTGCGACGTTGATCAAGACGATCGCAAGGAGGAGATGGCTAATCAAAGAATGATCGACTACTTTCACTACACCGATGCGTATTTCATTGAACCAGCCATTTTAACTATACTTCCACTGCACTACGTGTTTAGTGATTACGATCTATGATTTCTTACTTACAAGGTTTCCTAATTTATACTATAGAAAATTTTAATTAGCATATAGTTATCTATATCCCAACGGCTCAGGCTTTAGATAGTGTTTGTAGGGCTATCTGAGAAAACTCTTGTATTGATCAATGGAACTTGTAGTTTCTTGCTGTCGACGTAGACCTGCAATGCAGGACAGGATCGACAGGTGCTGGTCGTCGTCTTTTTCTTGAGTGTTGACCTGGCGATGTGAACCTTCATCTGCATGTACATATTCTGTACAAGCTATGTACCACTGTCCTAAGCAAAGCTGTAACGTTGCGTGCGCGGGCACCCCTGTTTTTTTCACATTTCAACGCTGCCATCTTTAACCCGTGTTCAAGCTAACAGTAACAGCGGTGGGTGCAGGATTTAGGCCCATTTATTAGTGCTTCTGTTTCTAACTTCAAAATTTTTATTTCCATTTTTTTTAATGATATAGCTCTTTTAGGCTTTTTTTACTTTTTTTTCCTTTATTCCTTTTTATTATCCTTGATAATATAACTTTTTAATTTTTAATTTTATTTTAAATTTAATTACGCTAAAAAAGTTATCAGCAGGTACAATCTATTTTCAATCACTACAAAGTAAAATAAATCATAAGATAGGACTTTTAAACTTAAATGAGCACCACCTTAATCGTTCGATTAGTATTTTAAGGAGCCTAAGTTTGTCAAACATTCCTGGCTAACTAATCAAACTTGTGGTGGAATATGGCTTCAAAAACAATTAAGTTTGCCTAAAGAAATCTTGCCAAAATTCCCTATAAATATAACACGCGTGATCTACCTAAAGAAAAGTTTTAAGCCTAACTTAGTCCAAGCTCACGTAAAGGAATCGTGACAAACTATAGCAAACTTTGGTTTCGAACTAAAACACGTTCTTGGTACCATTTCCACGTAAATGACTAGTCTAGCTCGGTGTGAAACTAAATCAAATACAAATTGACCAGTGGTCAAACATGTTAGTATTCATATTTCTAAATGAATATAAATACAAATATGAATTCAAACACGCTTGAATATGAATGTAAATTATGGTGAGTACAAAAACGAATTGTTGTTGCAGTGAATACAATGGTGCCTCCGATTACTTTTTAGCGTATGTAGGGGATGTGCACGCATATACAGTGTGGGTGATGTGAGTGTGGTCTGTTTTAAGTATGCGCATCTACCTTGTACCCTCTCAAAAAAAATACAATGAATAGAGAGCCACCTCTTAGGGGTGCTCGTTTTAGCGATGGCTTCTGGTTTTTAGCTGAAATTTTACTGTAGTTGGCTTTTTTTTATTGTAGCTGATTTGGCTTTTTGGGCATAATTAATTTAAAAAAATGTAAAAATAGAAAAAACATATTAACCCATTAGGGATAATACAAAAGAACACGGGAAAAAAAGAAAATACAAAAAAGCCTAAAATATCTAAAAAATTTAGAAAAAAATGAAATACTGAATAGTGAAAAAAAAGCAGAAGCTAGAAGCTGAAATCGAAAAAAAGCTGAAACAAACGAGGCCACAGTGGAACATAGAGTGGTGAAGTTATGAATATACAACTTTATCCACTAAAGTTTAATTGACCACCTTTATCCACTAAAGTTTAATTGACCACCTTTATACGAGTGTCTCATATGTGTGGTGTGTGTATATGCATCCGACTTGTCATCGCAAAAATAAAAATATAAATCCAACACCTGAGTAGCATGTTTGGTGCATGCATATGCCTGTGTGGCCATAACTTATAACCTTAGACAACCAAAATGACCGCCACAAGTGCGGCAATGTCAAGCAAAAAATCTGAGTGTGCGACGTATGTGGTCCACAATTACAGCTACCAATCAAACATCTACGAAAAAAATATATGCGCGCCTAAAATTTTATTTTTGGTAATTACCAGATGTACATACCAGGATGAATCCATAGGGTATACCGGGTGGGCCACAGTATACCCTAGGGCCCAGCCACGGCTCAATTTATTCGCCTGCCGGCTGTCGAATGGTTCGCCTGCCGCTCGGAAGGCTGAACGCCAAAAGACACTCGTTTCATTAGTAGCTGTGCTGAAAACGTTCAATGCTTGTAAGGCCGTTATGCTGTTATTATACATCAAAATTGTGTTCCACTTCTCCTTATTCCCAGCGTCCCTCTTGTGTTGTGTGTTCTTCTAATCTAAATTCTGAACTCTGGAGCACTGGTCGGCTCCATCCTTCTGTCTGTCTTGCTGGATGGATAGATATGCACCAAGTCATCCTCTTATACTAGCCTCGTAGGCGCGGCGTCACGCCGCGCCAACCAATATGTGTACCTAAGTAAAAGAGACGAAAATTTGCAGTAAAGAGAAAATGTAGAGGCTTTTTCACTAAAAATTGGAGGACTTTTCATAATAAAAGGTGACAGAAGGGGTTTTTCTCGTAAAAAAAATGACACTGTGCGCTAGACGCACCGGGACATAAAATAAGAGAAGGCACGTTGACACTACAAAAATACATATGTATTTGTTAACAGGTTTTAATTGATAATGGTGTTCATATCGAGAAAGAGCGTACATATATATAGAGGGGTAAGGTATAGAAATAAGATGTCAATAAATTCTAAAGACCGCCATTGTGGCACGAAAAATAATGGTTTATAACCTAGAACATGGAATACAAATAAATTTTGCTACAAGAGTCCTGTTAGTACCAGGGGGTTCCATAAAGCAGTATGCCTTTCACATGATTTATGTGCAATCTGCAATGGGCAATAATGAGCGGAGAAAAATCCATTACTAATGGCAAACAAAGACATGTCAATATGTTTAGAGCTAATGAAAAGTTGGGCAATGCCTCTTGCCTAAAGAAAATGTGTCAATATCAATCAGCCATGGATACAATGAATGCCCCTCTAGCTGAAAACAAGATCCGAAAACTATATTCCTCATCACCATTTAACAGCATATTATTGGGACAAGCAAAGACTCTGTCCCATACCACTAAAAGATCATTTAGGCAGAATTCTTGAATAAAAAACACTTATCTTCATTGGCACATCATCTTTGAGAGTAATCACCATAAAAACAATATTTATTTGGCTCAAGTCTTGTGAAGCACATTTAGATCAATGGACTGACAATGAAGCTGACTCCATGATCGAAGTTGCTATGGCAATGCGATCTATAAGGCCTATCTAGCAGAGGGCTACTGCAAGACACATTCAGATTCTACCCTAGAAGAGCGAAGGGATTTTATTAGGTATTTGCTCCCTAGGCAAGTTTTTTGTGATGCACAAGCTACAGACTCACTGTTTTCGAATCATGGCAGTAGAGTTGTTACAGTAACTGACACAGAAGGAACCAACAATGCACAATACGAGTTATTATCGATACAAAGAAGTATGTAAATACATAATATATTAGACACAAGGTAAATGTTCATGGAATGCTAGCAATTGGATAATAAGATTTATGTTTTTTTAGCTAAACACAGTAAAAGAGCATATGTCTAAGATCAAACGAAAGTCCTATATATGAGTAAATTCAGTATATTATGGAGAGCAGAAAAGTATATGTGCTGAAGAAAAGGGAGAACTTCATTATAGACAATTTTTTGTTGAAGGAAGAGAATTGTACATAGAGGACAATGTATAATCTTGATGTTCATTTAGTATGAACATGGTAGTATATAGTTCGACAGCCGAACGGTTTTTGTGATCTAGGCACCCGTTAGCTCAACGAATGCTTTATTTTTATTTCTATATCCATCCTGACAAAATAGGTGTAATAGAGATAGTTGGGCATGTTTTAGAACACCACGGACTTTAGATAGGTTTGTATATTCAAGTAGTTCTGATTAGCACCTATATATAGGATCAAAGAAACTTAGAAGCAGACCTCATGAGGATCCATACATAAACAAGAGGTCCAACACACGTAGATAGCTGAAATACATATTGCATATTCAATAAAACATCGAAAAAAGAAAGTAATAAGTTTTGTATTGCAAACAATTTAGAAAAGACATGAGAAAAATGAAATAAACACAGTAAGGAACCAGACAAATCTGAACTAAACGGTTGATCTGATTAGCTATAACAGAGAAAGGATATACAAATAATAGAGAACAGCTTTAGGATGTAGTGTCGGTGCGAAGCTGTGTAACAGAATTAATGAGCAAAGGTAGTAAAGAGGGCAATGTGATCATTTTACCTAGAATGCAGCTCCATTTTAATTGCTGTGGAGTAGAGATATCATCACTATCTTTCACCAATATATAAACCACTATTCCAAGGTATAACAACAGAGATGATCCATATGTAATAATGAACCTCAATATCCCACAGAGAATTGTGGAGTAACCTGAAATGCTAAATATCATCATAACAAATTTAGGAGAGTGGTCAAGATAAACATGAAGTTTTGGCAGCAGGTAGTTTAGACTGCACAATCTAGCAAATGCTAAATATCCACTACCATTGAAAACATATGCAAACCAAAGAACCTTGAGTTGATAGATCGGTGTACTTTGACACTAAAGTGAATTTACAGAAAAGAGTGAAAAAGTGGACAGGAACGAAACAAAAGAGAATTGTGTACCTGTTGCATAGTCACAGCATAACTGAATGAGTATGATGTACTGTTTTAAAGAAACCTTAGGATAGTAGTTCAACTCAATTACCAAACATGAAGAGCATTTCTTAAAAAGTTCGCACAGATTGACTGAAAACCAGAGAAGCAAAACCCTCTCCAACAGCAGATAAAACTAAATGGAGCAGCTGCAAACCGAGTGGCTGAAAGAGCCAGGGTGATTGCAGAACAACAGTAAATACCGACAATGAACAATGAAGTGCATTATCTGTTGCAAATCAAACAAAACACAATTTCTGCTGCTGCTAGCCGAACAGAAACAAACTGAAGTTGTCACTGCATAGTAAATACTGCATATTGCAGCCGATCATAGATAAACACGAAAAGCCGAATCGACTGAATTTTATAGCAGTAGACCGAACAAGAAAAAGGGGTGAGCGGCAGAGGGAAATTCAGAAGGAGAAGCTGCTGCCACAAGTTGCTGCTGGCCGAATGAATCTCAGGCAGGAAGTAAACAGCTGACAGCAGTTCAGCCGAAGAGAAGAAAAACAGCAATCCCAAACCAGTCTATAACAGTAGCTACTGCAGCCACCCGAAAAAGAGAAATTCACAAGGAATTGCTTGATATTTTTGGGCCAAATAATCTAGACGTAAAGCTGAATAACACCAAGACCTCAGGGATCAAAAGATTTCACCAAGAAAGCAAGAAATCAAGAATTGGGACAAATATGAGAACTTCAGCAGAGAAAGAGCTAATTTTTCAAATTACTCATTCTTCTCACATTTTTGCTCATGATCTTTTGCAAATAGCTTAGCAATGGTCTCAGGACTTGCAAATAAAGATCTCAAGCCAACTTAAGATATGGAAAGAAAAATTCCATCAATGCCTGGCATGAACCCTAGAAATTTCAGAGCAGGGGAAAAAGATAATTTCAGATTTTGAGCACAGAGAAGAACTAAAGAGGGGAGGCTCAACCAAATTCCTTCTTCCCTTGATTTATCACCATGAATGTTTACATTGAGTGGAATGATTACACATGAGTTCCCTTCACCTCACTACATGGTTCAACTTCAGGAGAGAACACACACGCACAGAGTTCTACACTACCAAAAACAACTACAGCATTATCATCCTGGCATCCAATGAGATGAGGCAGCACCATTAGTAAAATCAAATAGCTATCATAACCACTTATTGGTTGACAAAATTACAGACACAGCAGGAGCAAGAAAGAGGTGCTTACGTATAACAACATGGGCTACATGGATCAATCACTGAGCACTTACGTATAAACACAACAAAAAAAGGACAATCAGATGATCTTTAGTGTTGTAGACTAATTAGTGAAGATGACAAACGCACAGAAGACTCGTTTGTGCGAAATATTGCCAATTTTGGACCCATCTATTAGACGCAGGTCTAAAAAAGCACACACGGTATACAATAGTTAATACATAGATGCAATGAATCGCCTAGTGTGGTATGACAGCAAAGAACTCCTTGGGCATTGCAACAGTTTACCTAGCAGGGCACAAGTTTTTTCTAGTGCTCATATGTATCCAGCACCACCTAAGCTTCGCTGGCTAGCCAAGTTGCGTACTATCATAATTAAAACAACAATGGTAGTTGACTATCCATGCATTCATATATAAAAATATGCCTAGATATGCCATGACCCATGATCATATCAAAAAGCAGTGAGAAAGTATACAGTGAACATTCCATTGCAATCTTAAAGCTGGAATATTTACTTTCTAAGCCTCAAATACCTTAATCTATTCATGAACTGCAGACAAATTCCAAATTATATAATGGCATGTCATGATCTTGTAATGTTATATACTTCTAACGAAGATGGATTCAAGCAAATTCTTTCTATAAGTCCGTACTTTGTTCTTGTTGGGATTCCGAAATCACATTGGATGAAATGCTTTTTCAACAAACTACATGTATGTATGGTTAAAGTTGTAAATTTGTCATGTACCTGTAGCTTTTTCAATATAGAGAAAGCCTCCTCATGCATGGGATCTACAGGAACTCTAAAAGAAACACAGCCACCACCAGCTGGTATGTGATTTCGGTTTGAATCCTCTGTTGTTGCGTCAGCCCTCTCATGCACTGTTGTCCTAGAAATTTCAATTTCATCAGGTAAGCATGCTACCAGCTGAAGCAATTCAACAGGCGTAAGATAATAGTCTAGATAACACAAGTGATAAGTAATCACAATAGGCAATTCCCATTGAAATTAATTACAATTGACCCAACAAGTTTTAGACTGACAACACACAGCTGGAAAATCCGAAGGACAAAACTTTTAGATTCGTATTGCAATCAAATTGAGATGACTAAAAGAAAGAATGTAATAGTGGTTCCATAAGTCAAACAAAACGTTAGTTAGACATGCTCAAAAACCAAACCAACTGAAGATATAAATTAAAGTAGAAGATATAAATTGCAAACCTGACTGGATTTCCTCCCAAGCCCCATAAGGAAAGCATCAGGCTTTATATCACGGTGAAGAAATCCCTTTGAATGCATGTATTCAACTCGATCAATCTGAAACATTTGAAAGAAAGAACGTCGTCATGCCAGAAATATATATAGAGTAAGGTGCAGCATCCGACAGAAACATTTCGCTACACTGTGCATCTAACGAGCTTACCGCAAACAGCAGATTTTATCAAATTGAACAAAAGGAAAACTTTAAGATTTTTCCAAAAAAATATTAAGGTGAATGAGAAATGAGACAAAATCTAATACCAATTTGCAGCGATTTCCTCTCCAGCCTGCACATTAACAGCTACAAACAAGAATAGCAACAAAGTTGGCATCTTTCTTTCCGAACACAATAGAAAATATGTTCTTTTGAATAGATTGAGAGACGAAAAGATGGAGAGCTCACCAAGGAAGAACTCCCCGAACGATCCACTCCCAATCTTCTTGCTGAGCTTGAATTTGTCCCCGACTACATGATCCATGTCCTCCCTGCTTCGATGGAGGATTATCTCCCAATGTTTCTAACTACGCTGAAGATAAAATCAAGAAAACGCTGGAATTCTCCGTTTGTTTAGTTAAAAATGGCAAAGGAAGCGCAACTTTATCCAAGAAACAGCAGGGAATTAAAGAACAAGAAAATGGTAGCAGCCTGTGCCTTGCGACCTCACCGGTTTGTGATGGGAGGTGGAGCTGTGGTGGCGACCGCCGGCGTCGCGGCGGGAGTGGCAACGGGTGTCGGGGGGGCTCCGGATCTGGCTCGAGCAGAGTCGCTGGGCCGGATCCGGCAGGATCCGGGTCGAGGAAGGCGGGCGCGGTGCCAGAAGATCGAGCAGGGGCGACGGCGGCGGCATGGAAGACCGGGAGAGGAGGGGCGCCGGCGGGGGGAGAGGAGATGCGCCGGAGGGGAGGGGCGAGGGGGGGCGCCGGATGGGGGAGGGAGAAGGGGCGCCGGGCGGAGCGAAGGAGGAATCGAGGAAGCTGGGGGTGGCCGGGGTATGGGGAATGGAGGCAGGAGCGCCGGCGCGGATTGACAACGAGGAAGCGAGCCGCGGCTTGCTATCGAGCGCCCACACGCGTCGGACGGAGCGCACGCGAGGGAGCGGGCACGCGGCAGGCGCGGAGGGAGGGACGCCGACGTGGACGCGGCGAGAGGCGAGGAAGTCCTCCGGATGTAATATACGAAGTATATGTGCTTCTATATATGTTCTAACAGAGTTTATACAAGTCTTTTGCTTCAATTTTCTTCACATGCTACTTCTCTTTACATCCCTCAGGTGAACGAGCTGCAGATAGAAATTTTGCAGAGATTCCGCCAACCTTGGAATCCAGCAAAGCGAGAAGGCCAGGAAGTCGAGGTAACAGGTTTCGTTCTTGCTTCTTTAGAAGGATTTGTTTTTCTGTTTGTATATCATGGTGCATATACATGACCTGATATTCCCCTTTTCTGGAATTTTGGTCTTTGATCCCGGCTCAAAGTTCATTTTTGTTTCTTCGAGTGCTTAAAGAGGTTCTTTCAATTGGTTGTATGATATTATGTTCCACAGGTATAAAAATATCTGAGCTAATTGCGTAGCTTTGTGTGATGCTATACATGAACTTTTTGTTTTGTTTATGTGGCGTTCAGTTTGAAAGAAATATCCCTTTGTTCGTGCATAACTAGTATATCAGATTTTTGGCTCTGTTTGGAATTGAGAAATTTCACAGTTAATGGTTTAATTTCAGCAGGAATATAGAAAAATTCCCGCATTCTCAGTGGGGCCTTAGATGTACTTAATTATGTGCTACATTTTGAAGTACGTCGCACTAGTAGCATAGCTAGTAATAATTTTTAAATGATCTTGGCAAAAGTTAGTAAAAATTATATTCTTATGTGAAGAGTAATGCATGAACTTTATATGATCTCTTCTAAACAATTCGTGTTACCTAACTAAATATCTGCATTTATGAAAGAACATGCAGAAAAGGAGAAATTAGGTAGAGCCAAGATAATTATTCACTCAGATTTTTCTAGGGGATGACATCCAAATGTTCATTCTTTTCCCTAGCATCATCCATATGCAACAGCACATTCCTTCCATACCACATTTCCAATTTAGTGTCTGTATACCGAATTACGGTGCAAATTTTATAATTATTTACCAGATTGGCAAATGATTTTACTAAATTGCATATAAAAATTTTGGTGCGGCATATCCTTTGGTAAAATCCTGGGTCCGCCACTGATACATACACTACCATACACACATGAGAGCGCTTTCTTAGCACACACTTGGACAGACGGAGGTCAGAAATAAATCTGTGGCATTACAAAATTTCTACTAAAACATTTTTTTTCTTATATGTAATAGGTGTGCACTTGGATTTAAATCTGATGGATAGAGTTGTAAATCTATAACTTCACCACCCCACTAATAAGTGGTTTCTTTGGCATTGAACCAAACAACCCCAGTTTGGTTGGATTCAAATAATCTACAACATAGTGAACTGTGAAAAAAGAGATCCAAATACTAACAGTAACTAAGAGTGTCGGATATGTCAATAGCCCAAGTGCAACACGACCGCACAACACACGCAACAGCTTAGGGAAACGAAACCGTAGCCTAAAAGCCCTAAAATTGTCCTCTCCAGTGCTCACTAGCCGTGGGTTTAGGGCCTGTGGGTTAGATGTTTGGGAAACGATACATGTATATGTACGTATTCCGGCATTCAAATTCACACGTATGTTCGTACTAGTTAGAGGCCCGTGCGTTGCAACGAAGTCATAAAAATAATGAGACAGAACTTACTGCCTGGCCAAACTGAAATTTGCAACATAAGAGTAGTGTACAGATGAACTAATTTTTCGATGAATGAGTCCTCAGTACATGAAATTGTTCCAGTGCCCAAACTAATAATGGAAATGAATGGACCACAAATTATATGGAATTTGACTAAAAATGCTCCAATCGAAGGTCAAGCATGGTCAACCTGTCAATGCAATGCTACAAAAATAACTAAATCAGCACATACACTATCCCCTTCAGTAATTCCTGAACTTTCATTCACACCACTGAATCTTAACCCCCTAATGCACATTTAAATTCACGCTGCTAATTCATTATGCTTTCTATGCAACATTATCACATATGACCTATAACCATTCGAATCCCAAATTTACCATCAACACAGAGAATACAGATTAAAAAACATGCAAAATATATCCTTAAACCTTAAACTTGGTGTCCGGTACTTTTGTGCACATTATAAATGTGCTTACAAATGTTCTATGTCTACTATAGCCATTTATAACGTCACGTTCCACAAATCCCAATTCCTATCAACTAAAAATTGTACCACTGGACTTCTAACAGCACGCATTACACAATATCAATGCTCGTACTCACATCGTTAATAAACCCTAAAATCTACAGGAGTTCCCCCGATATCTCAATCCACCTACATCGCAAAAAACGGTTGTGCGAAGAGGGGGGGGGCGAGAGATCATAGGGCATAGACCCATAGCCAACTATACTCGCATTACCTAATCCAACCAACCAAAAAATCCCAAGCTTACTACCATGCAGCTAAGCTGCCCGATTCCTCATCAGCGCAACCATTACTCGTTCCAATCAACGGATCCCAAACCCACCCCGACACCACTAAACCAGCGCGATTCCACGTCGTACCAACAGCCGCATAGTTCGCGAAGTGATGCAAAGCGGGGAGCGATGAGGGGGAGTATGCCATAGCCATACCACTCCCCCTTGGCCTGGATGAGGCGGCGATGCTTGGCCGCGGAGAGCTCGCCGTCGTCGTCGCCTCCTCGTTGGCGTCGGCGGCGCCCGTCGGCGAACACG
Organism: Melocanna baccifera; assembly: GCA_036346265.1. NCBI lineage: Eukaryota > Viridiplantae > Streptophyta > Magnoliopsida > Poales > Poaceae > Melocanna > Melocanna baccifera. Next base: position 19,361,000 of record CM070683.1, on the reverse strand, counting down.
GTCCGGTTGCCCTCGGTTCCACCGCAGCCATCGCGCTGCGGCTCGCTTGCCGTCAATGCCGACCCACAGATCCTCCTCCTCCGGAGCTTGTCGCGCAGCCGACGACCTCGTGCTCGAGCCCGCCCTCGGCGGCGGGCGCGCTTGGTGTGCATTGCCGCTGGTCGGACACCACGACGCGCTCCCTACGCGCGAGCGGAGGACGCGCCTTGGGGATCTGGCCTCGAACTTGGTCTTGACGAACTCGGCGGCGAGTCGCCACGGCGAGGACGACCTCGGCGTTGGCGGCGGCGGCAATAGTACCCGAGAGCGGCTCGGGAGGCGGCGGGTCGTGCGCGCGACGGTGAGGTCCCGTAAGAGGGCGAGCGGAGGAGGGGACCGGGTCGCCGTCGGACGGACGGAGCGGGTGCCGCTGGCTGCGGAGGAGGAGCGCGGGGGCGGAGGCGGAGGGGGCGAAGGAGAGGGTGGGGCTGAGCGGGGAGTGTGCCCAGGTGAGGCGGAGGAGGAGCGGCCGGGAGCTGGAGGAGAGTGGGGTGGCGCGGTAGGAGGCGGTGACGGAGAGCGTGGAGGGGGTTGAGGAATTAGAGGAGGCGGAGGTGAGGGTGGAGGAGGGGGTGGTGCAGGCGACGCGGACGGCACCGTCTCTGAGGCAGGAGGCGAGGTCGTGCACGGAGGAGGAGCGGAGAGGGAGCGGAGCAGGAGGATGGGTAGTTAGATATGAGAGAGAGAGAGAGGGAAGAGGGATGTTAGATAGATGGATAAGATTTCAGTATTCAAATCAGATGGCTGAGAAGGGAGTAAAGAGGGAGGACTCATCAACCACCAACTCCTTCTTTTAAAGTAGTAAAGATACCTTATTCAGATTCGGTAAACAAAACGGATTATATTAATTCTTATTCAAATAGCAATATAAAATAGCATTTTACATACTATATTCACTGCCATCCAGATCTAGATGTCGGATAAAATGGGCCATGCAGATTTGTGTTACACCCCTAGTCTAGCTACATTAGAAGGAAAAATTGGTTATATGCCACTGCTCGCTTTGTTACTCTACAATTTATCAGTCCTTCCATCATGCTTGTTTTTTTGTCTCTGGTTCCATCATAATCTCAGTTTGTTACTCTACAATTATCACTCTTTCCCTCATAATTGCCTTTTTTGCCACCGGGTCGTTTATTTCTCTAACATTTGCCGCTTTTAGGCATGAAGTGATTTTTTCCCTCCATTTACCATTTTGCCCCTACCTCTTATTCCTCCTCCCAACTCCTCTTATCCCTCCCTCCTGGCAGTGGTGGATCTAAGCCTCAGACTAAGTGGCTATAGTATGAGGCCCAAGATCAAAGGGCCAAAACAACTACATAGTGCAGGAGAATCAGCGTCATGCTCTCCTAAAAAAATTAGCTGGATTCGGCCTAATCATAGCTGGCCCAGGTCGAGGCTAGCTCAACCCCTACCTTCCGGCCATAGCAAATGACCTTTGCCAACAGGGGTGGAGCCAACCTTGGTTGCCAGGTGTCACAGGATACTGGCCTAATAATCATTTTAGTACAAATTGTGTAATACCCTGAACGTCTTTACGGCGTCCCTGGTAGGGGTGCAATCGGGTCGGATTCGAACGGATAGTATTCATACCGTATCCTAACCCATATTTTTTTTCTCAGATTCAAAGTTGGATACGATAAGTTCGGATACAAATACGAATTCAGATTATTCGGAGTTTCGAATATGGTGTCATCAGGATGGATACATAACGATTTTGGATCGAAAACCGATAATATAGACGGATAGTATGTGTATACATAAAGGAATATACACTAAACCATACTACCATCACTTTAAGCCTTCAACTAGCAATAAATTTATCTAGATTACTTAAGTATAATAGTCGATACAACACAAGTTCAACATAAGTGATAAATTCATACATAAGTTTGAAAACCAATAAATTCATACATTAGTTTGCAAATCAATAAATTCATACATTAGTTCAAAAACTAATAAATTCATACATTAGTTCAAAAACCAATAAATTTATACGCAATTTCAATATAAGCGGGGAGCATTGGTGGTGACTGGTTAGAGTAGCTAGACTCTAGAGTTAGATTACGACTTTGATAAAATCTTGGTCGGTTGGTGTCAATGATAGTTGATAGGTTGGGCCAGTTGGAGTACTAACTTGATTGTTCAGATATTCAGTCAGATAGTATCCGATTTACCATTTACCGATACTATTCGGTCGAATTTTAGCTCTACCGTTTTCGTTACCATATCCGGCAATAATTATCCAGTACGGACCAGATTCGGTACCGGATGCTAAATTATATTCCCATATTTGGTACCAACCGGATTTGATACCGGATCGATCGAGATTAACCCATATCGTTTGCATCCCTAGTCCCTGAGATTATTTAGCGGAATCACGGAGTTTCGTGATTTTTCGATGAATCGTGGGAGACGGGAAACAAATTGCGGAATTGTCTAAAGTGAAAAAATAAATAAATTAATTAAAACCAAGAGTTAGGCTGCTTAGAGGGGTGGGCTAGCCACTTTAGGCCAACCAGCCCAAAAGGGGCCCAAACTGCCCCCTTTTCTTCCCCCAAACCCTAGCCAACCCCCTCTCCCACCCCTTGGCCGCCCCCACCCCCCTTGTGGCTGCCCCTCCCTACTCTCTCTCTCTCCCCATGGCTGCTATAGCTGAAAAGAAAGGAAGAAAAAGGAGGAAGAAGAAGAAGAAGAGAGGAAGAGGGGAAGGAGAGGAAGGGGAAAAGAAGAAGGAAAAGGGGGATCTCGTGGGATCAAGCTAGGTAAATTTTCTCACCTCAATTCTCCTCTGTTTTGAATGTATTTAGGGTTGGGGAATCAACTGATTAGCGTTAAATTGTTGTCTACGCGTAGGTTGATTCGAGCAGATCATCTGTTCGTCTAAATTAGAGCATCAAGACGATTTTTACTGTAGATCTGGTCAACATGAACGTTGTAGAGGACGTCAAAATCTAGGTTTTGTAAATTTTGTAAATTTTTTGGCTGTGGGGTTTGGGCGCAACAGAGTTTGGAACTCTGCTGTGTAGCAGAGGAGTAGTCAGAATCTAGTTGCTGTTCAGGTGCAGTTTCAGAGAGGCAAATGAATTTTATAATTTTTTCCACAATAATGAAAGTTGTAGGAAAACATTTAAACTAGCTTCTGTAAAAAACATCATAATTTTTATATCATTATACAGAAGGTGGAATTCGGTAGAATCTTGCTAGCCAGATCACCAAAGCAGAGTCTTTCCTCTGTTTTTCGTGATATTTTACACCCCTATAGCAGCAGAATAAAAATAGGGTGTCTAACTGAAAGTTGTAGTATTCTTTCTGTAGTTTCCAGAAATATTATTGTTTGCTATACTTGGCATAGTAAATTAAAAGATACAAAAAAAAACAAGTAGCGCTGCTGCAGTAGGCTGGGCGTAGGATCGACGAGCTGAGAGGGTATTGTCAGGTTTTAGGCTTAGCAGCATTTTATTTTTCTTAAGATGTGGATGCTTTGTTGTAGTCCTGTGCTGAGAGACTCCTGGCCGTGCTTGAGCGCTTCGCTTCTTCAGTAGAGACAAATAAACGTAGCGGTTATTACTATTGTTTAACTTGTTAATTATACTACATTCACATTAGATAATTCTCTTAATCTAAGATACTTTGCCGTTGCTACATGTTTTCTTTAATGTGGTCTATGTGGTAGCATTTTTATGAATTGATTGTTTATTTTCTTGAAGAATTGGATATGGTTTATGTGATATTACACTTAATGAAATAAATGTGGTTATAGGGTAGTATTCTTTACGAAGATATTGTGATCTATGTGGTAGTATTTTGTATAAATATATTGTGGTCTATGTGGTTGTATTTTTTATGAATCAATTGTTTATACTCTTATGGGTCGATCGCGGGGTTATATGGTATTGTTCTTAATGAATCATATGTGGGTTATGAGGTAGTATTCTTGATGAATATATTGCTGATCTTTATGGTTAAATTCTTATAAATCATGTATATCATATCATACATATCATGACATGTCATTTGTGTCGTGGATGTCACCGCACACAGCCGCGACCATACCGGTACAATATCATACATTGTCGTAGTACGATGCATACTCTTACCTTGTTGCGTAAGGGTGCAGTGGATCATATACATTCATATGCACTTTCATTATGGATGGATCATTTGCGTACTTATGTAATTTGTTGTGGATAAATTATTTGCATACACATGCAACTTCTTAGTTTTTTATGTGAAATTGGATCATAAGAGTCACTTATGGTATGAAGAATGTGGCTGTGGTCATGGAGTGGGGTTCACCCCCTTGTGGTATGGTAGGGGTTGTGGTTGTGGCATTGGCATGAGGTTTTTCTCTTGTGGTAACTATTGTTAGCAGATGTGGTTGTGAGAAATAATAAGGTTGGTGAGGAATATATGTTAATACTTTACTAATATTGGTAGTAGTGGTGGTTACGGTTATGAAGTAGGCAAACGAGACTTAATTGCTAATGTTTACTTTTGTTGGTAGTAATTGTGGGTAAGGCCATAAATGCGGTCATTATGATAAATAATTATTGATGTTTAAACTATTATAGTTTAATTAGCTTATTAAATAGTTTGCTTGCTGAGATTTTTATCTCACTCTTATTTTTTCCCTCTTCTAGGTGATCCTTGAGCATGCATGGGAAGGGTATAACGGCACAACACTATTACACACCATTTCATGATTTATGTTATAATAAATATGAGGAAATTCTAGTCAATTATCTATTTCTCTCATTGATGTTCGCTTCAAATTAATAATGCTAGATTGTGGTTCGTTTTATTTGGTTAAAATTATTAGTGGTTGTTCCTTAATTAATATTTTTCATTACTTTTTGTTTTGTTATACTTCCGCTTAGCTTATTATGTTATAGAAGATATTGCTAGTTTATTTTATCTTGTAACCTGGCTAGTTGTGGAGTGGTTTAGTGGTATCCCAAGATAATGTGGGTCCTAGGATTATAGTTATTAAAGCCGGACTGGTCATTGAACCGGTCGACCTTCCGGTTCACTCGTTCATCGGTCCAACCGGTGGTTCAATATGACTTAACAATATAATAAGTTTTTTAAATATCATAACATCCAATTTGCTCACTTGGTCATTAGAGCTAGTCCATGAGGTGGGTGTCACAGGAGGTTGTGGGTTCGAGCCCTGTCTCATGCATATTTTTCCAAAAAATTTTCTGCTGAGCACACCGCCAGTCCAACCGCCGGTTTTTTCTCTGTTTTTTTTTTGCAGAACCGGCCGATGCAACTAACCAATATTATTATAGAGCTTCTTCATTTTGATAAACATTTCAATCTCTGCTTCTTTATCATCATACACTGTCATCGGTTATGTTAAAATATTGATGCTAAAAATTTGCCAGACATATTACTATTTAGCATAATATTAGTTGAAAATTATATATGTTGTTGTATGTTGATGAAGTGGTGAACTTCGGTCATTTCGTTCTAGTTCCGCCTCTGTTCACCAGTGATGGTGGTGGGAACTGCAACTGCGTTGTCGTAGGCACTGTGCTAGTTAGATGGTAGGCTGGAGATACGAACATCCTCACAGACGGCTGTCGCATGAGCTACTTCCTCCTATTGCACCTCGAAAGCTAGCAACTCTTGAGTCAGAGTAGCCATGATAGCGTCAGCTCCTCTTCGTCTCTAGTGACCACCAATCTAGGTGTGGCCACAACAGGTGGATGAGGCATACTTGATGCAGCTCCCCCTCGCGCTTCACCCCATTCGTCGCCAAACCGGGCTTACTCGGCCCTAACGGCGCTAGTGGGAGAAGCATTGCTTCGACTGGGGTGATGACGAAGAGCTAGGAGGAGGGAGAAGGGGATGGGGTGGACCGGCTGGAATTGGTGGAGATGGAGTGGACGGTGATGTGCACGTGTACCAAGAAGGAGATTCCTTGAGTACATGGATGAGATCGGGGCACGGGCTGCGACGAGGTGAGTCCGCCATGGCCGGGAGGAGGAAGAAGAGGAAGGAGGAAGGGTGAGGGGCAAAAAGGTAAATGCTAGAGAAATAGAGGAGCCCAATGGCAAAAGGCCAATTAAGGCTGCAAGAGAGGCAAATTGTAGAATGGCAAAGTGAACAATGGTATATAACCAATTATCCTTCGTTAGAAGTGTGTGTATATATCTTGGAGGACCATTTATACCGAGTTAGGGGGTGATCGTTTTAGCGATGGCTTCTGGTTTTTGGCTGAAATTTCACTGTAGTTGGCTTTTTTTATTGTAGCTGAGTTAGTTTTTTGGGCATAATTAAATTTAAAAAAATGTAAAAATAAAAAAATATGTTAGCCCATCACGGACAATGCAAAGGAACACGTGAAAAAAAGAAAAACTCAAAAAATCTAAAAAAATTCAGAAAAAGATCTGAAAAAAAGCTGAAACGAGCGGGACCTTAATCACTTCAGAAGAAATGAGAAGATGCACCTCATTAGGGGGTTGACTCAAGACTCAAGAGTAGTTTAACCATTTAGAAATGTTTCCCCGTCCCAGATTCGCTGGCCGTCACTTTTGGACGGAAAATACAAAGACAATGTAATTTTCCATAATAAACGTTCTATATGGCGATGTTATTTCCATTTCCTTTTCCCATATTTTTTCTCTAACTTCACATTTTTTATATATATTATTGACTAGCTAGTTTTACCCCCACAAAGTATCTATGATATATTTTAGTTGGCAAAATTGGCTCTAGGACATTGTAAATTTGTGCCTTTGTTGAAGGACACTGCACTTTAGTGGTTATTTGCTAGAAGACACTCCGGCCAATATAATAGTCAATATATTATGGTTATTATATTGGCTAGAGTGTAATAATCAATATAATATGATTATTATATTGACCAGAGTGTCTTTTGGCAAATAACCACAAAAGTGTAGTGTCCTTCGGCAAAAACGCAAATTGTGAGTGTCTTGAGGCAAATGCCACGAATTTGCAATGTCTCGTAGCTAATTTTGCCATTTTAGTAATAAATTAGTTTTTTTAATGCTGAACGTGAACACAAAAGAATATGATTTCCATAAGCATGGAGCAAGCAATGTATGCTCATTTGTTCGGATTGATCGCCACAATTTGAAAAAAGGAAAATAATAATAAATATATACCATTGGAAAGTTGTTCAACCACAGAAATGGCACTGCAAATAAATGGATGGCCGACTAAAAATTCATTGTGAACACAAGTTATTCAGTAAAATGCTAATCACATTCAAATACACCTATTTTAAATTCCAATGCATTTGCCCCTAAGTTTTGAATAGAATCAATGGACAGCCACAGGCTATGCCCTCTTTGTATCTTCTTGGTGTCACGTCATCACTTTGCATGGTCATTTACCTAATACATAAAGAGGTTTGCCATGCACATTTAATTATTTGTCTTTTTTTTGTTTTACATTTGTGGTGGATGGATGGATGGATGGAGAGGAAGGACTGTGACTTGTGACTTGCCAGGCCTGTTAAACCCCAAGGTTTTGAAATGCATCTGCCCTCTGTAGTCTGTATATGCAATTGTCACGTAGGCCCTGCATTATTGTCGGCGCAACCAGCGGGCCACCAACGGCACCAGCGGTGCGGTAGATCCTCTGTCGATTGCCCACGCTTGGAGATAAGCCAACTATCCTTTTATTAGGATTGTTTTATTTAAGTTAGAGATTAGATAAGATTGATTACTTGTTAGCTAAGTTTGTTAGGGCCATCTCAGAGATTAGGCTCATTGCTTTGAGGAATAAGAAAGAAGAAAACCCAATTTCTCTTTCTTCCGGTCGCGTATCCTTGGCCTCTCTTTCTTATCCTTTGAGTAATAATTTAAGGGCCCAACTGTCAGATAGAGAGGATGGAGCGAAGGTATGGGTGGTCATTATGGTCGCCGGCCACCGCACTTCAGATGGAGAGGATGGTGCCAAGCTGAGAAGGTGCTCTCGCCTATCGCCACCACCGGTTCTGGCCACTGCAAGGCCGGGAAAGGGTTCATTGCCACCAGATCCAGCATTGGCGAAGAATGAAACGACACCCTCGACGGTCGTTGCCACTAGATCTGGTGATGGCGAGGACGGGGACGGCAGTCTCCACTGGATCCAACCACAGGGAGGATGAGGACAGCACTCTCGAAGGCCACTGCCATTGGAAACGAATACAAAAAAAATTAAAAATAGAAAAAATATGTTAACTCATCATAAACAATATAAAGGAAATAAAAATCAGAAAAAGATGAAATTACTGAATAGTAAAAAAAAATAGAAATCAGAAATAAAAATTGATTTTAAGTCAAAATGAACTAGAAAATGCAGCTCCCCTAAACAGTTCAGATTTTCATCCAGATTCTAAGTAGCCAGAAGCTACAGAATCTAGAAAATGAACTAGTAGCCAGAAGCTAGGGTTATCCAACTTCTCTAGATTTTGACTAACTAGATACTCATTAGCTATTTCTCAGAATCTACAGCTGAAACAAACACGATCAGAGGTGAGTTTCCGTTTAGAACGCACAAATTTTGCAGGCGTGTTCTTGAGGTGACCTGAGAAATGAATAGTTACAATAAATGCACTGCGTTGGGAGGCAAAACGGACGGTCTCGTCAAGCCCGAGCATCCGTCGGAGGGACAGACACTCTCTCTCCACGTTTTTCTGCAGCTCTGTCTTCCGCACGGGTTCCCCCAAGTCTTTTTTAATTGAACATTTCTCCCATTTTACATGCTTTTTGCTTATTTAGGATTAGGCGTGTCAACCGAATTCAAATTATTTGTTTTATTCGGTATTTGAATTTGGTTTGGTAGCGAATATAAAAAATGTAAAAGCATTCGTATTGTAAGATAAATACGATCCAAATAGTATTCAAATTTCTTTCCTCGAATATGAATTTGAATGTGGTATGCGGAATATGGTGCTAAATAAATATGGATACAGATATTATCTGGATTCAAATGTAGTATATGGAATAATTGATGTATGTTTTGCATTGGATCTCTAAATTGGACATATTATATATGCATTTCAATCCTCAACAAACCTGTTGCCATGGTAGACTCTACTTTGGTATTTTATATTTTGATACATCCTCCAATAAAGGTTTTTGTATGCTCTTTTTTAGCCAAATTTGATATATTTATAACCAATTTATTTACAATATATCTAGAATTAGTTAGAATTAGTGGCAAAATGGTACCAATGATCAATGATTATGTGATAAATTAGAGAAAAATGGGTATAAATATTACTATAAAATAGATATCAATTTGCTACACTTTATTGTGCCATAAGATATTTGCATCCAACCAAATTGAGTAGGTATTCTATTTGTATTCATTATAATATTTTATTTGTATTCGTATTTGAGTATATTCAAATTCGTATTTGTATTCATTTAAAAAAAATACAAATACGAATATGGAAAGACCACTATTTGATTCATATTCGTTTTGTTGACACCTCTATTTAGGATTAATCTTCGTTCATTTTGGCTTCAGTTTCTAGCTTTTTCCCATTCATTTCGGCCTCAACTTCTGGCTTCTGGCTAGAATGAACTCGTTAACCTCTTAATTTCGGTTTTTTCTTTTCTTCTTCTTTTTTTCCTTTTTTCTTTGCATTGTTCGTAGATATATAACAATATATTTTTATTTTTTTTCTTATTTTTATTTCCTTTAATTGAATGACTCATAATAAGCTAACAACCACTACAGTGCATTTTAGCCAAAAATCAAAAGCCGCTAAAAAGCTAGAATGAACAAGGCCTAAGTTCGAGGTTGCTCAAATGCCCCATCTTTCATAAACCACCTGATCATTTGCCCTTTTAAACATTTTGCCCATGTCTTCTTTCCCTTCTTTTGTTTCTTCTCTTTTCTTTTCTCCTTACTCCAGCCATGGTCATCCCCGTCCTTCTCCTCCACCTCCGTCCATCATGGAAAGACCAAGGGAAACCTTCACACTCACGTGCAACAGCCACCGCCACCTTCCTCCTCTTCCCACTAGCGTTGGTGGCCCCCGCCACCTTCAACCTCCCTTCTCCAGATTCAGCGGCGCCGCTACTCCTCCTTGAGCTGATTATAGATCCGTTGAGAAAGAAGAGAAGAGAAGAAGAGGAAGAAGGGGAAGAAGACATGGGCAAAAATGTTCAAAAGGGTAAATGATCAAGTAGCTCATGAAAGATAAAGTAAATAATTAATTACCGGGAACTTAATTCTATATTGTAAAGGCGTACAATATGTGGGGCATTTGATCAAATCCCTTTTTACAAAATGTAGGGCATATGATCGACTCCCTTTTTTTTTTTGAGGAGTTCCTTTTTTATATAAGAAGAGGAGTTCCCTAAAGTTACAAGGCACTTAACGACCTTGCAATATTAGTATAAGCCCTGTAGCCCACAATGATATTACACCATATATTTTCATACTAAACATCATCTGCGGTGTTTTCGAAAAGTTTGAACGGCACGGCATAGGGGCTCGTTGAATACTGCATCGACGCTCTGGATCAACGTGGACAGAATTTGAGACTTTCCATTTACCGTGAGATAATGGGATTTTCTCTGGCGCCTTGATCCATCGGAATTTTAATTCAGACAGCCTAGAGCCATGGATCAATCCTAGATATTAATACGGACTTGCTATACGACACTAAAAAAAGGGATTTCGACCGACATTGTTACCGTTTGATTCAATCAAAGAATCGTGCTCCGGTTGCTTTTTCTTCTCCAACTCTAGCATCAGCTTCGGATTTAGGGCTTAAGTTCACTGGATTATGGACTTACGGTTTAGGTTCACTGGTGCTGGACTATAGAGAGAGGAGGAGGGCGACAACATATTGGTGGTGGGTGGTGGTAGCAACAGTGCGAGACCGAACCGGTGGCACTATCTCGGTCGCGAGACTAAGGAGGGCAGAGGTGGGCTGACGATGAACTCAAACGAGTGAGAAGGGACGGTGTGAGGTGGTGGACAGATTTGATGGCACCGCTACCGGAGACAAGGAAGAAAGGTAAAGGAAGGGAGGTGGCAACAGCAGAGGAGGAGGTGCGGCGGGAGGAAGAAGGTGGAAGTGGGTGGTGCAAGCAACCTTGTCAAGCAGTGGAAGCGGCAATGCACGGGAGGGTGTCATTGGTGCCGAGGGTGACGTCGGTAAGGCAGTGGGACGACAGCTCAGCAGGATGGGTGGAGGCTAGGTTAAGGTAGAAGTGTTAAGGAATGTTATATAGTAGGGATTTGAGGATGTGAGAATAGTTAGATCTAGATTTAACAGTGCAGAGAAATTTGATTGAAATTTATGAAAAGTAACTATGATGTACTTTTACAATATATAATTTTAAGATGCAAAACTAATGAGATTTTGTTGTTCCTGCAAAGAGATCTATGTTACTACTATGATCAAGCAAGTACATTTAGTAAAATAAATCTCTTAAAGAACACGCCCAGCTCAGATTCACCGTCTCTTTGGGACCACGAGAAACGAAAAGGGTGGGGAAGTTCACCGACAGTGAATTGAAATGCCCAGTGCACCGCAGTGCAGCTGCCAACAGGGCAGTACCCCACATGATGCTGTGCAGAAAGTACAATTCATGCACATCAAACCACATCTTTTCCAGGACAAACAGTCTGTCATCTGGTTTAACCTTATTATGCT